>CM066220.1:7192157-7885526 GCA_033675125.1 Athetis lepigone | reverse complement strand
CTATTGGTTTTTAGTTGTCAGTTGATAATCAATTGGATTCTTACTGCCCATTCGGCTTCTGAGCATCTCGCGCTGTGACGTAACGCTGTCGGAATGCTATCGCTACCAAGAATTTTAAATAAAGCACTGGATACTGCACCACGAATAAAGAATTGAGGACCAAAAATATGACCTTGACTCGTCGCTTATGTTTTGCGTCTCTTTCTTGTCTCTTCCTTTAAGAAAGAGACGCAAAACATAAGTGACGAGTCAAGGTCATCAAAGGTCAGTGTTTTATTTAAAATTCTTGATCGCTACTAAACAAACGAGGCGAACATGGGGCCCGGGGTTGCGGAATAGTTCTAATAGTTACTGCAGCCCTGGAACATAGAGTAATCGAAGGGACAAGGGACATTTGGGAGGGTTTTAGTCAGTAAAAGTCTGACACTCCCTCCCGCCACGCTCAGGGCGGGAGAAGTTGATGATTTCCCATCATGAAAAAAGGCGAACATGGGGAAGGGACAGAGGGCGAGCATTCCATCGATGTGCACAGATAAGTAATATGGGTTGTAGGACCATAACAAAATGCTTTTTCTGAAGAAATTGTATTTTTATTTAAACTTTTATTTTTATCTAGAGAAGTTGTGTTTTGAAATCGTTGGATAATGGTGTTCACATCTTATTGTGTTAGCTGTGTTTGTATATTAAATGCTATGTTAATTTGAGTCTTAGTATGAGTGGTCAGTGTTTAAATTACAGTAAATTTACCCTACCTTAAAAGTTTTTGAACTTTTAAGCTAGGCTTTAATAATTTTACTGTTTTCTATAAATCTCAACTTAGTTTTAAGTGTAAAACTTCAGTTGTCATTGAAATGTAAAAAACTTTGTTTAAATAGATATTTAACTATTAATTTTACTAATGACTCCTACTAAAAAGTTACTAATCGCCTAAACGGACATATAAAAATACATAACCCAGCTAACATAAAGACATTTCTGTTTTTCTTTTTTAGTCCTGTAGGGATGGCCTAAATCTTTTAATGTTTTGTTAGAATACAAGAAAGGTTATAATTAAATATAAAAAACAAAATGAATTAAGTATGAATGAAGTTATTTCCAAATATTTTCTGTTTTGGACCAATATTTCCCTCCTAGGTTGAAGAAAGTCAAACTTTTAATTCAGATGGAGCAGTAATATGCTCAAGCAGATTTTCCTTTTTAATTGATAATGAATTTAACATAAATGGTTATAGGGTAGAAAATTGTGTGAACGATTTAACAAATGTAATGTGGAACTAAAGCTGGTACACAATTTTCATCTTCATTTGTAACTTTTATGGTTTATTATTGATTGATAAATGAATATAGCTTGAGAGTATTACTTATTTTTACTGACACTTACAGGGTAGATTAAATTTTCTTTTTTTATAGCAAATTGTAAAGGTGTGTGATAATTGGGTTTTAAGCATGAGATTTTAAATTAGAAATAGATAAGTATTACTAATAACAGAGGGCAACCTTCTAAAACAATAATTTTAGAAAAAAATATTGTGCTACTAATTTTAATACAAAAGTGTTTATATGAAATTATGTGATCATTCAATTTTTCTACCAATATAGTTACTGATTTTACGTTAGCAACACCGAGTCATCTTGTTGGCGCCAGCAACATTGACAACGATTTCTTCGTTGAAATATTACCAGAAAAGCAATGTATTTACTACTAAAAACACTGGTGTTGCTAGCATGTAAAATTTTAATGGTGTCATTTTAACAAAAATATATACTGCTAGACGAAAGAGATTGATTCTAAAAAGTGTTGCTAGGTTAAATAAAGATATTTGGTAAAGGTTCTCTGCACATTGTAAATGTAAAAACAGGGGCATGATAGTTTTAGGAGAAATGGGGGTAATTTAGTAGTTTTCAGGTAGAACTTGTAGAAAGTGTTTTTTAGTCTAGTAACACCACTCTTACTTTTCTAGTTTTAATAAATTAATATCCAGGGTGTGTTCAGGAGCACTGTATAAATAATAAATATAAATTGATAAAATTCATAAATAATAATATACCAGTCTGTTACTCGTAGTGTGCAACAGCAAGGTAAATGCCTCGTTACATATAGAGATGGCGTCAAGGCACGAACATTGATCACCACGCTTGCTCAAGGCTGATTAGCCGCCAACAAATATAATTTTATCGTTTCGAAAAAAGCGTAAAAAGTACCAACAGGAGCGCACAAAAAGTTTTTTTTACCATATGGGAAAACTGCAGCAAGATGCTGAGATATTTTCCCAATAATAATAGGCGGGACGACAAAAAAAAAGTAATTAGCCCGTCAGATAGATTATCAAAAAATTTTGGACACGTATTTTTTCTTTCTTCTCGTATACGAAGAATGACGAAAATACAGTGCATTAAAGTTGCGCATGACGTCACAATCAGATACATATTTTGCAGGACGGTGACGTCAAAAGCCCCCACTCCGGAACTTTGTTGCTCTTTATCTTTGTATTTTTTTATTAATTTGATCAAGCAAAAAATACGTGTCCCATATTTTTGGCCGATCTATCAGACGGATTAAACAGAATGCCATTTTTTTAATGTTGTCGTCATCCCTATTATTAGTGCAAGCTACGCTTTTCGATTTCTTTGAAGAGCACGCCACTGCATATATTTCACATAACTAAAAAAACTGTGTTTGTAGAAATTTGTCATTTTTTCCTCTCCATCCAACTGTTTTTTGACTACCTGGCAACTAGAATCCAAAAGTCAAATTTAACTTTACTTTGACTAACGGCCCTGAACACGCCCTCTAACGCCGTGCCCAACTGATAGTGTGTTTCTTTCCCTGCTAGTATAACTGTGGCGCAGAGGTCTAGGCCTACCACGTGAGTATAGATTTAGCACAACGTAGCGCACCGTAGCATAACTTAGTGCACAGTAGCATTACTTAGTGCACCGTAGCGTAACTTAGTGCACCGTAGCATTATGTTGTGCACTGTAGAATTATTTGTATTTAGCACAATATAGAGCAATGTAGCACTATGTAGTATATTGTAGCACACTGTAGCATTGTTTAGTGCACTATAGTGTTATTTAGCACATTATATAATTATTTATAAGCTTTTTCACATTTTTTTTGTTACAGCGAAGTGGTTCATGTTACGTTAATGTGTAGCGAATTTTCAGGGCAAAATAATGGTTATAGCGATAGGGATAAAGTGTATATTTCATTGCTTAAATTGTATTTTTCTTTGAGCTCTGAAGTTGTATAAAAAGACATTTGGAAGTCGTAAGCAAGCTGGTTTTCTCATCATTTTCTGATTGGGTCGCGGAATGTTTATAATAGTTAGCGTGACCCTGGAACATAAAAGGCAATCGAAGGAACATGAGTGGGTTTTAGTCAGTAAGAGTCTGACACGCCCTCCCGCCGCACCCAGGACGGGAGCAATCATTGGATGATTTCCCACTCACCAAAAAAAAAAAAACTGATTGATTCAAATTATGTTGTTCAGCTATGTATCTCGCTTCTCTATTCTCATTAGTAAAGTTCCTCATTCTCCGTTGAAAAGGGAGGATCCTCCGACCTGACGGGTGTTGTGTGTGGTGGGATATTGCTCGACGTTTTTAGTCAGGACTTTGTATATTATGCTGCAATAGAGGTCGTCACAGAGTTCTACGACACTGTGGCTGAGCCATTGGCTCCTGCATTTTTTTTTCTGGGGCAACTCACACACGGTAATCTGATCCCAAACTAAGCAGAGCTATGGTAACCAGACAACTGAGACACATACTTATATAATTTCTAAATACATACATAGTATAGATAAATTACACCCAGACACAGAACAAACAATCATGCTCATCACACAAAGTTTGTCCTGGGTGGGAATCGAACCCACGACCTCCGGCTTAGCAGTCAGGGCCACTAACCACTAGACCAACGGGCCCGTTAATTTTGTAATGCAGGTTCAGGGTTAGTTTGTCATTCCTCCCTGCATCTACTTTAAAAAGGAGGATATATGTATTCGTTTTTAGGTTATTTAGTATGATTGCAGTGCAATACGGTATTTGACACTATTAACCGATAAATCTAAGACATATTTTTTATAAAACCTATCTTTTTATTAGTCCTAAGCATCGGATTTGTTTTTAATTTACTGTAAAATTGGATTTTTATATATAGGGTTGCTAGCTTGTGACGTCACAAGCAGGTATTGGCATACAAACTCTATTGGAGAATTGCGTTTTGACAGCTCATAAAAAGTACGTCAATTGATGACGGTGTCAAATACCGGATTCCTTTGCCAATACGGTATTTGACACCGTCATCAATTGACGAACTTTTTATGAGCTGTCAAAACGCGATTCTCTCCTAGATTTTATTTGAAAATGTCACTTTATGACGTCACTAATTTAAAACCTCACTTGGCTATTTACTGATTTTAAGGCAACTAAAAAACGAATTTTACAGTAAATTGAAAATGAACCGGATTTATAGAGGTTAAATTACTTAGCTAGAGCTTAATAACTTTTATTGGTTAAACTCTCGATGACTAAGCGACAGCCGGCTGTCTCGCTGCTATTGTCTTTCTATTGTGTCTCGAATCACGTGTTCGAAGGTTCAATGATGGAAAAAACCCAATTGTGCATCGTTTTTAATGATTTTTTCTTTATTTGAAATAGTTCGCTCTAAAAAATGTTTCATGTATAGGTTTGTTACGATAAAAATCCATACTAATATTATAAATGGGAAAGTGTGTCTGTCTGTCTGTTTGTCTTTCTTTCACGGCAAAACGGAGCGACGGATTGACGTGATTTTTTAAGTGGAGATAGTTGAAGGGATGGAGAGTAACATAGGCTACTTTTTGTCTCTTTCTAACGCGAGCGAAGCCGCGGGCAGAAGCTAGTATTCCTATAATGGAACAAATATCCTTTTCTTTGTAAGTAACATGAACCACTATTTATTTGAAGTTTTATTTGATTCGCTGCAGGTTTTTGAAAACCTTATAAAATATTGGTATCGTATATCGCACGATAACCACTTTGGTATGTTTTTTCAGTTTCTTGCCTATTTTTCTTTTTAGGGGCACGGAAAACTTACTTTAACTGTCTGACCCACAGACTACTTGACAATTTAGTAGTGCCTGTTATTTATTTATTTAAAATAATATGCTCTATTATTTTTATAAATATTTAGTAGAAATAATAAAAGCTTATTAATTCAGTTGAAATGATTGATTTAGTAGCAAATTTCGCCAAAATTTACACTCAGTATAAGCTCTAACTTGAGAATTAAACCGCGATCTATCACAATTGTTTAAAAAAATATAAGTATATAGTCACTTTGAAAAATATGTGTTCTTTAGCGTGGTATATACTTTTTGCCGTTCCATTTGTCTGTCAAGGTCTTATACGAGTACAAAAAATTGGTGAAATTCGCCCTAAAAAGCTTTTTTAAATCTCTGGTAATTGATTAAAAAGAAATAACTATAACGAATCTAATCAATAATTTTCTTGTTTTATTTCTATTATAATAAAGTTTTTCAACAATGAAGGACGCATACTTAAAAAACGTCGCCTCGATTTGAGCTAAAAAACCAAAAAAAAAAAACACGAGGCTTTTCAAAAGGCATACTGCGTCTTCTGTGATTTATTTTTTATATTTACTTTGTACAGACGCCAGCAAAACAAGCTTCCCGAATCTGTCAAATTCTCCAAATCAACCTTGAACTTAGTGCTTTAGATACAAAGTTGAAAATCTATTAAAGAAATCAGGCAGATTTTACTTGCTTGATTTGCTGGTTGTAATGTCGATTCATACAATTAGTGACTACCATTATTCAGCTCTATTCAGCTTATGGTGCCGATTCTCTTATTCACGAACTAACGTAAATCTAAGTTAAGTGTATCTTTCTCTTACCATTTCATTAAGAAAAGGACAGAAGATAAAATATTAGTTAGGTCCTGTCAAATTTAGACACTCCATAGATAATTTAGACGCGATAAAAAACATGGCGACTAAATATATGCCAATTTTCTTAAGTCGCTGTCTAATTTGACAGGATTAAACTAAAATGTATCTTGTGTCCTTTTCTTTAAGAAATAGAAAAAGAAAGATGCATTTAACTTCAATTTAGTTAAGTTTGTGAACAAGAAAATCAGCATCTATGTCCATGATAAACAAGGATTTTATTAAAAAAGTCCTTATTTCTATAGACATATGCTAAATAGAGCTGTACAAATGAGAGTAGTAGTCTTTAAAAGTATGCCTCAATTTGAGTCATTTTTCAAGGGATGTAGATAGTTGCATGAACCTCGGATGTAAGTTTATATTATTCTTATGAATGCTATTTGTTGTGTATGTTTTAATTGTAAAACTTTGCATTAATTGTAAATACTGTGTTGTGAAAATGGCGATTGTTCTATTAATCTGTATTGTTTTAGGTAAAGTGATGTGTTAAGTTTTTTTAATTTAATGCACAGGCTGCCTCAAAACGAGGCAGTGTGCGAAAGTATGCCTCGTTGAGAGTAATATTTATTGTTGCATCCAATGAGTGTTAAAGTACTCTTAATAAAGCTGAGAGTAAAAATGGCAGATGTTGCCTTAAAGTAATCATTTTACGGTCGGTCGACCAAGATATCTAAACACGCTTAGAATCCATACTAATATTATAAATGGGAAAGTGTGTCTGTCTGTCTGTCTGTTTGTCTTTCTTTCACGACAAAACGGAGCGACGTATTGACGTGATTTTTTAAGTGGAGATAGTTGAAGGGATGGAGAGTAACATAGGCTACTTTTTGTCTCTTTCTAACGCGAGCGAAGCCGCGGACAGAAGCTAGTGAGCTATAAATCGTCACTAAATAGAGCTTTTAGTGTCGATTAACAATTTCTTGATTTCAAAGAAACTGATAAAGAAATTAAATTAGATTTTCTTTGTAATCAGGAGTAATTAAATTTAAACTGTAATGTAGTGTTATTTGAGAAAAAAAACTTAGTAGGATCACTTTATTTTCATTTATTGCTGTTCGCGAGGCATATATTTTAAACCGCCTTTTTCTGAGTTAGTTAAAAACCATCACTTTTCCTCCTAAATATTTATGTTTTTTTTTAACAAACTGAGTGAATTAAATACTAACGCTGGTGGTTGTGAAGGGTGCGTCGGAAGGCGTCGCCTGCGCAGACTAAAGCGGGCACTTTGTCCATGTCGAGGTAATAATATAATATAGTATTGGTTGCTTATTTATTTATTTGCCTTTTTGTTGTTAAAAAGTACTGTTTGTAAGGCGGGGTAGTAGCGGGCTGCAAAATCATTAAATTTCATTTTGGAGACCGGTATAATAGTTTTTATCAAAATAATAAAAATGACAGTAAGACAGTGTAAATAAATAAATGAAGACCATTTTTTATGAGGACGCTGTTTGGTGATATTTTCACATGTTGTTAAGGCTCAATTTACTGTTTTGTTTTGTAATGTCTTTGCAATTAAGATACATACGAGTCAATAGAAAAAAATGTCGAGGATGTGCGAGAAAACTATATAAAATATACAATATAAAATCTCGATTTTAAAGAATTGAGTTTTTAAATAAATTACAAATGGCCTCCTTAGAACCACCATACATGATATTTTAATTGGCTGTCTGGTTAAAAAAAAGAATCGCCTTCAAAAAGTAAAAGCAGAAAAAATAACTTAATTTTCAGAGTCTGTAGCCTCGAATTTGTCGTTTTATATTACCACCGAATTCCAAAATTTAAGTTATATTTTCTTTTATTTCAATTCGACGTCTACAGTTTCCTATGTGGTGTCAGTCCATAACTTATTTCCTTTGTGATTAAAACCCAGATCAACATACCTCACTTAGCCGTACTTTGGCTTAGCTATTCTCCGTCTCTCTTCTACCATCGTAGATTGTCAGTTGTGTGACAGAGATAGCAATACTGCTTAGTTGAAGTACTTGCTAAGTGCGATTTGTTTGTCTGGGGTTAACACCTATGGAGGTTATCAACGGTTAGTTTTTGCATGAACAAGGTATGATTTAACCCTGCGACTGCCGGAAACGCACGTATACGCGAGACACAAAACTTTTTCATTTGTTTTATTAATTACGGCATACAAGAGGTTAACTGACAAATTAAGAATTATTCAACGTTAACTGAAGAAACTACACACATCAAAAGTGTCTAGGGATATTTCAATTAAACCTAAATTACTAAAATTCTATTAACTTTTTGTTAAAACATGTACACATTAAAATAAACCTTGTTTAATAAACTATTTAATCTGATAATAAACTTTTAGATAAAGTTAAATTTAAAAAAAAACTTAGAAGAAGAGGAAAAACTCAAACAAAATTTCAATCTTAACTTTATTTTTGAAACATCAAAACTTAAACAAAACAACAATTTTTTTTTATAAATATTCTTGAAAACTTAAAATTAATATTCCGTGGATCCACCTAAGACTCTCCTGACACATCTGCAGCGGTTCTGCATACTCAAAACAAGGGTGTCAATATCCTGTTGTGGAATACTGTCCCATAATTGCCGTTTCTGAAGCCATGAAGACCAGTCAGAGCGTTATATCCAGGCTTTGGTCATGTTATCGTGTCACGAAGGAAGTGGTGGAACGGCACGAGGACCTCAACGCATTACAAACACATGTACAGGACCGATTCATAGTAAATGCTGCACGAAATCAACTAAATGCAGCGGCGATGCAATTGGTTCAAAGGCTACAGAGAGAGTATGGTTTGCTGGTAAGCGGTCAAACTTTGAGAAGGCGACTGCATGAAGTCAATCTACGTGCTCGTAGGCCATTTTGGGTATCAGCACTAAGGAGAGGTAATCGAGGAAGAAGATTACAATGGGCTATTGCACACGAAAACTGGAACCATTCTCAATGGTCACTTGTGCTTTTCACTGATGAATCTAGGTTTGGATTTCATCCTGATTCGCGAAGAGTACGCGTTTGGAGAAAACCTGGACGTTGGAATCGACTGCAGCACCCACAACAAGTTCATGCATGTTAAGGTGGCACGATTATGGTTTGGGCAGGAATTCGTCTCGGCGGTAGAACGGACCTCGTTTGGATACAAGGCAATATGACTGCTCGACAATACCGAGATGAGGTGCTAGAGCCTGTAATCTTGCCCCACAAACAGCAAATGGGACAAAATTTCCAGCTAATGCACGACAATACCCGTCCACATACGGCGCGTATCGTTACAAGTTGGTTACAACAGCATGTTATCCAAGCTTTAGACCGGCCTGCACAATCCCCTGACTTAAATCCTATTGAGAATGCCTGGAATATGCTTCAGAGAAGAGCTCGTAGGAATTTCCCTGTTGATATTGTGCATCAAAACCAGCTTTTCTTGCATCTTAGCAGGATTTGGGACAGTACTCCACAACAGGATATTGACACCCTTGTTTTGAGTATGCAGAACCGCTCCAGATGTGTCAGGAGAGTCTTAGGTGGATCCACGAATTATTAATTGTAAGTTTTCAACAATTTTTATAAAAAAAAAATTGTTTTGTTGTTTAGGTTTTAAAATTTCAAAAATAAAGTTAAATTGAAATTTTGTTGAGTTTTTCCTCTTGTTCTAAGTTTTTTTTTTAATTTAACTTTATCTAAAAGTTTATTATCACATTAGATAGGCAATTAAACAAGGTTTATTTTAAAGTGTAGGTGTCTTAACAAAAAGTTAATAGAATTTTAGTTATTTAGGTTTAATTAAAATATCCCTAGACACTTTTGATGTGTGTAATTTCAAAACAGGGTTCCCTCGGGCTCAGTTACTTAATTGTATAAGCCAGTTAATGGGGATGTTGACTACATCAAAAGAATGACATTCTGTTTAGTCCGTCTGTTAGACAGTCCAAAAATACTGGACACATATTTTTTGATTGATCAAATTAATAACAAAATACAAAGATAAAGAGCATCAAAGTTCCGGAGAGGGGGCTTGCGACGTCACATCTCAGTAAAAATTATACAAAGGCGTGACGTTTCACTAAACTTCAACGCACTGTATTGTCGTCATTTTCTGTTTACGAGAAAAATGAAAAAA
Organism: Athetis lepigone; assembly: GCA_033675125.1. Classification (NCBI taxonomy): domain Eukaryota; kingdom Metazoa; phylum Arthropoda; class Insecta; order Lepidoptera; family Noctuidae; genus Athetis; species Athetis lepigone. The sequence continues at coordinate 7,875,473 of CM066220.1, read as the reverse complement.
TACGTGTCCCAAATTTTTTGATTATTATCTAACTGACGGACTAATTACTTTTTTTTTGTCGTCTCGCCTATTATTGCCTTCGAGAAGAACACAAATTGATAACGATCAGAGCAAAAATATAAGAAATGGTCGACTGTTTCCAATTTATGAACATAAGAATAACATATTTAAGAATTCACTATTTCTTGCGAAAACTACCCGTTACTATAGTTTGGTGTTTACACAAATTCTAAAATTTTTTTTCTTGTTAGTATTAAGTTGCACAGTCCTTATTATTTTATTTAAGTTTCATAATAATTTTAAATTACTAACTGCATGCAGTACCTATTTAATAAAATAATTCTAATCTCTATGAATTGTTTTAGTAATGTAGAGTTTGTGTTTTAATTGTTAATTACGGCCCAGGCAGACAAAACAACTATCGAGCTATTATGAACTTAAGTGGTATAGAAATATAGTCTAAAACTGCATAATTTTTGTGCAAGATAAGTAAAGAATTTTATCGTGCAGAGTATTTTAGACTCTATTTCTGATGCGTTTGAGTTTATTTTTAATTATAAAAACTGCTCGAAGATGTTTCTTTGTGTGCACTGGTTATACAGGGTGTTTTTGTAAGTGATTGATATACAGGTTGTATTTTTTAAATATTTTTATTTTGGTCACAAATTAAAAAAACACCTTGTATATTTTTTTAATTTATTGTATTAAGTTCACAGCTTCGTTTCATGCTGCACATTATTTTTTGTTAATTTATATTTTATTTGTTATTTTTATTTTGTAAGCGTTTACTGTGTGACTAAATGTTTGTGAAATGTTATTTTCTTTGTTACCGACTGAATATTTGCTTGTACACTTATTTATTTATAGTTACAAAATATTCTCATATTTTGTAACTATAAATAAATAAGTGAATATCTTAAAATAAAAATACCGATTAATTTTGTCACACTGCTGGGCAAAGGATTCTCCTCAGACAAACAGGCACATATATTGCTAAACACGGTCGCTAGAGGTGGATTAGCCTTTGTAGACTTATATTTATTGAGTTTCTTGCCCATTTTCTCCATACTAAAGAACTTTTTGGAATGGGCAAATAGCCTAGAAAAATATACCTACAATCTTATGTTCAGTCGGCTTGCTATTTATGTCATATTATGTTCTTTGGAGTTGGTGATATGTTACGTGTTTAGACAACGTTTGGAAAACTGAATAATTCTGTAGCAACGTACTGAAGATCAATATATGAACCTTCAACTTCGTTCGGATTTTATGTGTTACAAGTTTGGATCACTGAATATTTCTTTGAGCAACTTTTAATAAAGATCATATATATGAATCTTTAACTGAACTGCTCAGAATTTCTTCAGTCATCCAAAAAAGTCTTATTTACAGCTCTTTGTAAACGTTAAATATTTCAATAAACATATATAAACTGTCCGCTTAAAAATCTGTCTCGCTTACAATTTAAGTTTTATACAAAATGGCTGACGGTTGACCTTTGGGACCAACTTTGAAATATAAAAATAGAATTAGTATTCTGTATATTAATCGTGTCGTTTTCGTAGGGATCACTTTTTTCTATATTTCAGAATTGGGACCAGTTTGTAAAACTTTTATAAATGACAATAACGTCGGCCATCTTGTATGAACTATGCTTTGTATATCGCATGACGAACTGCCGAGTTGAAACTAATCTGAAATATGACAGGAGAAAGGAATTAATAGTACTATCTTCCAATCTATCTCAAGCTTAATACTTAAGCTCAGCTCAAACTAGCTTAAATTATATCGTTTTGGTAGATTGGAAGTGCACTTTAACAACATCATAATGTGGTACAATTTTGAATAGCACTTAAAACACCAGTCCTTTGAAAAGTGCACTCAACCCTCCATTATGGTACAGCTTTGAAAAAGTACCACTTAAACGGTACAACTTTGAAAAGTATCAACCTTTGTCAACCGTTCACTTGACTTAGGGTTCAGTTGAAACCAGCGTCAGGCAACGTAGTTGTCTAACATTTTGCTGAACTGGACCTATTTAGCGCTGCCGCGAGACACGCAGTGTTATTTTTCTTTATTATTGTTTCTTGTTTAACCTTTCAACAACCAAGCGACAGCCGGCTGTCGGACTGCTATTGCCTTTCTATTATGTCTCGAATCACGTGTGTTCGAAAGACTAACATGTGGTTTTTTGCACTGTGTGTGCCTATGTGTGCCAAATAAAAATGTCTCCTTCTTTCTTTCAAAAATGTACCATAAAGTTGTACCAAAACTCAACCGTACATTTTGTCCGCAAGTTCGAAGCCTGTCAGAGTATCAGGTCGGTTCAGCTCGGCGTCTAGCAGACTAGCGCCCTTAAGGTTTGAGGACGGTTGCAGCTCGAGGACCTCGTTGGCCAGCAGTCGGCAGTCCCTCACCAGTTATGCGTCTCCGACCACTGAGAGAGCGGTCTCGCCGGAGCAGGGGAAGAGGGCGGCTTTTGTCGAGGTAGGGAGTGGTTTAATTTTCTTTTCAAAGGTTTTTGACAGAATGAAACGCAGAGCAGCAAAATAATAATATTATTTTAAATTAAAATGAAAGTTTGATACATGAAATAATAATTTTATAGAATTTAAGCGGTTGTCAGTCTTACTGGTTTGAAAATCTTATTGGATCATTTTTATTCATACTGCTCTGCGCTTAGACATACATTGGTGCCGATTCCCTTGGTCACAAACTAGACTAATTTTAAGTTAAATGCATCTTTCTCTTTCCATTTCTTAAAGAAAAGGACAGAAGATACATTTTAGTTTAATCCTGTCAAATTAGACAGCGCCTGATGAAAATTGACGTATATTTAGACGCCATGTTTTTAAATTGCGTCTAAATTATCTATGGAGTGAGTGTCTAAATTTGACAGGACTAATATTTTATCTTCTGTCCTTTTCTTTTTCCGGAACTTTGTTGCTCTTTATCGTTGTATTTTTTTATTAATTAGATCAAGCAAAAAATACGTGTCCCGTATTTTCGGCCGATCTATCAGACGGACTAAACAGAATGCCTTTTTTTAATGCTGTCGTCACCCCTATTAGTTGCATCTCACGAAGCTCTTTCATGCCCTCGTGTAGTCAGTCTTGCCACACAAAATTCTACTCTAAGCCAACTGTCCACAGACCGGATTCGTGGAGACCCTGACTCCGCAGTACACTCCCGGTCAGAGCATCACGTCGCCGCAGCCAGCGTCTTCTAGCGTGGAAGACAAGATAGCCAATATACAGGCGCAGCAAGAGGTTAGTATAGTATTGTGGTCCTTTGCTGGCACCATTTGCATCAGTATAATATTGTGGTCCTGTGCTGGCACCATTTGCAACAGTATAGTATTGTGGTCCTGTGCTGGCACCATTTGCAACAGTATAGTATTGTGGTCCTGTGCTGGCACCATTTGCAACAGTATAGTATTGTGGTCCTTTGCTGGCACCATTTGCATCAGTATAATATTGTGGTCCTGTGCTGCCACCATTTGCAACAGTATAGTATTGTGGTCCTTTGCTGGCACCATTTGCAACAGTATAGTATTGTGGTCCTGTGCTGGCACCATTTGCATCAGTATAGTATTGTGGTCCTGTGCTGGCACCATTTGCAACAGTATAGTATTGTGGTCCTTTGCTGGCACCATTTGCATCAGTATAGTATTGTGGTCCTGTGCTGGCACCATTTGCAACAGTATAGTATTGTGGTCCTTTGCTGGCACCATTTGCATCAGTATAATATTGTGGTCCTGTGCTGGCACCATTTGCAACAGTATAGTATTGTGGTCCTTTGCTGGCACCATTTGCATCAGTATAATATTGTGGTCCTGTGCTGGCACCATTTGCAACAGTATAGTATTGTGGTCCTTTGCTGGCACCATTTGCATCAGTATAATATTGTGGTCCTGGCTAGTCTCATCATCTTCATGACAGCTAGTCCTACCATTGAGGGTTTTCTGGAATAATGTCCACAAGGCGGCAGCAGTGGGGCTTGAGGTCAAACAATGTAACAAAAAAAAATTGGGCTTGACACTTTGTATTAAAGTGTTACGACCCTGTCGCCACAGTACAGCATTAAGGAAAAGATTGCCAATATTAAGACCCAGCCAGAGGTCAGGGTAGTATTGTGGTCCTTGGCTGTAAGAGATCTGTTGATTATATTACCCCTTCTTGTCATGGTTTTGGTATACCACTGATATTTTTACAATCGAATTGCGGACCGTATTCGACGGGATTTCAATGTGTAAGGTGGTTTAACCTTTTGACGACCAAGCGACAGCCGGCTTTCGGGCTGCTATTGTCTTTCGTGCCTCAAATCACGTGTGTTCGAAGAATTAAAGACTTGAAGTCCGTTTGTCTGTCACTTAACCGGACATCAATCCTTTAAAGCCCCTTGAAGGCTAGTCTGGTCTTGCCCTGTTGAAAGCTAGTCTTGTCAGTCAGTATTATTGTTTATTGTTAATTAAAACGGTATACACCAATTACATTAATTAACACAAAAAAAAAACAAAAAAGGTAAAATACAATCATTTTTACTTTATAAGCAAACAAAGATACAACTACCAGGGAAAACCAAACATTTATTTTTCAATAAAGTGCACCCGTGGGACATAACTAGCATGATTTTATTTCCAATGATAATATAGCCTTATATTGGTGTTATAAATATAACATAATATTTACCTGAGCAGCTATAAGGATTATATCCAACAACTGTCCCAAAAACATGAATCCCAAAGTGCAGAGCTTGGCTAGTCCAATGCCTGGATAGCCCAGGTAAAATCTGTCCAGTCCAAACATACCCAGAAAGACTGACAGCAGAAGAGCTATCTCCAGAGAATAGCCATTCGTATTATGTAACCAGGATGGAACGATGGTAGTTATTAGGAAGAGCTCTTTCAGAAAGTAGTCTACTACTATTTAGTCAAGACTGTTAAAGACAGTTGACTGAATCAAATAAATAAATAAAATAAAAAAATAATGAATGATAAGGATTATTGATAGGATTTAATGAACGAAGGATAAAATGAATGAATACATGAATGGTTGTGTTTATTAAACAATAATCCATACTAATATTATAAATGGGAAAGTGTGTCTGTCTGTCTGTCTGTTTGTCTTTCTTTCACGGCAAAACGGAGCGACGAATTGACGTGATTTTTTAAGTGGAGATAGTTGAAGGGATGGAGAGTAACATAGGCTACTTTTTGTCTCTTTCTAACGCGAGCGAAGCCGCGGGCATAAGCTAGTTAATTATATTCTAATCAATCATCATCCTTGAATGAGCGTTATGAGAAAAGTTCGTGCCTTCTCTGTAAAGGTATTATTATAAGTATACTTATTAGGCAACCATCGATTTTTTATAGAATATATTTATTCACCTTACAGATAACCTCCCTAAAATCCGAAGTAGAAGACTTGAAAGAAAAACTGGAGACCATCAAGTTACGTCGCGCTGAAGACCGGGAGAAGTTGCGAGAACTCGAGCGCGTCCGCCTGCAGCTGGACCAGGCCAACGAGTTCAAGGCGAAGATCATGGAGTCACAGGCACAGCTGCAGCGAGACTTGCAACGGGCGAAGCAGGAGGTGTGTATAACTGTATAACTGTGAATAGTTTCAGGGGACCGATTTCAACTAGGAATCGCAGCTGCAGCGACGTGCAGGCGAAGCAAGAGGTGTTTATACTAACTAACAGTAAATCCATACTTCCATCCATACTAATATTATAAATGCGAAAGTAACCCTGTCTGTCTGTCTCTTCTTCACGCCTAAACCATAGAAATGAAATTTGGTACAGATATAGTCTGGGACCCGAGAAGGGGCATAGGATAGTTTTCATCCCGGGAATCCCCGGGAACGGGAACTATTATTATAACGGGCCTGTTGGTGTAGTGGTGAGTAGCCCTGACTGCTAAGCCGGAGGTCGTGGGTTCGATTCTCATCCAGGACAAACTTTGTGTGATGAGCATGATTGTTTGTTCTGTGTCTGGGTTTAATTTATCTATAATATGTATGTATTTATAAATTATATAAGTATGTTTATCAGTTGCCTGGTTACCATAGTACAAGCTCTGCTTAGTTTGGGATCAGATGACCGTATGTGAGTTGTCCCAACCGAGCGACAGCCGGCTGTCGGGCTGCTATTGTCTTTCTATTGTGTCTCAAATCACGTGTGTTTGAAAGTTTGTTTATAGCATCCCATAAATGTATTACATAGATGGTATATCAGGCCACGATATGGACACAGCAAAATTGGTCTGGTTTCATGAATATATACCTTACTAGCGGCCTCCCGCGGTTTCACCCGCGTAAAAATGTTAAGGTTGAATAACCCTTAACACTTAGGGGTATGAAAAATAGATGTTAGCCGATTTTCAGACCTACTGAATACGCATATAAAATTTGGTAAAAATCGGTAAAGCCGTTTCGAAGGACTACGGTAACTAACACTGTGACATGAAAATTTTATGTATAAGATTTAATACTAGCATTTGGCCGCGGTTGCCTGCGATACTATTTATTTATATTACACATTAAGTCCGCCGGTTTTTTTTGTGCATAAAGTTTTAATAAATTAATAGTGTAATACAAATTATAAAAGTGTTGTCCGGTCACCGCAGTAAAAGCTCTGCCTAGTTTAGGACCTGTATAAAATAAATAAATATCCTTGGACACCTCACACACGGTAATCTGATCCCAAACTAAGCAGAGCTTGTACTATGGTAACCAGATAACTGATAAACATACTTATATGATTTATAAATATATACATATTATACATAATAATAATTAAGATATTACAGCCAAACACAGAACAAACAATCATGCTCATCACACAAAGTTTGTCCTGGGTGGGAATCGAACCCTCGGCCTCCGGCCTAGTAGTCAAGGTCACTAACCACTAGACAAACAGGCCAGTCAAATATAACTTGCCGTAAAATATTTACCTATTTTTTTAACCCCAGGTAGATCAGATATCCTGTATTACGTTACGTGTCCCAAAATATTTAACTAACTTTTTAACCCCAGGTGGATCAGATATCCTGTATTACGTGTCCCAAAATATTTAACTAACTTTTTAATCCCAGGTGGATCAGATATCCTGTATTACGTGTCTCAAAATATTTAACTAACTTTTTAACCCCAGGTGGATCAGATATCCTGTATTACGTGTCCCAAAATATTTAACTAACTTTTTAACCCCAGGTGGATCAGATATCCTGTATTACGTGTCCCAAAATATTTAACTAACTTTTTAATCCCAGGTGGATCAGATATCCTGTATTACGTGTCCCAAAATATTTAACTAACTTTTTAACCCCAGGTGGATCAGATATCCTGTATTACGTGTCCCAAAATATTTAACTAGCTTTTTAATCCCAGGTGGATCAGATATCCTGTATTACGTGTCCCAAAATATTTAACTAACTTTTTAATCCCAGGTGGATCAGATATCCTGTATTACGTGTCCCAAAATATTTAACTAACTTTTTAACCCCAGGTGGATCAGATATCCTGTATTACGTGTCCCAAAATATTTAACTAGCTTTTTAATCCCAGGTGGATCAGATATCCTGTATTACGTGTCCCAAAATATTTAACTAACTTTTTAGCCTAAGGTGGATCAGACATTCTGTATTATTTGTCCCAAAATATTTACCTAACCTTTTAACCCCAGGTCCGAGAAGCCCAAGAAGCGCTAGAAACGCACAACGACGAGACAGCGGAGCTTCAAGAAGCAGCGGAGATGGCAGCGCTCGACAAGGAGATGGCGGAAGAAAGAGCGGAGGCTCTGCAGATGGAACTGGAGCAGTGCCGGGAGAAGCTGGAGGAGGCTACCCTCGATCTACAGCTGATGAAGGCGGAGATGGAAGCGGGGGGGAATATACGTGAGTTGGCTTTGGAGTTTTTTTTTGGGTTGGGAGGGGGGAGTGAGGCTCCGTTTGTTGTGGCATTAGACATAAGGTCATAGCTCATTACAGCCACCCGGCAGCCACTCTGCATCAACTCGCCTTATAACCGAGGCGATCCGGTGGCGGTACGGAGTTGATATAGTGAGCGCATGCCCATACAAGTCTTTATAAAGAATACTAGCCGCAGGAGACGAGTCCGTGCGGAGTGGTTGCCGGGTGGCTGTAATGAGCTATGACCTATAGTCATAATATTTATTGGTAAGGAATTCTAATAATTCAAATTACAACAATAAAAAATATATATATATATAATACAATTTAATTGACATTTTTGTTAATTGACATCAATATTTTTTAATTAATAAATATACAACTTTGAAAATATGGTGAGTCAATTTGAAATTAATAATGGTCAAATAAATTTCAATGCAAAATTTTATACTTATAAAAGAAAAAGAAAAATAAACAGATAAAGTTTTTTTTTGTTTAAAGATCACAGGCGGTTCGTTTAATAAATCAGTTAATTGAAGTTAACAATGTTTTTAAAACGTTACTCTGGAATTGAACTAGATCTGGGGCCCTGTCTGCTATTACAATCGTGTCTCAATGACCAGTCATCGGCCGGATATTTGACAAATGAAAATGAAATGTGTCAAAAGTTTGACGTTACACGTCAAAAATCGACCATTGAGACACGATTGTAATAGCAGACTAGGGCCCCTGGTTAGACTGGAAGCCGACCCTAACATAGTTGGGAAAAAGGCTAGGGAGATGACGATTTTTGTCTAATGTTATAACAAATGGAGCAATTTATTAGTTTTTTAACAGAACTATGAAAATATTTAAATAATCTAAAATATTAAGTATTCTAAAATTTACATTATTTTGCCAAGTTTCTGTAACGGAATTTATTAATGCGTCAAAAATTGGCTAACTTTTATCTTGTAACACAAAAAAACATGGATAAAAAAGCCGTGGGTATAACCGCGGGACATAGCTAGTATTACATGATATTATTATATCCATTTTCGTTACAAAAACTTCATAATAAAAATTAAAGAAATCTTATATTTCTTACTTTGACCAAAATTCTATTAATCGGTTGTTACGCGTAACAACTGGATACAATGCTAAAATGTCTGAACTTACCTTTGTATTATTTTAGTTGATATGCATACCAACCAGTCGCATTTGCCCGGTAAATATACAAAGACCTAACATTTTATTAAATAGAGGAGAGACACATAAACTCCTTTTAAATTAGGTTAAATATAATTGTTTGGTGGAACTTCACAGAGTTATTAATCTATCTATATCTATTAAAAAAGACACTAACAGACTGATTCACTGAGTAATTAGCACAGCTGAAATTGCTTGGCCTAAAAGCATATATAAGAATTCCACAAAAACACTGCACTCTACGCAATGATGTTATAAGTAAAAAGGTGTAGATAGGTTACCCAAACGAAATTCTATCTTCAAAAACGGCACACTAACGCACACGTACAGTCAGCAAAGTATATAAGTATACAGGGCCGTCAGATACAGTTTAAGTTTTCTTAAAAACCCACAGATATTTTCTTATAAAAATTTAAACTATAGTAGAAAATGACTAGTTCTTCAATTAGGTTAAATTTCATTTGAATACATTCATTGGTTTTCAAGAAAACATCAATTGTAGATGACGGCCCTGTATACTTATATACTTTGCTGTGTGTACATTACACGTCAAAGTAGGATGACATGATTGAAGTAGTGCGAGTGAAAAAGAGACAAACGTCAAATGTCAACGCGATACTCAGTATCATGTTGGTTAAATAGCAAACTTTTAATGTGCCACTTTTAGACTGCATATAACTTAACTACACTTTTTACCGACTTCACAAAAAGGAGGAGGTACTATGTTCGGCTGTTTGTATGTTTTTTTTGTATGTTTGTTCATCGATTACTCCGTCAATTATCAACGGATCTTGATGGTTCTTTTTTTGTTTGATAAGTCATGATTCAGGGGTGGTCCCATATAAATGTGATGCGATGTGTGCTTTGTCTTCAAGTTTCTATTTTCGTTTTATAAGATTGTTAGTAGTTTTATTTTGAAAATAAATTACTTTGAAAGATACTATACACAGTCAAACATTGGGAGTCGACACTAAAAAGTAATAAATAAAAACTTTTTTCAAAAAAAAAATAACCGCCTTCAAAAACTAAAAACCCAATAATAACTAAAATTTCGGAAGTCGGTGGTTTCTCTTCTGCCATTCAATTTGTGTTGCCACCGACTTCCGAAATTTTAGTTATTATTGGGTTTTTAGTTTTTGAAGGCGGTTATTTTTTTTTGAAAAAAGTTTTTATTTTTACTTATAACATCATTGCGTAGAGTGCAGTGTTTTTATGGAATTCAATCTCTAACAGGGTAAAATAGAGACGAAAGTTATATAAAAAAATATTAATAAAATCTCTTTTATTGTTATTTAAAAATAACACAAGTCTGTGAAGTTCCACTACTCAACTTAATTTGACCTACTCATACCTATTTTTGTTTCTATATATATTTTCGCCTATATTTATATATTTCTTTATATTTATAGAATTACATGCACGACTAACGCGTGTACGTATTTTAATTTATATATTTATTTTCTATTGGTTTTATTTCACACTATAGCAGACATTATTTGTAAATATATATTTGTTAATTTGTCAGTTAGTCTCATTGTTTTGTTGTGTTCTCTTAAAGCATGCACTTAGCACATTCACTCTTTTTTGGCATATTTAATTTTATCAAGGAACACTTGGCTCGTTGGTTAAGGCGCCCGCTTCTCATGCAAAGGAAGCCGGCTCGATTCTGGGCATGTACCAATGACAAGTTCAATTTTTTTGTTACTTAATTTATTTTGGACAACTCTGACATTTTTCCAATATAAAAAGTAGCGTATGTCCTTCCTAGGGGTTCAAACCTACTTTACTATGCCTATTTGAATATTTAATGAAATTTGGTTTAGTGGTTTAGTCGTTAAAGTTTGACAACAACACAGAGAATTTTGGTAAGGAAGCCTAAAATCGCGTGGTGATCAATGCTCGTACCTTCTCTGTATGAGAAGAGGTCTTTGCTCTGTAGTGGGGCAGTAATAGGCTGGTATTATTACTATATTATTATTCCTATAAAACTTGTATATGTCACCGGAAAATAATAAGATCCGTAAGTTTATCAATCTACTAGGAAGTTTATAAACTTCCGTAGGATTCTAAACGGGAGATAAATTGTAATATTTTACGTCCACATTTTCGTAAATTGATATACTTACTGAACTCACTCGTAAAATAATAAATAAGCAGTAACCAAACGCTACGCGCGATCTGATTGGTTGACTGTCACGTGACACTTCTCCTTCCTCGCGGCCGCCATTGTTCACCACGGAACATAAACTATGAACGTTGACCAATCAGAGAGCAGTGTGTTATTTTACGTATTTTAAAGATGCGTATATTTAAAAGAGTTTCTGTGATTGGTCGAACCATATAAAATCTTACGAATAGATATCCGTTAGTTTATAAATTTACCGTATGACGTCGGAAATTGATAAATTTACGAAAATGTGGACGTAAAATATTACAATTTATCTCCCGTTTAGAATCCTACGGAAGTTTATAAACTTCCTAGTAGATTGATAAACTTACGGATCTTGTTATTTTCCGGTGACATATATATTCGATTTTGGGGCGTAGTGTGAGGGCAGCAAAATATCTCCTGCACACACTGCACATTTAACCCTATGACTATTAAAATAAGTATCAAAATGCGTTATTTACTATTCTTACAGCTTCCCATATATACTGCTTACATCAATACTTACATGATAATTTCTTTAAATATATAAATAAATATAGAAAAAAAAAACAATTTTCAAATGTGAATGTGTTAAGTCTTTGTATGTGACGTGTGCATGATATATTTTTGTTTTTTTTTTGTATGTTTTGTTTTGTGTATTGTTTTTAAGCCTCGATGACGGAATTGTGACAGTTTAGAATCTCCCGACTTTTTTAACACTTATTTACGGCCACCAAAAATTATTAGAGCCCCATCAGATTAGAGAAATTTCGTCTTTGGTACTAAACTCTAAATATGTATAATTAGCTTTTGTCCGCCAATTCGTCCGCGTAGAACCATAGTTCCCGTTCCCGGGGGATTTCTGGGATGAAAACTATCCTATGTCCTTTCTCGAGTCCCAGACTATATCTGTACCAAATTTCATTCAAATCGGTTCAGTGGTTTACGCGTGAAGAAGAGACAGACAAACAGACAGACAGAGTTACTTTCGCATTTATAATATTAGTACGGAAGTACGGACTAGTACTGACATCCTTCATTGAAAAAGTAGGTTCCTTCAACCAGACTGGTCTAGTGCCTTTAATCTACTGCCAGGTGATTGTTGTCAGAATTTCGTGTATAAATCACACGTTAAATTCTGATTGCGCGATGTAGAACGTTAGTTAGTAGTCTACCTTTTGCGCGATTGATGTCGCTACAAGATATCCTATATAAGAGTTCCTCTTTCTGCTTTGAAAAGAGGGGATCCTTCGAACTGACGGGTGTTGTGTCCACTGCCCATCGGTAAAGTTGCGTTAAACTCTGATTGCGCGGTGTAGGGCCTCAGTTAGTAGTCCATATGTTGGGCGATAGATGTCGCTACAATATATCTTATAGCGCGATGCACGATGTCATTTGTAGATCTCACATTAGGCCTGATTAGGCGATAGTTGTCGCCATAATATTTCTTACTAGCTGCTGCCCGCGACTTCGTCCGCGTGGAATAGTTCCCGTTCCCGCGGGATTTCCGGGATGAAAACTATCCTATGTTCTTTCTCGGGTCCCAGACTATATCCGTACCAAATTTCGTTCAAATCGGTTCAGTAGTTTAAGCGGGAAAGCGTAACAGACAGAGTGACAGACAGACAGACAGACAGACAGACAGACAGACAGAGTTACTTTCGCATTTATAATATTAGTATGGATGGATTGGGCGATGTAGTATATCAGTATGAGGTCACATGTTTGGTAATAGATGTCGCTATAATATATCTTATAATAGGATGTAGGGTGTCTTATAGGTCACGTGTTGCGCGTTACACGTTGCTAGAGTAGGTTCAGTTCCCCGACGATATCGTATAATGCGCGACTTCTCTTGTAAGGTATCTTGTAAATAGGGCGATAGATGTCGCCACTAACCAAGAGTAGTTAGTTCCCCGACGCTGACAGACAGACAGAGGCGCAGCTCTGGTAGTTAGTAACGTTGTGTGCGGCGCGTGACAGAGCACCCATACGCAGAGGGCGGCGCCACCGGCTACGAGATGAGACAGTTGCAGCAACAAAACGTCCGGTTGCGCGATACATTGGTGCGGCTTCGAGACCTCTCGGCGCATGATAAGCATGAGATGCAGAAGATGCATAAGGTAAGTGGAGGTTGATGCTTTTTTGGGGTTTTCTGGACGATTTTTTGGGACTTTTATTGGCACCATTATTTAGCACCATTATTTTTGATATACACCTCCAGTAAAAAACAATTGGGTATTTTACAGTATTAAATAATAAATGTAAGACACAATTTATAAGAATCCTCCCTTAATTTCTAGCCCTAATAATCGGATTCTTTTTTTTATTTACTGTAAAATTGAATACGGTAGTTTCCACCATTATCAATTGACGTACTTTTTATAAGCTGTCAAAACGCAATTCTCCCATAGATTTTGTATGACAATGGAAACTTATGACGTCACTAAAATAACAACTCAGTTGACTATCTATTTATTGATTTCAAAGCAACTAAAAATCAAATTTTATAGCAAATTGAAAATGAACCGAATTTATTAGGCTGAAATTAATAGAGGTTTTATAGAAATTGTGTCTAACATTTATTGGTTAATGGTGGAAACTACCCAATTGTTTTGTAGTTGCCTTGAAAGCAATAGAGTTAGTCAATTGAGTTTAGTTTCGTTATAAACTGACGTTGCCGTACAAAATTTATGGGTGGATCGCGTTTTGACAGCTTATAAAAATACGCCATTTGATCAGTGTCATCAACTACCCTATTCTCGTACTTTCTACCTTAAATCTCTAATCTACTACAAACCTTTACGTGCAAATTCAGTCTAAAATATATTTTCAACTTTATCTCTAAAGCCCTTAGCTTCATTGGGAAAATTTCTGATAAATTCGGGCAGTTTGATGATTTTACTTTTATATTCTCATTCCATATAAAAATTCCACTTCATCCCCAGGACTTAGAACAATACAAATCAGAGATAGCGGAACTCAGTCGCACCAAGGAGAAGTTGTCTCTAAGAGTGGATGAACTGGAAGCCCAGGTCGCAGACCTTCGGGAGCAGGTGGATGCGGCGCTCGGAGCCGAGGAGATGGTGGAACAGCTCGCTGAGAAGAAGATGGCGCTGGAGGACCAGGTGAGGTGTGGGTGAGGTGTGGGTGAGGTGTGGGTGAGAAGAACTGTGTGTGAGAGCAGGTGGACGCAGCGCTCGGAGCCGAGGAGATGATGGAACAGCTTGCTGAGAAGAAGATGGCGGTGGAAGACCAGGTGAGGTGTGGGTGAGGTGTGTGTGAGGTGAGCTGTGTGTGAGAGCAGGTGGACGCGGCGCTCGGAGCCGAAGAGATGGTGGAACAGCTCGCTGAGAAGAAGATGGCGCTGGAGGACCAGGTGAGGTGTGAGTGAGGTGTGTGTGAGGTAAGTGTGAGGTGAGCTGCTCGCTAGGAGCCGAGGAGATGGTGGAACAGCTCGCTGAGAAGAAAATGGCGCTGGAGGACCAGGTGAGGTGTGGGTGAGGTGTGGGTGAGGTGTGGGTGAGGTGTGTGTGAGGTGAACTGCTCGCTAGGAGTCGAGGAGATGGTGGAACAGCTCGCTGAAGAGAAGATGGCGCTGGAGGACCTGGTGAGATGTGTGTGAGGTGAGCTGCTCGCTCGGAGCCGAGGAGATGGTGGAACAGCTCGCTGAGAAGAAGATGGCGCTGGAGGACCAGGTGAGGTGTGTGTGAGGTGAGCTGTGTGTGAGAGCAGGTGGATGCGGCGCTCGGAGCCGAGGAAATGGTGGAACAGCTCGCTGAGAAGAAGATGGCGCTGGAGGACCAGGTGAGGTGTGGGTGAGGTGTGGGTGAGGTGTGGGTGAGGTGTGTGTGAGGTGTGTGTGAGGTGAGCTGCTCGCTAGGAGCCGAGGAGGTGGTGGAACAGCTCGCTGAGAAGAAGATGGCGCTGGAGGACCAGGTGAGGTGTGGGTGAGGTGTGTGTGAGGTGTGTGTGAGGTGAGCTGCTCCCTAGGAGCCGAGGAGATGGTGGAACAGCTCGCTGAGAAGAAGATGGCGCTGGAGGACCAGGTGAGGTGTGGGTGAGGTGTGTGTGAGGTGTGTGTGAGGTGAGCTGCTCCCTAGGAGCCGAGGAGGTGGTGGAACAGCTCGCTGAGAAGAAGATGGCGCTGGAAGACCAGGTAAGGTGTGAGTGAGGTGTGGGTGAGGTGTGGGTGAGGTGTGTGAGGTGAGCTGCTCGCTAGGAGCCGAGGAGATGGTGGAACAGCTCGCTGAGAAGAAGATGGCGCTGGAGGACCAGGTGAGGTGTGGGTGCGGTGTGAGTGAGGTGAGCTGTGTGTGAGCTGCTCGCTAGAAGCCACGGAAATGGTGGAACAGCTCGCTGAGAAGAAGATGGCGCTGGAAGACCAGGTGAGGTGTGGGTGAGGTGTGTGTGAGGTGTGTGTGTGGTGTGTGTGAGAGCAGTTGGACGCTGCGCTCGGAGCCGAGGAGATGGTGGAACAGCTCGCTGAGAAGAAGATGGCGCTGGAGGGCCAGGTGAGGTTTGGGTGAGGTGTGTGTGAGGTGAGCTGTGTGTGAGAGTCGGTGGACGCTGCGCTAGGAGCCGAGGAGATGGTGGAACAGCTCGCTGAGAAGAAGATGGCGCTGGAAGACCAGGTGAGGTGTGGGTTAGGTGTGGGTTAGGTGTGTGTGAGGTGTGTGTGAGGTGAGCTGCTCGCTATGAGCCGAGGAGATGGTGGAACAGCTCGCTGGGAAGAAGTGGAAGCCATGACAGTTCCATACAAAGTCTACGGGGGAATCAGGTTTTGACAGCTCATAAAACGTTCGTCAATTGATGATAGTGTAAAATACCGTATTGTCATGATAACGAATATTTTGTAATAACAATTGAAAAAAAAAACTTACCTATCACATTTGTGTCAATTATACAAAGCCCCGGCCAAGTTTAAACCATATAATTACATTAAAAATCATATGAAAGAAAGAAAGAAAAACAATTTATTCACACATAGCGAGCTACAAATAAAAAAAATTATATACTACTAGCTGACCCGACAGACGTTGTCCTGTCAACTATGAATATTGAATTCGAATTGACATATTACCTACCTACTACCGTGACTGTCAAATAATAACAGACAAATAATTAGCAATAAATTAAAATTGCGACTATAATTTGAGATTTAAACTATCCTATCTCTCAAGTTGGATCGAACTGCACATGGTGTGCGAATTTTATTATAATCGGTTAAGTGGTTTAGGAGTCCATTGAGGACAAACATTGTGACACGAGATTTATATATATTAAGATAAACCTTAAAACTAAAAACATCTAAGTAGCACTATCGCGCGAAACGGCTAGCGCTCAGCATAATGTCGTGACCCGTACACACGCATGAGTCCACAACGCTGGTTTTCAGTGCTAGCCGGGCATAGCATATATTTAGTTACTTTATGCTTCTCCTCAGGTGGAACAGCTAAAACAAGATGTCTCCGAACTGGAAGCACTGCAAGAGGTCCACGAACAGCTGGTGGAATCCAACCGGGAGCTGGAGATGGACCTTCGCGAGGAGTTGGAGATGGCACACGCTAACACCAGGGAGGTAGGTCATCCGGGATTGCTTAATAGTTTTAATAGTTACCGCGGCCCCGGAACATAAAGGGCAACCGAAGGAACATGAGTGGTTTTCAGTCAGTAAAAGCCTGACTCGGCCTCCCGCCCCGCCAAGGACGGGAGAAGTCATTTGATGATTTCTCATTCATCAAAATAAGGGAGGTAGGCCATCATCAGGCTCAGAACAGCTGCCGCCGTCCAACAGGCTCGAGATGGACCTTGGTGAAGAGTTGGAGATGGCCCACGCTAACACCAGGGAGGTAGGTCTTCATCAGGTGGAACAGCTTGTGGTATAACTTCTGGCCCCGAATCTATGTGAGCCAGGGGCCTGGCTGGGACCGAGCTTGGTGGTGCAGTGGCTTTGGGTAGCCCAGGATCTAGGGAAGTGAAAAGTTCACACAAAAATAGTTTATTGCAATTTGTTCACACAATGAAACAAGCGTTTCACAAAAAAACCATTTACATGCTAAGGTTCTGTTGAACTCTGGTACCTGGTAATAAGGATTTTACTAAAGGATTGAAATATTTGTTACGAAATATTTAGATAGATATCATGATATCTCTGCACCACCCTGGGTCGTCTGGTAGAAAATACCTAAGGCATTAAGTCCGCCTTCTACATTTGTGCATGAACTATAAATTAAATAAATAAATCAAGTTCAAAATTATAGAAAAAATGACAACTGTTATATTTTCCGTTTATTAGAGACCTTGTATTCAGCGTTTTTGACAAATAACTTAAAATACTCGCTTTGAAAAGAATTTACGCAGCGCTCAGAAATCTAAAGTAAAGTCCTTCGTTCGGCTATACTACCCGTGCGAGCTAACATGGCACCTGGCTCGAAAACAAACCTCACCCCGCGATCCCGCGCGGCGCCCCGCTCTCGTCTTGCCAGTAGCGTTAGCATCACTATTACATTATACGGCACAAGTATAACTAAAATGGCGGATGTGCAAAAACAGATTTTTAGGCGTGCACGTATTTTTTTTTTACAACTTTGTTTCTAAGTAGTTTGTTTTGTCACGTTTAAAACGTCCTAGTATGTTATGAGAAACAACTAAGAACAAAAAAAATGTTATTATTTAAAATACTAAAATAAAATTCAGAAAGGATGGAGCCCGGGCTAGAACAATGTACACCAAATAAAATTATATAATTTTAATTTTTTTAATGGTGTTAGCGTATACCTGTCATCTGTCATACTGTTAGCCCAAAACCGAACGTCTCCTTTTTTGCACTTAGTACTTTAAATGTCATTCATTCAACCCAGGTGCCATGTTATCTCGCACGGATAGTAGATTCAAACAGCACTCGCCTTTTAACTACTTATATGCTCCCTAAAGCCCGGCGCCCACTCTCGGCATCGGCACGGCTGAGAATTTTAGTTGATAAAAAGCATTATAGACATTAACTTCATGGCAATAAAGTAGAAATTTCCATGATATATGATTGTAGTAACAAAAATACCGCTTCTATTTTATTGCCAAGAAGTTAATGTATAATGCTTTTTATTACTTAAAATCCTCAGTCGTGCCGATGCCCATAGTGGGCGCCGAGCCTAAGCCAACAAAACTACTTCAAGTCTAAGTTTCTTTACAATATTCTCCAATTCCAGGCCATAAGAGAACGCGAAGCCGCGCACGAAACAATAATGGACCGCGACTCAACGATCTTAAAGTTCAGGGAGTTAGTTCAGAAGATGACGGAGCAATACAACGAAACGCGGGCACAACTCGAGTCGAAGCAGGGTGAGTATTATAGAATATTTATTTATTTATTTAAGGATCTCCAACGAAGGAAATACACAAAACATTGCAAAAAAATGCATGAAATTATATGTAGGTGTACTCCTTCACTTATAGGAGAACATAGCATCCATACTAATATTATAAATGGGAAAGTGTGTCTGTCTGTCTGTCTGTCTGTTTGTCTTTCTTTCACGGCAAAACGGAGCGACGGATTGACGTGATTTTTTAAGTGGGATAGTTGAAGGGATGGCGAGTAACATAGGCTACTTTTTGTCTCTTTCTAACGCGAGCGAAGCCGCGGGCAGAAGCTAGTTCAAAATAAAATAAATTAGATAATACGGTATTTGACACCATCATCAATTGACGTACTTTTTATGAACTGTCAAAACGTGATTCTCCTATAGATTTTGAATGACAATATCACCTTGTGACGTCACAAGCTAGCAACTTGCAAAAAATGCGAAAAAAATGTACAAAAAATTGAATTTCGCCGGCTACCGCGAAGCATCTCCCTTAATGTGCAAGAAAATAGTAATCATACCATCTTTTTTTCCCCAGGCTCTCCAGCCCCATCAGAACAAGAGTCAACCCCAGAGCCAGTAGCC
Organism: Athetis lepigone; assembly: GCA_033675125.1. NCBI lineage: Eukaryota > Metazoa > Arthropoda > Insecta > Lepidoptera > Noctuidae > Athetis > Athetis lepigone. Next base: position 7,856,278 of record CM066220.1, on the reverse strand, counting down.
CGTTCCTCCCCCCCAGTGGAGCTGGGCTCGCTGGTGCACGCGTCCAGGGCCTCCACCCGGTCCATAGACCTGCAGCTCCGGGCGCTGGAGCTGAGCCAGGCTCGCGCGCGCGCTGACATGCTCGCCGCTTGTCTGCCTGACCACTTCATGGCTACTGCCGGTGAGTGATGGAGGCTACTCCTCATTTATTTAGGCTTCTGCTGGTGACTTCTGAAGTCGATATCTTCGTTGGAACCTTCTCTGCATGCTATAGGTCTTTGAAGGCTTCTCCAGGCTCAATGTCCTCGTTAGAGCTGAAACAAGGAAGGGTTTATACTGATATGGTGACTTTTTCTTTGCTATACTGGTAATTTTAGTAGCTGGAACCTTCTTAGGAAACTCCTCTTTATGCTATAGGTCCTTAAAGGCTTCTCCAGGGTCAAAGATGCCATTAGAACTGGTCTGTGGGCCTTCTTCTCTTTCCATAGGTCCTGGAAGAGCCCGGGTTTTATAATTCCTGCCGGTGAGTGCTGGAGACAACTCCTCATTTATTAGGTCCTGGAAGAGTTCGCGTGGATATGGTGCATGACTGACCAGCTTACGGCTGGTGCTGGTGACTCCTGGAGTCGATTTCTGTAGGAACTCTTTATGCTACAGGTCTTTGAGGACTTCTCCAAGTTCAAAGATGCCGTTAGAACTGGTCTGTGGACTTGCTTCTCATTATATAGGTCCTGGAAGAGTTCGCGTGGATATGGTGCATGACTGACCAGCTTACGGCTGGTGCTGGTGACTCCTGGAGTCAATTTCTGTAGGGACCTCCTCTTTATGCTATAGGTCTTTGAGGACTTCTCCAGGGTCAAAGATTACGTTAGAACTGGTCTGTTGTCCTATTTCTCGTTCCACATGTCTTGGATGAGTCCATGTTTTATAATTCCTGGAGCTGATATCTTCGGAGGAACTACTCCTCTACCTATAGGTCCTGACCAGCTTATGGCTTATGCTGTTGACTTTCGAAGTCGATATCTTTGTAGGAACCTTCTCCGCATGCTATAGGTCTTTGAAGGCTTCTCCAGGGTCAAAGTTGACGTCAGAACTGGTCTGTGGGCCTGCTCCACATTCCATAGGTTCTGGAAGCGCTGGATATGATGCCTGAACACCTTTCAATTCATGGTGCTGATATCTTCTTAAGCATCAAAGTCTTCGTGAGAGCTGAAAAGGTTTCGGGCATCTTATTGCAAGATCAAATTCATCAGAAATGACCTAAAAATAACGTCCTTTAGCATTTAGCACGACTTTCCATGTAACCTTGTATACAAGTTTCTTACGAAACGAAAATAAAAAAAAAATTACGGCTGACAACTGGTAAATAATAAATATGATGTTTTTTATCTTGCAGGAGATCACGACGCAATCTTACTGATATTGCTGCTGCAAAGGTTGAACACCAAGGCGGATATCATTCTCGGACAGATCAGGGAGAGGTAAGTTTTATTCGATTTTGAGCCTTTGGTTAAAGCAAAAAATAGCACAAATACTTCATACAATTTTTTTTCACAAATTAGTTCTTTATACTAGAAACAGGATCGATTGGCATCAATTTTTTTTATGTAATACTAGCGCCCCGCCCCAGCTTCGCACGGGTGTTACAAATCTTTAAAAATCCCGGCTTTTCTCTACTATAATAAGCATGGATTATACCTAAAAACATTCCTTTTGAACCACTCTTTCTATTAAAAACCGCATCAAAATCCGTTGTGTAGTTTTAAAGATTTAAGCATACATAGGGATATAGGGACAGAGAAAGTGACTTTATTTTATACTATGTAGTGATGTTTATTTTCTTGCGAACATCGCCAGAAAAATGTCTGAATAATTTGGTCAAGGTGATTAAAATTTCACGAAAAATAGGCGAGATGACAAAAAAAAGTAATTAGTCCGTCAGTTAGATAATCAAAAAATTTGGGACACGTATTTTTTCTTTTTTCTCGTAAACAGAAAATGACGACAATACAGTGCGTTGAAGTTTCGCGAAACGTCACGCCTTTGTACAATTTTTACTCAGAAGTGACGTCACAAGCCCCCTCTCCGGAACTTTGATGCTCTTTATCTTTGTATTTTGTTATTAATTTGGTCAAGCAAAAATATGTGTCCAGTGTTTTTGGACTGTCTAACAGACGGACTAAACAGAATGTCATTCTTTTGATGTAGTCAACATCCCTATTATAATAGTCTCTTACGACCATTTTTATCATCTGTTGTGGAAGAATAAGTTTTGACAGTCCTGTTGGTCTAGTGGCTAGTGACCCTGACTACTAAGTTGGAGGTCATGGGTTCGATTCCCACCCAGGACAGATTTAATGTGACGAGCATGATTGTTCGTTTTGTGTCTGAGCATAATTTATTTATAATATGTATGCATTTATAAATTATATGAGTACGTTTATCAGTTGTCTGGTTACCATACACCACTAAATTTGTCTTCCGTCTCGCTCTAGGTTCCCGCCAGTGAACGTGTGGGACAGAGAGGTCGTAACGAAGACTCACACAGCAGTACAGTACAGCTTCCGATGTCAGTTGGAGTATCAGCTGCATATGATACAGGTAATTACAATAAAATCATCTTCCGTCTCGCTTTAGCTTGCGAACAGTGAACATGTGGGACAGAGAGGTCGTAACGTCTCATACAGCAGTGCAATATACTGTGTATTTTTGGTCCTGCACAATCCGCTAGGAGATGATTCTACTCATGAAAACAAACAACTTTTATTATGGAACCAACTCTGAAATCTTGAAAAAAATATCAGCTGTTTCGTACATTATGGTCGGGAGCGCATTGAACTTTTGTTAGAAACAGCTGATATTTTTCTCGAGATTTCAGAGTTCGTTTCATAATAAAAGTTGTTTGTTTTTATGGGTAGAATCATCTCCTAGCGGGTTGAGCAAGACCAGAAATACACCTAGTATAACCTATTTACAAAATAATGTTCATTTATTATTACCCTTTAATAAAAATATATGTTACTAGCTTCTGCCCGCGGCTTCGCTCGCGTTAGAAAGAGACAAAAAGTAGCCTATGTTACTCTCCATCCCTTCAACTATCTCCACTTAAAAAATCACGTCAATCCGTCGCTCCGTTTTGCCGTGAAAGAAAGACAAACAGACAGACAGACACACTTTCCCATTTATGATATTAGTATGGATACTAGGTGTATTTTTGGTCTTGCATAACCCGCGAGGAGATGATTCTACCCATGAAAACAAATAACTTTTATTATGGATTTCAGAGTTGGTTAGTTTTTTTTTATGAGTAGAATCATTTCCTAGTGGGTTATGCAAGACTAAAAATACACGTAGTATTTTTATTATTTTATTTCTTTCATATTAATCCTAAACACGTATCTCAACAGTGCATAGTGTGCATGTGGACGCACGCACTAGACGCGTGTACGCCTGAACTTCTGCTGCGCTGTGCGAGCGCTCTGCCCGACGCCGCGCAACAAGAACGCGCGTTAGACGCGCTTACACACGCGTTGAAGACCAACGAGCTGGATGAGAATTGTTCGCTGGATGGTATGTATTTATGTTGATAATATTTTTTATGGGTAGAACAAAGTTGGGTCGTTTACACTATGCATAATTCGTGAAAGACTTATTTAAATAAAATCTTGGATGTTTTGTGGTCTTAGATTTGTTGATTTTGTCTACAACTTCCAGAATAGCAGAATAATTGATTCAAACATTGGAAAAATCTTAAAATTAATTTATACATTAAATTATTCAGAATTTTGAAACATTTCTAGACTACTTTTATAAGGACAGAAGAGGAGGAATGAGACATATATAGTTAGGACAGTTATGAGTATGAATGTAGAGGGTTGGAAGGGGAGAGGAAGTCCGAAGAAAAAATGGATGGAATGTGTAAAGAATGATATGAAGGCGAATGGAGTAAGTGATAGCATGACGGGTGACAGGTTGGTACGGAAGAAAAAGACATGTTGCGCCGACCCCAAGTAAAATGGGATAAGGGCAGGAAGAAGATAGATAGAATAGCTTTGTTTATTTTTTTTCTCAGGTATCGAGCGTTGCTGGACCTACCTCTGCGCGATGTGGTCAGCTCTAAACCTGAGCTCGCTAGAGGGCGCGGCAGTAGCGCGCGAGCCGCTGCTGCACGCGTGTAGCGCGCTCGACGCGCTCGCACGCGCGCTGCACGCCGACGCGTCCGCGCTCACGCATATATTGCAGGTTTGTACTCTATTGTCACTAAACCTGAGCTCGCTAGAGGGCGCGGCAGTAGCGCGCGAGCCGCTGCTGCACGCGTGTAGCGCGCTCGACGCGCTCGCACGCGCGCTGCACGCCGACGCGTCCGCGCTCACGCATATATTGCAGGTTTGTACTCTATTGTCACTAAACCTGAGCTCGCTAGAGGGCGCGGCAGTAGCGCGCGAGCCGCTGCTGCACGCGTGTAGCGCGCTCGACGCGCTCGCACGCGCGCTGCACGCCGACGCGTCCGCGCTCACGCATATATTGCAGGTTTGTACTCTATTGTCACTAAACCTGAGCTCGCTAGAGGGCGCGGCAGTAGCGCGCGAGCCGCTGCTGCACGCGTGTAGCGCGCTCGACGCGCTCGCACGCGCGCTGCACGCCGACGCGTCCGCGCTCACGCATATATTGCAGGTTTGTACTCTATTGTCACTAAACCTGAGCTCGCTAGAGGGCGCGGCAGTAGCGCGCGAGCCGCTGCTGCACGCGTGTAGCGCGCTCGACGCGCTCGCACGCGCGCTGCACGCCGACGCGTCCGCGCTCACGCATATATTGCAGGTTTGTACTCTATTGTCACTAAACCTGAGCTCGCTAGAGGGCGCGGCAGTAGCGCGCGAGCCGCTGCTGCACGCGTGTAGCGCGCTCGACGCGCTCGCACGCGCGCTGCACGCCGACGCGTCCGCGCTCACGCATATATTGCAGGTTTGTACTCTATTGTCACTAAACCTGAGCTCGCTAGAGGGCGCGGCAGTAGCGCGCGAGCCGCTGCTGCACGCGTGTAGCGCGCTCGACGCGCTCGCACGCGCGCTGCACGCCGACGCGTCCGCGCTCACGCATATATTGCAGGTTTGTACTCTATTGTCACTAAACCTGAGCTCGCTAGAGGGCGCGGCAGTAGCGCGCGAGCCGCTGCTGCACGCGTGTAGCGCGCTCGACGCGCTCGCACGCGCGCTGCACGCCGACGCGTCCGCGCTCACGCATATATTGCAGGTTTGTACTCTATTGTCACTAAACCTGAGCTCGCTAGAGGGCGCGGCAGTAGCGCGCGAGCCGCTGCTGCACGCGTGTAGCGCGCTCGACGCGCTCGCACGCGCGCTGCACGCCGACGCGTCCGCGCTCACGCATATATTGCAGGTTTGTACTCTATTGTCACTAAACCTGAGCTCGCTAGAGGGCGCGGCAGTAGCGCGCGAGCCGCTGCTGCACGCGTGTAGCGCGCTCGACGCGCTCGCACGCGCGCTGCACGCCGACGCGTCCGCGCTCACGCATATATTGCAGGTTTGTACTCTATTGTCACTAAACCTGAGCTCGCTAGAGGGCGCGGCAGTAGCGCGCGAGCCGCTGCTGCACGCGTGTAGCGCGCTCGACGCGCTCGCACGCGCGCTGCACGCCGACGCGTCCGCGCTCACGCATATATTGCAGGTTTGTACTCTATTGTCACTAAACCTGAGCTCGCTAGAGGGCGCGGCAGTAGCGCGCGAGCCGCTGCTGCACGCGTGTAGCGCGCTCGACGCGCTCGCACGCGCGCTGCACGCCGACGCGTCCGCGCTCACGCATATATTGCAGGTTTGTACTCTATTGTCACTAAACCTGAGCTCGCTAGAGGGCGCGGCAGTAGCGCGCGAGCCGCTGCTGCACGCGTGTAGCGCGCTCGACGCGCTCGCACGCGCGCTGCACGCCGACGCGTCCGCGCTCACGCATATATTGCAGGTTTGTACTCTATTGTCACTAAACCTGAGCTCGCTAGAGGGCGCGGCAGTAGCGCGCGAGCCGCTGCTGCACGCGTGTAGCGCGCTCGACGCGCTCGCACGCGCGCTGCACGCCGACGCGTCCGCGCTCACGCATATATTGCAGGTTTGTACTCTATTGTCACTAAACCTGAGCTCGCTAGAGGGCGCGGCAGTAGCGCGCGAGCCGCTGCTGCACGCGTGTAGCGCGCTCGACGCGCTCGCACGCGCGCTGCACGCCGACGCGTCCGCGCTCACGCATATATTGCAGGTTTGTACTCTATTGTCACTAAACCTGAGCTCGCTAGAGGGCGCGGCAGTAGCGCGCGAGCCGCTGCTGCACGCGTGTAGCGCGCTCGACGCGCTCGCACGCGCGCTGCACGCCGACGCGTCCGCGCTCACGCATATATTGCAGGTTTGTACTCTATTGTCACTAAACCTGAGCTCGCTAGAGGGCGCGGCAGTAGCGCGCGAGCCGCTGCTGCACGCGTGTAGCGCGCTCGACGCGCTCGCACGCGCGCTGCACGCCGACGCGTCCGCGCTCACGCATATATTGCAGGTTTGTACTCTATTGTCACTAAACCTGAGCTCGCTAGAGGGCGCGGCAGTAGCGCGCGAGCCGCTGCTGCACGCGTGTAGCGCGCTCGACGCGCTCGCACGCGCGCTGCACGCCGACGCGTCCGCGCTCACGCATATATTGCAGGTTTGTACTCTATTGTCACTAAACCTGAGCTCGCTAGAGGGCGCGGCAGTAGCGCGCGAGCCGCTGCTGCACGCGTGTAGCGCGCTCGACGCGCTCGCACGCGCGCTGCACGCCGACGCGTCCGCGCTCACGCATATATTGCAGGTTTGTACTCTATTGTCACTAAACCTGAGCTCGCTAGAGGGCGCGGCAGTAGCGCGCGAGCCGCTGCTGCACGCGTGTAGCGCGCTCGACGCGCTCGCACGCGCGCTGCACGCCGACGCGTCCGCGCTCACGCATATATTGCAGGTTTGTACTCTATTGTCACTAAACCTGAGCTCGCTAGAGGGCGCGGCAGTAGCGCGCGAGCCGCTGCTGCACGCGTGTAGCGCGCTCGACGCGCTCGCACGCGCGCTGCACGCCGACGCGTCCGCGCTCACGCATATATTGCAGGTTTGTACTCTATTGTCACTAAACCTGAGCTCGCTAGAGGGCGCGGCAGTAGCGCGCGAGCCGCTGCTGCACGCGTGTAGCGCGCTCGACGCGCTCGCACGCGCGCTGCACGCCGACGCGTCCGCGCTCACGCATATATTGCAGGTTTGTACTCTATTGTCACTAAACCTGAGCTCGCTAGAGGGCGCGGCAGTAGCGCGCGAGCCGCTGCTGCACGCGTGTAGCGCGCTCGACGCGCTCGCACGCGCGCTGCACGCCGACGCGTCCGCGCTCACGCATATATTGCAGGTTTGTACTCTATTGTCACTAAACCTGAGCTCGCTAGAGGGCGCGGCAGTAGCGCGCGAGCCGCTGCTGCACGCGTGTAGCGCGCTCGACGCGCTCGCACGCGCGCTGCACGCCGACGCGTCCGCGCTCACGCATATATTGCAGGTTTGTACTCTATTGTCACTAAACCTGAGCTCGCTAGAGGGCGCGGCAGTAGCGCGCGAGCCGCTGCTGCACGCGTGTAGCGCGCTCGACGCGCTCGCACGCGCGCTGCACGCCGACGCGTCCGCGCTCACGCATATATTGCAGGTTTGTACTCTATTGTCACTAAACCTGAGCTCGCTAGAGGGCGCGGCAGTAGCGCGCGAGCCGCTGCTGCACGCGTGTAGCGCGCTCGACGCGCTCGCACGCGCGCTGCACGCCGACGCGTCCGCGCTCACGCATATATTGCAGGTTTGTACTCTATTGTCACTAAACCTGAGCTCGCTAGAGGGCGCGGCAGTAGCGCGCGAGCCGCTGCTGCACGCGTGTAGCGCGCTCGACGCGCTCGCACGCGCGCTGCACGCCGACGCGTCCGCGCTCACGCATATATTGCAGGTTTGTACTCTATTGTCACTAAACCTGAGCTCGCTAGAGGGCGCGGCAGTAGCGCGCGAGCCGCTGCTGCACGCGTGTAGCGCGCTCGACGCGCTCGCACGCGCGCTGCACGCCGACGCGTCCGCGCTCACGCATATATTGCAGGTTTGTACTCTATTGTCACTAAACCTGAGCTCGCTAGAGGGCGCGGCAGTAGCGCGCGAGCCGCTGCTGCACGCGTGTAGCGCGCTCGACGCGCTCGCACGCGCGCTGCACGCCGACGCGTCCGCGCTCACGCATATATTGCAGGTTTGTACTCTATTGTCACTAAACCTGAGCTCGCTAGAGGGCGCGGCAGTAGCGCGCGAGCCGCTGCTGCACGCGTGTAGCGCGCTCGACGCGCTCGCACGCGCGCTGCACGCCGACGCGTCCGCGCTCACGCATATATTGCAGGTTTGTACTCTATTGTCACTAAACCTGAGCTCGCTAGAGGGCGCGGCAGTAGCGCGCGAGCCGCTGCTGCACGCGTGTAGCGCGCTCGACGCGCTCGCACGCGCGCTGCACGCCGACGCGTCCGCGCTCACGCATATATTGCAGGTTTGTACTCTATTGTCACTAAACCTGAGCTCGCTAGAGGGCGCGGCAGTAGCGCGCGAGCCGCTGCTGCACGCGTGTAGCGCGCTCGACGCGCTCGCACGCGCGCTGCACGCCGACGCGTCCGCGCTCACGCATATATTGCAGGTTTGTACTCTATTGTCACTAAACCTGAGCTCGCTAGAGGGCGCGGCAGTAGCGCGCGAGCCGCTGCTGCACGCGTGTAGCGCGCTCGACGCGCTCGCACGCGCGCTGCACGCCGACGCGTCCGCGCTCACGCATATATTGCAGGTTTGTACTCTATTGTCACTAAACCTGAGCTCGCTAGAGGGCGCGGCAGTAGCGCGCGAGCCGCTGCTGCACGCGTGTAGCGCGCTCGACGCGCTCGCACGCGCGCTGCACGCCGACGCGTCCGCGCTCACGCATATATTGCAGGTTTGTACTCTATTGTCACTAAACCTGAGCTCGCTAGAGGGCGCGGCAGTAGCGCGCGAGCCGCTGCTGCACGCGTGTAGCGCGCTCGACGCGCTCGCACGCGCGCTGCACGCCGACGCGTCCGCGCTCACGCATATATTGCAGGTTTGTACTCTATTGTCACTAAACCTGAGCTCGCTAGAGGGCGCGGCAGTAGCGCGCGAGCCGCTGCTGCACGCGTGTAGCGCGCTCGACGCGCTCGCACGCGCGCTGCACGCCGACGCGTCCGCGCTCACGCATATATTGCAGGTTTGTACTCTATTGTCACTAAACCTGAGCTCGCTAGAGGGCGCGGCAGTAGCGCGCGAGCCGCTGCTGCACGCGTGTAGCGCGCTCGACGCGCTCGCACGCGCGCTGCACGCCGACGCGTCCGCGCTCACGCATATATTGCAGGTTTGTACTCTATTGTCACTAAACCTGAGCTCGCTAGAGGGCGCGGCAGTAGCGCGCGAGCCGCTGCTGCACGCGTGTAGCGCGCTCGACGCGCTCGCACGCGCGCTGCACGCCGACGCGTCCGCGCTCACGCATATATTGCAGGTTTGTACTCTATTGTCACTAAACCTGAGCTCGCTAGAGGGCGCGGCAGTAGCGCGCGAGCCGCTGCTGCACGCGTGTAGCGCGCTCGACGCGCTCGCACGCGCGCTGCACGCCGACGCGTCCGCGCTCACGCATATATTGCAGGTTTGTACTCTATTGTCACTAAACCTGAGCTCGCTAGAGGGCGCGGCAGTAGCGCGCGAGCCGCTGCTGCACGCGTGTAGCGCGCTCGACGCGCTCGCACGCGCGCTGCACGCCGACGCGTCCGCGCTCACGCATATATTGCAGGTTTGTACTCTATTGTCACTAAACCTGAGCTCGCTAGAGGGCGCGGCAGTAGCGCGCGAGCCGCTGCTGCACGCGTGTAGCGCGCTCGACGCGCTCGCACGCGCGCTGCACGCCGACGCGTCCGCGCTCACGCATATATTGCAGGTAATTGTACGCAAATAGGGATGACGACAGCAATCAAAAAAATGGGATTCTGTTTAGTCCGTCTCATAGATCGGCCGAAAATACGGGACACGTAAAATGAAAAAATGAAAATGAAATAATTTATTTGCTATGAATGTAGGTACAAAAATATGGTGTTAAGTAGATACGGATCCAGTACATTCTACCGTGAGGCATGCAAATGTGGTTTTTTTTAGTAGAAAAATTATGTCAAAAAAAAATTATAGTTAAATTAATTAAATTACACTTTAAAAAAAAATATTTAACATGAATCAAATTATTGAAATAGTCAACAAAAATATAAATCATTCAGTTTGTAGGCTCAGTCAGTGGTAAACAATGTCAATAACAGTTAATAATTACTGAATATTACAATGTCAATAATAAGTTAATAAAATTAGTAAATAATACAATGTCAATAACAGATAATCATTAGTCAAAAAGAAAAATGCATTGAAATTTGAAAATTTAAATCACAATGATAATCAATTTATATAAGTAATCATATTGATCTGTCATTCAAAAATTCATCAATTGTATAGTAACATTTATCGAGTAGCAATTTATTCAATTTCCTTTTAAATATTTGTAGTGTGCATTTTTTTATATCATTCGGTATTTTATTGTATATCACCGGTCCCATATGCATAATATTCTTTTTTAACAGTGCTGTTTTGAATTTGCCTGTATGCAAAAGATTTTTATATTGGGATCTTATTAATGTTGGCCTTGTTGTGTAATCAACATTTGAACAAAATAAATTTTGATTACTTTTCACAAACAGTCCCATTTCCAAAATATAGAGCGATGGAAATGTCAGTATGTTAAGGGATTTAAACATAGGAACACAGCTGTCTGTTGAACTTATTCCAGTCATTGATCTAATGCAATATTTTTGGGCTCTGAAAATCCTTTGTCTCTCACTGCAGTTACCCCAAAAAACTACTCCGTATCTTAAAACAGAAGCAACGAGATCATGATAAGCCATAATAATCGTGTCAGAGCTAACTTTTTTTGTCAAATTATATAAAATAAAGGCAGATTTGCTTAATTTCTTGCAGATCTCCTCGGCCTGTGGTTTCCATGTCAATTTATTGTCAATTATTATACCTAGAAATTTTGCAGCATTTGTATTGTCCACTCTTTCTCCATTGTAAGCGATAGTTAAAGTATCTGGGCTTAAGCGCTGGTAAAAATGCATTATTTTTGTTTTTTTCAAATTGATAATTAAATTATTGATTGAAAGCCAATTATTTTTTGCCGTATTTTTTGCTTGATCAAATTAATAAAAAAATACAAAGATAAAGAGCAACAAAGTTCCGGAGTGGGGCTTTTGACGTCACCGTCCTGCAAAAAATGTATCAGATCGTTACGTCATGCGCAACTTCAACGCACTGTATCGTCGTCATTATTCGTTTACGAGAAAAAAGAAAAAATACGTGTCTAAAATTTTTTGATAATCTCTCTGACGGACTAATTACTTTTTTTTGTCCTTCTATCTATAAATTTGACTGTAAATATAATGGTAAATTTACTCTAATCGTTATTTTCCTAGCCTTTTCTCAACTATGTGAAAATATATGTCCTTACTTTAGTATTGTTCGTCAAGACGTTAGGCTCCTTACGTTCTAGTTGAGCTAAACGATTTTTGACAAATGCTTGCACTGTTTGGACAGGTCCACTCAAATCTTTGTTCTTCTTTCATCAAGAGATCACTTCAGTTTACCTTCATGGTCCTCGCATATTTTGTAGTCCAGCTAGAAAACACCGGCTCCATCGTTCGATTAAAATAAGAAATATAAAATTATGTGTGAAAGTGTAATTTTTTACCTATTTACAAAATAATACTTATTTATCACCATTTATGTTGGGGTTGGATGCTAGTCTAACCGGAGTCAGCTGGATACCAGTGTTTTACGTGAAGCAGCAGCAATACTGCTAATATTAAATTGTGATAGGCCGTATACAGAAAGAAAGCTGGCAACTTATAAGTGCTTACCGGCGCTTGACAGCGCTGGTAACCCGCGCAGAAAAATACACACATCAAAAGTGTCTAGGGATATTTTAATTAAACCTAAATTACTAAAATTCTAATAACTTTTTGTTAAGACACCTACACTTTAAAATAAACCTTGTTTAATTGCCTATCTAATCTGATAATAAACTTTTAGATAAAGTTAAATTAAAAAAAAAAAACTTAGAAGAAGAGGAAAAACTCAACAAAATTTCAATTTAACTTTATTTTTGAAATTTCAAAACCTAAACAACAAAACAATTTTTTTTTTATAAAAATTGTTGAAAACTTAAAATTAATAATTCGTGGATCCACCTAAGACTCTCCTGACACATCTGGAGCGGTTCTGCATACTCAAAACAAGGGTGTCAATATCCTGTTGTGGAGTACTGTCCCAAATCCTGCTAAGATGCAAGAAAAGCTGATTTTGATGCACAATATCAACAGGGAAATTCCTACGAGCTCTTCTCTGAAGCATATTCCAGGCATGCTCAATAGGATTTAAGTCAGGGGATTGTGCAGGCCGGTCTAAAGCTTGGATAACATGCTGTTGTAACCAACTTGTAACGATACGCGCCGTATGTGGACGGGCATTGTCGTGCATTAGCTGGAAATTTTGTCCCATTTGCTGATTGTGGGGCAAGATTACAGGCTCTAGCACCTCATCTCGGTATTTTCGAGCAGTCATATTGCCTTGTATCCAAACGAGGTCCGTTCTACCGCCGAGACGAATTCCTGCCCAAACCATAATCGTGCCACCTTAATATGCATGAACTTGTTGTGGGTGCTGCAGTCGATTCCAACGTCCAGGTTTTCTCCAAACGCGTACTCTTCGCGAATCAGGATGAAATCCAAACCTAGATTCATCAGTGAAAAGCACAAGTGACCATTTAGAATGGTTCCAGTTTTCGTGTGCAATAGCCCATTGTAATCTTCTTCCTCGATTACCTCTCCTTAGTGCTGATACCCAAAATGGCCTACGAGCACGTAGATTGACTTCATGCAGTCGCCTTCTCAAAGTTTGACCGCTTACCAGCAAACCATACTCTCTCTGTAGCCTTTGAACCAATTGCATCGCCGCTGCATTTAGTTGACTTCGTGCAGCATTTACTATGAATCGGTCCTGTACATGTGTTGTAATGCGTTGAGGTCCTCGGTGCCGTTCCACCACTTCCTCCGTGACACGATAACATGACCAAAGCCTGGATATAACGCTCTGACTGGTCTACATGGCTTCAGAAACGGCAATTATGGGACAGTATTCCACAACAGGATATTGACACCCTTGTTTTGAGTATGCAGAACCCCTGCAGATGTGTCAGGAGAGTCTTAGGTGGATCCACGGAATATTAATTTTAAGTTTTCAAGAATTTTTATAAAAAAAATTGTTGTTTTGTTTAAGTTTTGATGTTTCAAAAATAAAGTTAAGATTGAAATTTTGTTTGAGTTTTTCCTCTTCTTCTAAGTTTTTTTTAAATTTAACTTTATCTAAAAGTTTATTATCAGATTAAATAGTCTATTAAACAAGGTTTATTTTAATGTGTACATGTTTTAACAAAAAGTTAATAGAATTTTAGTAATTTAGGTTTAATTGAAATATCCCTAGACACTTTTGATGTGTGTATATAAACGCGCGCCAATAAGCACTGAACGGTGTTGACAAGTTCCGACAAGATTCAACACGCGCTGGTCAGCGCTGGGTGCTGCCATTCAAAATTAATAAACAACTGCAAGCAAATCATTTCGACATTTTGCTTAGTCTGCTTCAACCTGCTTCCTTTGTGTAGAACAGACCAGCGCTGTCAAACGCCGGTAAGCGCTTATAAGTTTCCAGCTTTCTTTCTGTATACCGCCAAAGGTTGTGAGGATAGATGTATGTTAGGGTCTCTTTTACGAAGAGTAATTGGTAATGCGTTGTTGGACCTATATTCCACCGGTTTAGTTAATAAATCATATGTAAACACATGTCTTTAAACATACATAGAAACCCACACTCACACACCCACACAAACACCCACACATAAACACACACACCCACACACGCATGTTTCTTTATATTTTATTATTATTACACCGGTATACAAATACATGAAGTATTTGAGTAGGTTTACTACAAACATGATACGTTGAAAAGGACTATTTGTGCACGAAGTAACAGTAGAACACTGGTGCCGATTCCCTTGGTCACAAACTAGACAAAATTTAAGTTAAATGTATCTTTCTCTTTCCATTTCTTAAAGAAAAGGACAGAAGATACAATTTAGTTTAATCCTGTCAAATTAGACAGCGCCTGAAGAAACTTGACGTATATTTAGACGCCATGTTTTAAAAACGCGTCTAAATTATCTATGGAGTGTCTAAATTTGACAGGACCAACTAATATTTTATCTTCTGTCCTTTTTTTAATTAAATGGAAAGAGAAAGATGCACTAAACTTAAATTTACGTTAGTTTGTGACCAAGAGAATCGGCACTATTGTCTCCTAAGGCACAGGTTTCCCCTAGTTTAGGAGGCAGGGTCTCATCATCCTAGACACCTTTATACTACTAACTGTTTTTGTGACCTATATTTACTACATAATGTTACAAAGGTTTTAGCGTCAATAAAGTTTTTTTTTTATCCTTTACTGATATCAAATTTTGTTACAGCAATCCGACCGCCAACAAGAACTAGGCCTCCTCCACGAGTCCGTAAGCAACAGTTGCGCTACACTGCAGCAACAACTGAAGTCCGTGAGACGACGTCTGCCGCCCGGAGTGATGCTGCATGCTGTACTGGACCCTCAGGTGTGTCACAACTTACTACTAACAGTCGCCGGCAACAGTTGCGCAACACTGCAGCAACAGCTAAAGTTATCTAATTTGTTGTTGGAACTTTCTTCAAGAGGCTTGTCCTGATAGATTAAATTTAGTAAGTTAAATTAAAAAAAAGACGTGTGGCACTCGGAGACTGCCGCGGTAAAGCTATGCATAGCATTTTTTATCAACTTGTGTAATTATAATTATTCTTATTTATTTTTTACTTTTTTCCTCCGGCTTAGCAGTCAGAACCACTAACCACTAGACCAACAGGCCCTTTAAAACCACCCGACACCCATGATGCTAATTGTGAGAAAGGTGACGGCCGCCATTTTGGATTCTCAAATCAACCTCATTTTTGACCTTAGCACCCCAAAAAACCATGAAAACGACACCTATGACGCATATTGTGAGAAAGGTCACGGCCGCCATCTTAGATTCTTAAATCGACCTCATTTTTTACTTTAGCACCCCAAAAAACCACGAAAACGACACCTATGATGCATATTGTGAAAAAGGTCACGGCCGCCATCTTGGATTCTCAAATCGACCTCATTTTTGTCCTAAGCACCCCAAAAAACCATGTAAACGACACCCAAGCGTGATATTTCAAAAAGTAATTAAAAGTTCTGCTATTCATCGATAGATGGCAAAACTAAAAAGTTTCACCGCTGTGCCGGTCGGAGTGTTACTTTATTTTCGTTACGGAATTTCTGGTTTCGGTCTCCACCAGAGATGGGCGTTTAAACGTAAAGCAAATAATAAAGCAGGTTAAATGAGTTAAGCACTTATGTACATTTATAATGTTGAGCAATTAACATTATTTGCTATTTCTTTAAATTAATAGTTTTATAAGATTTGATAATTTTATAGACACTTATGCCATCTAGTGGCAAGAATGAATATAAACGAGGTTTTATGTCGCTTTTGCAAGTGCCCGATAGATGGCGTGCTAATACAATTTCAATCGATAGACGAACTGTTACTTTACGATAATAGATCTTAAAATATGAAATAAGATACAAAAATGTATTTCTTTCGACTATTTTGGTAGCTATCGTGATTCACGAGTGTATACACCTACCGAATTTAATGTGACAACAACGTATTAAAATTGGTTTTAATGGTCGCCGTTTCATTTATACGGGTTCTAATTCCATTGAATGCTTTTCGATAGTTGCTTTTTTAAGTTCAGTGTCGTTTTCAACGCGTCAGTGGAATGTTGTGTTGTTCGCTTATAATATGTTCGATGTTTATTACGCGCGTGGTAGCTTTTTAAATTTACGTTCGTATAATTTTGTTAACTGTTTGGCTTTAAATATGGCAAATAATTAAAGAATATTAATAATTTTGAAATGAGATTTGGAATGAAAAAAAATCTTACCTTGTTTGCCAAAAGAATCATCATATAAATTCAAAAAAACCTAAAACAACATTTAAAATTTAATCATGTTAGTGGTACATACACGTTTTCAGCAATAACACATTTAAACCATTTTAAATTTAAGTCAATAATAATTAATAATTGCTCTTTTGTTAAATAGCTGATAAGCTACTAAGCTAACAATATAATTGACTTTTGAGGAATAATTAACGAATAAGTGCGTTTAAAGATTTAAGCCGTTATGCACATCTTTAGTCTCCACGCTCAAGGCCCGCGATAGAAGCTATGCAATGCTTATAAACTTAGAAGAAGAGAAAAATCTCAATCAACATTTTAATCTTAACTTTATTTTTGAAACATCAAAACCTAAACAACACAACTAATTTTTTATAAAAATTGTTGAAAACTTAAAATTAACAATCTGTGGATCCACCTAAGACTCTCCTGACACATCTGCAGCGGTTCTGCATACTCAAAACAATGGTGTTAATATCCTGTTATGGAATACGGTCCCAAGTCCTGCTAAGATGCAAGAAAAGCTGGTTTTCATGCACAATATCTTAAAGGAAATTCCCAAGAGCTCTTCTCTGAAGCATATCCCAGGCATGCTCAATAGGATTTAAGTCAGGGGATTGTGATGTTGACTGTTGTAACCAACTTGTAACGATACGCGCCGTATGTGGGCGGACATTGTCGCTATGTTGCCAAGGCTCTAAAATACCGAGATGAGGTTCTAGAGCCTGTTATCGAAATTGAAAACAAACAACTTTTATTATGGAATCAACGCTGAAATCTCAAAAAAAAATATATCAGCAGTTTCAAAAATTATGGTCGGGAGATTGAACCTTTGTTAGAAAGTTCTGTGAAAAGGTGTTGAAAGAGCAGATATTTTTTTTTTGCGATTTCAGAGTTTGTTTCATAATAAAAGTTGTTTGTTTTTATAAGTAAGATCATCTCTTATTGGGTTTTGCAAGACCAAAAATACACCTTGTATATGGGAAATCAAATGACTCCTCCTGCCTTGGGCGGAGCGGGAGACTAAAACCCACCCATGTTCCCTCGGTCGCCCTTTATGTTTCAGGGCCGCAGTAACGATTAGAACTATTCCGCAACCCCGGCTCATATTAATATCTTGTTTCTTGTGTTTTTTACGGTGTTGTACAAAAACTTGTTGTCTTATTCTTACAAAATACAGATTGGTGCCGATTCTCTTATTCACAAACTAACGTAAAATTAAGTTAAGTGCATTTTTCTATTTCCATTTAATAAAGAAAAGGACAGAAGATAAAATATTAGTTAAGTCCTGTCAAATTTAGACCACCATAGATAATTTAGACGCGATTTAAAAACTTGCTGTCTAAATATACGTCAATTTTCTTTAGGCGCTGTCTAATTTGACAGGATTAAACTAAAATGTATCTTCTGTCCTTTTCTTTAAGAAATGGAAAGAGAAAGATGCACTTAACTTAAATTTAGTGAAGTTTGTGTACAAGAGAATTGGTACCATTTTCTACTTGCGACATCTAGTAACTATGATATTAAATGTTGTGTTCTTATTTTGTATTGTTGTCACTCAAGAAACTTTCATTCTCTTGTTCGTTGGTCACAGAAATCACGTTTATTGTTTTGTATTGTTGTTCATAAGTGTTTTTATATTTAGAATAGAGTTACTTTCTACCTAACGTTATCAATATCTCCCCCAGCTGGTAGAACGTCTCCGCGGCGACTGCGCGTCCTCCCTGTGGCGGTGCGCGCGCGCCACCTGGCTCGCCGCGCGCGCCGCCTGCGCCTGCGCCGCTACCGCCGGCGAGCGAGCCGACGGAGCGCCGCTACCGCACGCCACGCTGCTCACTCTGTGGGCCGCCGCCGTGGACAAGGTGTACCAGCAGGTAGGTGACACTATACAGTGTGTAACATGTATGAGGTAGTTAAGAGAGCGAGCCGACGGAGCGCCGCTACCGCACGCCACGCTGCTCACTCTGTGGGCCGCCGCCGTGGACAAGGTGTACCAGCAGGTAGGTGACACTATACAGTGTGTAACATGTATGAGGTAGTTAAGAGAGCGAGCCGACGGAGCGCCGCTACCGCACGCCACGCTGCTCACTCTGTGGGCCGCCGCCGTGGACAAGGTGTACCAGCAGGTAGGTGACACTATACAGTGTGTAACATGTATGAGGTAGTTAAGAGAGCGAGCCGACGGAGCGCCGCTACCGCACGCCACGCTGCTCACTCTGTGGGCCGCCGCCGTGGACAAGGTGTACCAGCAGGTAGGTGACACTATACAGTGTGTAACATGTATGAGGTAGTTAAGAGAGCGAGCCGACGGAGCGCCGCTACCGCACGCCACGCTGCTCACTCTGTGGGCCGCCGCCGTGGACAAGGTGTACCAGCAGGTAGGTGACACTATACAGTGTGTAACATGTATGAGGTAGTTAAGAGAGCGAGCCGACGGAGCGCCGCTACCGCACGCCACGCTGCTCACTCTGTGGGCCGCCGCCGTGGACAAGGTGTACCAGCAGGTAGGTGACACTATACAGTGTGTAACATGTATGAGGTAGTTAAGAGAGCGAGCCGACGGAGCGCCGCTACCGCACGCCACGCTGCTCACTCTGTGGGCCGCCGCCGTGGACAAGGTGAACCAGCAGGTAGGTGACACTATACAGTGTGTAACATGTATGAGGTAGTTAAGAGAGCGAGCCGACGGAGCGCCGCTACCGCACGCCACGCTGCTCACTCTGTGGGCCGCCGCCGTGGACAAGGTGTACCAGCAGGTAGGTGACACTATACAGTGTGTAACATGTATGAGGTAGTTAAGAGAGCGAGCCGACGGAGCGCCGCTACCGCACGCCACGCTGCTCACTCTGTGGGCCGCCGCCGTGGACAAGGTGTACCAGCAGGTAGGTGACACTATACAGTGTGTAACATGTATGAGGTAGTTAAGAGAGCGAGCCGACGGAGCGCCGCTACCGCACGCCACGCTGCTCACTCTGTGGGCCGCCGCCGTGGACAAGGTTGTACCAGCAGGTAGGTGACACTATACAGTGTGTAACATGTATGAGGTAGTTAAGAGAGCGAGCCGACGGAGCGCCGCTACCGCACGCCACGCTGCTCACTCTGTGGGCCGCCGCCGTGGACAAGGTGTACCAGCAGGTAGGTGACACTATACAGTGTGTAACATGTATGAGGTAGTTAAGAGAGCGAGCCGACGGAGCGCCGCTACCGCACGCCACGCTGCTCACTCTGTGGGCCGCCGCCGTGGACAAGGTGTACCAGCAGGTAGGTGACACTATACAGTGTGTAACATGTATGAGGTAGTTAAGAGAGCGAGCCGACGGAGCGCCGCTACCGCACGCCACGCTGCTCACTCTGTGGGCCGCCGCCGTGGACAAGGTGTACCAGCAGGTAGGTGACACTATACAGTGTGTAACATGTATGAGGTAGTTAAGAGAGCGAGCCGACGGAGCGCCGCTACCGCACGCCACGCTGCTCACTCTGTGGGCCGCCGCCGTGGACAAGGTGTACCAGCAGGTAGGTGACACTATACAGTGTGTAACATGTATGAGGTAGTTAAGAGAGCGAGCCGACGGAGCGCCGCTACCGCACGCCACGCTGCTCACTCTGTGGGCCGCCGCCGTGGACAAGGTGTACCAGCAGGTAGGTGACACTATACAGTGTGTAACATGTATGAGGTAGTTAAGAGAGCGAGCCGACGGAGCGCCGCTACCGCACGCCACGCTGCTCACTCTGTGGGCCGCCGCCGTAGACAAGGTGTACCAGCAGGTAGGTGACACTATACAGTGTGTAACATGTATGAGGTAGTTAAGAGAGCGAGCCGACGGAGCGCCGCTACCGCACGCCACGCTGCTCACTCTGTGGGCCGCCGCCGTGGACAAGGTGTACCAGCAGGTAGGTGACACTATACAGTGTGTAACATGTATGAGGTAGTTAAGAGAGCGAGCCGACGGAGCGCCGCTACCGCACGCCACGCTGCTCACTCTGTGGGCCGCCGCCGTGGACAAGGTGTACCAGCAGGTAGGTGACACTATACAGTGTGTAACATGTATGAGGTAGTTAAGAGAGCGAGCCGACGGAGCGCCGCTACCGCACGCCACGCTGCTCACTCTGTGGGCCGCCGCCGTGGACAAGGTGTACCAGCAGGTAGGTGACACTATACAGTGTGTAACATGTATGAGGTAGTTAAGAGAGCGAGCCGACGGAGCGCAGCACACGCACGCCACGCTGCTCACTCTGTGGGCCGCCGCCGTGGACAAGGTGTACCAGCAGGTAGGTGACACTATACAGTGTGTAACATGTATGAGGTAGTTAAGAGAGCGAGCCGACGGAGCGCCGCTACCGCACGCCACGCTGCTCACTCTGTGGGCCGCCGCCGTGGACAAGGTGTACCAGCAGGTAGGTGACACTATACAGTGTGTAACATGTATGAGGTAGTTAAGAGAGCGAGCCGACGGAGCGCCGCTACCGCACGCCACGCTGCTCACTCTGTGGGCCGCCGCCGTGGACAAGGTGTACCAGCAGGTAGGTGACACTATACAGTGTGTAACATGTATGAGGTAGTTAAGAGAGCGAGCCGACGGAGCGCCGCTACCGCACGCCACGCTGCTCACTCTGTGGGCCGCCGCCGTGGACAAGGTGTACCAGCAGGTAGGTGACACTATACAGTGAGAAAGATGTAAGAGGTAGTACAGAGAGCGAGCCGACGGAGCGCCGCTACCGCACGCCACGCTGCTCACTCTGTGGGCCGCCGCCGTGGACAAGGTGTACCAGCAGGTAGGTGACACTATACAGTGTGTAACATGTATGAGGTAGTTAAGAGAGCGAGCCGACGGAGCGCCGCTACCGCACGCCACGCTGCTCACTCTGTGGGCCGCCGCCGTGGACAAGGTGTACCAGCAGGTAGGTGACACTATACAGTGTGTAACATGTATGAGGTAGTTAAGAGAGCGAGCCGACGGAGCGCCGCTACCGCACGCCACGCTGCTCACTCTGTGGGCCGCCGCCGTGGACAAGGTGTACAGCAGGTAGTGACACTATACAGTGTGTAACATGTATGAGGTAGTTAAGAGAGCGAGCCGACGGAGCGCCGCTACCGCACGCCACGCTGCTCACTCTGTGGGCCGCCGCCGTGGACAAGGTGTACCAGCAGGTAGGTGACACTATACAGTGTGTAACATGTATGAGGTAGTTAAGAGAGCGAGCCGACGGAGCGCCGCTACCGCACGCCACGCTGCTCACTCTGTGGGCCGCCGCCGTGGACAAGGTGTACCAGCAGGTAGGTGACACTATACAGTGTGTAACATGTATGAGGTAGTTAAGAGAGCGAGCCGACGGAGCGCCGCTACCGCACGCCACGCTGCTCACTCTGTGGGCCGCCGCCGTGGACAAGGTGTACCAGCAGGTAGGTGACACTATACAGTGTGTAACATGTATGAGGTAGTTAAGAGAGCGAGCCGACGGAGCGCCGCTACCGCACGCCACGCTGCTCACTCTGTGGGCCGCCGCCGTGGACAAGGTGTACCAGCAGGTAGGTGACACTATACAGTGTGTAACATGTATGAGGTAGTTAAGAGAGCGAGCCGACGGAGCGCCGCTACCGCACGCCACGCTGCTCACTCTGTGGGCCGCCGCCGTGGACAAGGTGTACCAGCAGGTAGGTGACACTATACAGTGTGTAACATGTATGAGGTAGTTAAGAGAGCGAGCCGACGGAGCGCCGCTACCGCACGCCACGCTGCTCACTCTGTGGGCCGCCGCCGTGGACAAGGTGTACCAGCAGGTAGGTGACACTATACAGTGTGTAACATGTATGAGGTAGTTAAGAGAGCGAGCCGACGGAGCGCCGCTACCGCACGCCACGCTGCTCACTCTGTGGGCCGCCGCCGTGGACAAGGTGTACCAGCAGGTAGGTGACACTATACAGTGTGTAACATGTATGAGGTAGTTAAGAGAGCGAGCCGACGGAGCGCCGCTACCGCACGCCACGCTGCTCACTCTGTGGGCCGCCGCCGTGGACAAGGTGTACCAGCAGGTAGGTGACACTATACAGTGTGTAACATGTATGAGGTAGTTAAGAGAGCGAGCCGACGGAGCGCCGCTACCGCACGCCACGCTGCTCACTCTGTGGGCCGCCGCCGTGGACAAGGTGTACCAGCAGGTAGGTGACACTATACAGTGTGTAACATGTATGAGGTAGTTAAGAGAGCGAGCCGACGGAGCGCCGCTACCGCACGCCACGCTGCTCACTCTGTGGGCCGCCGCCGTGGACAAGGTGTACCAGCAGGTAGGTGACACTATACAGTGTGTAACATGTATGAGGTAGTTAAGAGAGCGAGCCGACGGAGCGCCGCTACCGCACGCCACGCTGCTCACTCTGTGGGCCGCCGCCGTGGACAAGGTGTACCAGCAGGTAGGTGACACTATACAGTGTGTAACATGTATGAGGTAGTTAAGAGAGCGAGCCGACGGAGCGCCGCTACCGCACGCCACGCTGCTCACTCTGTGGGCCGCCGCCGTGGACAAGGTGTACCAGCAGGTAGGTGACACTATACAGTGTGTAACATGTATGAGGTAGTTAAGAGAGCGAGCCGACGGAGCGCCGCTACCGCACGCCACGCTGCTCACTCTGTGGGCCGCCGCCGTGGACAAGGTGTACCAGCAGGTAGGTGACACTATACAGTGTGTAACATGTATGAGGTAGTTAAGAGAGCGAGCCGACGGAGCGCCGCTACCGCACGCCACGCTGCTCACTCTGTGGGCCGCCGCCGTGGACAAGGTGTACCAGCAGGTAGGTGACACTATACAGTGTGTAACATGTATGAGGTAGTTAAGAGAGCGAGCCGACGGAGCGCCGCTACCGCACGCCACGCTGCTCACTCTGTGGGCCGCCGCCGTGGACAAGGTGTACCAGCAGGTAGGTGACACTATACAGTGTGTAACATGTATGAGGTAGTTAAGAGAGCGAGCCGACGGAGCGCCGCTACCGCACGCCACGCTGCTCACTCTGTGGGCCGCCGCCGTGGACAAGGTGTACCAGCAGGTAGGTGACACTATACAGTGTGTAACATGTATGAGGTAGTTAAGAGAGCGAGCCGACGGAGCGCCGCTACCGCACGCCACGCTGCTCACTCTGTGGGCCGCCGCCGTGGACAAGGTGTACCAGCAGGTAGGTGACACTATACAGTGTGTAACATGTATGAGGTAGTTAAGAGAGCGAGCCGACGGAGCGCCGCTACCGCACGCCACGCTGCTCACTCTGTGGGCCGCCGCCGTGGACAAGGTGTACCAGCAGGTAGGTGACACTATACAGTGTGTAACATGTATGAGGTAGTTAAGAGAGCGAGCCGACGGAGCGCCGCTACCGCACGCCACGCTGCTCACTCTGTGGGCCGCCGCCGTGGACAAGGTGTACCAGCAGGTAGGTGACACTATACAGTGTGTAACATGTATGAGGTAGTTAAGAGAGCGAGCCGACGGAGCGCCGCTACCGCACGCCACGCTGCTCACTCTGTGGGCCGCCGCCGTGGACAAGGTGTACCAGCAGGTAGGTGACACTATACAGTGTGTAACATGTATGAGGTAGTTAAGAGAGCGAGCCGACGGAGCGCCGCTACCGCACGCCACGCTGCTCACTCTGTGGGCCGCCGCCGTGGACAAGGTGTACCAGCAGGTAGGTGACACTATACAGTGTGTAACATGTATGAGGTAGTTAAGAGAGCGAGCCGACGGAGCGCCGCTACCGCACGCCACGCTGCTCACTCTGTGGGCCGCCGCCGTGGACAAGGTGTACCAGCAGGTAGGTGACACTATACAGTGTGTAACATGTATGAGGTAGTTAAGAGAGCGAGCCGACGGAGCGCCGCTACCGCACGCCACGCTGCTCACTCTGTGGGCCGCCGCCGTGGACAAGGTGTACCAGCAGGTAGGTGACACTATACAGTGTGTAACATGTATGAGGTAGTTAAGAGAGCGAGCCGACGGAGCGCCGCTACCGCACGCCACGCTGCTCACTCTGTGGGCCGCCGCCGTGGACAAGGTGTACCAGCAGGTAGGTGACACTATACAGTGTGTAACATGTATGAGGTAGTTAAGAGAGCGAGCCGACGGAGCGCCGCTACCGCACGCCACGCTGCTCACTCTGTGGGCCGCCGCCGTGGACAAGGTGTACCAGCAGGTAGGTGACACTATACAGTGTGTAACATGTATGAGGTAGTTAAGAGAGCGAGCCGACGGAGCGCCGCTACCGCACGCCACGCTGCTCACTCTGTGGGCCGCCGCCGTGGACAAGGTGTACCAGCAGGTAGGTGACACTATACAGTGTGTAACATGTATGAGGTAGTTAAGAGAGCGAGCCGACGGAGCGCCGCTACCGCACGCCACGCTGCTCACTCTGTGGGCCGCCGCCGTGGACAAGGTGTACCAGCAGGTAGGTGACACTATACAGTGTGTAACATGTATGAGGTAGTTAAGAGAGCGAGCCGACGGAGCGCCGCTACCGCACGCCACGCTGCTCACTCTGTGGGCCGCCGCCGTGGACAAGGTGTACCAGCAGGTAGGTGACACTATACAGTGTGTAACATGTATGAGGTAGTTAAGAGAGCGAGCCGACGGAGCGCCGCTACCGCACGCCACGCTGCTCACTCTGTGGGCCGCCGCCGTGGACAAGGTGTACCAGCAGGTAGGTGACACTATACAGTGTGTAACATGTATGAGGTAGTTAAGAGAGCGAGCCGACGGAGCGCCGCTACCGCACGCCACGCTGCTCACTCTGTGGGCCGCCGCCGTGGACAAGGTGTACCAGCAGGTAGGTGACACTATACAGTGTGTAACATGTATCCATTCAGACGTGGCGGCCATTTTTTTCAAAATGGCGGATCTGTGACGCCATTTGCAAAAAAATGCCAAAAAAACGGGATGTAATTTTTTTTATTTAATTGGAATAATAACTTGTATGGCGGCTAATAAGAAAGCTATTCTTATTGGAATCTTTATAAAACAACCTTAACATCAAAACATTGGTTTAATTAAGATTATATTGTAAATATTGTAATTTGAAACCGGGAAAAGCGGGAAAATTTCGACTTTTCCGACTGTACAAAAGTCGTTATAACTAATAAAACGTACGTTCATTTCATAAAACTGTTACTTAATTTACATAAAAATACCATAATGTACTTTAGTTTACACAAGAACACACAATGCCATACATATTCTTTATTCCACAAGCTTTACAAGGTCGCCGCGATAAGGACGACCCACTTGTCAATTCCGAGAAGTGTTATTTGAAACTTCGGTGCGGCAACGTACGGACGTTCAAAACACTTGACGCGTGTTTTTATGTCATCCTTGTTTTTTTTTCTAAACTTTGTATAAGTTAGAGCAGTCAAAATATATATTTTAAACGAAGAATTATGATTAAAATAGTGCGCATGTAAAGACGCCATTTGCATCGAGCTCAATGAGCTCGCTCCACAGATGCGCCATTTTGAAAATCGAGCTCATTGAGCGCGCTCCACAGACAAGGGGTTATGAGGTAGTTAAGAGAGCGAGCCGACGGAGCGCCGCTACCGCACGCCACGCTGCTCACTCTGTGGGCCGCCGCCGTGGACAAGGTGTACCAGCAGGTAGGTGACACTATACAGTGTGTAACATGTATGAGGTAGTTAAGAGAGCGAGCCGACGGAGCGCCGCTACCGCACGCCACGCTGCTCACTCTGTGGGCCGCCGCCGTGGACAAGGTGTACCAGCAGGTAGGTGACACTATACAGTGTGTAACATGTATGAGGTAGTTAAGAGAGCGAGCCGACGGAGCGCCGCTACCGCACGCCACGCTGCTCACTCTGTGGGCCGCCGCCGTGGACAAGGTGTACCAGCAGGTAGGTGACACTATACAGTGTGTAACATGTATGAGGTAGTTAAGAGAGCGAGCCGACGGAGCGCCGCTACCGCACGCCACGCTGCTCACTCTGTGGGCCGCCGCCGTGGACAAGGTGTACCAGCAGGTAGGTGACACTATACAGTGTGTAACATGTATGAGGTAGTTAAGAGAGCGAGCCGACGGAGCGCCGCTACCGCACGCCACGCTGCTCACTCTGTGGGCCGCCGCCGTGGACAAGGTGTACCAGCAGGTAGGTGACACTATACAGTGTGTAACATGTATGAGGTAGTTAAGAGAGCGAGCCGACGGAGCGCCGCTACCGCACGCCACGCTGCTCACTCTGTGGGCCGCCGCCGTGGACAAGGTGTACCAGCAGGTAGGTGACACTATACAGTGTGTAACATGTATGAGGTAGTTAAGAGAGCGAGCCGACGGAGCGCCGCTACCGCACGCCACGCTGCTCACTCTTTGTGGCGCCGCCGTGGACAAGGTGTACCAGCAGGTAGGTGACACTATACAGTGTGTAACATGTATGAGGTAGTTAAGAGAGCGAGCCGACGGAGCGCCGCTACCGCACGCCACGCTGCTCACTCTGTGGGCCGCCGCCGTGGACAAGGTGTACCAGCAGGTAGGTGACACTATACAGTGTGTAACATGTATGAGGTAGTTAAGAGAGCGAGCCGACGGAGCGCCGCTACCGCACGCCACGCTGCTCACTCTGTGGGCCGCCGCCGTGGACAAGGTGTACCAGCAGGTAGGTGACACTATACAGTGTGTAACATGTATGAGGTAGTTAAGAGAGCGAGCCGACGGAGCGCCGCTACCGCACGCCACGCTGCTCACTCTGTGGGCCGCCGCCGTGGACAAGGTGTACCAGCAGGTAGGTGACACTATACAGTGTGTAACATGTATGAGGTAGTTAAGAGAGCGAGCCGACGGAGCGCCGCTACCGCACGCCACGCTGCTCACTCTGTGGGCCGCCGCCGTGGACAAGGTGTACCAGCAGGTAGGTGACACTATACAGTGTGTAACATGTATGAGGTAGTTAAGAGAGCGAGCCGACGGAGCGCCGCTACCGCACGCCACGCTGCTCACTCTGTGGGCCGCCGCCGTGGACAAGGTGTACCAGCAGGTAGGTGACACTATACAGTGTGTAACATGTATGAGGTAGTTAAGAGAGCGAGCCGACGGAGCGCCGCTACCGCACGCCACGCTGCTCACTCTGTGGGCCGCCGCCGTGGACAAGGTGTACCAGCAGGTAGGTGACACTATACAGTGTGTAACATGTATGAGGTAGTTAAGAGAGCGAGCCGACGGAGCGCCGCTACCGCACGCCACGCTGCTCACTCTGTGGGCCGCCGCCGTGGACAAGGTGTACCAGCAGGTAGGTGACACTATACAGTGTGTAACATGTATGAGGTAGTTAAGAGAGCGAGCCGACGGAGCGCCGCTACCGCACGCCACGCTGCTCACTCTGTGGGCCGCCGCCGTGGACAAGGTGTACCAGCAGGAAGGTGACACTATACAGTGTGTAACATGTATGAGGTAGTTAAGAGAGCGAGCCGACGGAGCGCCGCTACCGCACGCCACGCTGCTCACTCTGTGGGCCGCCGCCGTGGACAAGGTGTACCAGCAGGTAGGTGACACTATACAGTGTGTAACATGTATGAGGTAGTTAAGAGAGCGAGCCGACGGAGCGCCGCTACCGCACGCCACGCTGCTCACTCTGTGGGCCGCCGCCGTGGACAAGGTGTACCAGCAGGTAGGTGACACTATACAGTGTGTAACATGTATGAGGTAGTTAAGAGAGCGAGCCGACGGAGCGCCGCTACCGCACGCCACGCTGCTCACTCTGTGGGCCGCCGCCGTGGACAAGGTGTACCAGCAGGTAGGTGACACTATACAGTGTGTAACATGTATGAGGTAGTTAAGAGAGCGAGCCGACGGAGCGCCGCTACCGCACGCCACGCTGCTCACTCTGTGGCCGCCGCCGTGGACAAGGTGTACCAGCAGGTAGGTGACACTATACAGTGTGTAACATGTATGAGGTAGTTAAGAGAGCGAGCCGACGGAGCGCCGCTACCGCACGCCACGCTGCTCACTCTGTGGGCCGCCGCCGTGGACAAGGTGTACCAGCAGGTAGGTGACACTATACAGTGTGTAACATGTATGAGGTAGTTAAGAGAGCGAGCCGACGGAGCGCCGCTACCGCACGCCACGCTGCTCACTCTGTGGGCCGCCGCCGTGGACAAGGTGTACCAGCAGGTAGGTGACACTATACAGTGTGTAACATGTATGAGGTAGTTAAGAGAGCGAGCCGACGGAGCGCCGCTACCGCACGCCACGCTGCTCACTCTGTGGGCCGCCGCCGTGGACAAGGTGTACCAGCAGGTAGGTGACACTATACAGTGTGTAACATGTATGAGGTAGTTAAGAGAGCGAGCCGACGGAGCGCCGCTACCGCACGCCACGCTGCTCACTCTGTGGGCCGCCGCCGTGGACAAGGTGTACCAGCAGGTAGGTGACACTATACAGTGTGTAACATGTATGAGGTAGTTAAGAGAGCGAGCCGACGGAGCGCCGCTACCGCACGCCACGCTGCTCACTCTGTGGGCCGCCGCCGTGGACAAGGTGTACCAGCAGGTAGGTGACACTATACAGTGTGTAACATGTATGAGGTAGTTAAGAGAGCGAGCCGACGGAGCGCCGCTACCGCACGCCACGCTGCTCACTCTGTGGGCCGCCGCCGTGGACAAGGTGTACCAGCAGGTAGGTGACACTATACAGTGTGTAACATGTATGAGGTAGTTAAGAGAGCGAGCCGACGGAGCGCCGCTACCGCACGCCACGCTGCTCACTCTGTGGGCCGCCGCCGTGGACAAGGTGTACCAGCAGGTAGGTGACACTATACAGTGTGTAACATGTATGAGGTAGTTAAGAGAGCGAGCCGACGGAGCGCCGCTACCGCACGCCACGCTGCTCACTCTGTGGGCCGCCGCCGTGGACAAGGTGTACCAGCAGGTAGGTGACACTATACAGTGTGTAACATGTATGAGGTAGTTAAGAGAGCGAGCCGACGGAGCGCCGCTACCGCACGCCACGCTGCTCACTCTGTGGGCCGCCGCCGTGGACAAGGTGTACCAGCAGGTAGGTGACACTATACAGTGTGTAACATGTATGAGGTAGTTAAGAGAGCGAGCCGACGGAGCGCCGCTACCGCACGCCACGCTGCTCACTCTGTGGGCCGCCGCCGTGGACAAGGTGTACCAGCAGGTAGGTGACACTATACAGTGTGTAACATGTATGAGGTAGTTAAGAGAGCGAGCCGACGGAGCGCCGCTACCGCACGCCACGCTGCTCACTCTGTGGGCCGCCGCCGTGGACAAGGTGTACCAGCAGGTAGGTGACACTATACAGTGTGTAACATGTATGAGGTAGTTAAGAGAGCGAGCCGACGGAGCGCCGCTACCGCACGCCACGCTGCTCACTCTGTGGGCCGCCGCCGTGGACAAGGTGTACCAGCAGGTAGGTGACACTATACAGTGTGTAACATGTATGAGGTAGTTAAGAGAGCGAGCCGACGGAGCGCCGCTACCGCACGCCACGCTGCTCACTCTGTGGGCCGCCGCCGTGGACAAGGTGTACCAGCAGGTAGGTGACACTATACAGTGTGTAACATGTATGAGGTAGTTAAGAGAGCGAGCCGACGGAGCGCCGCTACCGCACGCCACGCTGCTCACTCTGTGGGCCGCCGCCGTGGACAAGGTGTACCAGCAGGTAGGTGACACTATACAGTGTGTAACATGTATGAGGTAGTTAAGAGAGCGAGCCGACGGAGCGCCGCTACCGCACGCCACGCTGCTCACTCTGTGGGCCGCCGCCGTGGACAAGGTGTACCAGCAGGTAGGTGACACTATACAGTGTGTAACATGTATGAGGTAGTTAAGAGAGCGAGCCGACGGAGCGCCGCTACCGCACGCCACGCTGCTCACTCTGTGGGCCGCCGCCGTGGACAAGGTGTACCAGCAGGTAGGTGACACTATACAGTGTGTAACATGTATGAGGTAGTTAAGAGAGCGAGCCGACGGAGCGCCGCTACCGCACGCCACGCTGCTCACTCTGTGGGCCGCCGCCGTGGACAAGGTGTACCAGCAGGTAGGTGACACTATACAGTGTGTAACATGTATGAGGTAGTTAAGAGAGCGAGCCGACGGAGCGCCGCTACCGCACGCCACGCTGCTCACTCTGTGGGCCGCCGCCGTGGACAACGTGTACCAGCAGGTAGGTGACACTATACAGTGTGTAACATGTATGAGGTAGTTAAGAGAGCGAGCCGACGGAGCGCCGCTACCGCACGCCACGCTGCTCACTCTGTGGGCCGCCGCCGTGGACAAGGTGTACCAGCAGGTAGGTGACACTATACAGTATGTAACATGTATGAGGTAGTTAAGAGAGCGAGCCGACGGAGCGCCGCTACCGCACGCCACGCTGCTCACTCTGTGGGCCGCCGCCGTGGACAAGGTGTACCAGCAGGTAGGTGACACTATAATAATAATAATAATAATAATAAATCATTTATTTCAGATTCATCTTGCGATTACATCCATATATGTTAGTACAGTTTCGAGCTTACAAACTAGTGTTAGTAAATTTTTAATAAATTTCGTAAAAGAAAGTGGCAGGTCCGGGTGGACTTCCCGATGATGGCATATAACTATACGACTGCATGCAGCCGTATCCAGCGAGCCAACATCGGAGAGTCCCATCGGTCCGCCAGCGCGCTCAGGATGGTGTTGGGACTGTCGCGCGTGCGGCGCATGACTGACGCGCACCGCTTACGCATGATGGCCGCAAAGCCGTCTGTCCCCGCCGCCGCGAACATCGCGGAGGCACTGCAGTGGCGCGGCAGTCCCATCAGCACCCGGAACGCGTTGTTGTATTGAATGCGCAGAACGCCATATGTCCGCTGCGTAAAGTCAACCCACAGACTGCAGGCGTAAAAAGACTGACAGTACGCTTTGAAAAGCGCAACTTTGACAGTCTCCGTGCACCGTGCAAACTATACAGTGTGTAACATGTATGAGGTAGTTAAGAGAGCGAGCCGACGGAGCGCCGCTACCGCACGCCACGCTGCTCACTCTGTGGGCCGCCGCCGTGGACAAGGTGTACCAGCAGGTAGGTGACACTATACAGTGTGTAACATGTATGAGGTAGTTAAGAGAGCGAGCCGACGGAGCGCCGCTACCGCACGCCACGCTGCTCACTCTGTGGGCCGCCGCCGTGGACAAGGTGTACCAGCAGGTAGGTGACACTATACAGTGTGTAACATGTATGAGGTAGTTAAGAGAGCGAGCCGACGGAGCGCCGCTACCGCACGCCACGCTGCTCACTCTGTGGGCCGCCGCCGTGGACAAGGTGTACCAGCAGGTAGGTGACACTATACAGTGTGTAACATGTATGAGGTAGTTAAGAGAGCGAGCCGACGGAGCGCCGCTACCGCACGCCACGCTGCTCACTCTGTGGGCCGCCGCCGTGGACAAGGTGTACCAGCAGGTAGGTGACACTATACAGTGTGTAACATGTATGAGGTAGTTAAGAGAGCGAGCCGACGGAGCGCCGCTACCGCACGCCACGCTGCTCACTCTGTGGGCCGCCGCCGTGGACAAGGTGTACCAGCAGGTAGGTGACACTATACAGTGTGTAACATGTATGAGGTAGTTAAGAGAGCGAGCCGACGGAGCGCCGCTACCGCACGCCACGCTGCTCACTCTGTGGGCCGCCGCCGTGGACAAGGTGTACCAGCAGGTAGGTGACACTATACAGTGTGTAACATGTATGAGGTAGTTAAGAGAGCGAGCCGACGGAGCGCCGCTACCGCACGCCACGCTGCTCACTCTGTGGGCCGCCGCCGTGGACAAGGTGTACCAGCAGGTAGGTGACACTATACAGTGTGTAACATGTATGAGGTAGTTAAGAGAGCGAGCCGACGGAGCGCCGCTACCGCACGCCACGCTGCTCACTCTGTGGGCCGCCGCCGTGGACAAGGTGTACCAGCAGGTAGGTGACACTATACAGTGTGTAACATGTATGAGGTAGTTAAGAGAGCGAGCCGACGGAGCGCCGCTACCGCACGCCACGCTGCTCACTCTGTGGGCCGCCGCCGTGGACAAGGTGTACCAGCAGGTAGGTGACACTATACAGTGTGTAACATGTATGAGGTAGTTAAGAGAGCGAGCCGACGGAGCGCCGCTACCGCACGCCACGCTGCTCACTCTGTGGGCCGCCGCCGTGGACAAGGTGTACCAGCAGGTAGGTGACACTATACAGTGTGTAACATGTATGAGGTAGTTAAGAGAGCGAGCCGACGGAGCGCCGCTACCGCACGCCACGCTGCTCACTCTGTGGGCCGCCGCCGTGGACAAGGTGTACCAGCAGGTAGGTGACACTATACAGTGTGTAACATGTATGAGGTAGTTAAGAGAGCGAGCCGACGGAGCGCCGCTACCGCACGCCACGCTGCTCACTCTGTGGGCCGCCGCCGTGGACAAGGTGTACCAGCAGGTAGGTGACACTATACAGTGTGTAACATGTATGAGGTAGTTAAGAGAGCGAGCCGACGGAGCGCCGCTACCGCACGCCACGCTGCTCACTCTGTGGGCCGCCGCCGTGGACAAGGTGTACCAGCAGGTAGGTGACACTATACAGTGTGTAACATGTATGAGGTAGTTAAGAGAGCGAGCCGACGGAGCGCCGCTACCGCACGCCACGCTGCTCACTCTGTGGGCCGCCGCCGTGGACAAGGTGTACCAGCAGGTAGGTGACACTATACAGTGTGTAACATGTATGAGGTAGTTAAGAGAGCGAGCCGACGGAGCGCCGCTACCGCACGCCACGCTGCTCACTCTGTGGGCCGCCGCCGTGGACAAGGTGTACCAGCAGGTAGGTGACACTATACAGTGTGTAACATGTATGAGGTAGTTAAGAGAGCGAGCCGACGGAGCGCCGCTACCGCACGCCACGCTGCTCACTCTGTGGGCCGCCGCCGTGGACAAGGTGTACCAGCAGGTAGGTGACACTATACAGTGTGTAACATGTATGAGGTAGTTAAGAGAGCGAGCCGACGGAGCGCCGCTACCGCACGCCACGCTGCTCACTCTGTGGGCCGCCGCCGTGGACAAGGTGTACCAGCAGGTAGGTGACACTATACAGTGTGTAACATGTATGAGGTAGTTAAGAGAGCGAGCCGACGGAGCGCCGCTACCGCACGCCACGCTGCTCACTCTGTGGGCCGCCGCCGTGGACAAGGTGTACCAGCAGGTAGGTGACACTATACAGTGTGTAACATGTATGAGGTAGTTAAGAGAGCGAGCCGACGGAGCGCCGCTACCGCACGCCACGCTGCTCACTCTGTGGGCCGCCGCCGTGGACAAGGTGTACCAGCAGGTAGGTGACACTATACAGTGTGTAACATGTATGAGGTAGTTAAGAGAGCGAGCCGACGGAGCGCCGCTACCGCACGCCACGCTGCTCACTCTGTGGGCCGCCGCCGTGGACAAGGTGTACCAGCAGGTAGGTGACACTATACAGTGTGTAACATGTATGAGGTAGTTAAGAGAGCGAGCCGACGGAGCGCCGCTACCGCACGCCACGCTGCTCACTCTGTGGGCCGCCGCCGTGGACAAGGTGTACCAGCAGGTAGGTGACACTATACAGTGTGTAACATGTATGAGGTAGTTAAGAGAGCGAGCCGACGGAGCGCCGCTACCGCACGCCACGCTGCTCACTCTGTGGGCCGCCGCCGTGGACAAGGTGTACCAGCAGGTAGGTGACACTATACAGTGTGTAACATGTATGAGGTAGTTAAGAGAGCGAGCCGACGGAGCGCCGCTACCGCACGCCACGCTGCTCACTCTGTGGGCCGCCGCCGTGGACAAGGTGTACCAGCAGGTAGGTGACACTATACAGTGTGTAACATGTATGAGGTAGTTAAGAGAGCGAGCCGACGGAGCGCCGCTACCGCACGCCACGCTGCTCACTCTGTGGGCCGCCGCCGTGGACAAGGTGTACCAGCAGGTAGGTGACACTATACAGTGTGTAACATGTATGAGGTAGTTAAGAGAGCGAGCCGACGGAGCGCCGCTACCGCACGCCACGCTGCTCACTCTGTGGGCCGCCGCCGTGGACAAGGTGTACCAGCAGGTAGGTGACACTATACAGTGTGTAACATGTATGAGGTAGTTAAGAGAGCGAGCCGACGGAGCGCCGCTACCGCACGCCACGCTGCTCACTCTGTGGGCCGCCGCCGTGGACAAGGTGTACCAGCAGGTAGGTGACACTATACAGTGTGTAACATGTATGAGGTAGTTAAGAGAGCGAGCCGACGGAGCGCCGCTACCGCACGCCACGCTGCTCACTCTGTGGGCCGCCGCCGTGGACAAGGTGTACCAGCAGGTAGGTGACACTATACAGTGTGTAACATGTATGAGGTAGTTAAGAGAGCGAGCCGACGGAGCGCCGCTACCGCACGCCACGCTGCTCACTCTGTGGGCCGCCGCCGTGGACAAGGTGTACCAGCAGGTAGGTGACACTATACAGTGTGTAACATGTATGAGGTAGTTAAGAGAGCGAGCCGACGGAGCGCCGCTACCGCACGCCACGCTGCTCACTCTGTGGGCCGCCGCCGTGGACAAGGTGTACCAGCAGGTAGGTGACACTATACAGTGTGTAACATGTATGAGGTAGTTAAGAGAGCGAGCCGACGGAGCGCCGCTACCGCACGCCACGCTGCTCACTCTGTGGGCCGCCGCCGTGGACAAGGTGTACCAGCAGGTAGGTGACACTATACAGTGTGTAACATGTATGAGGTAGTTAAGAGAGCGAGCCGACGGAGCGCCGCTACCGCACGCCACGCTGCTCACTCTGTGGGCCGCCGCCGTGGACAAGGTGTACCAGCAGGTAGGTGACACTATACAGTGTGTAACATGTATGAGGTAGTTAAGAGAGCGAGCCGACGGAGCGCCGCTACCGCACGCCACGCTGCTCACTCTGTGGGCCGCCGCCGTGGACAAGGTGTACCAGCAGGTAGGTGACACTATACAGTGTGTAATATGTATGAGGTAGTGTATGAGGTAGTTAGAGCGAGCCGATGGAGCGCCGCTACCGTACCAGCAGGTGTGGCGTTCCCGAACATGACGGTATCTGATCGCAATACAGTGTGTAACAGAAACCGTTCTTGAACATGATGGGATCTGACTGCTGCACCGTATGTAACTGAAAGGAACCGTTCCTGAACATGACGCGTTGTTTAGCACTTGACTAGAAATATATTTATGACTGATATCTATTGTGCAATAAAAAAAATACAATTGAAACTGACAGTAGCCGTTCCCGAACATGACACGTTATTTAAAACCGAGTTCTGGAGATGTTTATGACTGTAATATCTGCGGGACACTTCAGAGATAATCAATTTCAAGTAACAACGCCCGTTCCCGAACATGACCACGTTACAAACACCTTTCTGACATCTATATCCTTGATGCACTTCCAACTCAACCAACATTACCCATTCCTGAACATGACGCATACTTTTTTGTTGCAGGACGATCACGGCCCCGTGCGTACCATCAAGCATTCTCTCGCCGGGGTGGCGGCAGACGTCAACAAGTTGGCGACGTTCGCGCAAGACAAGGAATATGACATGATGTCGCTTACCAATGTGCAGTCTGAGAAGGTAAATATTAATAAAATCTATACTATATAATATATAATCTATACAAACAAAGTTTTCCTCTTTATAATAAGAGGAAAACTTTGTTTGTATGTTGTTTGATTGCAATGAATAGGCTCAAAAACTACTGGACTGATTTTAAAAAATCTTTCACCATTCGAAAGCTACATTGTCAACGAGTAACATAGGCTATATAATATCACGCTATGTCTCACGGGAGCGAAGCAGTAACCAAAAACCTAATGTTACGTGGGTGAAACCGCGAGGAACAGCTAGTAACTAATAAAAAACAAATAGGAATAGACGTTTAACCGTTTGTGTTGTATTTTTGCGACAAATATTGTCGTGCGCCTACTGTCTGCGTCGCATTTTTACGACAGAGAACGTGTATGGTGGTTACTGTGACATCACTCCTAGGTAGAATCTTTATTGAACAGTGACATCACAAGCATACCCACTACGTACTAATATTATAAATGCGAAAGTAACTCTGTCTGTCTGTCTCTTCTTCACGCCTAAACCATTGAACCGATTTGAATTAAATTTGGTATAGATATAGTCTGGGACCCGAGAAAGGACATAGGATAGTTTTCATCCCGAAAATCTCCCGGGAACGGGAACTATTCCACGCGGACGAAGTCGCGGGCTCAAGCTAGTCTTGTATATTTAATTAATTTGATCAAGTGAAAACTATGTGTCCAGTATTTTAAAAAGTTTTTTATTTTTTACTTTTCAATGTGACTCCCATCGTTTGACTATGTATCACAGTAACTTTCTGTTACATACTGGCCACCTAGAATGCTGACTTGTCATGTTGACGAGTGTGACTTTGATAACTGATTGTCTAATTATAAAATTACAATATATTTCTACATCATTGAAAATGTGTATTTAATAAATTGGCGACGAGGATGTCGACTAATGATATAAAAAAATTAAAAAGAACCCGCGCGTCATTGCGAGGTTTAATAACTAAACTTGAAAACTACGTAAACACCCAAGAAACTCTACCATACGAAGAAACAGAGTCACGACTACAATCACTTCAAGAAACGTTACAGAAATTACAAGAAATACAACATGAAATAGAATTAGATACACCAGACGAACAACTAGACCAAGAGATAGAGACCAGGTACGATTTTGAAGAAAAATGTGTTATCTTAAAGACGAAACTTTTCATATTACAAAACAGAGAAAA
Organism: Athetis lepigone; assembly: GCA_033675125.1. Lineage (NCBI taxonomy): Eukaryota > Metazoa > Arthropoda > Insecta > Lepidoptera > Noctuidae > Athetis > Athetis lepigone. The sequence continues at coordinate 7,819,260 of CM066220.1, read as the reverse complement.
TCGACGAATCACACCGCTGCAAACATCGACATCACACATGAGTACAAATATACAACAAGAACGGGGCCCAAAAATGAATTTTCAGCCTTTTCAAGAAAAAGAAACCTTCGCAAACTTCACTAAACGACTAACGGTATTTTTCCTGCTTAATAAAATTGAAGACCCTAAAATAAAAGTGTACACCTTTCTTGCTGCATTATCACCCGAATTACATGAAAAGTTACATGATTTATGCTCTCCGGAGGACCCAATTCATATGAACTTTATAGAACTCACTCAGATTCTAGACGACTACATAGATCCTAAGCCTAGTATATGGGCGTTACAACACAGATTTATTACGCACACACAACGTGAAGATGAAACAGTAGCAACATACGCCTCAGAATTAAAGAAAAATTCTTTGAACTGCGAATTCAAGTGCAATAACTGTCAAAAGTCTACCTCAGAAAGTTTTTTAGTCCTGCAATTTATTCGTGGATTAAAAGACAATGAAATAAGAACAAAAATTCTTCAAGAAAGAGATACACCTCCATTTACTAAATTGGTTCAAATTGCTACATTCATGGAAATGGGAAAATCAGAAAACATGAAAATATCCAATTCCTATAATTGAAGATATATTTGCGGAAATGAACGGAGGCAAATACTTCTGTACTTTAGACATTACCCAAGCCTATCTTAATATGGTCATGGATGAAGAAAGCGCCCTTTTACAAACATTAAGTACACACAAAGGTACTTACAAAGTCAATCGCTTGATGTTTGGAGTCAAAGTGGCACCAAGCCTTTGGCAGAAATTTATGGATCAGTTACTTCAAGGACTAGACGGAATTAAATGTTTTTTTGATGATATTATAATTCAAGGCGCAACAGAAGACCAACTTTTAACACGTCTAAGACAAGTCTTGCAAAAACTAAAAGATAGTAATCTCCGCGTGAACAGAGAAAAATGTATTTTTTTTAAACGTAGTATTAACTACCTAGGACATACAATAGATAACGAAGGTTTACATAAGAACAAAGACAAAGTCAAGGCCATCACGAATACAGTAAGACCAAGAAACATAAATGAACTACGAACCTTCCTTGGTATGGCCAACTACTGCAACAAGTTTATACCCAACCTTGCATCTTTAACGAGCTCTTTAAATGAATTACTAAAGAAAGAGAAACATTTTCACTGGACTTCTAAATGTGAAGAAAGTTTTCACAACATTAAGAAGGAAATTTTGAGCGACAGAGTTCTAATTCATTTTGACCCAGGTAAACCGCTGATATTAGCTACTGACGCCTCACCGACAGGCTTAGGAGCTGTTCTGTCTCACAAACTACCAGATGGCTCAGAAAGGCCAATCGCATTCGCCTCAAGGACACTTTCATCTAGCGAAAAGAAATATAGTCAAATAGACAAAGAAGCTACAGCAATCTACTGGGGCATTAAAAAGTTTTTCCACTACTGTTACGGCAGGAAATTCATATTAGTGACTGATCATAAGCCGCTTACCTCGATTTTTCATCCACACCAGACATTACCTGCATTAAGCACAATGAGATTATTCCATTACGCACATTTTTTTATCGGGATTTGATTACGACGTAGAATACAGAGCATCGGCGAAACATTCAAACGCTGACTACCTATCAAGATTCCCAGTCGAAATAGCAAAAGAAACAGCAATAGATCAACATTGTGCGTATCAATTGCAACAGATCAACATTTTAGAAATCCGACCAGAAGTTATAGCCAGTGAAACGAGAAAAGATAATGATTTAAATACATTATTACAAGCACTACAGACAGGTCACTCATTACGACAATATGGTTATGGTGATAATGAATTAACACTCCAGGATAACTGCATATTGAAAGGAACCAGAGTAGTAATACCCAAAAGTTTACGTGCTCGTGTTCTTGATGAACTACATGCAGGTCATATCGGTATACTTAAAATGAAATTGCTTGCACGCAGCTACATATACTGGAAAAATATAGACATGGACATTGAGAACAAGGTAAAATCTTGTAGAGCTTGCCGATTAGAACAGAATGAATCGCCAAAAGCTCCTCTACACCACTGGGAACAACCTAGCGGCCCTTGGCAACGAATCCATATAGATTTTGCAGGACCTGTTCTAGGACACCAACTTCTAATAGTCGTAGATGCATTCACAAAGTGGGTTGAAGTCTTCCCCACAAAGACCACAACGAGTGCATGGTGTATTGCTAAGTTTAAGGAGTTATTTTGCACATTTGGCACACCGTACACACTGGTATCAGACAACGCACGCCAGTTTGTATCCCAAGAATTTAAAGCCTACCTTACCAGCTGTGGAGTAACACATTTGACGTCAGCGCCATACCACCCAGCAACTAACGGTCAGGCTGAACGTTTCGTTCAGACTATTAAGAAAGCACTACGTGCAATGGAGGGGGAGAGGGGTGACCTTACGGATAAGCTTCTTGTGCTAAAAACTCGGCTCAGACGCACACCAAACCAGGATGGACACACTCCCTATGGACTGATGTTCAGTCGGGACGTTAGAACAAAGCTGCACGTGATGTTCAGAGACTCAACTGCCCCGACAGCGTTCAAATCAGAGAACACACCGCCTCTCGTCAGAGCTTATTCCGTAGGTGATCGAGTGCAGGCCAGAGCCTACTCCGACCAGAGACGAAGATGGGAGTTCGGCACGATAATGCGTCGTTTTGGCAATCTGCACTATGAAGTGCGAACTGACGATGGCATTATATGGCGCAGACACCTAGAGCAGCTACTGCCGGCCCCGGGAGTGCGGCAGCTAGGATTCGCGGCGGAGGACTGTTACATACTGGCCACCTAGAATGCTGACTTGTCATGTTGACGAGTGTGACTTTGATAACTGATTGTCTAATTATAAAATTACAATATATTTCTACATCATTGAAAATGTGTATTTAATACTTTCAAAGTAATTGATGTGCAGAATAAAACTACTTACAATATTATAAAACAAAAACAGTACTATGGTAACCAGACAGAGGCTCTAGTTTATTACAATCGTGTCTCAATGACCAGTCATCGACCGGATATTAGACAACTTTGACAGTTTCTGTATGGGAAATGTGTCAAAAGTTTGACGTTACACGTCAAAAATCGATCACTGAGCTACCATCGCAAAAGCAGACTTGAGCCCCTGTTGTCTGTTTGCCATAGTACAAGCTCTGTTTAATTTTGAATAGCATAAGTATTTATGTGTCTGCGTTTACTAATATTCCCCACTATTCTTCCCCACAGCCGATCCCACCAGTAGTGATCCGCGCGCAGCTCGTGAAGAAACAACTCGAAGAGACCAAGAGCCTCACAATCAAGCTGGAGAACAAGGAGGCTGATATCAGGGAGCTGAGGAAGGCGCTCAAGGTAGGCTAGATAAAAATTACCATTATATCGTTGGGGATAGTGCAAATCCGTGAATGTAATACCGACAAATTGGATTCATGACCCATCATAAGCTCAGGGGTTGCGGAATGTTTATAATAGTTACCGTGACCCCGGAACATAAAGGGCAACCGAAGGAACATGAGTGGGTTTTAGTCAGTAAAAGTCTGACACGCTGCAAAGGCGGAACAAATGAAACGACAGGTTGCTTAACACTGACTGACTTTATTCAGTATCTCACACTTATATATAACATGATTTACTTATACACTACACCTCCTATCGAGGAGAGAAAAAAAAAATTAAAGTAAACATTTTTTTTTTATAAATCTATAATAAAATTTATCAACTAAACAATAAAGTTCAATACTTAACATACTAAACAATAAAATTCAAAAACAATTAAGTTCTTAGTAGTTATCATTAGACATATCATTACAAATGTATGTATGCGTAGTAGTGCATATTATTATCTACTGGTTAGTAACAAGCGCTCAATACTAACTAGGATATCTGTTACATTGCAATAAACATTGTATCTTATTTCAATAACATTTTTATTACTTATCACTTTAATTGCTTAATTAATTGACACTTATATAATTATCTATTAGGAAACAAACAATTTTGTACGATTCTTATGAACAATGTTAGGTTTTCCATTCATTAATAATTCTACATTTGGCGATAACTCTCGAATTACTCTATACGGACCTGAATACAGTTCACTTAATTTGTTACCAGTTTCATTCTTCACAAGAACCAGGTCATCTTTCTTGTAAACTACTGTTTTTACCTTCTGATCATATTTATTTTTACGTATTATTTTCGACTGAATTAAATGGTCACGAGCTTCCTTCTGGGAAACTTGTAGCCTATATTTTAACTCTAAAGGATAGTGATCACTGTTGTAAAGTGGATCAATAATATTTTGTGTAAAATTATGTGGTAGACTACACTTTTTTCCAAATACCAACTCGAATGGGGTATAACTTGTTGAGCTATGTACGGACGTATTATACGAAAAACACCAGAAAGGCAACCAAGAACTCCAGGCTTCTGGATGGTTCTCTGTTTGTATACGCAAATATGCACCTAAATGTTTATGGGTATTTTCCAATGCGCCTATACTTTCGTGGTGGTAAGCTGTTGAGTTGATGTTATTAATTTTTAACAATTTGCAAGTTTCATTCATTACTGCTGACATAAACTCAGTACCCCGATCGGTTGCAATTGTTGTTGGCATTCCATAACGAAGTATATAATTATTTACTAATGCTCTGGCTACTTCTGTGCTGCTCTTAGTAACTAACGGATATGCTTCCACATACTTTGACAACTCACACTGTAGAGTTAAAATATAACAATAATTATTGGCATCTTTATCTAACGGCCCTACTAAATCTAAATATATTTTCTCTAATGCTGAATGTGCCGTTGTTGTGATTGTCATGGGTTCTTTAATGTTTGATGTATACTTTTGTTTCTGGCACTGATGACAGCGCTTCACAAACTCCGTAACATCTCTATCGATCCCTGGCCAAAAGTAATATTTTTTGATATTCCTGACCATTCGTCTGATACCTGCGTGGCCACTAGTAGGTAACAGATGGAAGTCGTTTATAATTACTCGCCTCTCGTCTTTATTGTCTACACGCTTAACATCTTGTACTATACATAACCGGGGTCCGGACCACTCTCTACATTTATCTATCTCATTGCTTAATTTTTTAATAAACATTTTATTAACCTCTTGTTTCAACATATATATTTCTTCTACCTTTATTACTTGACAAAAATCACGCAGCTTCCTCGCAAAGTCGCTTGGCGTCAATTGTGATTGGGCAGCTGGATTAATATAAATGGTTAACCTTGAAAATACGTAAATAAATATTTTATTTTCTTTACTAATTTCCGACTGTGTTCGTAACTTATCTATTTCGCTGTGACTTGCAAGTCTGAGCTCTACCGAATTTCTAGGTTTATTATGTGTCTCCACAACTTTCGGTTGATCAGGCCGATTGTCTTTAGAAACAATAATATCCGAGGAATTCGACTGCATCTCTCTATATTGAGCTCGCGTCATTACACATAATGACGTCACCTTTTCATTCATCTCTTTTAAATCTTTACTTGTTACACATATCCGAGATAATGCGTCTGCCACCGCATTCTCTTTCCCTCTTACATATTCCACTACGAAGTCGTATTCTTCTAATGCCAATCTAAATTTTAACAATCGACTCGACGGATCTCGCATGTTAAATAAATACATAAGTGGTTTATGATCCGTTCTAATTATAAACCTTCGTCCGTATAAGTATGGTCTAAAATGCTTTATAGCCCATACAATGGCAAGCAGTTCCTTTTCAATTGTTGGGTATATTATTTCCGATTTATTAAGACCCCTGCTTGCATAAGCTACTGGTTTTCCATTTTGATTTGCCAAAACTGCTCCTAGGGCAAAACCTGAAGCATCAGTTTGTACAATGAAAGTATTGCTGTCTGTTAAGTCTGGATATTGAAGGACAGGAGAAGAAATTAGTTTTTCTTTTAGAGAATTAAAGGCAATCGCACACTCTGTATCCCAGTTAAAAATAACATTTTTTCTACATAATTTGTTTAAAGGGTATGCTAATGCCGCAAAATTTTTAATAAATTTCCTATAGTAATTTGCAAAGGCTACGAATCTACGTACATCATCCGTATTTTGAGGTTCTGGATAGTTTTTGATAGCGGTTATTTTTTCCGGATCTGGTAAGACGCCATCTTTTGACACTACGTGTCCCAAATATAAAATTTCCTTTTTGAGAAAATCACATTTTCTCGGGTTTAGTTTTAGATTTACTTTCCTAAGCCTCGTAAATACATCCTGTAAATTTTTACAATGATCATTTAAATTTTTTCCGAATACTACTAAATCGTCTTGGTAAACAAAGCATTTTTCATAAGTTAGTCCTGACATTGCCATCGTCATCATTCGTGAGAACGAACTGGGGCTTGTTTTCAGACCCATCGGCATTCTAGTTAACTGATATTGTCCTGAACAAAAAGCTGTGTATTTACGACTACTTGGTTCCAAATTAACATTGTAGTAGCCTTGATGAAGGTCTAAATGTGTAAAATAAATGCAACCTGATAGTGAATCTAGTATTTCGGTTATATTGGGGAGGGGGAACTTATCATCCATAATTGTATTATTTAATTTTCTATAATCTATCACCAATCTAAATTTTTTATTACCTACACTGTCGGGTTTCTTCGGTACTAGTAACAAAGGGCTGGACCAATCGCTATTAGCCGGCTCAATTATACCTTGTTGTAATAAGTCATTTATTTGTTTCGTAATTTCGTGTTTTTGCGAATGTGGTAACCTGTATGGTTTTACATATACCGGTTCCGCGTTTGGTTTTAAAATAATTTTGTGTTTATATATGTTAGTTGTCGTTAGTTTGTCCCCTTCTAAATAAAAAATATCTGAATACTTGGCGCATAAATTTTCTATAGTCATTCTTTCTTCTAAATTCAAGTGTTTTAATTGTATCAATGATAATAACTGCTTAACCCTCTGCGCATCCTTATCACACCTATCAAAACTACAAATATCATAATCTTTTGCGCTGTATATGAGAGGTTGTATGTTATCTAACATTAAATCTTTCTCGGTAGTGTTCAATATTCTAATAGGAATCTTCCCGTTGTTGGGTGTAACTAAACTACTAGCCATAAAAACACCCTCGTCTATCTGTGACGCACACACTACTGCATCACTGTCAATAGATGTTTCTACAAAATGCACCGACTCTGATCTTGCTGGTATATACAAAGAATCCTTGTTCGTATTCGTTATTATTGGTACGTTAATTTCATTACCTGATGACGTTTTTAGCAATAACATATTATTTGATAAGTTTATGGTAGCTTGATACCGTTTTAAGAAATCGCATCCAATAATACCGTTTGCTTTACACGGCAAGGAATCAAACACATAACATTTCTGTGTAAATGTAACATTACCACAAACCAACTGTAAGTATAAGTATCCTTTTGCACATATTTTCCCACCGATACCATTTATTACTACGTTGCAATTATAAATACGATTGTTTTTGTGCAATATTTTATTGTATCTTACTACAGAAATTGAAGCTCCGGTATCAAGTAGCCAAGAACATTCTTGTCTGTTTACAGTAAATTGCACGCGTAATGCTTCGTTATAAGAAAATATTGAATGTTCTAGATTAGTCTCGAAAAAACGTATTTAACTCTACATTTTCCTCAGGCTTTTTATCCATCACACTTACATTCTCTCCTCTTTTATGCTGTCTATTTCCTCTGCTATTATAAAACCTACCTCTCCTGTTCTGTGGTGGTGCAGACCTACGTTGTCCAGTAGCACCACGTCTCCACCATACACTTGTATTGCCACGATAAGGCTCATTTTGACCTTGATAGCTGTTCCTACTTACGTTTCCTCTATTGAAGCCTCCACGCCTATATTCCTGGTGCTGGAACCTATTGTTTCCTCTGTTATTCCTATTATTCTGACGAAAATGTCGTTGTCCCATGAACACATTTGTAGAAGTAGACGGTGAGGTTATTTCCTCATCGACTGCAGATTGGATAGCTTCATTTAAAGACTCAAAATTTCTAGCCGTAATTATTGTACTTAACCTTCGGTTTCGCAATCCGTCGGCAAAAAGTCAAAGTCAAAGTCAAAGTCAAATCATTTATTTCCATTAGACCAAAAAAAGGCACTTTGAAACGTCATACTTGTAAAACAAAAGTGAATCTACCGCCCATTCGGAAATGTTGTTACGTATGGAGAAGAATGGGCAAGAAACTCCATACTTACTCTTTTAAAATAATGTTGATACAATATTATTATTTGTACATTGTTAAATGTGAAGAGAAGAATGTATATAATGTCAAAACCATTTCCGTCAAAAGGGTATATAAACATAATAAAAATAAAAATTAATTAGGAAATGGAAGCTAATCAAGTTCACGAACATTTAGTGTAACACATTTACTAATAAATTACCTTCCTCAAAAAATGAAAAATAATGTGTGAGCCAGCGCTTCCAACTATTAGAAAAAAGAATTGTGTCTAATTTATAATTGTAAAAGTAAAAGTAGTTAATCATTATCAGTTTAAATTAGCCACCAGTTTGGTTTTGTCTACACTGTGGATAAAATTTAATAGCTAGTTTCTCATTGACTTTTTTTAGTATCTGGTAATTTTCAGAATGTCCTTCTGATTGCGAAATCGTTAGGTCAACAAATAAATTAGCAATTTCCTGACCAAAATCTGAGATTGTTTTCTCCTGTTGCTTAACATGTTGTAATTTACTATGCATAGCAGTATACGACTTTTTTGGCAATAAATGTAACCTCATCGCTTTTACTAACTCAGTGACGTTATCATAGCTAGATTCAAGCCGCAATTTAGCTGACTGTGATAACCGGCTTTTCATAACAAATTCGATCAAGTTACGTTGAGACCCTTCTTCTAAAATAGAGCTATAATACTCAATGCCATCGATTAATTGCTTTGTGACCTGCTCTTGGTCATTCAATACTGGTAACAAACTAAGTGCTGCTTTTAAGCTGAACTTCTCCATTTCGGTACCGCTTGTCTCTTTACTACTCTGACATAAAACAACAATTTCGAGGTATACTTTACTGAACCTTTCGCATAGGTCGTCGATTAATTTATTTTCGGCTGGCTCTTTAAATGCCTTAACCCGGCTGATATCCTCTATGTACTTATTATACTGAGTACGCAATTCATTAGCCTCAGTAAATTTTTTATTACATGATGAAATATTTTCTCGCCTCCTAGTTGGTCCGAGTTTAATTAAGTACGTTCTAATTTTCAATATTTCATCGCACAATTCTTTTAGAAAATCTGCCATTAAAATACATTTCTATAACTACTTATATTCTCTATTTAATTCTAAACATAGTGTTAAAAATACATTTCCATACGTGCCTATATCCTTTAGTTAATTCTAAACATAGTGCTATTCCTTACAATTCTCCTTAACTCGAAAATCTTATTAACATACCTGGCACGCACGATGTATGAGTACCTGCCTTTCTGCACATGATATTTTAATGTCCCGAAAACGCGTTTATTTTTTCTTCACTTTTACCGACACGCACTGATTTTATTTGGATTTCACCAACACAACACTTTTAAATTTACGCACATTCTTCTTACGCCCAGCGCCTTATACCTTCCACCTTACGCTGTCTGCTGCTGCTCTCCACTGGGTTTCAGGTAACGTCCTCGTAAGAATGATCGTCGCGTCGCTCTCTGCTCAAATTCTCTTCCTATCCATTGGACGTGGCATTTCTTATATTGGCGATAAATGTAATAAAATACCACCAGTGCTATAAATATTACGATGATAATCAGCAGGATGTTCACAGTTGTGAGATGGTAATTTAGCTGTTCTGCATGTGCATTGTTGTTTCCTCCTGATGCATTCTGTGCTATCACTATTTCTTCTTTTGACTGCGTTTTTCCCATCGCGAAGTACTCCAAAATAATTTTGATTTAATTGAATTGAAAAAAAAATGTATTTAAAAAAAAATATATAATGTTAGACAGGCAATCGTTATTGTCACATAGGCAAGTTTATTCACTTTCCCACGGACTGTCCACTGCGCTTCTCGAACGCGCCACGTGCGAATACGACACCATTGTCACGGTCGCCATGCAAAGGCGGAACAAATGAAACGACAGGTTGCTTAACACTGACTGACTTTATTCAGTATCTCACACTTATATATAACATGATTTACTTATACACTACAACGCCCTCCCGCCGCATCCAGGACGGGAGAAGTCATTTGATGATTTCCCACTCCCCCAAAAAAAACCCATCATAAACTTATTTTCCTACAGACATTCAAATACAAGTAGGTCGACAATCGTGTAAACATGTATTTAAAATGTCACAAGTCTAGTCTTGGTATTTTGACAGCCTCAAACGATTTGTCGTCGAAATGGGTCATGATTCAATTTTGTCGATAGCATATACAATTTTTAGTTACCAACTCCAGTTGGTTTGGTCAATAACCGATATATCCATTTTCATTTTTTTGTATAACTCAACAGGTTCCACAGTCACTAATACAGTAATTAAGTTTCCAAACATTGATATGCTAACACCAATAAATTGATAGTTTTTTTTTAACTCTAAATAAGAGAACCATCAACTTGGCCATATTTTTACACATTTTCCCAAAAAAAATTACAATGTGATTTATTGGTTTTTGTTCTGTTGTGCTTAAAATCAAAATTTCTGATTCTGATTCTCCATTTTATTTGACTCGCAGTTCAGCTCGCTTTAGCTGTTTACTGCTTAACCGAGCAATCCTGTGGCTGCCAAGAGTGACTCTAGGCCTCCAGCCTGGGCGAAAACTTATAACTGTACGACTGCGCTATTTAAGTAAAAAGTTGTACAATAGACTTCTTAAACCGCAGCGAGATTAAAAGATACGTGATACGTTTGATCAAGCAAAAAAAAAACGTGTCTCGTAATTTTAGCCGGTCTATACGACGGTCATACAGAATGTAATTTTTTTAATGTCCTCGTCATCCCTTTTTTTTATTCTAATGGGCCTGCTCTTGGTCCCAGACTAGCCCGACGGGGCCTACGATGGAGCGAGCTTAGCCAAAAGATTCCTATGCACTCGTCTCTTGAATACATCCTTTCCAGGCGAAACAAGAAGAGTTGTCAGAGATGACGATCCGGCGTGAGTTGGGCGAACGCAAGCTGTCGACGGCGGCGCGCGACGCCGAGCTCAGAGCTGAACAACTCACGAGGAGGCTCGACGACGCGCATAACCAGCTCAAGAGGTAATCAGGGTCATCATCATATCCCTAGCCTTTTCCCAACTATGAGTAACAGGGTGCAACTGAATCCGCCAAGACGAGCCAAGCAATGCGCAAAGGCACTACCTACCTTTTCTCGAAGTGTTTCGTCGTTTTTTTTGGACCCTCATAAAGTTGGTTTCTGATGTACCAGATAGTTCATATTCTCAAGATATGATGTCAATAATAGACTTTTTTTTTCATTCAAAAATTTTATTTATTTAAAAATTAAACATTAATTACTAATAATAGAAGTAAAACGAAATTAAATAAATTAAACATAATATGTACAAAAATTATAAATAATACTAATAAATATATACAAGTTATAAAAAGAAGGGCTCACAGGGCATCAAAAAACTCGTCCGCATCGCTGTCGACAGGACAGGTGCCCAAAAAGCTGGCAGCATTGCCACGTTGTATGGCAATGCTAATTTTTTTAATAGACTTATTAAACATAAAAAATCTCAAGAGTAGCTTTAATACTTTAGATTTTATTAATATCTGAAATACACCGATTTCACTCACTGATACATTGACACACTGATGATCATCATCAAAATATTTGGCTACTTCCTGAAGTGCTAGAGAGCTGAAATTTTGTATGTAATCTAAGTTACGTTAAAGTATACAACCAACAAAAACATGATGTATGAAATTTCAAAAAGTTAGGGCACTTCCTGTAGTGCTAGCAAGCTGAAAAGAGAATGGTCTATGAAAAGCGGCACTCCTAATGTGCAAGATATATACCCCAAAAAAGAAGAAAATAATTAACACTAAAAAGACTGCCTAGCGACTTACAAAAAGAACAAATATTATTATTACAATTAAAAATCAAAATGTCAGTTATCTAAATGTCAAAGACCAAAATGTCAAAAATCTAAAATGTCACTAATTAACAATGCTATGTTCCAAAGCCAAAAGTTATGCCCAAAAGTTCTATCCAGTGAATAGTCTTGAATTTGTAAAGCCACTTTATTCCATACTTGAAAATTATCTTAACAATTTTCCAATGTTTATTTTCATAAGAACCCTTATCGAACTTCAACCAACATTTGAAAACTTTGCATTTTGCAACACAATTTGTCATACATTTTTACAGCTCCGGGGTTGCGGAATGTGTATAATAGTTACCGTGACCCTGGAACATAAAAGGCAATCGAAGGAACATGAGTGGGTTTTAGTCAGTAAGAGTCTGACACGCCCTCCCGCCGCACCCAGGACGGGAGCAGTCATTGGATGATTTCCCACTCAACAAAAAAATAATACATTTTTACTGCTATAGAATACATTAAAACTATTTAATTAACCGTAATTTCTTACAGAAAAGAAAAAGAATTCGAAGAGACAATGGACCACTTGCAACAAGACATCGACTCATTAGAAACTGAACGCGGGGCTCTGAGAGAAAAACTTAAGTTATATGCCAAGAGGGGCGGAACTCACCACGGTAAGTGTTGTTCTAGAGAATATTTAAGTACCTATAAACGAGTGATATCTAGGGTGGCTAGTAATTAGTGTACGATGCTTAAACACCTAACTGTGCTCATGATAACAAACAGTTTTTATTATGACGGCAAAGCCGCGCAGAAATCGTGAAAAAAATATCAGCTGCTCATTAGGCAAACGTGAATGTACGGTCAGCAAAAGAGATATGTTACCAGGCCATAAGATATAATTAAGGTTTTCTTGAACACCGATTGATGTATCCAAATGAAATTGAAATGGATTGAAGAACTAACTACTTTCTACAACATTTGACATTTTAATTAAAATATATCTATTGGTTAATGAAAAAACTTTAATTGTATCTGACGGCCCTGGTAACATATCTCTTTTGCTGACTGTACTATCGACAAAATTTAATCATGACCCATTTCGACAACAAATCGTTTTGATGTTGTCAAGATAATAAGACTAGACGTGTGACATTTTTAAAACATGTTTACGCGATTGTGGACCTAATTGTATTTAGATGTCTGTAGGAAAATAAGCTTATAAGCTTATTTTCCTACAGACATCTAAATGAGCATTTCTCAAAATAATTGTACTATTGCTTAGAAAATTTACTAAAATGAAAATATTGAATTTTACCTGATTTTTTTATTTTAATCTATGGGTAAAGGTCTAAAGATTATAAATATATGATTTGTTTTGAGATATAAACCGTAAATAAATAGCAAAATCTATTAAAACAAACCAAAGGTAGAGAAAAATTCTTATTTTGTTACCTTCACTAGTTTAGATAAATTTAATGTTAAAACCTACTATAGAAGCTTTATTTGATTAAATGGGATTAATAAAACAAAACGTAACTTGTTTTTAAAAAAACAGTCTATAATTAACAAAGAAGTCTTGAAATATAGGCGGTAATGTTTCCTTTACGTTACTATTCGGCCACAACTCTTGATTAACTTTGACATTATTGAGTCTTTTTTACTATAAATTAAAATGTTGTATACATACATAATGCGGAAACGAACTATTTATTTTAGTTTTTATTACATGAATATATTAGTATCTTATATGTATTAATAAAGAAAAGAAATATGCGCCCGCTTTTACGGGACAGTAACAAAAATAGAATTCTGGTAACAAAATAGGATTTCTTAAGCCTAGACTTCACAGTAGTGCAATTAATTATTTTGCCTTAATTTATTGATAAAAAAATTACTGACACGAGACTTTTTTTAAGATTCTTATAATTAGGGGCATTAAGAGCGAAACATAATACTCATATGCAATAAATCAGATAGCGAAACATAATACTCATATACAATAAATCAGATAGTCAATACTCTGCCTAACAATTTCTTATTTCGTTACTTTCTTTTCCATTCATACGTTACCACTCAAAAGTAACAAAAAAGGAGGTAACAGATCAAGTTCAATAAATTATTAAAATTGTAAAAGGATGCAACTAAAACTAGGACTCGTTTATGATTTGACTTACGAAATCAAGATTGAGAGCTTTAATGGTTCTAAATGAGAAATAATGATAATATTAGAGCTTACCTGTGTTTGTTCGGTAACAAAGCTTGGAATTTTTTTCGGACCAGTAAACCAACGGACAAACTTCAATGTTCGCGCATAGAACTTAAAAGAAACGTCATAACGAAAATAAGATGGATGCCGATCTGGCCAATGTTGCCACTATCCTAAAACATGTTTATACCAAATTCACGCTATAATTTTCAAAAATACGGTCACAAAAGAGGAATTTCTAAAAGGAACTTTTTACTGCGATATTATAAAATCATTATTTTTAAATATATTTGTTCTAATTAAACAAAATATGAATTCATAAATGAATTATGGTCATAAAGTCCTAAATAAATACATAAGTTATTTAGAGGTAAACATACATACAGACAGAAGACAGACAGACAGACAGAAGACAGACAGACAGACACACTTTCCCATCCATACTTACTATACTTACTAATATTATAAATGGGAAAGTGTGTCTGTCTGTCTGTCTGTCTGTTTGTCTTTCTTTCACAGCAAAACGAAGCGACGGATTGACGTGATTTTTTAAGTGGAGATAGTTGAAGGGATGGAGAGTAACATAGGCTACTTTTTGTCTCTTTCTAACGCGAGCGAAGCCGCGGGCAGAAGCTAGTTTATAATATTAGTATGGATAGCTGGAAGGATTTAAAGTAATTCCTTTTACTACACTCATACATTTGTAACAGGTTGAGCGTCACTTTAACCAATTATTTAGTTTATATAGAACTGGGTTAGTTATTTTGTTCTTGTGTAGATATGTGGGAACAAAGTCCCGTATTAATAGACGTCACTCAATTCTGAGACGCTCTCAAGTTTATTGCTGTCCTTATTTTTTCCCTTTAGAATGACAAGGACAGCAAGAGACTTGAGAGCGTCTCGGAGTTGAGTGACGTCTATTAATACGGGTCTAAGTGTAGATGGGAATATTTCTAAATATTCAGAAGACTATTATATTATGTATGTAAAATTATTATGTTTATGTATAATTTTTATTATTTTCTCTTATAGAATTGGCGTTTTTAAGTAAGTGTTGTATGAAATTTCGGTGTTTTCGGGCTTGTTGAAAATGGAATTTAAATTGAGAACGTTTTTTGTTAAGTCAGCATTGTTAAAATTTAAAAAGAAATATTAATCATCCACCTCAGCTAACACATCAAAAATGTATAGAAACTTTCCTGTGTTCATTAAAAATAGACTAAAAGTTCAAGATAATAGAATTGGAAATTGTGTGGTTTCATTTAAAATAATATTTACACAATTTTTATAATTAACAAGGTAGCTGTTTTCTGCGGCTTTATTCGAACTCTCATCCCCTATTTGACCAATAAATAATTCCTCCATAATTAATTCCTAAGAAAAGTTTAAATGTCTAAAACCGCGCATATTATAGAAGAGAAAATATAGCTGGAATAAGTAAAGCTGGAACGGGTCGATATATATAAAAAAATGTCGTAAAGACAACAATTTAAATTCCATTTTTAATTAAAACGAATAATAAAGCTTCGATTTTAGAGTTTAATTAAAAACATATTAACAGAATGTGTTGAAAATTAATAAGAATGTTATATTTACAATACTATATACACTAATATTAATATATTATAGGTATAATTGTTAATTCGTTTGTAAGCGAAATATGCGAGACAACAAAAAAAAAGTAATTAGTCCGTCATATAGATTATCAAAAAATTTTGGACACATATTTTTTCTTTTTGCTCGTAAACGAAGAATGACGACGATACAGTGCGTTAAAGTTGCGCATGACGTCACGACCTAATACAATTTTTTCTGCACGGTGACGTCAAAAGCCCCCACTCCGGATCTTTGTTGCTCCCTTGGTGTCATTCGCTATCTGCACTGATTGCTCAAATCAATTTAACCAACATTTTTCTTTGTATTTTTTTATTAATTTTATCAAGCAAAAAATACGTGTCCCGTATTTTTAACCGGTCTATCAGACGGACTAAACAGAATGCCATTTTTTTTATTGTTGTCGTCATCCCTATTATTTCTGAAAGTTTATCAGGTTGGACAAATATCTACACTATAGTTATTTGTTTTGTAGACAATTTAACTTTTACGCGGGTGAAGCCGCGGGTAAAAGTGATAATATGGGGTGTAAAAAGACGTGTCACATAGTCGGTAAGAATAAGGCGGGAACGTAATAATTCGTTTTCATTTCGTATGTTTTTTTTAACATCCTAGTGAGGAAAACTAAATACAATTTCGCTCTTTTGGATGAAATTTATGAGATAAAATGTAGTATTTTATTATTACATTTTTGTATATTTCACCTGTTCCGATTTCTGATATTTTAAATCAGATTTTCATAAATAAACCTGATTTATTTCGAAAGGTTAGCAAGCTTAGTCCAGAATAAAAAAGTAAAGTAAAAGTCTAAAGTATCAATTGAACTCAAAAATAATTGTACTAAAATCAACATAAAAATGCAACGCTGCCCACACGCTCCCTCCCTAATGATATATAAAACTTTCGCATTATGTAATTCGTCTTTTTACACTCCCTAAATAAATAACATATAATACTAAATAAGTTTGTCTGTGCGTGCAGCGCTGACACCGCCGGCAGTACGCGACTACTCCAGTAAGACGCATGATGCTCGCATGCATTCCCTTTGCAAAACTAATATATATTATACGAATACAAATTAATACATTATACCTACATGAGGTATAATAGTTATAGCGGTGTATTTTAGCTGGATTTTTAGTTCAAGGTCAGATTGAATTGAGTGGGAACTTTGTGATATCTTTTACCCAATCATCTTATATATAAAACTAGCTTTTGCCCGCGGCTCCGCTCGCGTTAGAAAGAGATAAAAAGTAGCCTATGTTACTCTCCATCCTTTCAACTATCTCCACTTAAAAAATCACGTTAATTCGTCGCTCCGTTTTGCCGTGAAAGAAAGACAAACATACAGACAGACAGACACACTTTCCCATTTATAATATTAGTATGACAGACAGACACACTTTCCCATTTATAATATTAGTATGGATTCTCGTGTCACAATGTTAGTTACCTTACTCCTCCGAAACGTCGTTACCAATGTTTACCAAATTTTATATGCATATTCAGTAGGTCTGAGAATCGGCTACTATCTTTATATACCCCTAAGTGATAAGGGTTGTTTACCTTTAATTAATATTTTAACGCGGGATTACAGGGATTTAAAAAAGTGTTGCCTCACACTAGGGATTTTCTGCTGTGTGTGTGTAAATTTTGGTCGATGTAAATTTGACTTTCTAGAATGATTTTTAAATTGCCCAATATCGTGATTAATCACGGCTATGAAACCAGTAATAAAAAAAAATACTGCAATGGCAAAATTTGGGTTATTTATAAAGCCTTTAGCAACTAGCTGTAGTATTTGTACTTCATCGTCATTTCATAAGTATTTTAATCGTATATCTGCTTTAAGCAACCGTGATGAAAAGCTTAGGTATTTTCAACAGTGAAGAAAAGGCGGTGGGATGGTAATTGGCTCCCTTTGATCCTACGAACACACGTGAGACACAATAGAAAGACAATAGCAGCGCGACAGCCGGCTGTCGGTTGGTCGTCGAAAAGTTAATATAATTTTATCGCCATTTATAAATTTTTACGGTTTCCCCAACAAATTCAATTTGACCTTGAATACTCCAATAGCGCAATACGTAATAATGTTATCTTCATGGATTAATTGGCGTGAGCAGAACTATAAAGTATAATACCTATTTGTCCATATAAATTCAAGGATTAAATCTTAGAACACAAGTAATTGTAGATACAATAGAAAGACTATAGCAGCGCGACAGCCGGCTGTCGGTTGGTCGTCGAAAGGTGAAATCAAGGAGGCTTAGTTTGACCAACATCACTGTAGTCAGCGTCAAAAATATCTGGTAAAAAGACAACTTTATCTCAACGAAATAAAGTTCTGGTCAGAATGGCAGATGTGGAGTACTGTCTTCATTCTGAAACATTCCTTGTGTCCTGCGGAGGTTGCGAAAAAATATCTTTAGCTATAATAGTTCTGTTCACACCCCAATAATTAATAATCCTGAAGATATATTAATCAAGAAAAACATACAAATTGGCTCGTTTACATCAAAATTAAAATAAAATCAAAATTTTAGCGGTGGCGACGCCCGTGGCCGCTCCGAAAGAAGCTATGCGTAAGATATACTGATATATATATGATATCATTCGGTGTCGCATGAGCTTTCTTTATTTTTGTTTTGTGTCTTTGCTCTGTGCGTATTTCTAGCGTAGTCACTGCGTAAACGCTGCGTAAATTCATCCTTAAAAGCCTAGTACTTAAAGCCGCGTACCAATGTGACTTTTTCAATTCATATGTACTTTCTAAAGTTTTTGGACATCACTGACATACCGTGCCTCGGAAAGCACTTAAAGCTGTTGGTCCCGGTTGTCATTCGTAGAACTTTGACAGTCATTACGGGTAGTCTAAAGTCAGATAGTCTGACCATCAGTCTAACTAAGAAGTATCATGTCGCCCAGTTACTGGGTTGTGAAGGTCTGATAGACAGTCGCTTCACGTAAAACACTGGTATCCAACTGCATCCGGTTGAATTGGAAGCCGACCCCAACATAGTTGGGAAAAGGCTAGGGAGATGATCTGATACGCGTTACGTAGCGTCTACGCAACGAAAACGTTACAAATGCGAAGACACTTTAGTTTTAAATGTTTTTTTATTAATTAGTTTTTGTAGTAGTGAAATAGGTTGTATTTTTTAATCTGAATCTTATTCATCACTTTCTATTACATAAATTGGCTGTGGTTGCTCTTTTCTCATCAATAACTAGCTTTTGCCCGCGACTTCGTCCGCGTGGGCATAATAGTTTCCGTTCCCGAGGGATTTCCGGGATGAAAACCATCCTATGTCCTTTCTCGGGTCCCAGACTATATCTGTACCAAATTTCATTCAAATCGGTTCAGTGGTTTAGACGTGAAGAAGAGACAGACAGACAGACAGACAGACAGACAGACAGACAGACAGAAAGACAGACAGACAGAGTTACTTTCGCATTTATAATATTAGTAAGGATAAAAATAATAATTTCAGACTGACTTCCAAACTACAGAATTAATAATTAAAAAACTAACGCGAGATTCAGATTAAAAAAAAATAGAAATATAGAAATATTTTAAGTAAAGGGAATGCGTCAATAAAACGCTTCAAAAAGTGTCACTAATTAATTTATTTTAATTTTATTAATATTGATGTTAATAATCATATGCATGAGTACAGAAGCCATGTCAAGCTACCCCAAATAGTCGACTTTCTCCAAACAATCTTGAACCATGGTTTAGTAATAAAGTTGAGAATCTATTAAACTAATTTGACAGATTGTGGTAGCTTGATGCTGTCTATACATGGATGTTGTGTATTCGCTTCTGGCTCCAAGTTGCGCGACTGTTGCCTGACTTTAAATTGTGACGTCCAAAATTACCTTTTAATTATGCAATTGACATTTTAAAGGGTACCGTTACACATAAAAGTACCGTTTTTTGGGATGGATGGAATGGATGTACTTGCTCGGATCAGCCACGCAGCTCCATTCTTATGAGGGTCATATCTCTGCCAGGGTCTAGGTGGATCACTGATAATTGTGAAAACCTCCAGGGATAGTACAACCATCATACATATTGTTACGTAGGTAGGTAGGTGACGTAAGTGTCGATTGTTCCGGGCACATTTACTAGAAAATTCGGGAAAGTTCCACGACGTTCTAGAACGTTCGATGGAGTTCCGAGGGGTCATTCGAGAAACTTCCAGATCATCGTCGATCATTCGCGATGTTACTGGAATGTTCTCGAATGCACCTGGGTACCTCGGGTTGTCGAACTTTCTAGAAAATGTGACCGGAGATATAAATAGCGGACGTGTCGGCACGGGACTCAGTTCAGTTTTGGAAACGAAACGGTGAACATCGCCGCGAAGCGGAACTACGACTGCGATACGAAGTGTATTTTGTGTTGTGTTAGTGAAGTGTTTTTGTGTTTGTGAATTATAATAAAGTGATTGTGTTTTTTTCGTGTAAAACTGTAATTTTTATTTATCCCGAACCCCAGCTCGTAACAAATTGGTGTCAGAAGTGAGGGATAAATTATGCCGGTTTTACCGAAGGACGACACGGAAGGAATCCGTACGAGGAGCCAACGCCAGCAGGAGGTGGACCAGAGGCGATTTGACCCCACCTTGGAGCACGTACCGGGTGGCAGCCAGCCGACAACGGAACCAGCGTCAGCTCAGGTATCTGGTGCTTCTGCATCATCGACCACCATGGACCTTTCTGCTCTGATGGTACTGCTGCAGGAACAGGCCCGCCAACAGCAAGAGCAAGCCCGCCGTTTGGAAGAACAGCTCCAGCGGGACAAGGAAGAGCAGACTCGCCGACAGGAGGAACAGATCCTCCTCATCAAGGACTTGCACGCAACGTTTGGCAAAGACATCGGAGCCGTAAAGGAGAAGGTTGAGCTGCATGAGAACCGAATCTCCGAGGCAGAGAACCGTATCTCCGGAACCGAAATAAAGATTGCTGATCTCCAAAAAGCGTTTGGGTGTCTGAAATCTGGGGACGGGTCTGCGGCTCCTGTGATTGCTGCACCATCGGTGCGAGGATTTAAAGCCCCACCTTTCAACGGAACATCTTCCTGGTCCGCGTACAAGCTTCAATTTGAAGCTGTCAGAGAAGCAAATAGCTGGACGGATGCGCAGGCAAAGACCGCACTCACCTTGGGCCTACGCGACCAGGCGTTAACGGTTCTAGAGGCACTCGGCAACAATGTCACGTATGAGCAGCTAATTAAAGCTTTGGAGTCTCGGTACGGGGACGCTCATCTGGAGCACGTCTTTCGTGCTCAGTTGAAAGATCGCGTGCAGCGCAGCGGTGAAAACTTGCAGCAGTGGGCTCTTGAAGTGGAAAAACTGGTACGAAAAGCGTATCAGTCAGTGCCTACGCTCATCGACGGTAATTTGGTTCAAGCGTTCGTCGATGGCATACGGGACTTTGAAGTCAGAGCAGCTGTGAGACTTGGGCACCATGAGACTTTGAAGGCAGCCTTGGCCAATGCACTGGAGGTGGAGGCAGTGAGGCAAGACCATCGTGCCCGCATCAGGGAGATATCAGCACCTTCACGTGACCGTTCAAAGTACAGTCCCACATGCTACAATTGTGGGGAGAAAGGTCACATTCGAACGAGTTGCCCTAAGCGAAGAGATTCCAGCGTAGATCAGACCCGGGAAAGAAGTGCGGCTGCTGCCACCGCTGAGCAGCAGGGAAACGAGTAAAAGCCAGAACTGCGGGGCGGGTGCTGGCTGGTGGTCAAGGAGCCCCAAGGATATCGATCTCACAAGCCCGTGATGGGAACAGCCTGATAATCAAAGGTGAAGTAAATGGAAGACCATGTAAGTTGACATTGGACACTGGAGCTTCTCGCACGGTCGTCAGTTCCCGAGTAAATCGTCATCTTGGGGACTTCTTCAGCAAGCATGACTACATAAATTTGGTAACAGCTACCGGTCAGCACATACCCGTCCGAGGCGAGAAAGAGGTGAAGTTGAAGCTGGGTAGCACAATTTATTGGCATAAAGTCATCGTGGCCGATATAGAAGACGAGTGCATCCTAGGATTAGACTTCATGCGACAGCATTGTTGTAAGATCGACGTGAATCAGGGAGTCCTGAAGTGTGGTTCGGAAGAAGTCTTCATGGAAGGTGCACCATCAGGGAAAGTGCACTGCTTGAAGAAGACTGTTCTTCCTCCCAGGTCGGAATCGATAGTTCCAGTTAGCCTTCCACGCAATACTGGACCGAAAAATCGATGCATTCTCGTTGAAAGATTGGACGAGAACCTTCCATGGAAGATGGCGCGAAGCTTAGTACGAGCAGTTGATGTTGCAACTGTACGCATCCTGAACCCGAGTGAAGAAGCACAAGTTATCCAGAAGGGTACGTTGATGGGGACCTGTGAAGAAGTGGCTTGGATGCGTAATTGCCAACATCGGCCTTCTCGGGACGTTGCTCAAGATGCAAGATCTCACATCTCGAATCTTCTGGAAGATTGTCGCACAGATTTATCTGCGGGAGAAATGGATAAGGCTAAGAAGATGTTACTTCAATACGCCGATATTTTCTCTGCACATGACGCTGACATAGGGAAGACTGGATTAGTCCAGCACATAATCAACACAGGAAATGAGTTACCTATTCGTCAGCGACCTAGAAGGTTACCAGTGGCAAGAGAAAAGGAAGTGGACGCCATGATTGAAGGGATGGTAAAGGATGGAGTTATAGAGCCTTCATCTAGTCCCTGGTGTTCTCCTGTGGTCCTGGTGAAAAAGAAGGACGGCAGCATGCGGTTTTGTGTGGATTATCGTCGGCTGAATGACATTACAAAGAAAGACAGCTATCCATTACCCAGGATCGACGACACTCTTGACACGCTGTCAGGAATGAAGTGGTGCGATGTTGCAGCAATGAGTACAACCACAAAGAGCTATTGGGCACAGTGGGAAAGCTTGGTACTCCAAGATGGTGTCTTGTGCCGTAAATGGGAAAATGCTCGTGGAGACAAGTGCCATCTGCAAATGGTCGTGCCGAAATCGAAGGTACCAGAAATTCTTCGGCTCTACCACGATGGATGTTCCGGAGGTCACATGGGGGTAAAGAGAACTCTGTTGAAGATCCGAGAACGGTTTTATTGGATCCATTGTCGAGAAGATGTCGAAGATTGGTGTCGCAAATGCACCAGCTGTGCAGCGGTAAAAGGACCTCAAACACGCAGTAGGGGTGCATTGAAAGTGTACAACGTGGGAGCCCCCTGGGAACGGATAGCGCTAGACGTTGCTGGACCCTTCCCTGAAAGTGAAAGCGGAAACAAGTACTTCTTGGTTGTCATGGATTATTTCACCAAATGGCCGGAAGTTTTCGCCATTCCTAATCAAGAAGCTTCGACAGTAGCTGATAAATTAGTCCACGAAGTCTTTTGTCGGTTCGGGGTACCCTTAGAAATCCACAGCGATCAAGGAAGAAATTTCGAATCTCAAATCTTCCAGGAAACATGTCGCGTAATGGGTACTCATAAAACTAGAACCACGTCATATCACCCACAATCTGATGGAATGGTGGAAAGATTTAATCAGACGCTGGAACGATATCTGGCCAAAGTGGTAGCGAGCAGACAACGGGATTGGGACAAGCACATACAGCCGTTTCTTCTGTCATACAGAAGTGCTGTCCACGAAAGCACAACTGTGACACCAGCCTTTGCAAACTTTGGAAGAGAGTTGCGTTTACCGGCAGATTTAATAACTGGCATCCCCCCTGATTCACCAAGCAGCATAACAGATTATGCAAATGACCTGCGTAACAAGATGAATGAAGTATATGAGCATGTCAGACAGTCAGGCCAGCAGATGTCTGAGAGGATGAAAACTCGCTATGACCGGAAGATGAACAATAGCGGATTTGATGAAGGTTCACTGGTGTGGTTGCATAACCCAGTGCGTAGCAAAGGGAAGTCGCCTAAACTACAGGCAAAATGGGATGGACCATACCAGATTGTGACCAAAATCAATGACGTCACCTACCGGATACGGAAGAGTACGAGAACTGCGCCTAAAATTGTTCACGTAGATCGGCTGGCACGATACTACGGGAATAATGATGCTCGGGACGAGCATGTCTTAGGAGGGGGCAGTGTTACGTAGGTAGGTAGGTGACGTAAGTGTCGATTGTTCCGGGCACATTTACTAGAAAATTCGGGAAAGTTCCACGACGTTCTAGAACGTTCGATGGAGTTCCGAGGGGTCATTCGAGAAACTTCCAGATCATCGTCGATCATTCGCGATGTTACTGGAATGTTCTCGAATGCACCTGGGTACCTCGGGTTGTCGAACTTTCTAGAAAATGTGACCGGAGATATAAATAGCGGACGTGTCGGCACGGGACTCAGTTCAGTTTTGGAAACGAAACGGTGAACATCGCCGCGAAGCGGAACTACGACTGCGATACGAAGTGTATTTTGTGTTGTGTTAGTGAAGTGTTTTTGTGTTTGTGAATTATAATAAAGTGATTGTGTTTTTTTCGTGTAAAACTGTAATTTTTATTTATCCCGAACCCCAGCTCGTAACAATATTTTTGCCAATGGTTTGAGTGTCTGTGTAATTATAGGCATGAAACAATGATATTATAATTAAAGAGGTGTATACAGGTTACATATACGACATTCTATCTTCAAAAATGGTATACTAACGCACATATACAATTAGTCGTCAAAGAAGGATGGCATGATCTTGAATCATTATTGCAAGTGAAAACAGACAAATATAATTTGTGCCTGAGGTAAATGGGGTGAATTGTGGCTAAAATAACTATATTTTAAAGTGCCACAGGGTTACCTGTAACCTATCTACACCTTTTTACTTATAATATCATTGCATTAAACATTTTAACTTTGTCTATTGCCATGTCCATTACCATCTATTTTTTAACCGACTTCAAAAAGGAGGAGGTTCTCAATTCGTCTGTATGTTTTTTTTTGTTATGTTTGTTACGCAATATCTCCGTCAATTGTAAACGGATTTTGATGGTTCTTTGTTTGATAAGTCATGATTCAGGGGTGGTCCCATATAAATTTTGTGGCGATCGGTTCAGTGCTTTCCGAAAAATTCACCAAGAACAAAAAAAAATTGACGAAATTTTCATCGACGATGTGTGCTTTGTCTTCAAGTTTCTATTTTCGTTTTATAAGATTGTTAGTAGTTTTATTTTGAAAATAAATTACTTTTAAAGATACTATACACAGTCAAACATTGGGAGTCGACACTAAAAAGTAATAAAAAAAATTTTTTTTTTCAAAAAAATAATAACCGCCTTCAAAAACTAAAAACCCAAAAATAACTAAAATTTCGGATGTCGGTGGCTTCTGTTCTGCCGGTCAATTTGTGTTGCCACCGACTTCCGAAATTTTAGTTATTTTTGGGTTTTTAGTTTTTGAAGGCGGTTATTTTTTTTTGAAAAAAAAAAATTTTTTTGCTTATAAGGATGATCCTTAATTGGCATGTAAAAGTAAAAAAAAAAATAGAGAAAGTGCTTAAAAGTGGAGCAACAGTGGCGCAACTTCAACTGAGCCGTAGCTTAATGTTCATTTAACAATAATTTGTTAATAAAACCCTGTGCTTTTCCATGTAATCTTCACAAACGCTGTTCAGTGTAACAATCCATGCATTTAAGAGTGAAAGATCGACATATTTTTGTATAAATATAAAAAAAATTATGTTTTACAAATTAAAAAAAACAGATTATAAGCTTTTGCCCTGGACGGAAATCCTTCATTGATTCGCCGTCTTCAGAGATCAAGCAATAAGACTCACTATTAGTTCTTTGAAAGGGGCATTGTGCTGCCTAGTTACTGGGTTGTGAAGGTCTGATAGGCAGTCGCTTCACGTAAAACACTGGTATCCAGCTGAATCCGGTTAGGCTGGAAGCCGACCCCAACATGGTTTGGAAAAGATAAAATCACAAATCATTTATTTATTTGCAAACATGGGTAGAACAATGATATTATAAGTAAAAAGGTGTAGATAGGTTACCTAAACGAAATTCTATCTTCAAATACGGCACAC
Organism: Athetis lepigone; assembly: GCA_033675125.1. NCBI lineage: Eukaryota > Metazoa > Arthropoda > Insecta > Lepidoptera > Noctuidae > Athetis > Athetis lepigone. Next base: position 7,793,294 of record CM066220.1, on the reverse strand, counting down.
TAACGCACACATACATTACACGACAAAGTAGGATGACATGATTGAAGTAGTGCGAGTGAAAAAGATATAAACGTCAAATGTCAACGCGATACTCAGTATCATGTTGGTCAAATAGCAAACTTTAAAGTGCCACTTTTTGACTGCATATAACCTATCTACAGTACCCGGCAATAAATATTGCACATCGACCTTTGGAAAGAGACATCGGCTAATTTCGGCATCGTAGAGCGTTATCTCTGTCGCACACTACCTATGTGACGTTTGTCAGTCGTTGTTCAAGTGCGATAAAGTTGTTAACACCCCCAAATTTAAATAATTTAAAATTGCACAATGGCATCTTTAGGAAAAAGAGGGAAACCTTTACGAGGTCAGTCACGCGAAATTATCTACAATGTTTATAAATATTTTTTCCAAAATAATTAAATACGAAAACATAATGGGAACACGTTTTTTTTATTTTATTTTACCCCAACCTAAAGCCATCACTATAGAAAAATTGGTGTATTTTATACAAATAATAATTATCAAAAAAAGCAAATCATAATGGTTTTAACAGCTCCTAATAGATACCGGACTGTTTGTATTTCGTGCGAGAGAGATAGCGCTCTACGAAGCCGAAATTAGCCGATTGTCTCTTTCCAAAGGTCGATGTGCAATATTTATTGCCGGGTACTGTACACCTTTTTACATAATATCATTGGATAGAAAAATATACATTGATGTTTAACAAAAGTTTCAGAGTTCTTGCTTAGCAGATGATGATGAATAGTGCAATATATCCAACCACTGTCGATCTTCCACTCTTCTTCACCACTCCTTCTAGAATGTTCCATAACTAACGTGTATGATACAGAGGAAACGCCAGTGAAGGTGACGGCGGGCGTCGCGGCCGGAGAGGTTAACGAGGCTCTGCAGCATCAGATCAAGGTGTTGAGCTGGTGAGTGTGCTTTTGATCTTGGTTTTTCAATCTTTACTTTGTAGAAATTGATAGTTATACTCTTTTGTATAATTTGGCGTTATTTTAAGGAATACGGTAGTTTACACCTTTATCAATTGACGTACTTTTTATGAGCTGTCAAAACGCAATTCTCCGATAGATTTTGTATGGCAATGGCAACCTATGACGTCACTAAAATAACAACTCTGTTGACTATCTATTTATTAATTTCAAAGCAACTAAAATCAAATTTTATAAGCAAATTGAAAATGAACCGAATTTATTGGGCTGAAATTAAAAGAGGTTTTATTGAAATTGTGTGTAACATTTATTGGTTAACTAGCTTCTGCCCGCGGCTTCGCTCGCGTTAGAAAGAGACAAAAAGTAGCCTATGTTACTCTCCATCCCTTCAACTATCTCCACTTAAAAAATCACGTCAATCCGTCGCTCCGTTTTGCCGTGAAAGAAAGACAAACAGACAGACAGACAGACAGACACACTTTCCCATTTATAATATTAGTATGGATGGTGTAAACTACCCAATTCCATTGAGAACCAGTTAATTCTTACGCATTACTTAGTAATAAGTGAAGGACAAACTAATACAATACAACAGATTCAAAATTAGATATGTCTGAAGCACCTCCTCAATCATACAGGACGGTGGAACGCGAGCGCTCCGCCCGCATGTCGGCGTGTCGCAAGGCGGAGCGCGCGGCCCTGCGAGCCCTGCGTCCGCTGGAGCACCCGGGCTCCGCCGCCGCCCTCGCCAGGAGGCAGGCCGCCGCGCAACTTGAGAGGGACTTGGCGAAGTTGCAGACTGTAAGTTATGAAATTTTGAGAATTGGGTATTTATATATGTTGCAGTCAAGACTCTTAACCAGTCAAAAGGCTAGGCTAGTTTAGCCTAGGCAAAACTAGTTTGTCCTAAAATCGGGTTTGGCCGGCTCGGCTCCGGCGGCTCGTTAGATGTGCTTTTGACTGATGCTTTATTGCAGTTAAAACTACTTTTGACGAAGAGCGTCAGTCAAAAGTACTTTTAACCAGGGATGTTAGGGAGCTCCGTAACCGTAACCGAAACTATCGGATATCCGATATAAAAAATATCCGTAACCGAATCCGAAATAAAAGTTTCGGATAATATCGGATAGGGGCGCAGCCTAATTGAGACACGTTATGACTAGTTGTTTTGATCGGCCTTTATTTTTTTATTATTTTACTTTTGAAATTCCTTAAAATTTTAATATCCGTAACCGAAATTATCCGAAACTAACGGATAATCCGAAATAATTTCATATCCGTATCCGTTGCCAGTATAATAATCATTCCTATATCCGTATCCAATCCGTATCCGAATCGCCTGGAGGACACGCTCGAGCACACGGTGGAGGTGTGCCGCGCATGGGCGGACCATCGACGTGTCCTCGTAGAGGCGATCGGCGGCGGTGACCTCTCGCGCCCGGCGCTGGTTCAGGCCATGCTTCGGGGCGAGACGGAATGGGATGCCGTCGCCTCCTTCTGCGAAGCAGTTATGCTAGTGAAGGAAGCGGCGGCGCGCGAGAGGCAACGACGAGCCTCTCGCCCCGGACTAAGACCCAGGCGAAGACGTCGAGAGTCGCAAGACGACTACCGGCCACCGTAGGCGCGGTTCTGCGGATGGCGAGCGATGGGTAGCTCGCCGCCCGGCTAGGACCAGGACCGCGTCGACGGCGCGTTTTGTTCCACGCGCGCCTCAAAGAGAAGGAGTCAGCACAGGAAGGGGCCCAACAGGGCCAACGCCTGCCGGGGTTGCGGAATGTTTATAATAGTTACCGTGACCTCGGAACGTAAAGGGCAATCGAAGGAACATGAGTGGGTTTTAGTCAGTAAGAGTCTGACACGCCCTCCCGTCGCACCCAGGACGGGAGCAGTCATTGGATGATTTCCCACTCACCAAAAAAAAAAAAAAAAAATCCGTATCCGAAATTTCATATCCATAACATCCCTGCTTTTAACCGCAAATCTGCAGTCAAAAGTACTAATATAATAACCATTAATTTTCAGTCAAAACCACTTTTGACCAACCTGTTCAGTCAAAAGTGCTTTTGACTGATTTTGCTAGTCAATGGTACTTTTGACTAGTTAAGAGTTTTGACTGCAACATATAGACTAACTGGTAATTAGTGTACGATACTTAAACACGTGATTGGGCTCATGATAATAACGGATTTTTTTTCCATGAAAAATACATACTGGTTGGAAATCGTTACGGGGTAATAAGGGAAAAATGGGTTTAGGACTAAGTATCCATAATTTTTCGTGTAACTCCGATTCCCATTTACACATTTTCGAAAAAATGTGCAGATAGCAAAAGACATGCCATTTTTCACAAAAACTTTTTGGATTCTTTCTAATACTGATCAAAACTTTATATTGGGCCAAAGATATTAGAAAAGTCAGAAATTGTAATAACCCTTTCCCATACTTTTTGTATGAATACTTTTTTCTCCCCTACAGGAATGGACCTTATTCGTGGCTCGCTCCGGGCTCGTAAAGTTCCCTACGGAGCCGGGCCAGTACGCACACGCGCTTCAACTGCATAAGGATAAGCAGAGGGAGCTCCGGAGACAGTTGGAGGTACGTCTCTGCAAGAGCGAGAATTTAGGAGCGAGCCACGGACACCATTGTGTCTGTGGCTCGCTCTGGTCTGATGAAGTTCTCTAAAGAGCCGGGTTCCGTACACAAGGACAAGCAGAGAGAGCTCCGTAGACAGTTGGGAGGTAGGACTCTGCAGGAGCGAGAATTTAGGAGCGAGCCACGGACTCCATTGTGTCTGTGGCTCGTTCCGGGCTGGTGAAATTCTTTTCAGAGCCGGGTTAGTGTGCGTTGCAGCTGCATAAAGATAAGCAGAGAGACCTCCGGGGACAGATCGAGGTACTATCGACAAATTGGATTCATGACCCAGCTTAAGCTTATTTTCCTACAGACATTCAAATACAATTAGGTCGACATTCACGTACTTAAACATTTATTAAAAATGTCACTTCACGTCTGGTTATTTTGACAGTCTTAAACGATTTATCGTCAAAATTGGTCATGATTCCAATTTGTCGATAGTACATTCATCATAACTTTTTAACCGATTTCTAAAAAAAGGAGGAGGTTCTCAATTCGATTGTTTGTATTTTTTTTTATGTTTGTTCGCGCATATCTCCGTCGTTTACCAACCGATTTGAACAATTCTTTTTTTGTTTGAAAGGGTAGACTTCCCAAATGGTCCCATTGCCATCAGGTCCAGGATCTGATGATGGTATCATGCCGAAATCGAGGGAAGTCGGTTTTTTTTTTGCAAAAAAATAAATTGTATATGGGTGTGGTTCTCTCAACTGAACAAACCATACCATATTTCTTTAAATAAAGGGATAGTGCCATTGGTCTAGTATTATTACTATCTTTGCTACCCAGGTCCGTCTGGCGTCCCTTCAGGCTGAAGTCCGACAACAGTTGCTGATGCATCGTCCGTGGCGATGCGTTGAGGCTGATTTTGCAGAATTCCCGGCGCCTGAACTAGCTGCTGTAAGATTTTAAATCATTACATAGAAAATAAAGTCACTTTTCACTTGTACCTTAGTGCCTAAACACACTATGCCGAACGTACGCGACCGAAGTTCCGCGGCTGATTTTACGTTCCAACGTATCCGGCTGATATGACACACCATAAGTGCTGAACTTACGCGGCAGAAATTCAGTTGCGCAATTTGTGAGTATATTCAGTGTGGCAGTGGGCATGCCTGCCTCCCGCTGCTCCCCGCTCCCGATCTCCGTCGGCAATCGAACCGAACTTCGGTCGCGTATAATGTGTGTTCTACAGAATACGTTGCCGCCGAATTTCCGCTGAACTTACGCCCGACTGAAGTTCAGCTGTACGCTATAACGCAACGTAATTTCGGCATAATGTGTCGCCAGTAATTCAAATAGCATTGCAGGCGTAATCATGCCGAACTTCCGTCGCGTATCCTCGGCATAGTGTGTTTAGACACTTAGATCTTCAAAACTACACAACGGATTTTGATTTTGCGATGCTGGGATGGTTCGCCAGTTAACTAAACAAGATTTTAAGATTAGGGCATTCTCCGGTTTGCATACGATCATAATTATAAAATCGCATCGCGTTTGTTCGTTCTGTTACTGAGTTAATAATAATAAGAATTACTTACGTCTTAATTAATTCAGTTTCCAATAAAAAATACTGTTTGAAATAAAATAACAATCTATTAAAAGTTTTATGGTCATTATAAATAATTATTTATCTATAGACGAATTTGGTGACTAGAGATAGATGGATTTTGACACATGTATGGATCTGGTGTCATTTTTTTTCGCTAGTTACCTAAACCACGGATAGAAAGGTGTTTTAAAACTATTATTTCTCGGGGCTAAAGCGACTTCGGGGCTATGGTAACTAATTAACCATTCGACGAAGCGACAGCTGGCTGTCGCACTGCTATTGCCTTTCTATTGTGTCTCGAATCCCGTGTGTTCGAAGGTTTTTAACAACTTCGTTATTAAAGGGTTTTTAATATAATAATCTTTAATTTAGTTACAATAGCCCCGTAGTCGCTTTAGCCCCGGGGGCACCTCAATTAAGATAAAAAACCGTTACGTGTATCAATTGTTATTTCATAGGTATTATCATCTAAGGCGGTCGACGTGGGTACGATTAGATACCCTGCGCCCGCGTCGGGACAAACAGAGGACACTATATTTGTCACTCCTACGCAACTAGCCAAGTAAGTACCAATATTAATTGTAAATAACACAATAAATCCGAGTATCATACTGAATTGTGACAGCTTTTTAGTTCAATACGGTTCGAATTTCAAAAAACAATAGTTCGACTATAATAATAGTTTTAGGTACACAAGGCTACACACCAAGTTATACAAAACTAGTTTTAGCTGACCTCGCATTGTGTATGTTTTTCGTACAATCAGAAGTCAGCGTATAATGGTTAAGTATAGCTTGTAGCCCACCGCACCTAATTAACTTTGAAACGAAAAAAAACGAAATCATCAAATGAGTTCTCCCGCCCCCTTAGTATCAGACTTTTGCTGACTAAAACCCACTCTTGTTCCTTCGGTTGCCCTTTATGTTCCGGGGCCGCTGTAACTATTACAAACAATGATGTTATAGGTAAAAAAGTGTATAGGTTATATGCAGTCACTAAAAAGTTTGCCAATTGACAAACATGATACTGAGTATCGCGTTGACATTTGACGTTTATCTCTTTTTCACTCGCACTACTTCAATCATGTCATCCTACTTTGACGTGTAAATCGTGTAATGTATGTGTGCGTTACTGTGTTTCAAATATAAGAAGTGCAATTTGACACTTCTAACCTACTGAAGAATAGGGATTGGGTTAAAAAAATCGATTACTACCATATCCGATTTTTACGAGATATTGATTTCATTTCTTTATAATTTATAATCGATTTAAGTAACAGATTTATTTATTTTATGACTGTCAATTTCTGAATTTTAGATGAAAGAAATTCTCAAATTCTCACTTGACAGTGTTGCCAAATTAAAAGAAAAAATATTTTTTTGTCAAGACTTGAGCACGAGCGATTTTGCTTACAAAAACTTATTAAAATTATAATAACTATATGTTTAATTTTAAATATCCTTTTTCGTTGACATTTAGAAATTATCAAAAATATATTTAAATAATAAATGTCGCTTTCATTGAGAACAATCGTTATTAGTAAGTTCGATTATTCGGTAATTTTTAACGATTATTGGTATACAAGTGAATTTGAAGAGTCACTACACTACGGTATCGTACCTTACTACGTGACTTTGACACGACGTCGAAAAAAAATATTATTTATTGTCAACAATGGTTATATTGCTTTGTTTGAAAATTTTTAATAATAATAATAATAATAATAAAGGTATTCCAGTAAGATGCTGGTAGGGATCTTGACCGTACTTCCGGGATTGTCCTGATAGCCGTGGAATACCTCTCCACTCCTCAAGCACCTCGATATATGTTGCCCCCTTGTCGCTACGTCACTTTGTGCTAGCGACCGTTTTCGGGGGTCCATTTACTGAGTGTGCAAGTCACCCCCTGCCATTTTTCCGTGTTTACAACCATTGGTCCGGCAGGGGCCATAGTCATTCCATAGTATCTGGTACCTTAATCACTAAAGAACGCAAACCCATCGTTCAAAATTTTAGCTAGGAGTCATGTTTTGCTATAGTTTAACACCATTCGGGGGTTGTCCTTAGGTGCACTTATATAGTGCATATAGGGATAATCGCCGGGTGGTGTCCCTTTTCACATAAAGTTTAGCTCAAGGGGCCTCTGCGAGTTGGCTTCGGCCCCTCGTATGCCTTCCAAAAGCCCGGGATCCTTGGGTCCCGAGATAGGTAACGCATATAAAATAATAATAATAATAACTTTATTTCTCACCACAATATACATTACATTATTTTTTTTTAAAATGACACATTTTGGGTAATTAAGTATATATTGTAGGAGACTGGTGCCTAAGCTAGGCTCGAGGCCTGTGTTTCAGGACACCAGGATCCCACCCCTTTACATTTTATTTTAAAAATTAAAATTATGTGCTAAGCGCGCTGAGAGAGTAGTGCGATACGTGGCAATTTAAAGTTATGTTTACATAATTATATTTTTGTTTTTTAAAGACTATGAAACAAGTGTTAGTAGGTAAGTTTAGTAAGGGTGGAATATGCATGGGTGTATGGGTGTGTGAGTATGTGTGTGAATTAAGTATGTGAGCATGCGTGTATGTGATTATGTAATTAGGATTTTATTAAGCTTTCAGTGTCAGTATAGTTTAGATTTAGTAGCCAATTTGTTAGCCTCCTCTTGCATTCATTCTTTGTGAGATTAAAGATATGTACCACCTTATTAGTTTTATTGTATAAGTAGCCACCTAGATAGCAGAAAAAACGTTTCGCAAAAGCAGTTTTATAACGTAGTTGATGGCGCTCCACTGGGTCATATCGCCTTTTCTCCCTAAACAGCGCTGGATTATACTTCAACGAAGTGTGCTTTTTTAACAAAGTGTGCAGTATAAACATTTGTCGTACTGTCAGGACTTGGATATCTTTGTATAACTGTTCCGTGGGATAGCGATAAGGTCGAAAATGCGATACTTTAAGTATGCTCCTTTGTGCTCTTTCAATTTCTATAAGGGTGGTTTTTGAAGCTCCACCCCAAGAGGTGATGCAGTAGCATATAATAGATTGTGCAAGAGAATAGTAAACCATTTTCATAATGCTTTTATCAACTACATGTCGCAGCGTTTTGAACACGTAAATTAGTTTCCGCAATCTGCCACTAAGAATGGTAATGTGGTCCTGGAATCTTAGGTTTCTGTCAATTGTTATTCCCAAGTATTTTACTTTCTCAACCTTGGTAAGTGGTTCACAGTTACAAGTACGGGTGAGTGGATTTACGCAAGAGTGAGCTACGATATGTGTGTCAGTTTGAGTTCGAGAGGAGTCATCGTTTTTAATGCAAAACGTTATGTAGTTAGTCTTGGTTGTATTGAGAGTCAACAGATTGTCGCGTAACCAATGGGACACCATATTAAAGCCTTGCTGTGCAAACTTATAGACGTTTTCCCACGAGCTCGCGCTGAACAAGAGGGCAGTGTCATCCGCAAAGCTAATAACTTTTCCATTGGGGATAGTGAGCGCACCCAGGTCGTTGATATACATAAGGAAAAGTGACGGTCCAAGTACACTACCTTGGGGCGTGCCGTAATTATTGATTTGTTCGTCACTGATGAACTCGTCTATCTTTACTCTCTGGGCACGCCCACTCAGATAGTCTTTAAAGAGTTCCAGTGGAAGTCCTCTGATTCCCATGGCCTCCATTTTACGTACCAGGATTGGGACAGAAACCGTGTCGAAGGCTTTGGCAAGATCCAGAAATATGGCCATAACCTTATCCCCATTATCCATGCTTTTGACTACATAGTCGGTTAACTCGTGGACCGCGTCAGAGGTGTTAATGTAAATTAAGTGATTAAGAATTGTGCAGTTTGTGATAAAATAAAAATAACTTTAAAATTACGTGGTTTTACGAAAGAAATAAATGTCAATTTTTGAGTTACGCATGTAAAAAGTTGTGTCGTAATGAAAAGTATGAAACGTCAAATTGCACTTCTTATATTTGAAACATTGTAGTGTGCCGTTTTTGAAGATAGAATTTCGTTTGGGTAACCCGTCTACACTTTTCTACTTATAACATCATTGATTACAACTATTCCGCAACCCCGGCAGGATTCATAAGTGCCTGTAATGGTCTAAGTAAAATATTTTTCTTGAATTTTGACCTTTTCTTTGCAGGTTACGTGAGCTGGTAACAGAACTACAATCGGACGACGTGAAGCTTGAACTCGTGCCGCTAGACAACACTGTATGTGCTGCTTAGAAACAAGGCAACAACGAGAGGAATAGACAACCCATTCATTGTCTATGCTTCGCTCCTGTCACTGTCAAACAACTGTCAAATTGTGAGAGCAAAGAGCGAACATAGTTATGTCAAAATAGGTTCTAATAGGGAATATGCGTGTGATTTAAATATTTTTAAATAAAATTATGTAATTCTCCGTGCTAACCAATTATTTATTTATTTTGGTAAAAAAACTTAATAAACAGAAACTATAATTAACCAGGAGCCGATTAGAAGTCTTTGCGTGTAGTAATAAATTAGAATTAAGTGTGCAAATAATTTTGAGCAAATTACTACTATAAACTACACAGTATTTGACGGACCTGAGTTGGTCTAGTGGTTTGTGACTCTGACTGCTAAGCCGGAGGTTGTGGGTTCGGTTCCCACCCAGGACAAACTTTGTGTGATGAGCATGATTGTTTGTTCTGTGTCTGGGTGTAATTTATGTATAATATGTATGTATTTATAAATAATATAAGTATGTTTATTAGTCGTCTGGTTACCATAGTACAAGCTTCTTAGTTTGGGATCAGATGACCGTGTGTGATTTGTGCCAGGATATTTACATTTATTTATTTATTTAGTATAAATAATCATGCTCATCATACAAAGTTTTTCCTGAGTGGGAATCGTACCCACGACCTCCGGTTAAGCTGTCAGTTTGGCGTATTTGGTCGACCGTTTTCAACTTTTATTTTTAAATTACTTTATTGGTGTTAAACATATTTTTAGTATAAACCTACAAATCCAATTTTTTAAAAAACATGCATATTCCCTATCAATGTTTATCTATCTCGATCTAGGAGATTATTTGTTACTGAGTGAGATAGCAATAACTCTAATTAATATACACTGCTACTCTATAATGAAATAAAGAGGGAAAAAAAATATTTTTTTTTTGTTTGTAGGGGTTAACGTCGAGAAGTAATGATAGAAATCTAAATTTTCATGCACTGAAAAAATACTTTATTTCTGAACTAGCTTTTGCCCGCGGCTTCGCTCGCGTTAGAAAGAGACAAAAAGTAGCCTATGTTACTCTCCATCCCTTCAACTATCTTCACTCAAAAAATCACGTCAATTCATCGCTCCGTTTTGCCGTGAAAGAAAGACAAACAGACAGACAGACATACAGACAGACACGCTTTCCCATTTATAATATTAGTATGGATACTAAGAGGTAGTGTTGTAATAAAAATAGAATCAGGTTTCAATATAAAATATTAGTGGAAAAGCGAATGTGGGAACCTAAAAATTTTTTTTTAAATTATATTAAGCGAACTTTTGCCCGCGACTTCGCTCGCGTTAAAAAGAGACAAAAAATTGCCTATGTTACTCTCCATCCCTTCAACTATTTCCACTTAAAATATCACGTCGGTTCGTTGATCCGTTTTGCCGTGAAAGAAAGACAAACATACAGACAGACAGACACACTTTCCCATTTATATTATTAGTATGAATCTCAGGCGATATATAAAGCTTAATTGAAAAAAAATATGTAAGCAGTCCCTTTCCGTATCTAATGGTGTGACTTTCCATCAAAATATTTCTTTTTATATTGTCGTTGTTCTAGTTTCGAATACAGAAGTTAAAACAGATGTGAGAAACAAGAAATTTTCGCAGTTACGGAATTTTCGTAGTTATGGAATTTTCGTAGTTATGGAATTTTCGTAGTAATGGAATTTTCGTAGTTATGGAATTTTCGCAGTTACAGAAGTTCCGCCATTTTGGAAGCTAAAACATAAGTCTGTTGCATAACTGGCTTATAGGCTATAGAATTATAAAATTACAAGCGGTCGAAGCCACGGGCAAAAGCTAGTTAATAAAGCTATGTTTAATTGATCAAAAGAATGAGTGAAAGTATTTTTTTTTAATTATTTTATGTATAATGTGCGGTCGTAATATTCATTTTATAAAGACATTTTTTATTTAATTTAATAATGCTTTTAGATCAATATGATAAGCGTAATACTACAGGTCTTATTATATTATTATGATTATCACTTAAAACTTAGCTAAAGTGTAAATTACTATATAGGTACACTTAAACACTGCTTTTTAATTTATTTAATCAATTATTATAATCTAGATTGTTGATGATATTACAAGTTGTAAAGAGATTTGGCATAGTACACCCAAAACATGGCTATATAAGTCATATTACGTAATATTTATTTATTTCGGTCTAATTAAAGCCGAATGCTCTCTATTGGGTAGTAGTTACCACCAATCATTGGGTAGTTATACCATTAACCAATAAATGTTAGACAATTTCTATAAAACCTCTTTTAATTGTAGCCCAATAAATTCGCTTCATTTACAATTTGCTATAAAATTAGATTTTTAGTTGCTTTGAAATCAATAAATAGATAGTCAACTGAGGTGTTATTTTAGTGACGTCATAAGTCGCCATTGCCATACAAAATCTATTGGAGAATTGCGTACTATCGACAAAATTGAATCGTGACCCATTTCGACGACAAATCGTTTAAAGCTGTCAAAATAATAAGACTAGACGAGTGACATTTTTAATACATGTTTACGCGATTGTCGACCTAATTGTATTTGAATTTCTGTAGGAAAATAAGCTTATGGTGGGTCATGGTTCCATTTTGTCGATATTACATACAGAGGGAAAAGACTTTTTGAGATTGCCAACCAATTATAATAAAACGAACTTATTTAACGTATTTTTATAAAGAAATTATGTTATAAAAAGATTGGTTTCTACTATCCAAAAGGCTTTAAAAAGCTCCCAAAGAGAGTTTAAAAAACCAATTACATCAAAAATTCTAGCAAAAGTATCTCAGTTAATCTCGCAAGTGATTATAATTTGATGATACTAATAAATAATAACAAAATAATAATGTACGAATTAGTTATATAGAATAGAAGTAATAATTGTTATAAACTAGCAAACCCGGCGAACTCCGTTTCGCTACCAGAATTTTCTTTGCTATAAACCTCACGGAGCCCGAGACTTTTCCAACGAATGCAAAACCGTGGAAATCGGTTCGTGCGTTTTGGAGTTATAGCGTCAGGAAGAAAAACCCGACTTATTTTTATATAGTAGATTATAGTTTTATTAGCATGTTATTCAGGCAGCTGAGTTTTTCGCACACTTTAAGTTTTTCGTTTAAAATATCAGCAAAATGGCTTTAGTTTTAATTCAAGGTCAACATCTCGCTAGCATTTTTCAACTATGTTGGGGTCGGCTTCCAGCCTAACCGGATTCAGCTGGATTCCAGTGTTTTACGTGAAGCGACTGCCTATCAGACCTTTACAGCCCAGTAACTGGTAGACACGATATGTCTTAGGTAGGCTGATTGACTTTTTGTCTTCTGATTGTCCAATATAACGTCAGCGTCAGGATGGCTGGACCAAGCGAGATATGGCCTTGAAACCATGTGCACTATTTATTACCTATTCGCTACTATTTACTACCTATAATTAAATATTTACTACCTTTTTGTTAAGAAACTTATCTAAGAAATAAAGTGGTCAGCCAACCTGACGTCAGGTTGGCTGACCACTTTCAAGTTTTCATAGTTTTAGCGTTGTATTAACCGCGCTGTTAATGTAAATATTTACTACCTGGTTGCTACCTTAACATATATGTTTTCCACAACTCTAAGAAGCTCCTATAAAATGTTATTAATAAAAACCATTTAAACGCCTGTACATCAATTGTTGACATGTTTTGTTCTCAGAACAATTGCTAACAAAGTTTTTGTAGGCGCTTAGTGGCTTATGAAAAGGGCATGCAAACCGATAATCGATAATTTATCGGTTATCGATCCATTTTGACTAAACGATAAATATCGGAAACAAAAACGATAATTACCGATAATCGATAATTTTTTACAATGAATTCTTACACATTTCTGAACTGTGCGGACTAGCCTAAATGACAAAATTATTGATTGTTTGTCATTTCTGCGGACATATTTTCAACAGCAAAAAAAAATAGCTACAGTATGTACACCTTAAAAATCTCTTTAAAATGTGATTATTTCAAATGTGATCTCTTTTATTTATAATTCAAAGTAATAATTTTATGTTAAGTAATTTATTTATAGTGCATTAATCCTTAAATTTTTTCTACTATTTATTTCAAATGTGATTTCTTTAAATTATAAACCGTAATTATTATATTTGAATTTAACTATTGTATTATATTAATCGTTAACAAATCTTGTTAAGATGTGTATATTTAAAGTTTTATGACTCAGATACTTTTTTTTGTGGATCGGGAAATCATCAAATGACTTCTGTGTGTCAGACTTTTACTGACTAAAACCCACTCATGTTCCTTCGGTTGCCCTTTATGTTCCGGGGTCACGGTAACTATTATAAACATTCCGCAACCCCGGCAGGATGACTCAGATACTACGAAATTCAGTATACTACGAAATTATTTAGAGTTAATTTAATTATAATAAACGTTCAAAAGTGTTAAAATTTGACTCATAGTAATTATTATATTATTTTGAAGAGTCTAACTTTTTAAATAATTAAGCAAGAGGCTTCTAAAATTTTATATAAAAGATCTCTTTAAGAAGAGTTTAGTGAGGAAAATCAAAATGCTATGTTACATAATATATATTTTTTTCTGGGTAAACTCACACACGGTTATCAGATCCCAAACTAAGCAGAACTTGTACTATGGTAACCAGACAACTGATAAACATACTTATATAATTTATAAAAACATACATCTTATATATAAAATTTTCGTGTTACAATGTGCCTTAACCTTACTCCTCCGAAACGGCTTTACCGATTTTTACCAAATTTTATATGCATGTTCAGTAGAGACCTACTGAAGAATCGGCTACTATCTATTTTTCATACACCTAAGTGATAAGGGTTGTTTACCCTTAACATTTTTAACGCGGGTGAAACCGCAGGAGGCAGCTATTGTTATAGATAAATTACACCCAGACACAGAACAAACAATCATGCTCATCACACAAAGTTTGTCCTGGAACTATGAGGAAAAACAAGCGTTGATTAAAAAAAAACCTTGTTTTATTTATTTTTCAGTATTTTATTACTCTTTATTGTAGGCAAGTAATTGCATTAGTTTATCCATTTATTTTCACGTAGAAAACAAGTTCTTGTATTTATTTTTTTAAACTAGCTTCTGCCCGCGGCTTCGCTCGCGTTAGAAAGAGACAAAAAGTAGCCTATGTTACTCTCCATCCCTTCAAATATCTCCACTTAAAAAATCACGTCAATCCGTCGCTCCGTTTTGCCGTGAAAGAAAAACAAACAGACAGACAGAAACACTTTCCCATTTATAATATTAGTATGGATAACGACAAATATCGGTAATTACCGGTTTTTATCGAAAAAAAACCGATATTTTTCATTTTATCGATTATCGGAATATTTCGATAATTGCATGCCCTACTTATGAACAACTTGTTTCTGGATAATTTTATAAATATTAATATTAAATTTTGTAATTTTGTATATTATCAAATATTGTATCCTAATTTAATAAAGATCAATTTAATAAATCCCCAAGTAGATACATACACACTTATATAATAAATGCGATTATGTTAATATTTATAAAATTATCCAGAAACAAGTTGTTCAAAAGCCACTAAGCGCCTACAAAAACTTTGTTAGCAATTGTTCTGAGAACAAAACATGTCAACAATTGATGTACAGGCGTTTAAATGGTTTTTATTAATAACATTTTATAGGAGCTTCTTAGAGTTGTGGAAAACATATATGTTAAGGTAGCAACCAGGTAGTAAATATTTACATTAACAGCGCGGTTAATACAACGCTAAAACTATGAAAACTTGAAAGTGGTCAGCCAACCTGACGTCAGGTTGGCTGACCACTTTATTTCTTAGATAAGTTTCTTAACAAAAAGGTAGTAAATATTTAACTATAGGTAGTAAATAGTAGCGAATAGGTAATAAATAGTGCACATGGTTTCAAGGCCATATCTCGCTTGGTCCAGCCATCCTGACGCTGACCAATATAACAATTTATAATAATGTTTTAGGGGTATGAGGATCAGAGTGTAAAGTCCCTCATTCTCCGTTGAAAAGGGAGGATCCTTTTTTTTTGGTGAGTGGGAAATCATCAAATGACTGCTCCCGTCCTGGGTGCGGCGGGAGGGCGTGTCAGACTTTTACTGGCTAAAACCCACTCATGTTCCTTCGGTTGCCCTTTATGTTCCAGGGTCACGGTAACTATTATAAACATTCCGCAACCCCGGCAGGCGTTGGCCCTGTTGGGCCCCTTCCTGTCCTGACTCCTTCTCTTTGAGGCGCGCGTGGAACACTAACGCGCCGTCGACGCGGTCCTGGTCCTAGCCGGGCGGCGAGCTACCCGTCGCTCGCCATCCGCAGAACCGCGCCTACGGTGGCCGGTAGTCGTCTTGCGACTCTCGACGTCTTCGCCTAGGTCTTAGTCCGGGGCGAGAGGCTCGTCGTTGCTAAAAGGGGAGGATCCTCCGACCAGACGGGTGTCTGATGGGCTACTGCCCAACGGTGTTGTCGGAATTTTGCAAATGTTGTAGCCAGATGTTAAAATTGATTGGTTTCGTGAAATTTTGTTACCGAAACTAACCTTTTATGTAGGTTTAACATTTCGTTATAAGGCTGAGGCTACAGTAGGCAGCGATTTGCGATGCGACTGGAAGAGCGAAACTAGATAAACGTGGAATGGCTACATTATAAGCGAAAATCTGGCGTATATTCGATTCAATTTCGCTGATACGCCGATGTAGCCGGTGCCGTGATTACAGTATTGTAGCTCCTGTCGCATAAAAAAATCAAAGATCGCTAGTAATTTTGATGAACGGTGTAGCCATACATGGTGAGTATCCATGTATTTGTTTCAATCGCTCATGTGTCGCAGCTCGCGTCGCAGGCTAGTGTAGCCTCAGCCTAAGATCTAGCTAACACAATATTGTTAATGTTGCGTCAAACTCTGATTGTGCGATGTAGGGTGTCAGTTGTAGTTCCCATATGGTGTCATAGATGGCGCCACTAAGAACAAGAAGACATTTAAGACATTTTGCTGATATTTTAGACCGTATGCCTAATCTATATCAATGTACACGCTTGTTATCTGTATATAAGGATATTAATGTACTTATTAATTAATAAATAAAGTATTATTTATTGAGACTTGTTTATTTTTCAAAGCTTAGTCCACGATGCTGCTGAACGTAAAAATCTACACCTAAAAATATATATGTTATAAGCTACTGTTTGTTGTCCTGTCCTTAATACAATAAAATAAACTCGCATTTATCCGCTGCCCGCCACATTATTATACTAGGAATGTCTATGACACGCACACGCACCTCACTAGCCAGCGCGTCGCCCGGCCAATCAGGCAGTCGGTCGCCGTTGGCCAATCAGGACAGCCCGCGCCCACGCCGCTTCGCCGTCGCCGGGGCTCGTCGCCATTACGAGACGGAGTTCACATAAAAACACGTTTGCGTAAACGCGGCCTTCACTCCAATAGACTAGAGAATTAAAAAAAGTAATTAGTCCGTCAGTTAGCTAGTTCACAATTACAGGCCACATATTTTTACTTGATTAATTCATAATAGAATATAAAGATAAAAAGCATTAAAGTTCCAGAGTAGACTTCCAAAGCATCATAGTTCTAGCTTATGACGTCACTGTTCAGTAAAAATTGTACCTAGGCGTGACGTCACGCGAAACTTCAACGCACTGTGTCGTCGTTACTTTTCGTTTACGAGAAAAAAAATACATGTCCAAAATGTTTTGATAACTAACGGACAAAATGGTTTTTTTCGTCATATAATCTACTAGCTTTTGCCCGCGGCTTCGCTCGCGTTAGAAAGAGACAAAAAGTAGCCTATGTTACTCCCCATCCCTTCAACTATCTCCACTTAAAAAATCACGTCAATTCGTCGCTCCGTTTTGCCGTGAAAGAAAGACAGACACACACACTTTCCCATTTATAATATTACTAGCTTCTGCCCGCGGCTTCGCTCGCGTTAGAAAGAGGCAAAAAGTAGCCTATGTTACTCTCCATCCCTTCAACTATCTCCACTTAAAAAATCACGTCAATCCGTCGCTCCGTTTTGCCGTGAAAGAAAGACAAACAGACAGGCAGACACACTTTTCCATTTATAATATTAGTATGGACTAGCTCCTCCCCGCGGCTTCGCTCGCGTTAGAAAGAGACAAAAAGTAGCCTATGTTACTCTCCATCCCTTCAACTATCTCCACTAAAAAATCACGTCAATCCGTCGCTTCGTTTTGGCGTGAAAGAAAGACAAACAGACAGACAGACAGACACACTTTCCCATTTATAATATTAGTATGGATATTAGTATGGATTGTTTCCAAAACTTTCCAAGATGGCCGACATTGAACAAACACGCTAATTATCTGAAGTCATGTCTGATCGTGAGATAGTCATATCTCACGATCAGTTCGGACATACTGATAATAACGTTAAATGAGGACTGTCCACTCATTATTGTAGATTTAGAGGACTCGTTACTGTCCCCTTGGTTAAAACCCTTTGTGATGAGAGATTTGTATCTGTTGTTTGAAATATACTGTTGTAATTTAGTAATGAATAAATCAAATAATACTGGTCTCATCAATGTGTTTGATTCAGTTATACCCTCATTTTAATTCGTTAAAGTCGAATTTTAAATGCTCCTTCAACTAAGTACAGTCACGTGTATACACCACGCCACGCTAACATAGAAATCAAATTTCTCTTAGAATAACTATAATAATAGTTTTAGGACACATTTTATAGTAGCCTATGATACAATTACTGTAAAATAAGTTTTAACTGAAAGTTATAGCTCATTTAAGAGAAATTTTATTAAAATCTTTGCGTAGTGTATACATGTAAGTTTATGCTCGTGACTGTACGTAATTCTCCGATAGCCAAAAACATAGCGATTAATTGCGAGCCTAGACTTGCAGAAGCCTAGAAAAAAATTGCGCAAGCATCTTCCAAAATACGTTATATTATACTTATTGTAATTTTTTTAATAGACAGATTGTTGACTAGACAATTTCTTGTTATGGTAAGAACCACTCTGCGACGTCAGCGCCAATACAAATAAAGATTTAAAAATAACAAACGACTTGAATTGTACTACTAGCAATAGTGTGCCGGAAATGTCAGACGAAGAACATTACGATGAAATTACATAACTACAAAGTAATGCTATGAAATCGCTACACAGACGATTTCATCGCTACCACTAGACCCGTTAACGGCGAATGTAAATGTTAAATCAATAAAAAAAAATCGTAAGTACGTAATGATACGTCATGCTACGATGTGCTACAGGGATGCTACGCCACGATATAAAGTGCCACACTTGCTACGTCGAGCTACACGTATGCTACGTCATGCTACAATGGGCTACGCAACGACGTGCTACAATATAGCTACGCCGTGCTACGTCTGGCTACACGATTACTACGTCATGCTACGTCATACTACGATGTGCTACAAGATAGCTACGTCATGCTACGACTTGCTACACATTGCTACGTCATACTACGACGTGCTACAAGATTGCTACGTCATGCTACGACGTGCTACAAGTTAGCTACGTCAGGCTACGACGTCCTACACGTTTGCTACGACGGTCGACGTCCTACACGTTTGCTACGTCATACTACGACGTGCTACACTTTTCTACGTCATGCTACGACGTGTTACAAGTTTGCTACGAGACAAGCTACGACGAGCTACATTTGTTACGTCATACTACTACGTGTTACGCTTTGCTACGATATTTCGTGGAACTAAGAGCTTTGAATGGGTATGTCATACGCTACGACACTGCTACATCCAGAGGTGCAGAAACTTCGCGTCGTTTGACAGTGTGCGAGTCAAATACAAGGAGCTACGCAGCGCTATGACACACTACCTCGAGCTACGTAATAAAAGGCCTACGTAACTTTGCAGAGCTACAAAATACTAGGACACTATTTTGAGCCTTGTAGAAGCGAGATAAATACACGTTACGTAGCACGTACTTTGGCTAAACACTATACCTGTCACTGTAAGGCTGGTATTAGTGTCATGCGTACCGTCAGTACGGATCACTTCGCACTGACGGTACGCAGACTGATCGTCCGCGCGTGTCGTTTTAGTATCGCCCTGACTGTTCACATTGGATTGATCACGGCTCGGCATGATTGTACTGAGGCGATGCGTGCGCTCCGCACGAAACTAAAACGCTCACTGTAGCATGAGACGCGCAAGCGACGGTCCGCGCGGATAGCTCCGCGGTGCGGACGCGCTGTGCGGATTGCTCCGGAGTTGTCCGCGCGGACGATCGTCCGTACGTACGGGCCCCTCCGTATTACTGTAAAACGCTCCCTGAAGCTTGTATAGATATAATAATAATAAATAATAATAATAATAATCCATTTATTTCAGGCATCTGAGGCCCATAGAATAAAATACATAGAATAATCATAAACAGTAATAAACTAATACATATTTTAAAAACAAAACTAAAACTAGTGCACACGAAGTGTCGGCTTCGTGTTTCGCTGACTGGTGTCATGTAGGCGGCCACGAAACCGGCGGTACACAACACCTTTCGGCCAGAACTCTTCCTTGAGGAACTTCTCGAGATGGTGTGTCGGAACGCGCACCACGAACGACTTGAAATTCGTGTTGTGTTGTGTTGTGTGTGTGTGTTGAGATATGTGACGGTACGCATGACACTAAAACCAGCTTTACACTACCGTCAAGCATCTAGTGCACGATAGAGACGGAACATGGCTAAGTCAAAGCCTATTTATAAGTAACGTCTATTTATCTCGCCATATGTGATTCAGTTTTAGAGATGCGCAGCTCTATATCAAGCTATGTCTAGCTGTGAACTATTTTTGATATTTAAAAAAAGATTAAGAGAGACGAACAGACAGAAGCGATCTTTTAAGTAACCACAAAGTAAGTATACTTACTTCGTGCAAAAACTGTTGAAAGTCTTACATACGAATCATTTTGCAAGCGCAATAAAACCTCTATTATTCTACAGTCCTACAGCATCTAAATACAGACCAACCAACAGCCGGCTGTCGCGCTGCTATTGTCTTTCTATTGTGTCTCGAATCACGTGTGTTCAATAGTTTATGGTTTAAAGAATAAACATCAAAAAAGCATAATAAAAGTTGTTCATTGTTCAATAGGCATGGCACAGCGAGAGGCACCGAGGTATAAAGACAGTCGCAATCGGCTCCCCCTCCGATTAATTTAAATACCGAGCATTCCACGGACTAGGGGACGGATTTGAAATTGAAATAGAATGCGATTTAAAAGTGAGAATCTTTTTTATTTTTGGTTGTTTGATTGCTTGGTAAAAATCTTGGACTCAAAATCAAATACTTCTAGTTTGCTTCTAGTTGTTTCTTGCTATTTGGCCCGCCATTTCCGTTAAAATAAGAAAAGGGATGACAGACAATCATTAAAATAATAAGATGCGTAAAATCTTATATATATAAAACTTGCTTTTGCCCGCGGCTTCGCTCGCGTTAGAAAGAGACAAAAAGTAGCCTATGTTACTCACCATCCCTTCAACTATATCCACTTAAAAAATCACGTCAATTCGCCGCTCCGTTTTGCCGTGAAAGAAAGACAAACATATTGACAGACAGACACACTTTCCCATTTATAATATTAGTATGGAAGATATTTGTTTAGTCATGTTTTGTGCCTATTGGCCTAGTTCTGTTCTGTCTCCTGCTTGTTATGGAGGAAAGTGGAAAACTAAATTTTCTTACTCCTTCGCTGTTCTTTTCTGATTAATTTCGATGCGGGATCCAAGACAGTTGAATCGTTTCTCCGGGACTCGTCGAGCAATAAAGCTCGACGCTTTTACGCTAGACTCCATTGGTAATTTTAGCTTTCAGGAGTAGCAGTGGTTGGGATTAACCTAGCGGGATTGCCCCATATAAAACAATGGTCTTGGTTCAAATCTTGAGATATTTTAATTTATTTTGGTTCTATTTAACCGATTCTTATAAAATAATGTTAACTGTATTATTTCTGTTTCCCGAGAGATTCCCTACCTATTTTCGTAAAACGTTTATTCTTTATTTTACGTTATAATGGATTTAATTTCCTAAAATCGCTTCCTACTTCACCTCTACATCATGAAAAAAACTACTGAACATATTTTTATTTGCTTTGATTACCAACAAAATGCCTGTCTCTTTATATCAATAACAAGCCAGCATGTAACAACTAACACTACTAAAAACTGTTTATTGGAAGTGCTATAAACTAATTAAAATTAAAAACTAAATAGAACAAAGAAATTTAGCACCAAAAACAAGCTTCCCAAATTCGCCCCCGTCGCAAAGGAGACAGAAATTTATAACGTCGGTAATGTAGGGCTTCGCCCCCTGCCACTTTATACGCCAGATTAGCCGGCAAATGGACAATCTTATTGCAGGAGCGACTATTAACTAATAATAGTTTACTCCGCTTAAAATGTTTAATTGTAATAAAGGTTAATTTAATAATGTTATTATCAGTACATACTTTACATAGTATAAATAAATTAGATTTTCTGTTGTATGTATGCCTATATCTTTTGAAAGAAACGTATGTTAATGCAATTAAACCTCCGCGTGATTCGAGACACAATAAAAACATCAGCAGCGCGACAGCCGGCTGTCGCTTGGTCGTCAAAAGGTTAATAGATGATGAAAGCGGCATATTAAAGTACTTAGAGAAAAACCTAGTGTTTTTTATTTCATTAACACCAGTTCAAAGCTGGGGCGGGTCGCTTGTATCCTTTGCTTTACATATAATCCTTACTAATATTATAAATGCGAAAGTTACTCTGTCTGTCTGTCTGTCTGTCTGTCTGTCTTTCTGTCTGTCTGTCTGTCTTTCTGTCTGTCTGTCTGTCTCTTCTTCACGCCTAAACCACTGAACCGATTTGAATGAAATTTGGTACAGATATAGTTTGGGACCCGAGAAAGGACATAGGATAGTTTTCATCCCGGAAATCCCGCGGGAACGGGAACTATTATTCCACGCGGATGAAGTCGCGGGCAAAAGCTAGTAGGAAATAAAATTCGAAACAAAGGAATTAATTTTGACGGGTCTGTTGGTCTAGTGGTCGGTGACCCTGACTGCTAAGCCAGAGATCGTGGGTTCGTTTCCCACCCAGGACAAACTTTGTGTGATGAGCATAATTGTTTGTTCTTTGTCTGGGTGTTATTTATCTATAATTTGTATGTATTTAAAAAAATATATAAGTATGTTGTAAGTATGTATATCAGTTGTCTGATTACCATAACACAAGCTCTGCTTAGCTTGGGATCAGATGGCCTTGTGTAAGATGTCCCAGGATTTTTATTTATTTAATTCTACATAGGACATCAGTCCATTTTTAAACATTGTGGGTCCAAAAAAATACCTGCGCGGCAAGATCTAAAATTATTCCGATTTGCTAGGTCACATATATACCGTAAACTGTTTTATTTTTTCTTTACACAGGCAACTCTCCCGCCAGAAAAGATAAGTCTAAAATTATAAAAATATATATTTACTAGCTTTTGCCCGCTTTTCATATTTTAATCAAATGCCGGGGCCGGTGTTCAGAAATTGAATCGTTCAATCACCAAACCAATTAAAACATAAATCAATTAACAAAATATTTATCACAATTTGACTGTCAAAAGACATGCTTTAAAACGAAGTCCCCTAATATCCCCTAACCATAACTTTTCTAATAAAAACATATTTATTCCCCCTCCACGTTCCCTATTTGAAAAACAGGTGTATTGAAGGTCCCCCGGGCCCCCGTTAGCGTAACTTTTGACTTCACTGTCAGGGGGCCTTTTGTAACGGATTATAATAGATTGTTATTCTGCTGGGTACTTATACTTTTGTGAGGTGGAATAATTATATGGCTTTAATCGTAAAGCAAACAAAATAAATTGTGTTATTTACGCTCGCTTCTGAATCAAGCTTTGAAAGTACTATTTATACTATGTATATTCATTTTATTTACCTTATGTAAAATCAGAATCAATCTAATTCGTATAAAAAGAAAAAAATAGTAAGTTATACACATAAGCCTAAAACAAAACAATTAAAGTCAAATGCGTGACTTCCGTCTTAAATTCATATGTAATACTTAGTAGTATTATAAAGATTATATTATAAAGATATTTATTCTTTGAAAGCACTCAGGGAAATCTCATAATAACAAAAAAAAAACATTATTATTAAGTATTACCAAAAAATACCTCAAGTACAAAATACCCATAACAAAAATGTTGGAGCAAAAAGCGTTCAATTTGAACATAGTTATCGTGGAGTTCACATCAAAGCTTCGATATTAAATTATTTCATAAACTGATTCTCTTTGATCTCACTGCGGGGGGCGAAGCGCGAGCGTGATCTGGAGAGTGGTTCTGTATATTGAAGTTTGCAAGATCATTAACAATTATTTTTTTTTACATCAGCATCGTGTCGTGATGACCTAGTGGTAGATGGTTAAGGCGCCCGTCTCTCATACTGACATTGAGAGCGCAAATCCGAGCAAGTACCAATATGACTTTTTCAATTCATATTATGTACTTTCTAAAGTTTATCTTGGACATCACTGACCCGTGCCTCGGAAAGCACGTAAAGCCGTTGGTCCCGGTTGTCATTCGTAGAACTTTGACCATCGTTACGGGTAAACCAAAAAGTCTAACCAGTCTAATCTAGGGGTATGATGTCGCCCAGTAACCGGGTTATGGAGGTCTGATAGGCAGTCAACTTACGTAAAATACTGGTATCTAGCTGAATTCAGTTAGGATGGAAGCCGACCCCAACAACGTTGGGAAAAGGCTAGGGTGACGATGATGAAGTTATTATCTGCTTCCTAGCTTTTAATTAAGTTATCAATACTTGATTAAGTAATTACATATTTGCATAAAAGTAAACACATAATCATGATAACAAACAATTGTCTCAAAGAAACGTTATATTTTTAATCCGTACTAATATTGTAATTTTGCGAGTCTGTCTGTCTGTCTCTTCTTCACGCCTAAACCACTGAACCGAATTGAATAAAATTTGGTACAGGTACAGTCTGGGACCCGAGAAAGGAAATAGGATAGTTTTCATCCGGGAAATCCCCCGGGAACGGGAACTATTATTCCACGCGGATGAAGTCGCGGGCAAAAGCTAGCTATAAATAAGTTAGTACTTTAACAAAAGGTGTTTTCCTCCCCATTGCGTACTGAACCCTAGAAATATCCAATAACAGGCGCGTCGCGCCAAAGCATACCGCGATGCGTAGGGTTGCCAGCACAAATAACTAATTTATTTATTGTTTACATTGATAACATAGATATGTTTATTGTCTATTATATTGTCTATGAAATACAATAAATGTTTCGACGAATGTAAGTAGTTCAATATACATACATCAAACGGGCCTGTTGGTATAGTGGTTAGTGACACTAAGTGCTAAGTCGTAGGTCGTGGGTACGATTCTCACCCAGGACTAACTTTGTGTGATGATCATGATGGGTTGTTCTGTGTCAGTGAGTAATTTATCTAAAATCAAATTCTATCTCACAAAAAATACTGTTATCAAAACTGCAACACCGAGATTAATATATACGTTACTTAGCACTTACTTTCACTTAGCTATATTCTCCGTCTCTTTCTCACCATCGTAGTTTGTCAGTGTGCGACGGAGACAAAAATATTGTTAGCTGAAGCTTCACTAATACCTAAAATAGGTGTAGATAGGTTATTGGTAGTCAAAATGTGGCACTTAAAAATAAAGCTATTTGACCAAAATGATACCGAGTATCGCGTTGACATTTGACGTTTATCTCTTTTTCACTTGCACTATTTCATTATTCCATCCTTCTTTGACGTGTATTCGTACTTTAGTGTGTCATTGTAACGTTCGGTTATGTATGTGTGCGTTAGTGTGCCGTTTTTGAACATAGAATTTCGTTTAGGTAACCTATCTACAACTTTTTACTTATAATAAAGCTTTTAAACATAGAATTTTGTTTAGGTAACCTATCTACAACATTTTACTTATAATAAAGCTGAAGACTATAAACTCAATTCCCCACAACTAAATATTGCGTGTGGCAACCCCGCGCGGCAATTATAACATTCCGCGGCTTCCGGCTGCATTCAGCCACGCTATGATTTGTTACGAACGCCGAGGTACGCGTGAACTAATGTAATATTATTATTTAAATAGTACACTATTGTACCTTCCCAAAGTATCGTGACTATATTGATAGTGTGTTGGTCCCGGTTGTCATTACGGATGACAACCGAGACCAACACACCAACGCGAAACTACGGGTTTCGCGTTATAGTTTCGACAGTTGTTACGGATAGAAGCTAACAGCTTGTCAATCAGCCCAATCTTCAGAAGGTTGTTGTAAATAATCAAATATAAATACGATACTTGGTCAACAATCAATAATACTTAGTACTTTATTTTTTGTCGTCATCCGTAGATTCAAGAGTTGTTACGGGTGTAGGAACTTCGCAAAGAAACACTAAATAACTGCCAATCACTGAATTATAGTTTTTATAGAAGCTATTTCAAACAAAAGATGGCGCGTAAGTTTATGACAGCCAGTAAAAAAAAGAAGCGTACTTTAACTCTGACACAAGTCTTTTAAGCAAATAACTCGACTAATACTAAAATCATCAATTCCACTGACATCAGAATAATACATATCTATCTCTAAACAATTAAATGTCAAACTGTAATATTCGTTAAAATGTGTAGCGACAACACGGGTAGAAGTTAGAAAGCCTGACAATTAGTCTAATAAAGCCATATCATGTTATTCAGAAACTGGATTGTAAAAGTCTAATAGACAGTCGCCCCAAGTAAAATACAAAGGTATCCAGATGGATCCGCTTAGATTAGAAGCTCACCTTAAATAGTTGGATGGGTGACGACTGCAGCAAAGACAAGGGTTTGGAGACGGAGCCGAGACACGTAGGTAATACGATAATTACAACGTCAAATATTCAGTAACGCCGTTGGCATCAGCTACTTAAAGACACAATAGGTCGCTGTCGCTGCGCGAGTTTCGCTGTACAACAGTACTATACAAAATGGCGGTCAACGGGCGGAGGTGTAGACGGCGCCTGAGCAAATGAGCGAAATCGTGTTAGAAAGAGACATCATCATCATCATCATCATATGTATTTTGTAAATAGGTTATATCATAACACTTTTACACGTCAAATTTTGTTTTTTTTATTTATTTTAAGCGAACGATGGGGCCGGTGTTTCGTTGCTGGACTGCTCTGAGAAGAAACATCCGAAACAAACTCAGAGGTCAAAGTCTCTTTTAAAGTCCATACAATCTTATTGGTCAAAAATGTGCGAGAACCATGGAGGTTAATGTCTGAGGCACTCTCTTGTTGAGAGAAGGATGCTTGCACTGTCTGGACAGGTCCACTCTAATCTGTGAGTGGACCTGTCCAGACAGTGCAAGCATTTGTCAGTAATCGTTTAGCTTAACTAAAAACTAAGTCAGTTTTGTACGTTAGAGCAGGGAATTTCGCTCCTGTTTCGCCGCCAAAGAACTCACAACTCACAGCGAAACTTGCGATTTCGCCCTTTGAGTTTCGCAGCGGAGGTGTGCTACAGGCATTAAAACATTAAATAAAACTCGCAATACGTTCACGCCATTTTTACCCGACTACGGCAAAGCCAAAGGAGGGTTATGTTTTTGACAGACTATGTATGTATTTATGTATGTATGTTTGTATGTATGTATGTATGTATGTATGTTCATCTGTTCCACCGTAGCTTCTAAACTACTTGTCAGAACTAAGCAAATGAGGTATCGTTAGAAGCGTCTTGATTGTCCGCTGGTTATAGGCTATGTGACGTATCACAGTATTCAATGTAGCGCCCTCTGACGGACAATAAAGACATGAAAAATAAAAAAAAATACGTCAAACCTACCGTGTTTGGTATCATTTGAAAGGGGTTTACTAGTGCTTTTTAAATATATATAACACTTACTTGCCACTTGCCAGAAATGGTCAAAAAATTTAATAAAAGTCGTTTCAAAATCTCTTAGAGAACTGTTTAAAACGATAAATATTATGACGGTACCTTGCCAACTTACTTATGCAATCATCATGTATGTAAGAAAAACCCAACAAACCTTTAGTTTAGTAGGTAATAGACATAATTTTAATACCATAAATAAAGATAAACTAGCTCAACCATATTTTAGACTGTCTAAAGTAAATACATTTTTCATGGGGAACTGTGTAGAATGTTACGAGTACAACATTCCTTGTTATCTATTGAAACTAACGAAAGGAAATTTAAAACACATTTATAAGAATAAATAATGTTAACAAGCATAATAATATGATAATTTGGAAGATTATGTCCAAAATAAGAATAATTGGAAGCATACTGGTCCTGCCCTATATAGGTTAACCCACAGTGTAGCTAGCTTCTGCCCGCGACTTCGTACGCGAATCCTGTTGCTAATGCCAACAACAACGGTGTCGTCAAAATTGAAAATCTGATACGTCTAATGTGGAATTCTAAGGCCCGAGGGCGGGGAAACAACGGGATGTGCGAGACAAACGAGACGTTCAAAATGTTTCATTTTTGAAAGCCAACTCAAGCATGTTTCTGTATCGGTAAACGTCTCCGATTGTCGAGACCAATACATGTTGATCAGCGGTCAGTTGCGCATCACGTTCCATACGTTTACATCTAGAGACCTTGAAGCAGATGCGTAGATACACTGAGAACTCAAGCACAATGTCTATCCGTCAACGACTGCGAGTCGCGAGACAATACTGTCGTTCACGATCAGCTGTCAGTGGCGCATCATATTCTTCACTGGTCTCTAAAGACCTGTACGTAGATGCGTAAATACGCTGAGAACGCAGGCGTACTTCGCGATCGAAAGAGGTATATACAGGGAGAGTTGCAGCCTGATGTTCTCGAATAGCATCAAGTTTCTCCTGACGGTTTTTGGTAGATTCTTGGGATCCTCAATCATTTAGCTCTTTTGGAACATTGGGAAAGATTGACTTCTTTCTAGGCGCGCTATCTAAGTGACTAAAAAGAAAAGGGAAAAGGAAATGAAACACTGAAATAACATAATTCCGAAGTCATACTTATTCGACAAAATAAAAAAAAAGTTTTGGCCAGTAGAATTGAATTTACAATGATTCATCGAATTTTCATCGAGAATAAGCCCTACACTGTAATTGCCTTCAACGCGTGGAGGTAGCTCCTAGCTTATTTTATAATTATGCAGGTAAATTAGTGATAACTTTGATTTAGTTCTACATCACATTATGTTAGATCTTCGAGTTTCATAGGACACCAGAAAACGCACATCAGACCGAACACCTTTTGCTAAGACGGCATTCTTATGTGTGTTATAGAGTAGCTGAGCGCTTGGAATTCTTTATTAGGTGTTCTAGATCTTCAATTTTATACGTCACAGAGAGTGCGCATCAGACTGAACCACTTTTGCTTAAACGTCATTTTAATAAATGTTATAGTGTATTATTTATGTTTTAGTGCACCAAAACTGTTAAAATAAAATAAAGTTAAAAAACTAAAACCCGACTACAACAAAAAGTGATCTAAAAAGTACGAAACAAGAAAATATTTCTCACAGAAATCAAGACATAGGTACAAAATGGTCAAGGTCAGCCGTGGTTGCATGCCTGTATACCATGTGAGTGCGGTGAATATGAATCACAATGGCATGCAACCACGGCTGACCTTGACCATTTTGTACCTATGTCTTGATTTCTGTGAGAAATATTTTCTTGTTTCGTACTTTTTAGATCACTTTTTGTTGTAGTCGGGTTTTAGTTTTTTAACTTTATTTTATTTTTGTAAAAATAAAACACTCCGTCAGTAACCATTTTGAAACTGTCATTTCTAAAGTACCGCGTCCATTTTGTTTTTCGTCGCGTCGTGTCCTCATTCAGTGCTCCACGGTTCATGCCGCCATCCTGCTATTAATTATAATGTTGTTACAGAATTAATAACGCTGTTGATAATAGCAAATTGTTAAATTATTGCCAAGGATAAATAATTTTCGAGGGTATTCAATCAAATTGTATTAATGTTAGCGTATTGTTTCAATGATGGGCAAATGAAATAAAATTTTGTTAATTCCAGTATCTTTTGTCTATACTCTCGCGGATTGTGGGAACCTACGAAGTCACTTGAAAACCATGTTACTGTTTTTTTACATTTAAAAAATTCTTTTAACCTTGAACAATGCCTATTAACCTTAACTTCTCTGAAAAATTAAAGTTGGATTCTGTAAGTTCAGGTTTCTTCACGACGCGCGACGTATCCTTTAGCGATGTCCAAAATAAACATAGAAAATTCTTACTTTGAAAAATCTAGTCAGTACTTGCTAAATCGTCTTTTTGTGGCGCCTAAATTTAAAAGCAGAGAATAATGATTTTTTAAGAGTATTCAATTATTGTTTCCAGTAAACATATTTCAGTTGTCATGGCGTCTTTTTCGTTTATTCGTTTTAGATAGATGATGACTAGACACTTAAGTTATTAATTGGTTTCTTTGGAGTACACGGTATTTAATAATTGTTTGTGTAATTAAAAAATAACTAGCCGATTTGTGCGGTTTCGTCCACCGAATTCCATGCAAACATACATCCCTTGTGATGTTTTTCCTTAATTGATTTGCTATAAACACTTTAAAAACTGCAAAAAGGCACATAGGTCATAGACTCCTATACCTATCCCAACCTTTTTAATTACAGATCACTATGCCAACGCGACACTTCATTATTATTATTATTTTTTGGCTAATCTCCTTGCACTACATCCCTATTCCTAACAACTGCAACTCCTAGAGGCCAGAAAGAACAGTGAAGTTCACCAGAGAATTGCCGATCAATGAAGCTCGACGAGTCCCAGAGTAAAGATTCAACTGTCTTGAATCCCGCAACGTAATTATTCAGAAAAGAACAGCGGAGGTGTAAGAAAATACAGATTTCTACTTCCCTTTATATATTAACACGTTCGAGGACAGAACGAGATTATACGTCATTGTCCGAAATTTTGATATGGCACAACGTACAATGACGTCCAAATATTTTTTTAACTTTACGACAGAACGTACATTTCCGATGAACGTTCAAGTTAAAATCCTATTGAATGTATCTTGTGTCACAACATTTAAAATACCCGAAGCTTTACTGTCACGTAGAGAAAGTTTTATACTATTTCAAATAACTGCCGTTGACAGTGGGCGGGAACGGTACTCACATACGCACAACGTGTAAATGCGTCGCGCGCGCCTACCGCGCTCCTACATTCAGTGCGGCTGCGTCACTGCGGGGTGCGCTTGCGTTCGCTAAACATTTCGTGGCTTATCGTAATATTTGCCGCGACAAAACATCGCAAGTATTTAGTTTATTTGATTTATGTATTAATCCTTAGCCAGACAGTATACTATTTTACTATGAATTAATAATTTTACTCTGTGAAATTGATGTTTAATGGGTTATTTTATGTGTTTTAGATGGATAAGCGCAAAACAAGACTGATGAGTATTTTCGAAGGATCCACCTCGGTAAAGTTGTCAGAACTTTACCGAGGTGGATCCTTACCACGACGATGATGGAGAATATGGTTCGGATAAAGATTTTGGCCCACAAGGCAATACATCAGATAGTGAGAGTTCTTTCTACAATATAGACGTTATTACACGTTGTGTCCGTTCACGTCTAGTTAACTTACTTTTAATGACATAACGTATTTATACGATAACGTGATAAAACGGTTGTGTCATGATGTCTTTAAAACAATATATTTTCATGGGAGGCTACGTACTCATACGTCGTATAATTTGTATGGACATTTATTGTGTCATTTTGGTACACAGTCTCAAGTGGTAGCGTCCTCGAACGTGTTAAGCAGGTGACGGAACGAATTTAAACCAATAGCTCAACGTTTTTACCATAATTAAACCCAAAAAAATGTTTTTTTACATTTTATTTATCCATAATGTCATATAAATAAAATAAAAAAACACCAAATCACCCCATTCCCGCCAACAATGACACTTGACCATAGACAAAAATGTAGAAAATTGTTTTCATGGCACGTGTTGCCACTCTAGCAACATGTTTTCGCCTATTATCGCTGTAATGTTGGCACGGGAGGGGAGGGCTGTTCACAATGGTTGACAAATTGCCTGACTACAAAGAGCCACGGTTTATTGGGCTACGTTATGAGGGCAGCGGCGTATTTGTGGAATAGGAGAGCGGTGGAGCTGTGTTTGGGGTAGAAAGGTTCGAGGTGATTTGTATTTCGCGGTTGTTGGAAACTTTTTAGTGAGATGGGATGGAAAGTATTATGTGATGTCATATTTTAATCGTTTATAAATTATGAAAGCTCCCAAAATTGCTCACAAAAGAAAACAAATGTTCGTATTTCCATCTTGATTTGTATAACAATGTTCAAGAAATATTATGAGACTACATCAATCGATTGATATTTAATTTATTTTAAGAATTAAAAAAAAACTTCTCGAATATAAAGTTTCTTCTTCTTCTTTGTCGTTTCCGAGTAGTCTTGGTTATCACGACCGCTCTTAGCAGATAATTATGCAGACAGCACTCGACGCACGACCTCTCGCCACCGCTGGCGCTGCTTGCTGGTCGTCAACCGCGTACATTCGTGCACAGGAGCACCCACCACAGAATGGTCCGTCCACCTCATAGGAGATATTTCTCTTGGTCTGCCTTCCACTTTTCCTTGTACGACAAGACAATATATCGAGTTGTTACCTGGCCAAAGAATTTCAGGATCTGACTTCGTACGACAGTGAATAGAGAGGCATTTATTTGTTCACAACTCGGTTCAAGATATCCCGGGCATCTTCCTCCAACACTTCATCTTCAGAGCGTCTATCTTGTGCGTTTCGGTTCCCTTCGTTGCTGTAGAGGCCGAAAGGTAAACAAAGTTCAGTCGTACAAAAAAACTGCATATGCTGTCTTTAAGCTACTCCACACCTCGCCTTGTGCCCGCCATGATTCAGTAGGTGGCGCGGGCAACATAATGAGATAGTGAGCTACGTCGGCTGGTTATTGCCTTAATATCATAGACATTATGTATAACGATTTACTTACAACGCTTATAATGTACCTATTAAATTATTTCTTACTTTGGGTCGACACCGGGATCGTGGTACCTCTGGGTTATGGAGGTTTGATAGGCAGTCGCTTCATGTAAAACAATGGTATACTAGGTGAATTTTTAGTCCCGTACCACCCGCTAGGAGATGATTCTACCCATGAAAAGTCTGAAAATAAGATTGACCAAGCTGGGATAATATTATATCGTGTTATTCAGTTTATAGGTTGTGTTCTGATGGGCAGGCTATTACAGTCTTCTTATATGACACAATCATTGATCACCACGCTTGTTTAATGGAGCTTGGCGATTAACATTTATTATACGTTAGATAGTATCCATACTTACTAATATTATAAATGGGAAAGTGTGTCTGTCTGTCTGTCTGTCTGTATGTTTGTCTTTCTTTCACGGCAGAACGGGGCGACGAATTGACGTGATTTTTTAAGTGGAGATAGTTAAAGGGATGGAGAGTAACATAGGCTACTTTTTGTCTCTTTTTAACGCGAGCGAAGCCGCGGGCAAAAGCTAGTTATATGTAAGAATTGAAAAAGTCACACAGAATTTGGCCGGATTAAAAAAAAAACTTTTTACTGCCATAAGGTGTGTTTATTAATATTGCACCTACACCTGCGATAGGCAACAACTGTCATTCACTGGAACAAAATCACAGACCAAACCTATTTCATTTCAATACATATACTTAACCTCCACGCTTTCCAAACTTAAAAAGCGAAAAGATCACTATCAGATATAAATAAATGACAAAGATAAAATCAAATATTCACTATAAAAAAGCAATATTGTTAGGGCTGTCAGTTACACCGATTAGGGCACTTAATATATGATCACAGATATTAGCAACTGGAATTTTAATCACCGTTCTGTACAGCCCTGAGTGGAAAGTTGACAACAATTGTTAGTTAGGGGTGGCGAGAAACGAAATTGTATTTTTTTATTCGACAACGGAGAAGTAAAGAGAAAGATTGTGATTTTGTATGTAGACCTATCTATGTTCATCTGTTTTTTTATACAAGGTGTATTTTTGGTCTTGCTCAACCCGCTAGGAGATGATACTACTCATAAAAACAAACAACTTTTATTATGGAACCAACTCTGAAATCGCGAAAAAAATATCAGCTGGTTCATACATTATGGTCGGAGGGCATTGAACTTTTCTTAGAAACAGCTGATATTTTTTTAGATTTCAGAGTTGGTTCCATAATAAAAGTTGTTTGTTTTCATGGGTAGAATCATCTCCTAGCGGGTTGAGCAATACCAAAAATACACCTAGTATAAACCTAGTATAAGGCTTGGAACAAGGATAGATGCAGCCTTAAAAACTGAAGTTTTTAAAGTCAGATGGAAGTTCTTAAAATCAGAGGGAATACGGCCTGCAATTCGATTACAAATTTATCAGTGGGTCTGGTGAACTATTTTTTATTAAAGTTTTTGACACTTAAATAAATATTTCATGATCAAGAATTTGTAATAGAAGGGTAAAGTTTGTATTTTTGTTGCGGAATGTTTATAATACCGTGACCCTGGAACATAAAGGGCAATCGAAGGAACATGAGTGGGTTTTAGTCAGTAAGAGTCTGACACGCCCTCCCGCCGCACCCAGGACGGGGGCAGTCATTGGATGATTTCCCACTCACCAAAAAAAAAAAAGTTTGTATTTTTCATTTTGTGTATGGTAATCTAAAGAAGAATATTTTTCAATTTTTGACTGCTAGATTACTTTATTCCTGAGTGCTAAAATTGCACACAGAAAAAATCACAATCAGGTGCCAGTTCAACAATAAATTGATGACGCGACAGCCCTGAGCAATCAAGGGTGCCACCAGCCCAAAAGCGCATCATCCGATTGTGGACTACTTTTTGTGACTGAGCTCCCTTGCCGGCGCAAATTCATTATATTTGACAGGGGAGCTAGTGTTATTGTAAAGTTGAAAAGTTTGTTTGTTTGTCTGTTTGTGGTGGTTTGATTTAAAATGTCATTTTAGGGTAAATAAAGTCAACCATAATCAAATTATTATAGCTGAAATTTTTAAATAACATGTAAACGCAAAGACACGCTTGTGTGTACATATACCGTACGTTAAATCACTAAATTTTAAAATAGTTTGGGAAAATTATGTGCTATCGGTCACTAAAGTTACCCTATACGAGGTGGAATCTTTCATCAAGAAAATCTTAGCAATAGGGAAGATGCAATTTTTTTATTTTTGTTTTGATTTTAAAGAATTCCATGTAAAATAGACCACTAATATATTAAAAGGTTAAAATGTTGTAATTTATTGTAAAAAAAAGCGGTTTTAAATTGACAGTTTAAATGTCCGCGCGAAAACGGACCAATAGTTCCGATGACGTCACTGCAGTGACACTGTATCTCTGGTTGTATTGTTCTTCTCAAATTTTTATAACTTTTTATTATTTTTCGCCATTCCAAATACTTTTACTGTTAAAATTTGAAAATAAACTATCAATCAACATCTCGTGGTCATATTAATACCGCATGAAAGCATGTATGCAATGCTTTTTATGCAAAAAAGCATGTTGACTCATGTTGATATCTCCAACACCAGACGGGGTTACAAACTTTGTATCAGATAGTTTTGGTGGCTGAACTTCTGATTTTAAATATTTGAAGAATCTGGATTTATGGAATCTTTACCTCCTGGACCTTGTATCATGGCAGACAGAGGCTTCAAGCATATCGAAGGTGTGTTATTTCTGTTGATTAGACCATTAGTGAACAACACTAAGAAAAGTTCAAAAGATGAAGTACCTACTACAGTCGAAGAAAATTGCATGCCTTCGAAATCATATTCAAAGAGTCATTAGAAGACTGCGCGAATTTGCTTTTCTAAAGCTAATTTTATTCCTACAAAACTATTTTGTAGGAATGTTACTTTGTCTGTTTACTTTGACACTTTGACAACTAACTGCGGGGGTGCGTTCCAAAAAGGGTAAGAGTTACACGGAGTAGCGCGAAAGTTACTCTAGCGTTCCGCTGGCTTATTACCTATGAAACAGCAATCAGCAATATTTGCGCAGTCTTAAAAAATCGTATTATGTATGAATCGATTGCTAATCGCTTGCTGATTGTTCTAATGCACTTATTGCTACGATGACGATAAAGTAGCAATCGCAAACATTTAGACATTTAGTCATGCTTTGTTTTATTAGGTACCAAAGCGTTTTGTTATTGTAAATATTGAATACATACCATCTTAATAAAACAATTTTAGAAATATGGACCTCACCAAAAACAAATACTATAACAGTGTTTTATGTAATATTAAATTACCTATCGTGTAGGTCTTCTATTTAATAACCGTAAATTACATGTAATATTTTTTTTATATAATCAAAGGCAATTTGATATTAATAAATAATAAATAAATAAATATCCTGGGACATCTTACACACGACCATCTGATCCCAAGCTAAGCAGAGCTTGTGTTATGGTAATCAGACAACTGATATACATACTTATATAATTTTTAAATACATACATATTAAACATAAATAACACCCATAAATAATATTGAATTAAAAAAATTCTCGATTAAGATTTCATTGTAAAAACTCGATTGTATCACATCACTATTTATTTGGTACTAAAAACCTGCAACACTGGAAATGTCATTTTTCTGACTCGAATTAAAAATCGTACTATAACCTCTTTTTAATTTTCAGTGAATTCTTCGCACGTTTTGGAACGTGCCAGTGACGTCATTCCAGTCGCTTAACGCTGATTGGTGTTTTAAATTACGTTTCATTTCATGTAATTTTAAAGTCATATTTTATTGATAAAAATAAACATTATGCAAAAAAAAAAAGTTGCAGAGGCCCTTCATTTACATTTTTTCAACATTTTATTAATAAATTTTCAATAAATACTATGTTTGCATCTTCCCTGTCTTTAGACAATCTATAACTTCTTTTGAAAGGTCTGATTATTTACACAAATGGGCACGCCGTAATAGCGGCGGTAAGACCCCTCTTTGAGGAGTGGCTGGAGAGGCGTCACGGCACTCTCACGTTTCGCTTGACACAGCTAAGTCCTCACCGGACATGGTCAGTTCGGGAGGTTCCTGTGTCGGATTCGAGCTGAAGCGACGCCGACGCCTGGGTGTCACCACTGCAGTAACGGTCGCCTGGAGGACACGGTCGAGCACAAAGTGGAGATGTGCCGCTCAACAAAAAAAAAATATTTACACAACTATAAATTAAAAATTTAAAAAACCCCAGACCATAAAACTCGTCAATTAGAAACATAAAGAGAACTAGTTAAGACAAATCCAACGAGCCTAAACTCGATGGGTTTACTAAAAGGCAGTCGAGGGTTACGTCTCCTATCTTCGAGCCCTAACAGCAGATCAGCTCAGTGGTTCCAGAAGACATTAGTGTTTCAAATGTCAGATCCCACATATGTTTGCAAGCAAACTGAGCGTGTAACATTCCTATCACACCTAACAAACGACCTGATGACCTTGAAGACCTGAACCGATTTCCACCAAACATAGCTAAGAACACTCTCGACTGACATACCTTTCAAACAAAAAAAACCGCATTAAAATCGGATCATCCGTTTGGAAGCTACGATGCCACAGACAGACACATACACATTTACACACACAGACACGTCAAACTTATAACACCCCGTCGTTTTTGCGTCGGGGGTATAAAAATAGTTTTTATTCCAATCGATTCCGTTTCTAGTTTTGAACAAAAACTTCTATTGAAGATTTTTTTCATCATTGAAGTACTAAAAAGTCAGAAAGAACCAGAATAGAAAAAAAACAGAAATTTCAAAATTCTATAAATGTTGTCACGTTATGAACTACAGGAGCGGACCCGTATTTAAAACGCAAGTGAAACCACGGTATACCCCTAGTCCATTATATTCGGCACGGGGTTACAGGGAGGGTAAGGAACAGAGGGTACCAATTTTAATATTGTTTTCTTGCAGGGGACATCATTGACTTTCACAATTATTCTTAGCGTTAAATCGTGAGGGTAGATTACCATTTGATGTTCGGTGATTATTGCGTATGTAGGTACTTGTGTTGTTATAGTTTTTTAATAAAATAAGGGTTGTTGCAATTAATAGTTTTATTAGTTTTTTAGTTTAGTTTTCGAGACATCGCCAAGCGGCTGTTTGGCTTTTCACGTGACCAGAGGGCTGGTCTTTTCATAGGATAAAGAATTAGTATTGCCATACAACGTGTCAATGCTGCCAGCCTTTTGGGCAACTGTCCTATAGACATTGCTTGACTTGTCTTGTTATTAAAAAATCGTATTTATTAATGTCATGTAGTAATTTCGAATTCGGCTTTATTTCAAGATTGTTAAAGTACTTACACTCTTTCTCAACTTCAACTCTTTTAATGGCATTTGTAAAAAAGTGACAATAATTCTGCCACGACCATGTTTATTTTACAACTAGCTTTTGCCCGCGGCTTCGCTCGCGTTAGAAAGAGACAAAAAGTAGCCTATGTTACTCTCCATCCCTTCAACTATCTCCACTCAAAAAATCACTTCAATTTATCGCTCCGTTTTGCCGTGAAAGTAAGACAAACATACAGACAGACAGACAGACAGACAGACAGACAGACAGACAGACAGACAGACAGACAGACATACAGACAGACAGACAGACAGACAGACAGACAGACAGACAGACAGACAGACAGACAGACAGACAGACAGACAGACAGACACACTTTCCCATTTATAATATTAGTATGGATATCTCAATCGAAGATCTATACCTAATCTATATAACACAAATATATGCAATAAAACTGCTAAGGTCTTCTCTTTGTGAAGATACCTAGTCAGTCAGAGCCTCGTCAGTGAATCAGCAGGGTGTACCATGTGCAGGTGAGGTTGACTTTGAGTCTTTGACCCTCGAGGTGATGGTTGGGCCACTTACACCCCCACTTTTTCTCAAAGTTTGGTTTTAATATACAATGTGTAACTGAATTAATGCACTTTGAGAAAATAGTTTGTTCAGAATCTTTTACTGAATCGATTTTTGTAATTTTCAATATAGGTAATATTTTATACCAAAAATAATAAAAATACGTAAACTGCTGTCACACTTCCGCTGTACAGTCAAAACAAACTAAAATGGATGAAATAGCTACTACGCTAGACCCTTATGCAAGACTGTGTGCATGCGTAGATTTGTAATGTGACTATAATTTTCTCCCACAATCTGTACAACTAATTTATAAAAAAACAGTGTTTTAAACATAATAATAAAAATTCAGTGTATGTATTATGATTATAACATAATATTCTAATTGGGGTGTCTGGTGGTGTGCGTTTATTCCGGGACATGTTGCAGTTTTCAAAACTTTTACATATATTATAAAGATGTCATTCTGAGTTACTACAATTTAAATGTCTGGCCAATACAATAGCACAGTAATCTTCAAATGCAATCATGGCACACGAATAAATCAGGCGGTATTAAAACCTGTAGGTTTTAGAATTTATTTCTAGACGACAAACGAACGCGGTTATTGGACATTTTGATAGATATTCACGGCTTGTCTATGGGTACCATAAACTATAGCGTCATGCCGTGTTCGTTATTTAAACTTGAGATCAATAATGGTTGGCTTGCGGAATGTTTATAATAGTTACCGTGGCCCCGGAACATAAAGGGCAACAGAAGGAACATAAGTAGGTTTTAGTCAGTAAAAGTCTGACACGCCCTCCCGCCGCACCGGACGGGAGGAGTCATTTGATGATTTCCCACTCACCAAAAAAAGATCAATAATGGTTATAGGGCTCTAGATCTTAACCTTCGAACACCCGTCATTCGAGACACAATAGAAAGACAATAGCAGCGCCACAGCCGACTGACCCAAAGATAAATGAGGTAGTGCCCAAAAAAGCTAAATAATTAAGTTTTAGACTGCTAAATAATTAAATCTTATTTAATATCTGGGCTAAACCCGCACTGGGATTACGTATCTTGCAGAAGCCGAGCGATCGCGATAATTTAGCAATATAAACGTCAATTCAAAATACGTCAAGTCAAATAGCAATCTAGCGATAGTGCTGCCTCTGTGGAGCAATCAGTTAACTAAAATATGCATTTTTCGTTTGGTGATTTTGTATTTAGTATGGTTTTTAAGAGCAAAGTTAAGTTTTTTTTGTTAAAGGTGATATTTAATTAGTTCCAGCGATTGCTACTTTATCGTCATCGTAGCAATACGTGCATTAGAACAATCAGCGAGCGATTAGCAATCGGTTCATACATAATACGATTTTTTTTGACGTTAAGTGATAAATCGCGCGGTGACCGCGCGATCACTGCGCAAATATTGCTGATTGCTGTTTCATAGGTAATAACCCCGCCGGTTAGGCTGGAAACCGACCCCAACATGTTTGGGAAAAGGCTAGGGAGATGATGATGATGAAACAAATATAATATTTTTTGCTTATAATCATTCTGTTTTCACATCTTACTTTATTTGAATGTAGGTGTAATGGTGATTCTCTGGTTCAAGAAAGAAACAAAATTATGTTAAGTCCATTTCACTAAAAAAAGGACAAAAGATACAATTAGTTGAGTCCTGTCAAATTAGACAGCACCTGAAGTAAATCTACGTATTTTTAGTGGTCACGTTTTTAATCGCGTCTAAATTATCTATGGAGTGTCTTAATTTGACAGCACTAAACTAAATATTTTATCTCCTGTCCCTTTCTTAATGAAATGAAAGAACAAGATGCACTGAACCTAAATTTAGTCTAGTTTTCGAACAAGGGAATTGGTTACTATTGTATTGTTATTTGGCTTAACCTTGCATTTACATTTAAACTTTCACGCGTGTAATAAATACGATTCCTCATGAAATTCACAATTTTTTCCATTCAACAATGGAACTATTCAATTAATTGTTTTTGTTGAGTGTGTTTTCACACAAGAGTCTATAGCTTTTCTTTCCCATTCTTCTCCATGTAAAACAACCTTTTGGAATTGGCGACTAGAATCTTTTTTTTTTATGTAATTGACGTTCCAAAGTGCCTCCATGGTCTAATGAAAATAAACAATTTGACTTTTACTGTTTAAAAAACTAGCTAACCAACGTTGTTCCGTTCTATAGTTTTAGTTTTTCTATTTTATATCGATTTGATAATTTTCTGTCAACTTTTCAATTTTTCTCTCCTCTGATTTCAATGATTATTTAGAAAAGTCAATTTGATAAAGATGTTCTCAAGTTTTACGGTTAGCTACACATTGAGTGATACATTTTTTTTACCTATTTTACTTTCGAAACTTTATTTATTTTGTCTTCAATGATGTTATAGGTAAAAAAGTGTAGATAGGTTATAAGCAGTCAAAAAGTGTCACATTAAAAGTTTGCCAATCGGCAAACATGATACTGAGTATCGCGATGACATTTGACGTTTATCTCTTTTTCACTTGCACTACTTCAATCATGTCATCCTACTTTGACGCGTAATGTATGTGTGCGTTAGTGTGCCGTTTTTGAAGAAAGAATTTCGTTTGGGTAACCTATATACACTTTTTTACTTACAACATCATTGGTTGTCTTCATAACACTTTTTCTGCTATATGGGACGGACCGGGTCAGTAAGAACTATCACTCAATTATTTTAATTTCCCGGAACCTCTTAACAACATGATATTTTAGGTTTTTGATATGTCTATTTATATTCTGTATGTATTTAATTAAGCTACGAATATCTTTCAAAGACACCAGCTGACCCCGTTATTGCCCGTACAATCATTATTTTGCTGCGGAGTTCTTTTAAATCAGTGATATCTTTTAAGACAATCATTGAAAAATTATGTAAAAAGCAATTTTGTACAAAATTAAATACTTAGTTGAATGAAATATTTATAAGGAAAAAATGTATTATTTTAGAAGATTTTTTTTTACAATAAAATATTTATGTTTAAGTTAGAATTAACCTATCGCGGATTTTTTTAGTACGTTTGAACAGGAACAATATTTTGAATTACTTATTTTTTACATAACTTTAGGCGGTTATGCAACGCACGCAACGAAAGCTCTCAAAATTAATTCCTTTTTTATATATTTACTAGCTTTTGCCCGCGGCTTCGCTCGCGTTAGAAAGAGACAAAAAGTAGCCTATGTTACTCTCCATCCCTTCAACTATCTCCACTTAAAAAATCACGTCAATTCGTCGCTCCGTTTTGCCGTGAAAGAAAGACAAACATACAGACAGACACACTTTCCCATATATAATATTAGCACAGATATTAGTATGGATAACGTGGACAAATGGATAACAGAGTGTGAGAGTCCTAGGGTCCTTTTTGAGGCACAAAACCCTACAAAAAATACAGAAACAAGCAGATTCACACTAACTTTCCACACCCACTTTTCGACGACCAAGAGACAGCCGGCTGTCGCGCTGCTATTGTCTTTCAATTGTGACTCACGTGTGTTCGAAGGTACACACAATGTTACAAGACCAAAAAATCCTATACCTTCTCCATTTTTGTATACCTCCATGTCTTTACAAGTATCGGACGCAGATTATGATATTAAATTGTTTCATGAGAGACGCAGGGGGTGAGGGAGCGGGGGGGACACAATAAGGGACGGACTTGGGACGGAATTGCTCAGTTAATTGGTCCTACTGTAGTGGAAAGGCCTGTTTTCATAGAGAGAAAAGACGAGCATTGAAGATACCGCGTCGACGGCGTGTTAGTGTTCCACGCGCGCCTCAAAAAGAAGAAGTCAGCACTGGAAGATAGTTACCGTGACCCTGGAACATAAAGGGCAATCGGAGGAACATGAGTGGGTTTTAGTCAGTAAAAGTCTGACACACCCTCCCGCCGCACCCAGGACGGGTGCAGTCATTTGATGATTTCCCACTCACCAAAAAAAAAAAAAACATTGAAGATGGTGATTATCATGGGTGTCTGTAGTTCAGAATTATAGATTGGATTAGAGAATTTCGCTGTAGACCCTGACACGATTAGATTTAGAGAAAATAACAAGAAAATCACGATCTGTTAAAGATTGGTCATCTCAAAGTTCTCACACGTGTAACCATTTTTTGTGACTTTTTGAGAGTAGTAAGTAAATAGTAGTGAATAAATTAGTGTTAGGGCAACACTAATTTATTCTTCCGACACTGCTTTTTAACAAGCAACTAGAATTTTTACTAAATGGTACAAAATGAAATTGTAGCTCTATTAAAATCAACCAGCAGCATTTGAGAAGTGAATACATGCATTTCTTTTTTTTATTGGTTGCTGTTACAATTTCTTTATCAAAATTGATTACAGTATGTGCTTTCTGAAAGACTTTCATATGAAGAAAAATTAACAAGGAAGTACATTCTCGAAATGACAAGACCCCAGTGAACGAGCATAATTCGGTTAGTTTACTTTTCCTGCAGTTTTTATTAATCATCGAAAATACATTCTCCCAAACCCGTACCTGCCTCAATCAAAGGCTTTTACCGACCGCAAATCACTGCTAAACCACACCCCTCCAATCTGGTCCCGCCCCCTTGGCGCATGCGCTGCACGAGCCAATCAGGGCGCTCCAAACTCACCCCCCCACTAGGGTAGAAGCTACTCTCCCCGATTGACCGTTCGTGATGTCATTTTTTGCGCGCCAAACCGATCGCTAGTAACCACGCCCTAACAAATTTAAAATTGTGACTCTTTTTAAATACAAAACCGCAAGCCAATATCGCTTTGCGAGCCGAACAGAACAGTCGCATCATTCGCAAATTAACTACTTAATTAACCATTTAACTAATAAATTAACCGTTTAACTAATAAATTAACAAATAACCCGTGTAACTAATAAATTAACTGAACTTTACCGACGGACTAATTACGGTGAGATGTGCATTAAAACAGTGTTTAAAAAATGAAATTTAAATA
Source organism: Athetis lepigone (assembly GCA_033675125.1). Lineage (NCBI taxonomy): Eukaryota > Metazoa > Arthropoda > Insecta > Lepidoptera > Noctuidae > Athetis > Athetis lepigone. The sequence goes on along the minus strand of CM066220.1, from coordinate 7,749,775 downwards.
TTTCGAGGTCAACTGAAGGCTACAATGATGGAACAGAGGAACCCAAATTTGTATCCGTCAAATTTGACAGATCTGCTGGCGGTGTCGGCGTACCAACAGAACGTAGACCGACTGTCGGCGATATCTGACGGTGAAGACAAGTACAATGCCGACGGCTACACTGACACGGTTGACCGTTTCGCCGACAACGCGGACCGGTCGTCATCACCAGTGTCGACATTAGATGACGGCGACAGCAGCCAGTCGGCGTTCGGTGTCGACCTTACGGGGAAGGGGACGAATTTAGCGGGAAAATCGTTCACAATCGCGGCCATTTTGGGTTTAACGAATGCTGATGAAGACGTGATGAATTTGAGCGTTCAAGAACGATTGCAGCAGAATCAGAGGCAGCTGCAGAATTATTTGTATGCTGGTCACGATGTGCAGAGGATTAATGAAGGGTTTTGCAGAAATATGGTTGGTGTACCGACAGGGATGCGACAAGGTAGGTGGCGAACAAACAAAACTATTAAACTATTTATTATAACTAGTGAGTCGGTCGTCGGTCACTGCTCTGGTGGGTCATATTGTGATGGTATGAAGCCTTTACGTTATTCTGATGTGTGAGCTATTATTATTGTAAAGTTTCAACGAAATCAAAATAAAAGCAGGGCTGCAAATTATAATATTAGCTGGCTTTCGAAAATCTTTACTATTTTCTTTACAAAATCTTGGGACGCTAGCGTTAGAGACTTTCGAAGACATTGAGGGGGCCAAATCCAGCTTACGGGGGGCCCAACTAAGTAACTTTAGATGTAATGAGATGAGATACAAACCATTATCCGTAGGTATATTTATTACTAGAGACTCCCCTTAGCTTCGCACGGGTGTTGCAAATCTATGAAAAACTCGGCTTTTCTTATATAATGTGAATTTATATAAACCTTCCTTTTGAAGCACTCTGTTTACTATAATACTTTTCACTTCAAAATATCTAAGCTGACCTACAGATAGGAGTTTATTTTATACTATATACTAGTATAACGGTCGGTTCCTCGATGAATGGACAATTTGAACGCCAAAACTGATTTGCTGAAACTAAAGCATTACTAGTTAGGTTAGGTAAGGTTTTCTCACGACGTTTTCTTGTCGAAAATTTGATATCTAAGAAAGGGGGTTGCGGAAAGTTTATAATAGTTACCGTGACCCCGGAACATAAAGGGCAACCGAAGGAACATGAGTGGGTTTTAGTCAGTAAAAGTCTGACACGCCAACCCGCCGCGGGAGAAGCCATGTGACCACTCACCAAAAAAAAAACTAAGAAAGTATTTTTTAAGATATTATATGGTTGGGTTGTCACATTTACGAAAAACCAAAACTAGTTATGTCTTAATTAAAAAAGATTCACTATCGTTAACTTCTTTCTCTCTCTTTTCGGCCTGAATATAAGGACTCCCTTCCACTTTTAGCGATGTCCAGGTACACAGTGTAAGGCACAACTCTAGGGATCGTGCTGCGTAGACGAAAAAGTCTCCGATCTGTCGACCACTGGCCTTTCTTATGGCGGGATCAATTCAGCATTACGCTGCCTGCGCTGTCTTGCCCTCTTGTGACGAATCGGCTCAGGGAGAAAGCTGCTTTTTTCTGCGAAATTACGTCCTCGCAGAATGATGCAACTGCCTTCCAAACTCTTTCACTGCCAATCATACACCAGAACACGGCGCTGCATCTGCATCTCCCAGGCAGGGCACAGCTTAAGAGTATACAAAACCGCGTCCTGGCTGCAACCGCACTGGTGACATATGGGGGTCGCCTCCCGTCATGCCACTTTGTGCAAGTAAAAAACACCACCTCCAAAACAGCCATGCGCTGACAATGCCTACTAAACTAAACTTAACTAACTAAACTAAACGGAAGCACAACGCCTCTTGTCGCCTCCGTACCCATTTCTTTAGGATTTGTTAGACAGCTACAACAGTTCAATGACCGGCACTGGGAGTCTCCTACCTTTCCGCCCTTTTGCCATTGCCTTATGATGGCAGTCTGTGCCTCTCTACGCCACCATCACCACTTCAGGCGGCGAATCACTACCGTTCTTCGCCCAAACTTCCACACATTTTCGGTAAACTTTGGCAAGCACTTGTGCTTCCAAGTCCGACGAGGGTATACCTGCCAATGCTAACGTGAGATTTGCGGTATTAGCCAGACTGCTCTACTGTTTGCGGTCGCCTCAGGTGTGCTTTGTTCTGCGCAGTCAGCGATTTTCAGCTTAACCAGGACCAACATAATTATATATATTTTATATATATCAATAACAAAACTATAGATATTTTGTCATTTTGTCTTTGTCTTCGTTACGAATTTAATATAACTACTCGGTTTTACTTGCGTATTTCTCGTTCCCGTGCGATTTTTGGGATAAAAACAATCCTATGTCCTTTCTCAGGTTATGGCGCTCTGTACCATAATTCTTCTAAATCGGTTCAGTAGTTTAAGCGGGCAAGCGAGGCAGACAGGCAGAGTTACTTCCTTATTTATAAAATTATATATGGTCTTTGGAAGTATGGATGAATGACGATGCATGCAGACAAAACCACAAATAAATACCATTAAAAACAACAAAATATTCTATTGTACAAAACTTGTAATAAAATAATTCGAGTAGCGTCCCGGGGACATTAATAGGGGTTAATAAAAGCGGATTTAATTAAACAGACGTGCCGGGAACCCTTCCGTCCACGGATTAGTACAATGATGTCCTCGTCCTATAATGCAGGTGGATAAAGGCATTAAAAATAAGGGTGAAAGGATTTTGTTATAAAAAAAAAACAAATGCCAATCGCACCGCGAGTTCTGGACTTTATAGGAATGTAATTGACAAAATCCATACTAATATTATAAATGGGAAAGTGTGTCTGTCTGTCTGTCTGTCTGTTTGTCTTTCTTTCACGGCAAAACGGAGCGACGGATTGACGTGATTTTTTAAGTGGAGATAGTTGAAGGGATGGAGAGTAACATAGGCTACTTTTTGTCTCTTTCTAACGCGAGCGAAGCCGCGGGCAGAAGCTAGTAGTTTATAATAGTGTTTTTTTTAGTGATTTAAGTACGAATGTATTGTTTTCGTTTTTCTCCTTAACTTGTGTTATAATCATAATCATTTATTACTAGAAATGTGGTTATACAGTGGTGGTAATGTAATTCTAGTCCCGTCACATTCTACCATAAACAATGGTGCGTAAATATGTCAAAGTTATTAAACAACAGGTGTTATTAGAAAAATATATAAAATTGATTAGTAATTTAGTTAATTAATGTCAAAATTTATGTCATAAATAATTTTAATTGTAGTTAAGTAATTGTCAGAAGGATTTCAACATTAATTAATTACATCATTTTCTTTAGATGTCATAAAATCCTTCCAAGTACATTTTTCTGCAAGTCAAGCAGTAAGCTTTTTTCTAAATAGAGTCTTAATTCTTTCAAATTATTTGGTAACTACACATCTATTGCTTTCACATAGACATTCTTCTCATAAATGTCCAAACGACACCTAGGTCGAGAACACATTATGACATTGGTTTTAGTCTAATTCCGTTATTGTAGATCGAAAAGTAATCTATAGGTTTTAATTCCCTTGCGAGTAAGTAGTGTCAAGAATGATTAGTATAAAACCTGTTCAATCTTACAGTACAAAAAAAAAGAATTAAAATATACCTACGGTGAGAATGAACATATTTTTCATTCTGAAAATGAGCTTAAAAAACCGAAACACCCGTCAAAAGCCGATCAAAAGTGTCCGTCGGCATCGAAGTTTGTTTTTTAACCGACTTCTAAAAAAAGGAGGAGGTTTGCGCATATCTCCGTCGTTTACCAACCGATTTGAACAATTCTTTTTTTGTTTGAAAGGGTAGACTTCCCAAATGGTCCCATTATCATCAGGTCCAAGATCTGATGATGTTATCATGCCGAAATCGAGGGAACTCCTTAATTTTTACAGAAAAACGTACATTTTAGTGCTTTTAGTTTTTGAAGTCGGTTATTTTTATTTGGAAAAAGCTTTTTATTTCTCTGGCCGAAGTGATTGCAGTTATTTGATATTAATTTTAGTTTGATACCTTCACTGGTAAAGTAAGAAAAAGGGTCTTGACAGACTGACTACAATGTAATCATATTAGTGGAATAAAGAGTGATATTAGCCTCGTTGGTTTCAGAAAATAAGTATCATATTTTCTTGACGAAAATATCATTAAGCGCCACACTGGCTCAAGGCGGAATAGGTTTATAATGTTATATTGATTGTAATACCAGGTTTCTAAACAACTTCAACTTCGACTCTTTATTAATGGCATTTGTAGAAAACACACCACAATTCTGCCACGACCATGTTTATTTTACAACATCTCAAACGAAGAAAGATTTATAACAAAAATATATGCAATATGACTGCGATGGTCTCCTCCTTGTGAAGAGACCTGATCCGTCAGAGCCTCGTCAGTGAATCAGCAGGGTGTACCACGTGCAGGTGAGGTTGGCTTTGACCCTGGAGGTGATGGTAGGGCCACTTACACCCCAGGTTCCTAAACAAGATTTTTCTTCACCGATGTCTGTGATGTCAAAGTCATGTTTGTTGGTTTGACTTTTTATTTTAATTTTTAATTTGTTTATTTTGTTACATACATTGTTTTCACATGTATAAGCAACAAAAAGAAAATGTAACCAAGATTTTGTAAAAAATGATTTTGTTTAAAAGTGTCCGTGGAGTTTCTTGCCTGTTCTTCTCCATAGAGATCTACGTTTTGGAACAGGCAATTAGCGTCACTTTTCTTTTCTGAAACCGACCGACTCTTTGACAATTCATAAGTAGGTACGTAAATGGTTTAAGTGAAATAAATGCTTTGAATTTTGAAATTTTCCAAATAAATTGACAAACCCACATTGGCTTTTACGAGCAAGTGGTTTTTGACATTGTGCTCTCATTCAATCATCTTTATTTTAAAAGAGTAAACGTAAGCATTTTCTTGCCCATTCTTTCCTTAGGAAACAACCTTTTGGAAAAGGCAACCAGGCTTATTCCTTTGTAGTGGGCAAAGCAGATAAGTATCCAGGGCCGTCATATACAATAGGGAAGACGACAGCATTAAAAAAATGGCAAACTGTTTAGTCCGTCTGATGGTATCAGGACACATGCGCGAAAGACATTTCCGCGAAAGACACTTGCGCGCGGCCGTTTGGGCGAATGGACACATGCGCGAATGGACGTTTGCGCCCATAGACATTTCCGCGAATGGACACTTGCGTGACTAGACGTTCCGCGCCAAACCACTTGCGCGAAGCCCTTTGCGCGACGGACACTTGCGCGCCAGACAGTTCCGCGACAGACGTTTGCGCCCAAACACTTCCGCGACTAGACACTTGCGCGAACTTTTTTTTCAAAGGACAACGGGCAAATTTAAAAATATTATGTAAGGGGTACCAATATTTTTTTATTTACTTAGTGTTTATTATATGGCGTCCACATATCTACCTAGGGGGGTAAGTCGTTTTCAAAAGCAAGATGGCAGCTATGATATTTTTCACAAAATACGTCATGGGTGTCGTTTTCATGGTTTTTTGGGGTGCTAAGGTCAATAATGAGGTCAATTTGAGAATCCAAGATGGCGGCCGTGACCTTCTACACAATATGCGTCATGGGTGTCGTTTTCTTGGTTTTTTGGGGTGCTAAGTTAAAAAATGGGGTCAATTTGAGAATCCAAGATGGCGGTCGTGACCTTTCTCACAATAGGCGTCATGGGTGTCGTTTTCATGGTTTTTTGGGGTGCTAAGGTCGAAAATGAGGTCGATTTGAGAATCCAAGATGGCGGCCGTGACCTTTCTCACAATATGCATCATGGGTGTCGTTTTCATGGTTTTTTGGGGTGCTAAGGTCGAAAATGAGGTCGATTTGAGAACCCAAGACGGCGGCCGTGACTTTACTCACAATATGCATCATGGGTGTCGTTTTCATGGTTTTTTGGGGTGCTAAGGTCGAAAATGAGGTCGATTTGAGAACCCAAGACGGCGGCCGTGACTTTACTCACAATATGCATCATGGGTGTCGTTTTCATGGTTTTTTGGGGTGCTAAGGTCGAAAATGAGGTCGATTTGAGAATCCAAGATGGCGGCCGTGACCTTTCTCACAATATGCGTCAGGGGTGTCGTTTTCATGGTTTTTTGGGGTGCTAAGGTCGAAAATAGGGTCGATTTGAGAATCCAAGATGGCGGCCGTGACCTTTCTCACAATATGCATCATGGGTGTCGTTTTCATGGTTTTTTGGGGTGAATAAGTCGAAAATAGGGTCGATTTGAGAATCCAAGATGGCGGCCGTGACCTTTCTCACAATATACGTCATGGGTGTCGTTTTCATGGTTTTTTGGGGTGCTAAGGTCGAAAATAGGGTTAATTTGAGAATCCAAGATGGCGGCCGTGACCTTTTACACAATATGCGTCATACGTTATGGTTTTTTGGGGTGCTAAGGTCGAAAATGAGGTCGATTTGAGAATCCAAGATGGCGGCCGTGACCTTTCTCACAATATACGTCATGGGTGTCGTTTTCATGGTTTTTTGGGGTGCTAAGGTCAAAAATGGGGTCAATTTGAGAATCCAAGATGGCGGCCGTGACCTTTCTCACAATATGCGTCATCCGGTGTCGTTTTCTTGGTTTTTTGGGGTGCTAAGTTCAAAAATGGGGTCAATTTGAGAATCCAAGATGGCGGCCGTGACCTTTCTCACAATAGGCGTCATGGGTGTCGTTTTCATGGTTTTTTGGGGTGAATAAGTCGAAAATAGGGTCGATTTGAGAATCCAAGATGGCGGCCGTGACCTTTCTCACAATATGCATCATGGGTGTCGTTTTCATGGTTTTTTGGGGTGCTAAGGTCGAAAATGAGGTCGATTTGAGAATCCAAGATGGCGGCCGTGACCTTTCTCACAATATACGTCATGGGTGTCGTTTTCATGGTTTTTTGGGGTGCTAAGGTCAAAAATGGGGTCAATTTGAGAATCCAAGATGGCGGCCGTGACCTTTCTCACAATATGCGTCATGGGTGTCGTTTGCATGGTTTTATGGGGTGCTAAGGTCAATAATGAGGTCAATTTGAGAATCCAAGATGGCGGCCGTGACCTTTTACACAATATGCGTCATGGGTGTCGTTTTCTTGGTTTTTTGGGGTGCTAAGTTCAAAAATGGGGTCAATTTGAGAATCCAAGATGGCGGTCGTGACCTTTCTCACAATAGGCGTCATGGGTGTCGTTTTCATGGTTTTTTGGGGTGCTAAGGTCGAAAATAGGGTCGATTTGAGAATCCAAGATGGCGGCCGTGACCTTTCTCACAATATGCATCATGGGTGTCGTTTTCATGGGTTTTTGGGTGCTAAGGTCGATAAAGAGTAAATATATTTATTAAGACAGAATATTTTTTACCATTTTTGGTCATCAGTTTCTGGTACACCTATACATAAAATAACAAATATTTTGTTTAGAAAGTTATTTACTTATCAAACTGCAATCATAATGTGAATGTATAAAATTAACGTTATTTATAAAGTACGCCTCATTACAATAAATATCTTATACATCGAATTACCACCCATGACGCATATTGTGTAAAAGGTCACGACCGCCATCTTGGATTCTCAAATTGACCTCATTATTGACTTTAAAAAAATTATGAAAACGACACCCATGACGCAAATTGACCTCATTATTGACCTTAGCACCCCAAAAAACCATGAAAACGACACCCATGACGCATATTGTGTAAAAGGTCACGGCCGCCATCTTGGATTCTCAAATCGACCTCATTTTCGACCTTAGCACCCCAAAAAACCATGAAAACGACACCCATGATGCATATTGTGAGTAAAGTCACGGCCGCCGTCTTGGGTTCTCAAATCGACCTCATTTTCGACCTTAGCACCCCAAAAAACCATGAAAACGACACCCATGATGCATATTGTGAGAAAGGTCACGGCCGCCATCTTGGATTCTCAAATCGACCTCATTTTCGACCTTAGCACCCCAAAAAACCATGAAAACGACACCCATGATGCATATTGTGAGAAAGGTCACGGCCGCCATCTTGGATTCTCAAATCGACCTCATTTTCGACCTTAGCACCCCAAAAAACCATGAAAACGACACCCATGACGCCAATTGTGAGAAAGGTCACGGCCGCCATCTTGGATTCTCAAATCGACCTCATTTTTGACCTTAGCACCCCAAAAAACCATGAAAACGACACCCATGACGCATATTGTGAGAAAGGTCACGGCCGCCATCTTGGATTCTCAAATTGACCTCATTATTGACCTTAGCACCCCAAAAAACCATGAAAACGACACCCATGATGCATATTGTGAGTAAAGTCACGGCCGCCGTCTTGGGTTCTCAAATCGACCTCATTTTCGACCTTAGCACCCCAAAAAACCATGAAAACGACACCCATGATGCATATTGTGAGAAAGGTCACGGCCGCCATCTTGGATTCTCAAATCGACCTCATTTTCGACCTTAGCACCCCAAAAAACCATGAAAACGACACCCATGATGCATATTGTGAGAAAGGTCACGACACCCATGACGCATATTGTGTAAAAGATCACGGCCGCCATCTTGGATTCTCAAATCGACCTCATTTTCGACCTTAGCACCCCAAAAAACCATGAAAACGACACCCATGATGCATATTGTGAGAAAGGTCACGGCCGTCATCTTGGATTCTCAAATTGACCCCATTTTTGACCTTAGCACCCCAAAAAACCATGAAAACGACACCCATGACGTATATTGTGAGAAAGGTCACGGCCGCCATCTTGGATTCTCAAATTGACCTCATTATTGACCTTAGCACCCCAAAAAACCATAAAAACGACACCCATGACGCATATTGTGTAAAAGGTCACGGCCGCCATCTTGGATTCTCAAATTGACCTCATTATTGACCTTAGCACCCCAAAAAACCATGAAAACGACACCCATGATGCATATTGTGAGAAAGGTCACGGCCGCCATCTTGGATTCTCAAATCGACCTCATTTTCGACCTTAGCACCCCAAAAAACCATGAAAACGACATACCATGTATACCCATGACGTATTTTGTGAAAAATATCATAGCCGCCATCTTGCTTTTGAAAATGACTTACCCCCCTAGGTAGATATGTGGACGCCATATAATAAACACTGAGTAAATAAAAAAATATTGGTACCCCTTACGTAATATTTTTAAATTTGCCTGTTGTCCTTTGAAAAAAAAGTTCGCGCAAGTGTCTAGTCGCGGAAGTGTTTGGGCGCAAACGTCTGTCGCGGAACTGTCTGGCGCGCAAGTGTCCGTCGCGCAAAGGGCTTTGCGCAAGTGGTTTGGCGCGGAAACGTCTAGTCGCGCAAGTGTCCATTCGCGGAAATGTCTATGGGCGCAAACGTCCATTCGCGCAAGTGTCCATTCGCCCAAACGGCCGCGCGCAAGTGTCTTTCGCGCAAATGTCTTTCGCGCAAGTGTACCAGATCCCCGTCTGATAGATCGGCCGAAAATACGGGACACGTATTTTTTGCTTGATCAAATTAATAAAAAAATACAAAGATAAAGAGCAACAAAGTTCCGGAGTGGGGGCTTTTGACGTCACCATCCTGCAAAAATTGTATCAAATCGTGACGTCATGCGCAATTTCAACGCACTGTATCGTCGTCATTGTTAGTTTAAGTGAAAAATGAAAAAACACGTGTCCAAAATTTTTTGATAATCTATCTGACGGACTAATTACTTTTTTTTTGTCGTTTTGCCTATTAAAAGAGTTTGAGTTTGAGCTTTACACATTACCAGTGACTGGGCGACACGATATCCCTTTGTTAGATGTAAAAGAATCTATACATGTATTAACTAAATTAAAATAGTTTCCCACCTTGACACTTACAGTCAATTATCTATACTAATATTATTAATGCAAAAGTGTGTCTGTCTGTATGTTTGTCTTTCTTTCACGGCAAAACGGAGCGACGAATTGACGTGATTTTTTAAGTGGAGATAGTTGAAAGGATGGAGAGTAACATAGGCTACTTTTTGTCTCTTTCTAACGCGAGCGAAGCCGCGGGCAAAAGCTAGTAAGTCAATATTTTTAATTACCATTCACCATATACCTAAGTATTAAATTCCGTCCCTACCTTGAAAAATAGTTTGTCGTCGGAATTGAGTGCGTTTTTTGTAGACTATTGCTCAATTGTTTTTCAAAGGCGTTTTCAATTTGAAGTTATTTATTTGTGTAGGCACTGAGAATCGTTGTTTTTAAATAAAGACATAAGAGGCCCTTTAATGTTTGTTCGAATTTTTGTTCTCAAAGTAGCTAGTGGGGTAGGAAATACCCGCCCCATCGTTTGCTTAAATGATAAGAAAAACATATTATTGACTTATAAAAGTACTATATTTACCAAAAAAAACAGCCAGAGGTCTTGCTATCGATTCCCACCCAGGACCGATATTTTTGTGATGACCATGATGGTTTGTTTGTGGCTGGGTGTCCAAGGGGAATGGGCAAAATGGCATACCCGGCTCCAATAGATATGGTTGCAGTGTCGTTTAAAAGGTCTTACCAAGAGGAACAATATTTACTATAGCCGCCAGTCTCAAATCTGATTGCGTTTGGAGATAAACCACAGTCTTACTAACTAATAAAAACCCTATTCTTTCGGTTGCCATTTGCGTTCCCGGGTCACGGTAACCTGTTTAGACAGTCCCGTGGCACCGACGATAAACATACATATACGAGTATATTAGATACCACTTACTCTACTTAATAAAACGTAGTAGGTACCAAGGTAATATTTTCTGCATTTTTCCGTTGAAGTTTTCTATTAATAATGCTTTTACGTTAGACTTCACCATGCGCCCGACATGTCCGTGTAAAAACATATTTTTGTTTTATTTTGATCAACAGTGCAAAAACTATTGTCCAACAATATTGCACATGTTCAACCGGGTGACGTACGATGGGCACTTGTGCACACATAGTGTCCATCGTATGGTACCTAGGCTATGCGAGGCATACGGGATTTACTGCTCACTATACTGCTATATTTCCTTAATGCTGTTATAGTTGATGCCGATATGTCATGTTTTAAATCTACTCACTTATTGCTAAAATATATATGATTTTTATTTGAAGAACCCTTGCTTTCTTACTTCTTTTAATAATAGAATCCTAAGTGTGTTATATCATCGTATAAGTCAATCTTATCCTAGCTTTATTTTACTGATATAAATAGTTTGTCGTAAATTCTAATTTATAAAACTTAGTGAGATTACTGCTTCCCAAACGTGAATAGCGACAAGCGCCATGGTAGACGTTTTTGTGCATCAAAATGTCTTTTCAATGATATATTAATGATGACTATTGGAGCAAAATGTATGGGACGTGGTACCCACGTCCCATACATTTTTGCCCATCCTCCTTTACTAATAATATGTACTTATGTATTTATATATTATATAAGTATGTATAACAGTTGTCTTACTAAAGCAGCACAGGCTCTGTCTAGTTTCGGATCAGATGGTGTGTAAGTTGTCAAAAAATATTTACCTATTAATATTTTTTCTTGCAGACAGTCCGCGGCCGGAAATGAGGACGCAAGTAGGACAGATGAAGACCTCCCGAAGTCATTCTATGACGTGTTCGAACAGGTAAGTCTCTGCTTCACGCATGTTGTCTGTTTCCCTAGATTTGCCTGGACAAAAGTGTGGAATCTGACGAAATTAATCCTTCACGATTCCACTTAAACGAACGCGAGAATTGGCGTGGAAGCAGCCATGTTGTGCTCTAAGTTTGTTCTATAAAGTTTCTTCAGGAAAACAAACAATTGCACTTTATAGATTGCAAATAAAAATCCGTACTAATTTATAAATGCGAAAGTAACTCTGTCTCTTCTTCACGCCTTAATCACTGAATCGATTTGAATGCAATTTAGTACAGATATAGTCTGGGACCCCCGGGAACGGGGACTATTAATCCACGCGGACGAAGTCGCGGGCAAAAGCTAGTCTTACTTAAAATGAATTTTACGAATGTTAACCAGTAGAACTGATAGTTTCTAATATATCTATAGCTGTATAGCATTATATCTTGAAACTAATATTTATTTCATAGCATAAGATCAATGAAGTTAAGTTTGCTTTTCTGAAAATCTGCAAAACGATTGAGGTCTTATTAAAATAGAAGATAGCAATGATGTTATAAGTAAAAAAGTGTAGATTGGTTACCCAAACGAAAACCTATCTTCAAAAACGGCACACTAACGCACACATACATTACACGTCAAAGCAGGATGACGAAGTAGTTCCCGTGAAAAAGAGATAAACGTCAAATGTCAACGCGATACTCACTCAGTATCATGTTTGTCAATTGGCAAACTTTTAATGTGCCACTTTTTGACTGCATATAACCTATCTACACTTTTTTACATAGAACATCATTGCAAGATAGTTAACAGTTTTGCTATGTTTAAAAAATTAGGACCGCCTACCATCGCCGCCGCCGTCGGAAAAAATCTCGGCCTGCATTGTCAATATGAAGCCTAGCTTTGAAAAACAGCTGTTTATACATAAAACTAGCTTTTGCCCGCGGCTTCACTCGCGTTAAAAAGAAACAAAAAGTAGCCTATGTTACTCTCCATCCCTTCAACTATCTCCACTTAAAAAATCACGTCAATTCGTCGCTCCGTTTTGCCGTGAAAGAAAGACAAACAGACAGACAGACGGACAGACAGACACACTTTCCCATTTATAATATTAGTATGGATAAACAAAGAATATAAAAAATCAGTATTATTGTTTTATAAAATGAATAGAAGAATAAATTACTTTCAGTCTTAATACAAATAAATAACACACACCATCTGTTTAAATAAAAGGATATTTTACTGACTATCTTAAAACGCAATGTACCAGAGCCGTAAAATGTAGTTTGCTTCTTTTACACTAGTTATAATTGGGTGGTTTACACCATTAACCAATAAATGTTAGACACAATTTCTATAAAGCCTCTTTTAATTTCAGCCCAATAAATTCGGTTCATGTTCAATTTGCTATAAAATTTGATTTTTAGTTGCTTTGAAATCAATAAATAGATAGTCAACTGAGTTGTTATTTTAGTAACGTCATAAGTTGCAATTGCCATACAAAATCTATTGGAGAATTGCGTTTTGACAGCTCATAAAAAGTACGTCATTTGATAATGGTGTAAACTACCGTATTACGTGAGCACGAAAATATTACACACATCGGTGCTGATTCTCTTGTTCACAAACCTAAATTTAAGTTAAATGCATCTTTCTCTTTCCATTTCTTAACTTTCAACTTTTATATTTGTTATGGCAATCCACCGAATTTTCGGTGATTTCTGCCAATGTCCAGTTTGAAAATAATATTTCAGTTTATATGACAATTGTACGGTTATTAAATTATAGTATGGAGATCATACACGTGTTCTTATAACCAAGAACACGAGATGACTCCTCCATTTCTTAAAGAAAAGGACAGAAGATACACTTTAGTTTAATCCTGTCAAATTAGACAGCGCCTGAAGAAAATTGACGTATATTTAGACGCCATGTTTTTAAATCGCGTCAAAATTATCTACGGAGTGTCTAAATTTGACAGGCTTAACAAATATTTTATCTTCTGTCCTTTTCTTAATTAAATGGAAAGAGAAAGATGCACTTAACTTAAATTTACGTTAGTTTGTGAATAAGAGAATCGGCACCATTATTTTATTCAGCTCGAACTTGTATAAAGACTGTTGAGCTTTCCGTGTCTGTTCAGCTTTCATACAAAATCATTATTTTCTGTGGACATAAGCTAAATGGAGCTGAATAAATATCTGTAGTCCTGTAGTGTGTGTATATTACCAAAGAATGGTTATTTTGGAAATCCATTTGCTTTTGTAAGGTTTCCAAACCACGCGCATAAAGACATCTGCCCCCTTACCATGACGTACAAAGTAAGATTGTTTTATTCCTGTTCCAAGTGTGCAAGTGACAGCGTTAGACACGTTGTCTAGCGCCGTCTCTTTCCCACTGAAAGTAATATCGAAGTAATACTGCTATATGGGCTTGTGGTAGGCCCCCAGATTCTCAAAAACACATAGTTACAATCTTTCCTAGACACTTGGAATCGATTCTTCAAACTCATCGAGCTTCATTGCTCGGCACTTTTCTGGAGAACTCCACTCTTGATTCCGGCTTTCAGGAGTTGCAGTGGTTGGTAATAGTGTGGCGGGATTGTCCCAAAAAAAGAACCAAAGCCACTGACCCTCGAAACTTGAAATTCGTTTTTCACTTTATAATTTTGTTCACTATTGTGTACTATGTCATATATCAGCAATGAAAGCCACCGATCCTTTGTTTTTGTGAGTGGGAAATCATTAAATGACTTCTCCCGTCCTGGGTGGGGCGGGAGCGTGCCTTTTACTGACTAAAACCCACTCATGTTCCTTCAGTTGCATTTTATGTTCCGGGGTCACGGTAACTATTCCGCAACCTAGCCACCGACCCACGAAACTTTAAATTTGTTTTTTACTATTCTTTATCTTTATTATGTGTACTGTGTCATAACAGCAACATTCTAATAACGTGTAATCTCTCCCAGTTCTGGCAGAAGTAAGAGGATACGCACAATATTCACTCCAGAACAGCTGGAGCGGCTGGAGGCAGAGTTTGAAAGACAGCAGTATATGGTGGGGCCTGAGAGGCTGTACCTGGCGCATGCGCTCCAGCTCACTGAGGCACAGGTGAGGGATGAGCAGTATACCAGCGTGTTATAGCAAACTATCTTGATTAATTATCGTTTTATTAACATCCTAACCATTTTACAAAATAGCGAAAATGATACTATATTTATTTACTTAATATTCATCTCAATATTTTCACCTCCGCTACATACAATCTTTTTTAATCCTTTTTTGAATTTCCAACATTTCGATCTATAAAGTATAATCAAATAATTAGTAAATAATTTATTTTCAAAACATTAAACCACTGTTTTTTTTGTCCAGGTGAAAGTATGGTTCCAGAACCGCCGCATAAAATGGCGGAAACACCACCTGGAAGTGACGCAACAGAGGCTAGCGGTCCTTCAAAGACATCAGCCACATGACAGAGATGACGACATCTAAACCACTTGCCCACTGAAAGCCTGCTGGAGAAAATGCAACTAGGTACCGAGAAATTGCAACTGGGGACTGAGAAAGTACAACTATTGGTGGAGAAAGTGCAACTAATGCGGAGAAATTGCAACTAGGGCGGAGAAAGTGCAACTAAGTACCGTAAAAGTGCATCCAAAGTTGAGAAAGTGTTACTAGATGTGGAGGAACTGCAACTAGGTCTCGGAAAAGTGTGTCAAGTGTTCGGATAAGTGTAAATAGGTACCGGAATAGTGAAACAAGTGTCGGGAAAGTTTGAGTAGATACCGGGACAGTGTATTAAGTGTCGGGAGAGTGTTAAAAGGTACTGAGAAAGTGTAACTGGATTTAGAGAAAATATAACTAGGTATCAGAAAAGTGCAAGTCCAAAGACAATTAGTGGAACTGATTTAAATGATTAAAAACTCACAGTGAAATTAGTTTTTTAAGTGATTGTTTAATTATAATGTGAATTTGAAAAGGATTAATCAAATTCAAGTTCTATAGCATTAGACTCAAATTTTCATGTTTCTTATGATTTAACATTTACATTACCTACCTACTGACTGTTCTTTTGACAAATCAGGAACTGCAGTACCTTTTTGAACCAGATGGCAGATTGTACTAACTAAATGACGGTAGTATCGAGTTGATTGCAGTTGAATTTACACGTCATTTAATTGGGTAAAAGCGTCACCAGTTCACAGCTTTATAATTCTATATTGCACAAAAAAATACACATACAAATTAGCAAAAAAACAAAAGTTGAGTGACCTTCTCTTGAATCTCTTCATTTCAGTATAGGGGGGACAATTCGATACATGGAAGAAGGCCCACGAGGGCAAAATGATACATGGAGTAAGGTCCGAGGAGGGGGGGGGGGGGGAGCAGACAACAAGAACAAAATGGAAATCATATTTTTCTTACTTATCTGCTGTGCTTTTCTGATCAATTTCGTTGCGGGATCCAAGACAGTTGAATCGTTTCTCCGGGACTTGTCGAGCTTCATTGCTCGGCGCTTTTCTGGTAGACACCACTGTTGATTCTGGCTTTCAGGAGTTGTAGTGGTTGGGAATAGTGTGGCGGGTCTGTCCCATAAAAAATGCTAGAAAAAAAGGCAAGGGGAGGGGTGTTATCAAGAGCACATACAGTCTGCATTGTCTTCATTTTCCCCTACGAGAAACTTAATAAGAGACGAAGACATAAGTGTAAAGTTTCATGGGTTCTTCTTGTCTCTGAGCTCTAAGAGGCAACTGTCCTAGCCACCAATGATTTATATAATTGTAATTATGTAACTGAATACCTATTACAGTCACGAATCATATCATATCATCATCACACACCCAGAAACTAAGCTGTAAATTGCAAAATACGTAAGGAAAGGAGACAATTTTTTTTGTTCGGGGAATAGGCCCACCACAAATTGTGGCATTTATTAATGAAATGCACGTTAGTTTATTCCTTATAATCTCTAGATTACAGTGGCAATATTAGCAAAGCTCTACGTAACCGGAATACTGGGAAATACGACAGTCAAAACATAACTCTCATAATGACCTAAAATCTCACAAGAGCGATTATTTAATGCGTGAATAGGTTTCCTAGGGTATTTTATGTTAGAATAGTGCACTGTTCAATAATAATATAGGTGTAAATGACATAAAAACCTGGCTTTGGTGTAATTTTTTTTAGATTATTCTTTTACTGTGGACGCCAATGCTTTTATAAGTAAAGTTGTCGCACATTTCGTTGAAATCGAGCTGTACAATTGTTACAACAGCTTTTTATATTATGCACTGTATCTACAGAAGCCATTTTTCTAACATCTATTGAATAAAAATACGAAAAGAACAGAAGAAGCACTCATCTGACTATCTAGAAAACTGTTGGAAACTATTAGGCTAAGTTTACATGACCGTGAGAAGCCGCGCGTCGCCGCGTGGTTGAGGCGTTCGCATGATGATGTGCATACCAGTCCGGATGTCAATGTTGCTTGAGGAGGAGGCAATTTGCTTATGGATTTTATACCGAAGGCTGAGTCGTCGCAGAAAATGACAAAGACAATAAAAAAGCACTCTTGCATCCTATTTTAAATTAAAGTCTTTCACTTAAAATAGGGTGCAAGAATGCTTTTTTAACGAACGTAGAACGCGCGGTAATGCCTACGATAATCACTGCTTACTTTGGTCTTGTACCGCACGGTTAGTGGTACAGCGCGGTTTCGCGCGGTCGTATGAACTTAGCCTAATAATGTAGTCTGTCAGTGTCAAACTGATTGAAACTGTACCACAAAGCATCTACAACCGAATGTTAATTAGGTACGTTTCGTTTCACATAATATATTTAAATTCACGTTGAAATACATGTAAAAACGCTCTTAAACAAGCATTTTTCCGTAACAGTTTTTTACTATTATTTCATTATTCCCGTTGGATTTCTATATAATTTTTAGTGAGTTAGTTATAATAAGGTGATCACTTGTTTCATGTGTAAAATTATTAATAAACGTTACCGTTTAATAGTGGGCCCAAGAAAAATTGTCTCCTTTGAATTTCGCGGGCTACCTTAAGCTTTGCGCGTCCGCAACAAACACGCTACGTATACGCTGCGAGTTGGTTGCAATCCGCTAGTATGATAGGGCCCTTAGGCGCTGTCTCCACGAGCGAGAGAATCGTGGCGATATTATCGCCGTGCCACGTATTTCTAAACGGGTTCCCTACTTGAAATCGAATGACGTGAGATCGAATAACACTTCCTCGAAAACGTTTGCTCGATAGTTCTTGAAATCGATAAATCATGAGCTCGAAAGTTCACTCCCTCGATGCATCAAAATCTCGAATCATCGGCAGCGCGAAGGCTCATTGTTTGATGTATCAAAATCTCGAAACGTCATTTCTCGATTGACTCTCTAATCGATTTATAAAACATGACATGAACATGAAATGACGTTTTCGAGCATGTGTTATTCGATCTCACGTCATTCGATTTCAAGTAGGGAACCCTTTCTACACACTCTCTATGGAACCGTCTCGACACGGCGATATTATCGCCGCGATGCGACGATAATACGATGAGTGGCAACGAGCGCGCCAAACGTCATTACATCGTTGCTAGCCCGCCGCGCTCACGACGAGCGCGCAGCGTGCGCGCTGACAAACGCAGCGTCATTTCGGCGTTGCTTCTCGTTAAACAAGGACGTTTCGAAAAGCGATACCGTTACGAGTCGCCGCGGAAACGCTGCGATTCCGTTACGACTCCCGACGATACGCGGCGGAATTATCACTCGTTCGTGGAGATTATCCGACGATATAAGGGCGGACTCGTCGCGATTCTCTCGCTCGTGGAGACAGCCCCTTAGTGGTTTGCGCACGATTCCTAATTACAATTGCACGAATAATTACTTTTTCTCTAATCATGACTGCTCTTGATAATTCATTAACCTTGTTTTTGTGTGAAATGACGTCATGGAAGATATTGTGTTTTGTACAAAGTTATGCCAAGAAGAGGGCAATTATATGCTTCAGATTTTTTCTTGATTCTTTGGCAATATATTGGTCTGTTGGTTTAGTGGTTGTGCCCCTGACTGCTAAGCCGGATTGGTCTCCAACCCAGGACAAACTTTGTGAGACGAGCATGATTGTTTGTTCTGTGTTTGGGTATAATTTATTTATGATATGTATGTGTTTATAAATTATATTAAGTATGTATATCAGTTGTCTGGTTATCTTAGCACAAGCTCTGCTTAGTTTGGAATCAGGTGGCCGTGTGTGAGTTGCCCCAGGATATTTATTTACAGTCAGGGTCACTAACCACTAGACTAACAGGCTCACACAACAACATACATTTACGCCATTCGCCATAAATTTGAATGTATTGTGATATCATAAATGAGGGCCTATGTGATGCGTACACCACACTTAAATGAAATAGGCGAGACGAGAAAAAAAAGTAATTAGTCCGTAAGAGGGATTATGAAAAAAAATTTGACACGTATTTTTTCTTTTTTCTCGTAAACGATGAATGACGAAGATGCAGTGCGTTAAAGTTAAAGTTGCGCATGACGTCACGATTAGATATCTATTTTGCAGGACGGTGACGTCAAAAGTCCCCACTCCGGAACTTTGTTCTCTATCTTTGTATTTTTTTATTAATTTGATCTAGCAAAAAATACGTTATTTTTTGCTAGATCTAATACGTAGTATACGATAGATATTAATACGTACGTATATTTTTGGCCGATCTATCAGACGGACTAAACAGAATGCCATTTTTTTTATGTTGTCGTCATCCCTATTATGTCAGCAATAAATAAAGGCCCGTTTAAAAGCACCTAGATGCTAGATTGTCAAGTGAAATGTCAGCTCTCCTGACCTGTTCTACCGAAGATACAGAATAGACCGAAGTATTTAATATAAGTGTGTATTTTAAACCTATCTCTAAGTGTACATTGTCTAGTCAATAAATAAACTCAGTTTTAAATATATTTTCTTGTTTTATTTACCATCGGTTATACATGAATATATACAGCTCCCTTCATCATGGTTGAGCTAAATGGTGCTGATGTGTGTGCTGTCATGCTCGTGAACGGACGCTGTCAGTTGAGATCGGTCTTCTTTTTACTGCCATGGAGTCATCTCGTGTTCTTGGAAATAAGAACACGTGTATGATCTCCATACTATAATTTATAACCGTACAATTGTCATTTAACCTGAAATATTGTTTTCAAACTGGACATTGGCAGAAATCACCGAAAATTCGGTGGATTGCCATAATTTATAAAGTTGAATTTGAAGTTTACTGCCATGAATATTTTTATTTATCTCTAGTCTTTTTTTGTTTTACTGCTTATTTTGTTATTTTACCTACAATGTTTACACTTATAGAAGCACCAAAAATAGTGTAACCAAGTTTTTGTAAAACATGAACTTTTGAAAAGAGTGTCCGTGGCGTTCATTGCCTGTTCTTCTCCATAGAGTACAGGCAACAAGCGTCACCTTTCTGTCTAATTGACTGACTCTTTGACTATTCAGTACCCGTAGTAATAGATGCCTTTGATTTTGACTTAGCTCTTTGGGCCGTGATGGCCCAATGGTTAAGACGACCGTCCCAATCTCTCATGCAGATAAATAAAAAAGTCACCGACCAGGGGGGCATTTTTTTTTGGGGAGTGGGAAGTCATCAAATTACTGCTACGTCCTGAGTGCGGTGGGAGGGCATGAGAGATTGGAGGGCGGAGGGCGGTGGTGTCAGACTTTTACTGACCAGGGGGGCATCACGACTAGATTAGTTTTTTGAACAAAATATTTTGTTTTGGCTAAGTAAATAGGTACCTACAAACTCTGAAATTCTTGAAGAAATAAAAGATAAGAATATTAAAAATTATCTAATACGGTTGATTCCACCAATACTCAGCATAAATTACACAAAGGAAATGATAAAATATTCATAATTATTATTGTTGATCTTTATAATGAACTAGCTTCTGCCCGCGGCTTCGCTCGCGTTAGAAAGAGACAAAAAATAGCCTATGTTACTCTCCATCCCTTCAACTATCTCCACTTAAAAAATGACAAACAGACAGACAGACAGACAGACAGACACACTTTCCCATTTATAATATCAGTATGGACTAGTGACCCGGCCCAGCTATGCGCGGGAATTACAAATTTTTACTTTATTGAATTTTAAGTTTTGCAATGGCCATTATTATAAAAATGTTTCCTTTTTTTTGAAGATGGATGGAAAGTCATCAAACGACTTCTCCCGCCCTGGGCGAGGCTGGATGGAGTGTCAGACTTTTACTGACTAAAACTCACCCTTGTTCCTTCGGTGGGCCTTTATGTTCCGGGGAAAGGAAGAGGCCCAACAGGGCCAACGCCTGCCGGGGTTGCGGAATGTTTATAATAGTTACCGTGACCCCGGAACATAAAGGGCAATCGAAGGAACATGAGTGGGTTTTAGTCAGTAAGAGTCTGACACGCCTTCCCGCCGCACCCAGGACGGGAGCAGTCATTGGACGATTTCCCAATCACCAAAAAAAAAAAAAGTTCCGGGGCAACAATAACCATTAGAACTATTCCACAACCCCTGTTTCCTTTGCTTTGTTAAGGCAGTTAGTTCCATATTTTTCCGATAGATGTCTCAATCTTAAGTCCGAAACACTGGAATATGTTTTTTTTTGTAACGTAATGAGGGTTTTTGCGTATCGACATGACATTGTCAGATATGTCAAAATTGGGTAGTTTCCACCATTAACCAATAAATGTTAGACACAATTCCTATAAAACCTCTATTAATTTCAGCCTAATAAATTCGGTTCATTGTCAATTTGCTATAAAATTTGATTTTTAGTTGTTTTGAAATCAATAAATAGATAGTCAACTGAGTTGTTATTTTAGTAACGTCATAAGTCGCCATTGCCATACAAAATCTATTGGAGAATGGTGTTTTGACAGCTCATAAAAAGTACGTCAATTGATAATGGTGGAAACTACCGTATTCACCAATCGTGCTGCAGTTAGACCTCACGCCTACGTATTGCCATCTAGCGGATTTGTCGAAAAAACGACATGACATTGACAGATATGACAAAATTCACCAATCATGCTGCAGTTGGACCTCACGCCTACGTATTGCCACCTAGCGGATTTCTCATACGCAAAAATCCTCATCAAATAAGAATTCATACTTAAGCATACATAGGTACAGATAGACAGCAGAGAGCAAATTTGTTTTACATTATGTAAATGTAGTAAATACCCTTCAGCATTATCGGTCATGTTTCAGTAAAATATTATCTTATTATCTTTATTTATCTAAATATTAATGAACTTGGATTATTTTTTTGGAATGGGCGATTATTATTGTGTTTTGTTTATCTTTCCAGGTGTTTCTATTTACAAGTTATCTGCTTAGAAACAAAACAAAATGCCTTTTTAATGCCGAAAGGAGGGTTACCTTATGTTTTTCGAGCGTATGAATGAACTAGCTTCTGCCCGCGGCTTCGCTCGCGTTAGAAAGAGACAAAAAGTACCCTATGTTACTCTCCATCCCTTCAACTATCTCCACTTAAAAAATCACGTCAATCCGTAGCTCCGTTTTGCCGTGAAAGAAAGACAAACAGACAGACAGACAGACAGACAGACAGACACACTTTCCCATTTATAGTATTAGTATGGATGAATGAATGAATATTTATTTGCAAGAATATGGTGCATAAGGTTGTAATTTGAAGTGAAAACTTCTTTAGCGGCGTTGAGCACTTTTTCTGTAATGGGTATAAAATCTTAAACTCGCGTCAGGACACGTGACCTTGATCGAAAAAGCGTAGGACGGATAACAATTGAACGCGCGATAAAAATCTCACACACACTGATACAAGGTACAATTTTCGGGAAAATTGTACCTTGTATCAGTGTGTGTGAGATTTTTATCGTGTCTACGTAGTCGTAGTCGTAGTCGTAGTCGTAGTCGTAGTCGTAGTCGTAGTCGTAGTCGTGGTCGTGGTCGTAGTCGTAGTCGTAGTCGTAGTCTTAGTCTTAGTCGAAGTCGTAGTCTTAGTCGAAGTCGTAGTCGTAGTCGTAGTCGTAGTCGTAGTCGTAGTCGTAGTCGTAGTCGTAGTCGTAGTCGTAGTCGTGGTCGTGGTCGTAGTCGTAGTCGTAGTCGTAGTCGTAGTCGTAGTTGTAGTCGTAGTCGTAGTCGTAGTCGTAGTCGTAGTCGTAGTCGTGGTCGTGGTCGTAGTCGTGGTCGTAGTCGTAGTCGTAGTCGTAGTCGTAGTCGTAGTCGTAGTCGTAGTCGTAGTCGTAGTCATAGTCATAGTAGTTTTTTTTTATAAAGTACTTTACGACTATTACAATACAATGGACAGGTGTTAATTTCAGAAACATTATAAAAAGTAACTCAATTTTGTTTCAATCTCCGGTGTCAGATATTTTGATTTAATTTGAAGTTAGTAGTAGACTAAGGTATCGTAGCTCATGCAGCCAAGTATTAAAATAAGTATGTATACCGAAATTGAAAAACTCAATATTCTCAGCGCTTGATCTAAAGGTGCTCCTAAACGGGCAACATAATTGCTGCAATTTTATTGCAGCAATTTTTTGAGCATGGCCCGGCAACTCCAGCAATATTGCCGGCGCTGCTCGGCAATATTTTTGTCATACAAAAAGTGTTGCCCGGCAATACCGGCAATATTGCAGAGAGTTCGGAAATATTGCCGGGCAATGCCGGCAATGTATTGCAGCAACACAATTGCAGTAAAAAATTGCCCGTTTAGGAGCACCTTATGAATAAGGTTTTAATACGAATATATAATGCCCATTTCACACGAGGGCAGAACAGTGAGGCAGAACAGTTATAATAATAATAAGTATTTATTTCATAAAAACATGGAACAGTGCACCTATACATAAAGGCTTACACTAAACAGTTTAGAATTATATTGTATAATTATGTAGAACTACATTATTGGACTCTATCCCTTAAACTAGGTCTAGCCTGTATCTTAAGAGACAGGGTTCAGCCATTGGTTTAAACTAAATTGATTATATAATAAGATTTAACAAGTGAGAACAGTGTCGATTTGAATTATTATATTCATATAAACTCTCGAGTCATGAGTGCGTGCATGTGTGTGTATGTGTGTTGTGTGCATGTTTGTGATTGTCAGTGTGTGTATATTAGGTGTTATATAATTATGTAAAAATTGGTAAGTAACAGTAATCCATTGCATGTGTACAGCTTAATAGCCATATATGAGAAGGTTTTCTGTAGAAAGGTAGGAGGATAAAGAGTTGCCTCACGGTTAAAACTTTACATTCGTCATATAGTTTGGTTGTGGGAAACATATAATATTTACGAGTCATCGTTTTAAGAAGCTGGCACAGAACAGTACTGTTTTGTGCGTTCACACAGTAGCAGTACTGTTCTGCCCACTGTTCTGCCCTCGTGTGAAATGGGCATTAAAGCGATTGAAAGCGCTGTGTCAAATGAACAAGCCATTTGTTTAGAAAAAAAGATCAACATATTAGTCTATTGTTTTTCGTCAATTGAATTGACAGATGCCAACATTTGACCAGGTTCTGTGTAATCTGGTTGTTTGCATTTTATTATTATTCCTTTCCGATTTTATCTACCCACTTCGCTTAAACTACGGACTGTGATTTCCTCTTGAAATAGCGACCTCCGGCTGTGATTGACTGATGTACGGACCTACTAAGAACGACGACCTGGCATGGCGGTGGGTGTCAAGAGATTAAACGGACATTGCAGATTTAACATGGATTCCCAAAATTATCCTATATTTTGTGTAAATTGCGGATCAGCTTCTGGCTCCATGTAAAAGAGAAAGGGAACATCAATAAGTGTGTTGGAAAGACTTCTGCCGCTGCAAATATGTTGGTCGAAAATATAGCTATGATACTTTTGATGTGACATGATGTTGTTATTTAAGTATTTTGATGGCTTTTAGAAGTCTCAAGTGTCCGTAGTTTTAATTTAGTTTCAATCGAAAACATATATTATTTAGAACCAAAAATGAAAAAACACATCCCTATCGGTTCTTAGGCAAACAATGTATGGACGCATGGCAATGTCCTTTGTTTATATTTTAACCCGTGGAGTAATAGTGTTGGAAAATCTTGGCGAAACAGCTTAATATAAGCTTGCTGTAGATAGAGAGAGAGAGATATAGTGGTCCTGCTAATGGCTTGGGGCAGGCGAGCCAAAGGCACACTCGTAAATAAATGAGCGAATGTGTTTTTGAAGTGAAAACTTCTTTAGCGGCGTTGAGCACTTTTTCTGTAATGGGTATAAAATCTTAAACTCGCGTCAGGACACGTGACCTGATCGAAAAAGCGTAGGACGGATGGATAGTAGACAGCTATAATCAAGTTTTCACTTATGCCGGCACTCCCGGAGTGCAACCCGTCTTTTTTTCCTTAAGAATCTCCCTCGAAATTTAAAAAAAAATACAGTAATCAGTTTTGCACTTAGCGTCACATTTCGATGTTCATTTTTATTTATATAGATAGATAGAATATCCAAAATCGTGATGAGGACATGTGAAGAGGAGGAATGAGACATACATAGTTAGGACAGTTATGAGTATGAATGTAGAGAGAGTTGGAAGGGGAGAGAAAGACCGAAGAAAAAATGAATGGATTGTGTGAAGAATGATATGAAGGAGTAAGGCCGGTTTTAGTGCTCGACCGACCGTCGGTGCGTACATCGGTCGCGCTTCTCATTTGTATGAAAATTCACAAGTCGTCACAGTGCTCGACCGACCGTACGCACGCGTATAAATGTCAATTTTCATACAAATGAGAAGCGCGACCGATGTACGCACCGACGGTCGGTCGAGCACTAAAACCGGCCTTAGGAGTAAGTGATAGCATGACGGGTGACAGGTTGGTACGGAAGAAAAAGACATGTTGCGCCAACCCCAAGTAAAATGGGATAAGGGCAGGAAGAAGATAGATAGAATATCTTTGTTTTTTTTTTCTCAGGTATCGAGCGTTGCTGGACCTACCTGTGCGCGATGTGGTCAGCTCTAAACCTGAGCTCGCTAGAGGGCGCGGCAGTAGCGCGCGAGCCGCTGCTGCACGCGTGTAGCGCGCTCGACGCGCTCGCACGCGCGCTGCACGCCGACGCGTCCGCGCTCACGCATATATTGCAGGTTTGTACTCTATTGTCACTAAAACCTGAGCTCGCTAGAGGGCGCGGCAGTAGCGCGCGAGCCGCTGCTGCACGCGTGTAGCGCGCTCGACGCGCTCGCACGCGCGCTGCACGCCGACGCGTCCGCGCTCACGCATATATTGCAGGTTTGTACTCTATTGTCACTAAACCTGAGCTCGCTAGAGGGCGCGGCAGTAGCGCGCGAGCCGCTGCTGCACGCGTGTAGCGCGCTCGACGCGCTCGCACGCGCGCTGCACGCCGACGCGTCCGCGCTCACGCATATATTGCAGGTTTGTACTCTATTGTCACTAAACCTGAGCTCGCTAGAGGGCGCGGCAGTAGCGCGCGAGCCGCTGCTGCACGCGTGTAGCGCGCTCGACGCGCTCGCACGCGCGCTGCACGCCGACGCGTCCGCGCTCACGCATATATTGCAGGTTTGTACTCTATTGTCACTAAACCTGAGCTCGCTAGAGGGCGCGGCAGTAGCGCGCGAGCCGCTGCTGCACGCGTGTAGCGCGCTCGACGCGCTCGCACGCGCGCTGCACGCCGACGCGTCCGCGCTCACGCATATATTGCAGGTTTGTACTCTATTGTCACTAAACCTGAGCTCGCTAGAGGGCGCGGCAGTAGCGCGCGAGCCGCTGCTGCACGCGTGTAGCGCGCTCGACGCGCTCGCACGCGCGCTGCACGCCGACGCGTCCGCGCTCACGCATATATTGCAGGTTTGTACTCTATTGTCACTAAACCTGAGCTCGCTAGAGGGCGCGGCAGTAGCGCGCGAGCCGCTGCTGCACGCGTGTAGCGCGCTCGACGCGCTCGCACGCGCGCTGCACGCCGACGCGTCCGCGCTCACGCATATATTGCAGGTTTGTACTCTATTGTCACTAAACCTGAGCTCGCTAGAGGGCGCGGCAGTAGCGCGCGAGCCGCTGCTGCACGCGTGTAGCGCGCTCGACGCGCTCGCACGCGCGCTGCACGCCGACGCGTCCGCGCTCACGCATATATTGCAGGTTTGTACTCTATTGTCACTAAACCTGAGCTCGCTAGAGGGCGCGGCAGTAGCGCGCGAGCCGCTGCTGCACGCGTGTAGCGCGCTCGACGCGCTCGCACGCGCGCTGCACGCCGACGCGTCCGCGCTCACGCATATATTGCAGGTTTGTACTCTATTGTCACTAAACCTGAGCTCGCTAGAGGGCGCGGCAGTAGCGCGCGAGCCGCTGCTGCACGCGTGTAGCGCGCTCGACGCGCTCGCACGCGCGCTGCACGCCGACGCGTCCGCGCTCACGCATATATTGCAGGTTTGTACTCTATTGTCACTAAACCTGAGCTCGCTAGAGGGCGCGCAGTAGCGCGCGAGCCGCTGCTGCACGCGTGTAGCGCGCTCGACGCGCTCGCACGCGCGCTGCACGCCGACGCGTCCGCGCTCACGCATATATTGCAGGTTTGTACTCTATTGTCACTAAACCTGAGCTCGCTAGAGGGCGCGGCAGTAGCGCGCGAGCCGCTGCTGCACGCGTGTAGCGCGCTCGACGCGCTCGCACGCGCGCTGCACGCCGACGCGTCCGCGCTCACGCATATATTGCAGGTTTGTACTCTATTGACAAAAAAAAAAAAGTAATTAGTCCGTCAGATAGATTATCAAAACATTTTGGACATGTATTTTTTCTTTTTTCTCGTAAACGAAGAATGACGAAGATACAGTGCGTTAAAGTTGCGCAGCCGGAACTTTGTTGCTCTTTATCTTTGTATTTTTTCATTAATTTGATCAAGCAAAAAATACGTGTCCCGTATTTTTGGCCGATCTATCAGACGCACTAAACAGAATGCCTTTTTTTTAATGTTGTCGTCATCCCTATTCTCAATTCGAATGTTTGTATTTTTTATGTTTGTCGCGCATATCTCCGTCGTTTGCCAACCGATTTGAACATTTCTTTTTTTGTTTGAAAGGGTAGGCTTCCCAAATGGTCCCATTGTCATCAGGTCCAGGATTTGATGATGGTATCATGCCGAAATCGAGGAACGTCGGTTTTTTTTGCAAAAAATTATCTTGTAGTTGGACGCCTTTCAATAAATTTCGATCTTTCATATAAATTAGTTCTTCATACCTTTACGCTTATACCCAATGATTTAGGGTCTGGGCTGATGGATTATTTCACCGTCTCTCGTTCGCGATTTCACTGTTTAGCTAGTTTTTTTTCCTATTCTCCTATTTACTAACATCAAACCTTCTTTCCAGCAATCCGACCGCCAACAAGAACTAGGCCTCCTCCATGAGTCCGTAAGCAACAGTTGCGCAACACTGCAGCAACAACTGAAGTCCGTGAGACGACGTCTGCCGCCCGGAGTGATGCTGCATGCTGTACTGGACCCTCAGGTGAGTCACAAGTTACCACTAAAGCCCCGTATTCATAGTAAACATTTGTTTAGCAACTGTTGATCAACTGATGTTGTCGCTCGCCGGGCGTCAACTCTGCAGTATGGCGTGATCAACACCGCAACACAAGTGTTGCCCGTAATATGATGACAGCAACTCGTCAACATGTTTATGCAACCATGTTGCTAAACAAAATGGTTACTATGAATACGGGGATAACAGTCGCCGGCAACAGTTGCGCAACTCTGCAGCAACAGAAATCAGATATCTTTCTTTGTGAGCATAGATCAAGTTACACAAACAGTGTGTGTTATTAATAGTTTCTCCTCCACGTTTTGCCAAGAGTCTTCCCAGCGTCTCCATATTCAGATGTAGTTATTAACATGTGACGTAATTATTAACTGAATTTTGAAGTTTTCTTTAAATGAAAAACAAGTGTTAATATTCCAACCAATCTTTTTTAAAGCGGCAATAGTTATAAACAGCTGTGTGATATACGACACGTGACGAGTTCATGACGTCATGCAGTAAGTAGGTAGTCATTGCAACAGCGGCGTCTTTAATGGATTTGCGATATCGCTTTCAGGGGTAAGTAATCGGTGGAACTTTTCAAAAAATAATATTTAAATATTTATTATGTAATTTTTTTTGTAGTTGTTATTTGTATGACCTACGTAATTACCGTCTATTATCGATTCTGAATACGCCCTTAATTGGAACAATAGGGTTTTTGTTACACATTGTATAACTAGCTGTGCCCGCGTCTTCGTTCGCGTGGATGTGGGAACCCAACAATGTAATTTTTAGTGCCAAGCGCTGTTGGAGGATACCGATACAAAAATTATTTATTTATTCCAGTGCTTCTTTATAAATAATATTAACTGTGGAACCATCTGGATCGTAGTAGAGGAAAAGATTATTAGGGTTGTTTAAGCGTGAAAGAGCTCCATAGCGTTACCTACCACTCGCCGTCCACAGGCCCGCGCCTGCGGTGGCCGTCGACGTGGGTCTAGTCCTAGTAGGGTGGCGAGCTACCTACCACTCGCCGTCCACAGGCCCGCGCCTGCGGTGGCCGTCGACGTGGGTCTAGTCCTAGTAGGGTGGCGAGCTACCTACCGCTCGCCGTCCACAGGCCCGCGCCTGCGGTGGCCGTCGACGTGGGTCTAGTCCTAGTAGGGTGGCGAGCTACCTACCGCTCGCCGTCCACAGGCCCGCGCCTGCGGAGGCCGTCGACGTGGGTCTAGTCCTAGTAGGGTGGCGAGCTACCTACCGCTCGCCGTCCACAGGCCCGCGCCTGCGGAGGCCGTCGACGTGGGTCTAGTCCTAGTAGGGTGGCGAGCTACCTACCGCTCGCCGTCCACAGGCCCGCGCCTGCGGTGGCCGTCGACGTGGGTCTAGTCCTAGTAGGGTGGCGAGCTACCTACCGCTCGCCGTCCACAGGCCCGCGCCTGCGGAGGCCGTCGACGTGGGTCTAGTCCTAGTAGGGTGGCGAGCTACCTACCGCTCGCCGTCCACAGGCCCGCGCCTGCGGTGGCCGTCGACACGGGTTTGGTCCTAGTCGGGTGGCGAGCTACCTACCGCTCGCCGTCCACAGGCCCGCGCCTGCGGTGGCCGTCGACACGGGTCTAGTCCTAGTCGGGTGGCGAGCTACCTACCGCTCGCCGTCCACAGGCCCGCGCCTGCGGTGGCCGTCGACACGGGTCTAGTCCTAGTCGGGTGGCGAGCTACCTACCGCTCGCCGTCCACAGGCCCGCGCCTGCGGTGGCCGTCGACACGGGTCTAGTCCTAGTCGGGTGGCGAGCTACCTACCGCTCGCCGTCCACAGGCCCGCGCCTGCGGTGGCCGTCGACACGGGTCTAGTCCTAGTCGGGTGGCGAGCTACCTACCGCTCGCCGTCCACAGGTCCGCGCCTGCGGTGGCCGTCGACACGGGTCTAGTCCTAGTCGGGTGGCGAGCTACCTACCGCTCGCCGTCCACAGGTCCGCGCCTGCGGTGGCCGTCGACACGGGTCTAGTCCTAGTCGGGTGGCGAGCTACCTACCGCTCGCCGTCCACAGGCCCGCGCCTGCGGTGGCCCGACGGCCAGTTAAAGTCGAGAGTCGCAAGACGACTCTTGCGACTCTCGACAACTACGCCTGGGTCTCTGTCCGGGGCGTGAGGCTTTTTTTTTTTTTTTTTTTTTTTTGGTGAGTTGGAAATCATCCAATGACTGCTCCCGTCCTGGGTGCGACGGGAGGGCGTGTCAGACTGTCTTACTGACTAAAACCCACTCATGTTCCTTCGATTGCCCTTTATGTTCCAGGGTCACGGTAACTATTATAAACATTCCGCAACCCCGGCAACATTCCGCAACCCCGGCAGGGGGCGTGAGGCTTCACGCTGCCTCACGCACCCCGCCGCCTTCGTCTCCAGCGTGTCTGCTTCGCAGAAGGGGGCGATGGCTTCTATTCAGTCGCACCCCAAAGCATGGCCTGAACCATCACCGGGTGCGAGCGGTCACCCACACCGATCGCCTTTGCAAGGACACTGCGGTGGTTCACCCAAGCGGGGAAACCTCCACCCTATGGTCCACCGTGTCACGCAGGCGTCACCACCGCACGAATCCGACACAGGAACCTCCCGAAATGTCTGTGTGCGGTGAGGACCTGCGACGGACGATACCTATATGAGAGCGTCGAGGCGCACTTCAGCCACTCCTCAAAGAGGGGTGCCCAGTGCCGTGCCTTGAATAGCCGCGGCAGCGGAGTTTCGCCCCGGCGTTGCACTTCCACGCGCCACTGTGTCTGGTACATGTGTGCAAGGACTGTTGCCTCCAAATCCCATGCCGCAAGAATCAGGCAGGCAGAAGATCTTATATATCCATGCACCATCCGAATGGCCATGACCTTCTGGGACGCCCTCAGTAGCCGGGCCTGAGCAAAGTTTTGAAGTTTTAAAATAACAAATTGATGAAATTATGTCCAATTTCACGTTGGTAATAATAATAATAATAAGGATAGACTACAAGAAGGCCTATGACTGGATAGACTACAAGAAGGCCTATGACTCTGTGCCACATGCATGGCTCACGAGGGTGCTGGAGTTGTATAAGATTGATGCAACTCTGTGCACCTTCTTGAAATCGTGCATGGGGCAATGGAGGACGGTGCTTCGCTATCCAGGATGTCGACACTTCCAGAGGAATAGCGAACCGATAAGGATTGAGCGGGGCATATTCCAGGGTGATAGCTTGAGTCCGCTTTGGTTCTGCCTAGCCTTGAATCCGCTAAGCACATTGCTGGAGGATTCAGGTCTAGGCTACCGGTTGAAGAGAGGAGGTCAGGTAATATCTCACCTTCTTTACATGGATGACCTTAAACTGTTTGCCCCCAATGATTTGCAACTGATGGAGCTACTGAAGGTAACAGAAACTTTTAGTAGTGCCATCAGGATGGAATTCGGTGTGGACAAATGTGCGGTCATGCATGTCAAGCGAGGGAAGATTATGGAATCTGCGGGAGTTCAACTCTCAGATTCCATAAACCTTAGATCCCTTTCTTCAACTGAGACATACAAATATTTGGGTATGTCGGAAGCGTTAGGCATTAATGTCGCTGGCGTGAAGCAATCATTGAAGGAGCGCTTCTTCGGCCGCCTGAACAAAGTTTTAAATAGTCTTTTGTCAGGCGGAAATAAGGTGCGCGCCTTAATGGTTGGGTCATGCCGGTGTTGATGTACTCTTTCGGCATACTCAAATGGACTCAAACAGAACTCGACGCCCTGGATAGGAAGGTCCGTACATTGTTGACGGCATATCGGATGCATCACCCGCGATCATCAGTGATGAGACTGTATATCCCACGGAAATGTGGAGGACGAGGCTTTCTTAATGCTAAGTCTCTCCACAACCGCGAGATATACAGCCTCAGGGATTATTTCCTTAAAGCTGACGTGGGGATGCACCGAGATGTGGTCACTGTGGACAAGGACCTCACTCCGCTCTCCTTAGGTAAAGAGAACTGGCGCAAACCTGTAGTACTTGAGACGAAAGATCGCGAGGAGGTATGGCAGAGTAAGGAGCTACACGGACGGTTTTTCCGGGCCCTACATGGGCCTGATGTAGACTTTTTAGCGTCCGTATCCTGGCTGCGATTCGGTGACCTATTTGGGGAAACCGAAGGTTTTGTCTGTGCAATTATGGACGAAGTTATCATGACGAAGAATTATCGGAGATTTATTGTGAAGGATGGTACGGTTGACATATGTCGGGCGTGTCACCTGCCGGAGAATCAATACGACACATTATCTCTGGTTGTTCTCGTCTAGCTAACGAAGAGTACTTGCATAGGCATAACCTCGTGGCCAGGATTATCCATCAGCAACTTGCTCTGAGATACGGCCTCGTAGAATCTGAAGTACCGTACTATAGGTATGTGCCCGACCCAGTTCTCGAAGATGGCAATGTCACATTGTACTGGGATCGATCCATCATCACTGACAGGACTGTTGTAGCAAACAAGCCTGATATAGTGGTGGTGGATCGATTGGAGCGGCGCGCAATGCTCGTTGACGTTACGGTCCCGCATGACGGAAACCTCGTGAAGGCCGAGAAAGATAAACAAATTAAGTATATCGACTTGGCTCGCGAGGTTGTCGACATGTGGGATGTGGACTCAGCGATCATTGTGCCGATAGTTGTTTCTGCCAATGGCTTAATAGCCAAGAGCCTCGATCAACATCTAAAGAGGCTCTCGTTAGGTGGCTGGATCAAGCGCTTGATTCAGAAGGCAGTATTACTGGACACGGCACGCATTGTCAGGAGGTTCCTTTCTCTGGAGCCCTGACCACCGGTAGCTTGGACCCTGTTCCCGATACCGGTGGGCTACTAAATTTTATATTTTTAAATGTTTTTTTTTTATAAATTAATATTTAAAAATGTATTTTTTATGTTTTATAAGTCAATAAAGGAGATAATAATAAAAATAATAAAATGTTTTATTTCATCAACCATGTAAAATTTACAATTTTAAATTTGGAGACACCTTTTAAGCAAAGATTTGCTTGTGTTAGGTGGTTCCGCACCTTCAGTTTACAATAACTATACATAATGTGTGAAACAAAACTTTAAATAATTCATTGTAAGCATGCAAATTTAGAGACAATTTTAACAAGTGTTAAAATTTAAGTTAGTGGACAATGCATAAAGTGTGCGCAAGGAGTTTTAATGTGAGTGTAAGTGTGTGTTGTGTGGGAGAGTGTGTGATGTGGGATGTGTGGTAAGGGTTGTGTATAGGTGTGTAATTCAGCAGCGATCGTGATTATAAATGTTAGTGTGTAATATAGACTCAGTTTCTTCATAATTTTTATTTTTTAACCATTCAGTCAGTGTCTTTTTGCAGTCGTGATATGTCATAGGGTATATAGTGAGTACTTTGTTAAGGGCATTGTACATGCGAGAAGATTGTTTTATATATTGTTTTGAAGCAAATGTAGTTTTGACTGGAGTTTCTGGTGCTACTTTGTCCGTTCTCCGAGATTGTGTCCTGGAAGTCACAAATGGGAGCGATTTATGTCTTTTTAGAACAGTCTGTAGAACATACAGCTTTCTGACGGACAGGACGTTCGCTGTTAAGTATAGGCTATCAGTGGGGAACCTTAATGGTTTAAAGAACATGACTTTAAGTAAAGCCCTCTGCGCTCGCTCTAGTTCTAAAAACTTTGTTTTTGATGCTCCACCCCAAATTGGTAAACAGTATGTCAGTATAGATTGTCCCAAAGAGACATAAATTTGCTGGATAAGATCCTTAGTGGCTACGTGGCGGAGAGATTTAAACGTCCAAATTAATTATTTTGGTATAAATAATCACTACATAGTACGTAGGTCACACTAAAAGTTTTGCGTAACTTAAAAAACAACATGTTATAAACAAAATATTACCTTTATTGCTTTTCAAAATACTCTCCGTTACATTTTAAACATTTTTTCATGCGATCGAACCATTTTTTAAAACAGGAGGACCACAGATCTGAAGGCATGTTTTCTGTGTGTTGATTGAACGCTATCACTGCCTCTTCGGAGTTGGTAAAAGTAAAACCTCACATCAAATCTTTAATTTTGGGGAAAATACAGAAATCACAGGGTGCTAGGTCGGGGCTATGTGCAGGATGGGTGACGAGTTGTACATTTTCGGAAGCTAAAAATGACTTAGTTTTGTTGGCCGTGTGTGACGAAGCGTTGTCATGATGTAGGAGAATGCGGCTTTTTGGTCGTCTTTCGCGAACCTTTTCTAACACCCTGGGTAAACAAATGGTAGAATACCACTCGGCATTAACACTCTTTTGATCTTCAAGTGGAATTGTACAGATGGGACCCGTAGCTGAGAAAAAAAACGCAATCATTTTTTTACCAACGTTTCTCGCCTGCCTCACTTTTGTTGGCCTGTTCTCATTTTCAAACACCCATTCACAAGACCGCTGTTTTTTTTCGGGTTCAAAACAATAAATCCACGTTTCGTCTCCTGTGACAATGTCATAAACAGCATTAGAATGTCCGTGGTCGTACTTCAGTAGCATCTGTGAGCACCATTCCACGCGAGCCCGCTTCTGCTCCACTGTCAGTTCATGAGGGATCCAACGACAACAAAGATTCCGAACTCGCAATTCTTCGTGTAAAATTTTCTGAATTTGGCTCATACCAATACCCAATAGTCCTCGAATTGCCTCATAGGTAATCCGCGG
The DNA here is from genome assembly GCA_033675125.1 of Athetis lepigone. Classification (NCBI taxonomy): domain Eukaryota; kingdom Metazoa; phylum Arthropoda; class Insecta; order Lepidoptera; family Noctuidae; genus Athetis; species Athetis lepigone. The sequence continues at coordinate 7,714,831 of CM066220.1, read as the reverse complement.
GTTTTCTTCAATTAGTCGCTTAACAGTAGCCACATTATTTTCGTTAACGGTAGTTGAAAGCCGCCCTTCACGAAATTCGTCATGTAGGCACTTGTCCTCTCTCAAATTCAGCATACCATCGCCTCACGGTGCTCAAACAAGGAGCTTCTCTCCTAAAAGCATTTTGAAGACGAGCAGCACAGTCTTGCGGAGAGAGAGAACTTTTAAAATCATAAAAAATCATCGCTCTAAAATCTTTTCGACTTAATTCCATTTTTGTTGCGTACGTAGAACTTTGATGTGTGATAAAAAACAATTGACAAATGATTTCCCGCCAATTTTATTTTTTTTATACTAAGGAGGTTTCAACGTTTCGAAAAATATAACATTCCAAATTCAAATAGTTCCGATTAGCTAGAAGTGCAAAACTTTTAGTGTGCCCCATGTATAAAACAAAGTCGCTATCCTCTGTATGTCCCTATGTATGCTTAGATAGTGGCGAATTGTCGTTCTGCGTGGCGGTCTGAGGAAGCCTAAGTTCAGCAGTGGACGTCTGTAGGCTAATGAGGATGATTAATGTTTTTATTGCGAATAAAGTTTAAACCTAAGACCTAACGTAATAAATATCTTCCCCAGCTGGTAGAACGTCTCCGCGGCGACTGCGCGTCCTCCCTGTGGCGGTGCGCGCGCGCCACCTGGCTCGCCGCGCGCGCCGCCTGCGCCTGCGCCGCCACCGCCGGCGAGCGAGCCGACGGAGCGCCGCTACCGCACGCCACGCTGCTCACTCTGTGGGCCGCCGCCGTGGACAAGGTGTACCAGCAGGTAGGTGACACTATACAGTGTGTAACATGTATGAGGTAGTTAAGAGAGCGAGCCGACGGAGCGCCGCTACCGCACGCCACGCTGCTCACTCTGTGGGCCGCCGCCGTGGACAAGGTGTACCAGCAGGTAGGTGACACTATACAGTGTGTAACATGTATGAGGTAGTTAAGAGAGCGAGCCGACGGAGCGCCGCTACCGCACGCCACGCTGCTCACTCTGTGGGCCGCCGCCGTGGACAAGGTGTACCAGCAGGTAGGTGACACTATACAGTGTGTAACATGTATGAGGTAGTTAAGAGAGCGAGCCGACGGAGCGCCGCTACCGCACGCCACGCTGCTCACTCTGTGGGCCGCCGCCGTGGACAAGGTGTACCAGCAGGTAGGTGACACTATACAGTGTGTAACATGTATGAGGTAGTTAAGAGAGCGAGCCGACGGAGCGCCGCTACCGCACGCCACGCTGCTCACTCTGTGGGCCGCCGCCGTGGACAAGGTGTACCAGCAGGTAGGTGACACTATACAGTGTGTAACATGTATGAGGTAGTTAAGAGAGCGAGCCAGGTATGGAGCGTTTAAATAAGTCTGTTAGGCAGTTAAGATATAGCGATTTTAAACTTTCTGCAACCGTTCCCGAACATGACGCGTTGTTTAGCACTTAACTAGGAAGATATTTATAATTAATATCTTTTGTGTAGTTCAAAAATACCAATTGCAACTGACATCATCCGTTCCCAAAAATGTTTGACGTTGTTTAAAACTGAGTTCTGGAGATGTTTATGTGTGAAATTTTTGCTGGTTACTTTAGAGATCACCAGTTTCAAGTTTCAACATCTGTTCCCAAGCATGACGCATTGTTTCCCATTCAATTATAAAAATATCTTTGGGTTTGGTCAAAGATATTTAGGATAAGATGTCCAATCTCAACTGACATTTACCATTCCCGAACATGACGCATAGACGCTTCATCTCTGTTGCAGGACGATCACGGCCCCGTGCGTACCATCAAGCACTCTCTCGCCGGGGTAGCGGCAGACGTCAACAAGTTGGCGACGTTCGCACAAGACAAGGAATATGACATGATGTCGCTTACCAATGTGCAGTCTGAGAAGGTAAATATATATAATAAAATAAAATTAATAAATTGTAGTGAATACAACAGTGTGAGGCAAAATTATCTAAAGAAAATATTATAAAACGTATTTATTTTTGACGTGACAACGTCTTATAAATTGTTTTGCCGGGTGACACTTCAAGAAACTGCGTTACGCTCTGCTCACGTTATGCGCTCACGTTATGCGCTCACAATGAGAGCGAGTGAGAGGCACGCGTCCCTTCCACTCGGGCATTTGTCACGTAAAACTTTCGCCCGTATACCGACTTTACAGGCAACCAATTTTTTTGACAATTTATACCTTTTTTGTCAATTTATACAAACTTATTCTTAAGCTGGGCATTGACGGTAATTTTCGCGTCAGTCTTAATCAATACATGAATGTATGTCCCTCAGACAGTAATAGTTGACGGGCCTGACTGCTAAGCCAGAGATCGTGGGTTCAATTCCCACCCAGGACAAAGTTTGTTTGAAAAGCATGATTGTTTGTTCTGTGTCTGGGTGTAAATAAATATATATATTTATCTTTACTATGTATGTATTTATAATATATAAGTATGTTTATCAGTTGTCTGGTTACCATAGTACAAGCTCTGCTTAGTTTAAGATCAGATGACCGTGTGTGACTTGTCCCAGGATTATTATTTTATTTAGTTAACTCACTGTATGGCTATGTGTCTGTATCCTATAATATACTAATATTCCCCACTATTCTTCTCCAGCCGATCCCACCAGTAGTGATCCGCGCGCAGCTAGTAAAGAAACAACTCGAAGAGACCAAGAGCCTTACCATCAAGCTGGAGAACAAGGAGGCTGATATCAGGGAGCTGAGGAAGGCCCTCAAGGTAGGCTAGATAATATTAACATAATATCGTCGGGGATAGTGCAAATCCGCGAATGTAATATCGACAAATTGGATTCATGACCCATCATAAGCTCAGGGGTTGCGGAATGTTTATAATAGTTACCGTGACCCCGGAACATAAAGGGCAATCGAAGGAACATGAGTGGGTTTTAGTCAGTAAAAGTCTGACACGCCTTCCCGCCGCATCCAGGACGGTAAAAGCCATTTGATGATTTCCCACTGCCCCAAAAAAAAACCCATCATAAACTTTTTTTCCTACAGACATTCAAATACAATTAGGTCGACATTCATGTAAACATGTATTTAAAATGTCACACGTCTAGTCTTGTTATTTTGACAGCTTCAAACGATTTATCGTCGAAATGGGTCATGATTTAATTTTGTCGATAGCATATACAATTTTTAGTTACCAACTCCAGTTGGTTTGGTCAATAACCGATATATCCATTTTCATTTTTATGTATAACTCAACAGGATCCACAGTAACTAATACAGTATTTAGGTTTCCAAACATTGATATGCTAACACCAATAAATTGATGGTTTTTTTTTAACTCTAAATAAGAGAACCATCAACTTGGCCATATTTTTACACTTTTCCCAAAAAAAAATAACAATGTGATTTATTGGTTTTTGTTCTGTTGTGCTTAAAATCAAAATTTCTGATTCTGATTCTTCATTTTATTTGACTATTCAACTCGCAGTTCAGCTCGCTTTAGCTGTTTACTGCTTAACCGGATAATCCTGCCTGCCTTGCCGCCAAGAGTGACTCTTTGCCTCCAGCCTGGGCGAAAAATACGACTGCGTTATTTAAGTAAAAAGTTCAATTCAATTCAATTCAATATATTTATTTGTTGGACTTAGGGAAGTTGGACAATATACTTCTTAAACCGCAGCGAGATGAAAAGATACGATATTACGTTTGATCAATCAAAAAAAAAAACGTGTCCCGTAATTTTGGCCAATCTATCAGACGGACTAAACAGAATATAATTTTTTTAATGTCCTCGTCATCCCTTTTTTTTTATTCTAATGGGCTTGCTCTTGGTCCCAGACTAGCCCGACGGGGCCTACGATGGAGCGAGCTTAGCCAAAAGATTCCTATGCACTCGTCTCTTGAATACATCCTTTTCAGGCGAAACAAGAAGAGTTGTCAGAGATGACGATCCGGCGCGAGTTGGGCGAACGCAAGCTGTCGACGGCGGCGCGCGACGCCGAGCTCCGAGCTGAACAGCTCACGAGGAGGCTCGACGACGCACATAACCAGCTCAAGAGGTCAGTCTAGTGTCATTTAGTGATATAATAATTGCAGTTGTGGCGTGAAAAGGGGTAATGTGTAGTGGAGATAAATTCACACTCGACAACAAAAGTTTACAAAGGTTTATTGTAACAAGAAAAATACAAGAATTTAGAATTACAGAGACTCAGGGTTAGCAAGTGGGTTACAAGGAACTGATCGACGTGACTCCCGTTATAATGAGTGGAGCCACTTAACTTGGTTGTCGCCGGCGCAGGAAAAAGGGCCGAGCGTGCGTCGCTTCAGCTTAAATAGGCACCCGAAGTCCAGGGTGCGGGGCGAGAGGTCCCTGGCGTTGAAAGATGGCGACGCCCGCGCTCGTGGTGGGGTCATTTTGTACTTTAATTGTTAAGTGAACACGTAAAGTTAACAGAAATTAACATTTGAAGACTGGAGGATGAGTATAACCAGCTCAAGAGGTCAGTCTAGTGTCATTTAGTTATAAGAGAATTATCTGAAATGAGCAATCAGAAACTCGACGCGCATAACCAGCTCAAGAGGTCAGTTTAGAGTTATTTAGTATTAGGAGAAATATCAGAAATGAGCAATTAGACTCTAGGATGCGCATAACCAGCTTAAGAGGTCAGTCTAGTGTGTAGGTCAGTAGTGAAATAATTGTATGGCGAAACAAGGAGTTATTAGAAATTAACATTTGAAGATTGGAGGATGAGTATAACCAGCTTGTAATAAGGTCAGTCTTGGGTGATTTATGACCGAATATTCAAACGTTACTTAATTTAAGACGCTCTCAAGTTTGTTGCCGTCTTTGTCACTCTAAAGCGAAGTAAGACAAGCAACAGATATTGTGAGAGAAGAAAGAGGTAGGTCTTGGGTGATTGAGTAATATAATTGTCAGGTGAAACAAGAAGAGTTATCCGAAATGACCATTCGCCGCGAGCTCACGGCGGAATAGCTCACTTAAGGACGCGCATAACCGGCTCAAGAGGTCCGTGGCCTTTGGTGTTGTTGGTGCTTTTGTATGGGTCAATACAAAAAAGTTAAAAATCAATTCAGAAATTGGATACTTCCCTTTTCTTTAGGAACGTGTTTGGGCATTTTTCGTAGGAGCATTTCGGTTATTTCTAAATGTCACTGGGAATATGGGATTTATTAAAGGAGCTATAAAGAGATATTCGTACTTTTTGTTAAAGACTTATTTTGAAGAAGTCATGAAATCCAACTGATTAACCAAAATAATTAAAAAAAAAACACACAATTTTCTGTCGTATTCTATAACCTGAATGGTCTGGCGAAATGTCAATCTGACAGCTGTCATTACTGTCGGTATCATATTACTGCCACGTGAAATTCACCCTTATGATCACTGTCATTTTGTTCTTTTATCTGTGGTATGGTTGTGGTTCACTCAACTGGCTTGGTCGACAAACCATACCAATCGCCAGATGAAGGGACAAGCACCTTTGAAAAAGTATTAAAAAATAAAAAGTTGAATTAAATCGGTATTTCTCGTGAATAGTTAAACCTAATACACAAAACTCTCTCCACAGAAAAGAGAAAGAGTTCGAAGAGACAATGGACCACTTACAACAAGACATCGACTCATTAGAAACAGAACGCGGGGCTCTGAGAGAAAAACTTAAGTTATATGCCAAGAGGGGCGGAACTCACCACGGTAAGTGTTGTTCTAGAGAATATTTAAGTACCTATAAACGAGTGATATCTAGGGTGACTGGTAATCAGTCTACGATGCTTAAACACCTGATTGTGCTCATGATAACAAATATTTTTTATTATGACGGCAAAGCCGCGCAGAAATCGTGAAAAAAATATCAGCTGCTCATTAGGCAAACGTGAATGTACGGTCAGCAAAAGAGATATGTTACCAGGGCCATAAGATATAATTAAGGTTTTCTTGAACACCGATTGATGTATCCAAATGAAATTTAAATGGATTGAAGAACTAACTACTTTCTACAACATTTGAAATTTTAATTAAAATATATCCCATGGTTAATGAAAAAACTTTTTTTTTTTTTGGTGAGTGGGAAATCATCCAATGACTGCTCCCGTCCTGGGTGCGGCGGGAGGGCGTGTCAGACTCTTACTGACTAAAACCCACTCATGTTCCTTCGATTGCCCTTTATGTTCCAGGGTCACGGTAACTATTATAAACATTCCGCAACATTATAAACATTCCGCAACATTATAAACATTCCGCAACATGAAAAAACTTTAATTGTATCTGACGGCCCTGGTAACATATCTCTTTTGCTGACTGTACTATCGACAAATTTGAATCACGACCCATTTCGACAACAAATCGTTTGAAGCTGTCAAAATATAAGACTAGACGTGTGACATTTTTAATACATGTCTACGCGATTGTCGACCTAATTGTATTTGAATGTCTGTAGGAAAATAAGCTTATGGTGGGTCATGATTCCATTTTGTCGATTGTTCTTAACAGCTGATTCCCGATTTCAAGTTTGTTCCCATAGTGAAAGTTGTTGGTTATTACAAGCATACGTGTTTAAGTATCGTACACTAATTTGTTACCCTATATAGGGTGGAAATTTTCAGTGGTATGTGAGGAACTATTTTAATCGTTTCAGCTGTACGGAAATAATTTAAGGCCCGTATTAATAGACGTCACTCAACTCCGAGACGCTCTCAAGTCTCTTGCTGTCCTTGTCATTCTAAAGGGAAAAAATAAGGACAGCAATAAACTTGAGAGCGACTCAGAATTGAGTGACGTCTATTAATACGGGCCTTTGAGTCGATTCCTGTCATTTTTTTTGTAGACACTTTTACTATTCTTTAAAGTTAAATTTCTATGATTTATAAATAAATAAATAAAAATAATTTTTAGCAGCTTAAAAAGGTGGTTCCTATAGAAACATCTTTATTTAACACTAGCTGTTCCTCGCGGTTTCACCCGCGTTACGTTAGGTTTTTGTTGACTGCTTCGCTCCCGTGGGACATAGCGTGATATTATATAGCCTATGTTACTCAGGGATAATGTAGCTTTCGAATGAAAAAAGAATTTTTGTAATCGGTCCCGTAGTTATTTAGTTTATTTGTTACATACCAAAATACAAATCTTTCCTCTTTATAATACTAGCTTTTGCCCGCGGCTTCGCTCGCGTTAGAAAGAGACAAAAAGTAGCCTATGTTACTCTCCATTCCTTCAACTATCTCCACTTAAAAAATCACGTCAATTTGTCGCTCCGTTTTGCCGTGAAAGAAAGACAAACATACAGACAGACAGACACACTTTCCCATTTATAATATTAGTATGGATTAGTATAGCTGGAATGATTAAAGTTATTTCTCTGGCTACACCGTTAGTTACATTTGTAACAGGTTGAGCGTCACTTTAACCAATTATTTAGTTTATATAGAACTGGGTTAGTTATTTTGTTCTTGTGTAGATATGTGGGAACAAAGTCCCGTATTAATAGACGTCACTCAAGTCTGAGACGCTCTCAAGTTTATTGCTGTCCTTATTTTTTCCCTTTAGAATGACAAGGACAGCAAGAGACTTGAGAGCGTCTCGGAGTTGAGTGACGTCTATTAATACGGGCCTAAGTGTATATGGGAATATTTCTAAATATTCAGAAGACTATTATTATGTATGTAAAAATATTATGTTTATGTATAATTTTTATTATTTTCTCTTATAGAATTGGCGTTTTTAAGTAAGTGTTGTATGAAATTTCGGTGTTTACAGGCTTGTTGAAAATGGAATTTAAATTGAAAACGTATTTGTTAAGTCAGCATTGGTAAAATTTAAAAAGAAATAATAACCACCTCAGCTAACACATCAAAAATGTATAGAGACTTTCCTGTGTTCTTTAAAAATAGACTTAAAGTTCAAGATAATAGAATTGGAAATTGTGTAGTTTCATTAAAAATAATATTTACACAATTTTTATAATTAACAAGGTAGCTGTTTTCTGCCGCTTTATTCGCTTAATTTTATTGGAACTCTCATCCCCTATTTGACCAATAAATAATCCATACTAATATTATAAATGGGAAAGTGTGTCTGTCTGTCTGTTTGTCTTTCTTTCACGGCAAAACGGAGCGACGGATTGACGTGATTTTTTAAGTGGAGATAGTTGAAGGGATGGAGAGTAACATAGGCTACTTTTTGTCTCTTTCTAACGCGAGCGAAGCCGCGGGCAAAAGCTAGTTCCTTCATAATTCATTCCTAAGAAAAGTTTAAATGTCTAAAACCACGCATATTATAGAAGAGAAAATATAGCTGGAATAAATAAAGCTGGAACGGGTCGATATATATAAAAAAATATCGTAAAGAGAACAATTTAAAATTCCATTTTTAATTAAAACGAATAATAAAGCATTGATTTCAGAGTTTAATTAAAACATATTAACTGGATGTGTTGAAAATTAATAAGAATGTTACATTTACAATACTATGTTCACTAATATTAATATATTGTATTTACAATGAGAGTTTTTGGCAGCACGTAGGCGTCAGGTCCAACTGCAGCATGATTTGTGAATTTTGACACATCTGTCGATAAAACGGCATGACATTGACAGATATGTCAAAATTCACCAATCATGCTGCAGTTGGACCTCACGCCTACGTATTGCCATCTAGCGGATTTCTCATACGCAAAAAACCCTCATTGTTAATTCTTATATAAACGGAATTATTTCTGAAAGTTTATCAGGATAAGTATCTACATTTTAGTTATTTTTTTAGAAAGATAACTTTTACGCGACTTTTTCATTTGTTCTATAGTCAACTTGACTTTCTCGCTGGTAAAAGTTGTAATATAGGGTGTAAAAAGTCGTGTTACATAGCAAGAACGTAATGTAATAATAATAATATAATAATACTCACGCGTTTTGTTACACACTAGTGCAGAAAAATAAATAAAATGTCATTCTTTCGGACGTTATCAGATGAATATTTCAGTAAGTCAATATTTAAAAGGTAATTTTTCTTTAAATCGATTTTAAATTAAAAGTATTTTTATATTTCGTTAACATAACAAATTTTCATATAACTTTACAATTGAACCTCGGTTACGCCGAAACGTTCTAAAATTTATTCTAATACTTTTTGACGTGCTAAACAGTTTTATATAAGATTTTCTTAGTACATATCGTGTAAATCCATCGATAGTTTTACAAACTTTCGCCTATATAATTCGTCTTTTTACACTCCCTAAATAAATAACATATAATACTAAATAAGTTTGTCTGTGCGTGCAGCGCTGACACCGCCGGCAGTCCGCGACTACTCCAGTAAGACGCATGACGCATGCATTCCCTTTGCAAAACTAATATATATTATACGAATACAAATTTATACATTATACCTACATGAGGTATAATAGTTATAGCGGTGTATTTTAGCTGGATTTTTAGTTCAAGGTCAGATTGAATTGAGTGGGAACTTTGTGATATCTTTTATCCAATCATCTTATATATAAAACTAGCTTTTGCCCGCGGCTCCGCTCGCGTTAGAAAGAGACAAAAAGTAGCCTATGTTACTCTCCATCCCTTCAACTATCTCCACTTAAAAATCACGTTAATTCGTCGCTCCGTTTTGCCGTGAAAGAAAGACAAACACACAGACAGACAGACAGACAGACAGACAGACACATTTTCCCATTTATAATATTAGTATGGATTCTCGTGTCACAATGTTAGTTACCTTACTCCTCCGAAACGTCTTTACCGATTTTTACCAAATTGTATATTATGCATATTCAGTAGGTCTGAGAATCGGCTACTATCTTTTCATATCCCTAAGTGATAAGGGTTGTTTATCTTTAATATTTTTAACGCGGATGACAGCTTGTGATATTACAGAGATTTAAAAAAGAGTTGTCGCACACTAGGGATTTTGTTTGTGTGTGTGTGTAAATTTTGTTCGATGTAAATTTGACATTCTAGAATGATTTTTAAATTGCCCAATGGTGCTGATTCTCTTATTCACAAACTATCGTAAATTTAAGTTAAGTGCATCTTTCTCTTTCCATTTAATTAAGTAAAGCACAGAAGATAAAATATTAGTTAAGTCCTGTCAAATTTAAACACTCCATAGATAATTTAAACGCGATTCAAAAACATGGCGTCTAAATATACGTCAATTTTCTGCAGGGGCTGTCTAATTTGACAGGATTAAACTAAAATGTATCTTCTGTCCTTTTCTTAATTAAATGGAAGGAGAAAGATGCACTTAACTTAAATTTCAGCTTCGGCATTTTCAACGGGTCCACCCTTTATAGCAGAACTTTTTACGTCATAATTTTATTTTGCATAGCAAAGGATAGCATAAACCTCTTTTCGCAGAAAATCGTTTGGCATACACTCATTTACCATACACCGAAACCCATAATTTTTTAAGTCAGAATCATCTTTAGGCATAAATTTCATATCCATAATAATCAATAAGTATAACCATCACATCGTAGAAAGTTCAAAACCAGAATCATCTTTTGCCATATATTTTATATCCATAATAATCAAAAGAAGAACCATCATATCGCAGAGAATTCACAGCCAGAATTATCTTTTGGCATGCATTTCATATCTTATTTTGGCATGCAGCAAGCATGCAGCAAGCATGCAGCAAGCATGCAAGCATGCATGCAAGCATGCAACCAGCATGCATCATGCAGCAGGCATGCAGCATGCAAGCATGCAACATGCAGCAGGCATGCAACATGCAGCGGGCATGCAACATGCAGCAAGCATGCAACATGCAGCAGGCATGGCTTCTGTCACGGCTCCGGCGCTGCGGGGCTCCTGCGGCCCCACGCGAGCTAATCGTCGCAGATGGTTTTACGTCCACCACCGCAGCTTCGGCTTGCTGGCCGGCTTTGCCGGCCAGCCTCAGCCGCGGCGGTGTGCGTTAAAACCACCTGCTCCTCAGCTCGCGGGCCGCCTCGCCCCTCCGCGCCTTCGCGGGTTTAAATTACACTCTAGGGGTAGGGCATACAAGACTACGTGAAGTCGGTTTTGCGGCGATTCATTTCTGTCACTCACTTTTGTAGCACACCAGAGTGATTTTTTAAAACAATATTTTTTTTTCAATATGACTAATAAATTATTTCTATTGAAATTCTGTGATCTTCGTAGTATGCTAAGTCAAATTATGCCAAATAATCGGCGCTCTAAATAAACGTTATGCTAAACGAAATTATGCAAAATTGTAACTCTGACAAAGGTAATTATTCCCAATACGATTCTGCCATCTTAAAAGTATCCCATTTAAAATTCGGACATAAAAACATTAGGCCAAAAAACAATTATGTTGAATATTTTTTATACCTTAACAATGTTCGTTTAAAAAAGTTTCTGCCAAGTGAGTTATGCCAAAAAGGTTTCGGAGAAACAAGTGCAGTGAAGAATAGGCAGTGGGATGGTAATTAGCTCCCCTGATCCTTCGAACACACGTGAGACACAATAGAAAGACAATAGCAGCGCGACAGCCGGCGGTCGGTTGGTCGTCGAAAGGTTAATATTATTTTTTCGCCATTTATACATCTTTGCTGTACGGTTTCCCCAACAAATTCAATTTGACCTTGAATACTCCAATAGCGCAATACGTAATAATGTTATCTTCATGAATTATTATTGGCGTGAGCAGAACTATAAAGTAAAATACCTATTTGTCCATATAAATTCAAGGAATTAATCTTCGAACACACGTGATTTGAGATACAATAGAAAGACGATAGCAGTGCGACAGCCGGCTGTCGGTTGGTCGTCGAAAGGTTTAATCAAGGAGGCTTAGTTTGACCAACACCACTGTAGTCAGCGTCAAAACTATCTGGTAAGAAAGACAACTTTATCTCAACGAAATAAAGTTCTTGTCAGAATGGCAGATGTGGTGTACATTCTGAAACATTCCTTGTGTCCTGCGGAGGTTGCGAAAAAATATCTTTAGCTATAGTTCTGTTCACACCCCAATAATTAATAAACCTGAAGATATAAAAATCAATAAAAACATACAAATTGGCTCGTTTACATCAAAATTAAAATAAAATCAAAATTTTAGCGGTGGCGACGCCCGTGGCCGCTCCGAAAGAAGCTATGCGTAAGATATACTGAGATATATATTATATCATTCGGTGTCGCATGAGCTTTCTTTATTATTGTTTTGTGTCTTTGCTCTGTGTGTATTTCTAGCGTAGTCACTGCGTAATCGCAGCGTAAATTCATCCGTAAAAGCCTAGTAGTTAAAGCCAAGTACCAATGTGACTTTTTTAATTCATATGTACAGTCAGCAAAGTAGATAAGTATCCAGGGCCGTCAGATACAGTTTTAAGTTTTCTTAAAAACCCACGGAAAAGTCGAAAATGACTAGTTCTTCAATAAGGTTAAATTTCATTTGAATACATTCATTGGTATTCAAGAAAACATCAATTGTATATGACGGCCCTGGATACTTATCGACTTTGCTGACCGTACATACATACTTTCTAAAGTTTACCTTGGACATCACTGACATCCCGTGCCTCGGAAAGCACGTAAAGCCGTTGATCCCGGTTGTCATTCGTAGATCTTTGACAGTCGTTACCGGTATTCAGAAGCCAGAAAGTCTGACCAGTCTAACCAAGGGGTATTGTGTCGCCCGGTTACTGGGTTGTGGAGGTCTGATAGGCAGTCGCTTCACGTAAAACACTGGTATCCAGCTGAATCCGTTAAGGCTGGAAGCCGACCCCAACATAGTTGGGAAAAGGCTAGGGAGACGATCTGTAGCTCTACCATGAGTTTACATCAATAAATTCGCTAGCGTCTCCGTAAATAAATTGTATAAAATGTTGCAAAGCGCCCCTAGCGGTCACAGATAAAATTGACAGTGACATATTGGGCATCATTAAAAAACCACTAAATCCTTAAAGTAGTTCACTAACAGCCAACCTTACTATTTAGTCGGATTATTGACTGTCACATCATTTTTACGCCTACGGTAGCGAGTAAGTTTTCGATAACATAACAACTCATGGTAGGGGTACTAATACGCCGCGTTTACGTAGCGTCTACGCAACGAAAACGTTACAAATGCGAAGACACTTTAGTTTTAAATGTTTTTTTTTTATTTAGATCATGTAGTAGTGAAATAGGTTGTATTTTTTAATCTGAATCATAAATCATCACATTCTATGTCATAAATTGGCTGTGGTTGCTCTTTTCTCATCAATTCTAAAAATAATTATTTCTGACTATCTCCCAAACTACAAAATTAATAATTAAAAAACTAACGCGTGATTCAGATTAAAAAAAAAATAGAAGTAAATATTTTAAGTAAAGGGAATGCGTCATAAAAAACGCTTCGAAAAGTGTCACTAATTTATTTATTTTAATTTTATTAATCTTGATGTTAATAATCATGTGCATGAGTACAGACAGAGCATATTAAGTTACCCGAAGGTGTAGATTTGCTTGTTCACAAATTATACTTATTTTTAAGTGAAGTGCATTTTACATTCCATTTCCCTAATAAAACAGAAGCCACATCATATTATTGAGATAGATTAATTTTGTCCTGTCAAATTAGTCAGCGTTGACGTATTTTTAGTGCCCGTGATTTTAACTTAATTAAATGAAAGAGAAAGATGCACTGAACTTAAATTTACGTTAGTTTTTGAACAAAAAAATCAGCACCACTGTCAAACTTTCAATCAACTTTTAACCTTCTGCTTTAGCAATACAGTTGAGAATCTGTTGAAGAAGTTCAACTGATTGTGGTAACTTGAAGTGCTGTCTATACATGGATGTTGTGTACTCGCTTCTGGCTCCAAGTTGCGCGACTGTTGCCCGACTTTTTTATGACGTCCAAAGGTATCTTGTAATGTTTAATTAAACTCGGTTTATGACGTTCAAAAATGTCTTGTTACCTTCATGAATATCCTCTAATAGTCTTATTGAAACGTAGTAAAAGTTCTACTTAGGGACTTTTAAAAACATTGTTTTGTTAATAGGTGGCTTTATAAACGGGTTGAGTACTCCCCTGAACCAGCCTAGAGCTTCTTAAGGGGGAGGTTGTGGGGGTTATGCCCCCAGATTCCTAGAACTGAATACTGGTCTAGTTTCTAGGCGTTACTATCATTGATTGTTTTGTAATCATATTGCAAACCGGGTCCGTGAAAGTACGGCCATCATATCTATTCTCTACCATGGTTTAAGTGCCGGCGTAATTTAAAACAGGCATTTACGACTAATTTCGCTTCTGGGATGACCATTTATCGTTAAGAATCAGTCTACTTGTTCGTCAATTAAGCATTTATGATAATAAGAAAAAAAAGTGGCCTAACAGTAGAGCAACAGTGGCGCTACTTGAACTGAGCCGTAGCTTAATGTTCATTTAACAATAATTTGTTAATAAAACCCTGTGCTTTTCCATGTAATCTTCACAAATGCTGTTCAGTGTAACAATCCATGCATTTAAGAGTGGAAGATCGACATATTTTTGTATAAATATATTTTTTTTTATGTTTTACAAATTAAAAAAACAGATTATAAGCTTTTGCCCTGGACGGAAATCCTTCATTGATTCGCTGTCTTCAGAGATCAAGCAATAAGACTCACTATTGGTTCTTTGAAAGGGGCATCGCGCTGCCTAGTTACTGGGTTGTGGAGGTCTGACAGTCGCTTCACGTAAAACACTAGTATCCAGCTGAATCCGGTTAGACTGGAAGCCGACCCCAACATAATTTGGAAAAGATAAAATCACAAATCATTTATTTATTTGCAATGATATTATAAGTAAAAAGGTGTAGATAGGTTACCTAAACGAAATTCTATCTTCAAAAACGGCACACTAACGCACACATACATTACACGACAAAGTAGGATGGCATGATTGAAGTAGTGCGAGTGAAAAAGATATAAACGTCAAATGTCAACGCGATACTCAGTATCATGTTGGTCAAATAGCAAACTTTAAAGTGCCACTTTTTGACTGCATATAACCTATCTACAGTACCCGGCAATAAATATTGCACATCGACCTTTGGAAAGAGACATCGGCTAATTTCGGCTTCGTAGAGCGTTATCTCTGTCGCACACTACCTATGTGACGTTTGTCAGTCGTTCAAGTGCGATAAAGTGCGGTCGCGTCCAGTTCAAAATATATATTAAGAGTTGTTAACACCCCCAAATTTAAATAATTTAAAATTGCACAATGGCATCTTTAGGAAAAAGAGGGAAACCTTTACGAGGTCAGTCACGCGAAATTATCTACAATGTTTATAAATATTTTTTTCTAAAATAATTAAATACGAAAACATAATGGGAACACGTTTTTTTTTTATTTTATTTTACCCCAACCTAAAGCCATCACTATAGAAAAATTGGTGTATTTTATACAAATAATAATTATCAAAAAAAGCAAATCACAATTGTTTTAACAGCTCCTAATAGATACCGGACTGTTTGTATTTCGTGCGAGAGAGATAGCGCTCTACGAAGCCGAAATTAGCCGATTGTCTCTTTCCAAAGGTCGATAAAACTAAACTTTAATCAGGAAGCTACACCACTATGGAATCCGGGCCTACTCTCTGAATCTTCTCTCTTCGTACCTGAGTGATAGGATTCAAATAGTTGATGTGAACGGTAAAAGGTCACCTGGATCTGTTGTGAGAATGGGGGTCCCCCAGGGCTCAATTCTTGGCCCTTTTTTGTTCCTCATTTATATAAATGACTTGCCTTATCTTATTAAAGATAAGCATGATATAGTGTTGTTCGCAGACGACACTTCACTTTTATTTAAACTAAAACGTCAACAGCTATGTGTTGACGTCATAGATAGTTCTCTCGCGTCAATAGTCAACTGGTTCAACGTAAATAATCTACTGCTGAACGAGAAAAAAACTAAACTTGTTAAGTTCACGCTACCAAATGTTAGACAAATAGAAACCAGTGTACTAATAAAGGGACAGGAATTGAAGCCCGAAGATTCCACAGTATTCTTAGGGATAACCTTGGATGCTAAACTTCAGTGGGGCCCTCATATAGATAAATTATCTAAGAAACTTAGCTCTGCAGCATATGCCGTCAGAAAAATTCGTGGTTTAACTGATTTGGAAACAGCCCGATTAGTTTACTTTAGCTATTTTCACAGTTTGATGTCGTACGGCATTCTATTGTGGGGTAATGCAGCCGATATTCAGACTATATTTGTTTTGCAAAAAAGGTCTATTCGTTCAATTTATAAACTGAGTCCTCGACACTCCCTCAGAGACAAATTTAAAGAGGTAAATATTATGACTGTGCCGTGCCAATATATATATGAAAATTTGTTGTACGCGCATAAAAATATTAATTTGTTTAAAAAATACAGTGATATCCATAATATAAATACAAGAAATAAGGACAAATACATAGTTCCTTCAACTAGGCTTAAGAAAATAGGTGGCTCGTTTAAATGTCAATGTATACGCTTTTATAATAAACTACCCAGACAAATTCAAGAACTTAGCATTACTAAATTTAAATTATTTATAAAACGTAAACTTTGTCAGAAAGCTTTTTACTCTGTCAAAGATTACATTGAGGATTCAAATGCTTGGGATTGAGCTGTTTCGATTAATACATTGGCCATTATTTACTTTATTTACATTTCTTTTCTCTTTGACATTTCAATTATTATTTTGACATTTATGTGTACTTTTTAAAGTATATAATCTTTTTTATGTATTTCTATATGACATTGATGTGTACTTTTTAAAGTATATAATCTTTTTTTTATATATTACTATTTGACATTGATATGTACTTTTCAAAGTATTGTGTATATGTTTTTGTGACATTTATTTTTGTGAATGTGAGGACTATGGAAGTCTTTGGTTTTTTTTTTTTTTAAATATGCGGTCTGATGGTTTGAGTATTTAATGCGGCCTACCCAAATGTCCTTACTTTGGTACTGTTCGTCTAGACGTTGGGCTCCTTAGTTTTTAGTTGAGCTAAACGACTACTGACAAATGCTTGCACTGTCTGGACAGGTCCACTCAAATCTGTGTCCTTC
This sequence comes from Athetis lepigone, assembly GCA_033675125.1. Lineage (NCBI taxonomy): Eukaryota > Metazoa > Arthropoda > Insecta > Lepidoptera > Noctuidae > Athetis > Athetis lepigone. The sequence goes on along the minus strand of CM066220.1, from coordinate 7,697,780 downwards.
TCTCATCAAGAGAGTGCCTCAGACATTAACCTCCATGGTTCTCGCACATTTTTGACCAATACGATTGTATGGACTTTAAAAGAGACTTTGACCTCTGAGTTTGTTTCGGATGTTTCTTCTCAGAGCAGTCCAGCTACGAAACACCGGCCCCATCGTTCGCTTAAAATAAATGAAAAAACAAAATATTGACGTGTAAAAGTGTTATATATATAACCTATTTACAAAATAAATATGATTTTTTTTTTTGATGATGTGCAATATTTATTGCCGGGTACTGTACACCTTTTTACATAATATCATTGGATAGAAAAATATAGATTGATGTTCAACAAAAGTTACAGAGTTCTTGCTTAGCAGATGATGATGAATAGTGCAATATATCCAACCACAGTCGATCTTCCACTCTTCTTCACCACTCCTTCTAGAATGTTCTGTAACTAACGTGTATGATACAGAGGAAACGCCAGTGAAGGTGACGGCGGGCGTCGCGGCCGGAGAGGTTAACGAGGCTCTGCAGCATCAGATCAAGGTGTTAAGCTGGTGAGTGTGCTTTTGAACTTGGTTTTTCAATCTTCACTTTGTAGAAATTGATAGTTATACTCTTTCGTATAATTTGGCGTTACTTAAGGAATTCCATTGTTATTATGCAAATATGATTTAGCTTTAAGCCCGCCAGAATTTAACCCTTCAGCGATTACGCAATAAACAAAATGGCGGCAGAAATTCCACAACTACCCCAAAAAGAAAAACGTACGAGCATAGATTATAAAATTATATTTTTTCAAGTTGTAGGAAATTTATCGAAGAACGTAAAAACCAAACTTGTTCATACAAAACTAGTCTGTAAGTAATAAAATTAAGGACTATAATGAATGGGATTCCCGACAGCCGTCTGTCGGTTGCTATTCAAGAATATATCTTGGAATGAAGACATAGCTTCGGAACAAATGCAGTAAATATGTATATCTTTTAGTTATTAGAACAGGGCTCGGATTTCTCCTGTTACCTATTTTTTTTGCCCTACAGGGTCCATAATGATCTCATACATGTCACCACCTTAATACGCCTAAAGTTTTTTTTTTTTTTACTAGCCTACGCTGTCCCACTGCTGGGCAAAGGCCTCCCCTAACTCCTTCCAGACTCCCTTTTCCTTCGCTTCTTCGAACCAGCTCTCGTGGTGTGCGTCAAGCTCATCACGCCACCTTTTCCTGGGCCGGCCTCGGTGACGACGTCCATCCTCCGGCACCCACTGTGTAGCGACTTTAGCCCAGCGGTCACAACTCATGCGGCTAACGTGACCCGCCCAATCCCATTTGAGCCTGGCAGCTTTTTTGCCCACATCCGTTATGCCTGTTTTCGAGCGCAGCGTGGTGTTTCGGATTCTGTCCTGTCGTTCTGTCCTGTCGCCTATAGTAAAGCAATAAATATATTAAGATTTGAATTTAAGAGATCAAAGCTGCTGGATTGCAATGAACGCTATCCGTGGTCACCTGAAATTGCTTATCGAAGAATAGCACATAGTGAAAATTCCGCGCGAAAAATTAATAATAGGCGAGGCGGCGAAAAAAAAGTAATTGGTCCGTCAGATAGATTATCAAAAACTATTGGACACGTATTTTTTCTTTTTTCTCCGAAACGTAAAATGACGACGATACAGTGCGCTAAAGTTTCGCGTGACGTCACGATCTTATGCAATTTTTGCAAGATGGTGACGTCAAAAGCCCCCACTCCTAAACTTAGTTGCTCATTATCTTTGTATTTTTTTTTTATTAATTTGATCAGGCAAAAAATACGTGTCCGGTATTTTTGGCCGATCTATCAGACGGACTAAACAGAATGCCATTTTTTTATGTTGTCGTCATCTCTATTGAAGGTCAATAAGTGAAGGACGGACAAACTGATACAATACAACAGCGTATTACAATCAAAGCTGGTTTCCAAAGTTAGATATTTCTGAAGCACCTCCTCAATCATCCAGGACGGTGGAACGCGAGCGCTCCGCCCGCATGTCGGCGTGTCGCAAGGCGGAGCGCGCGGCCCTGCGAGCCCTACGTCCGCTGGAGCACCCGGGCTCCGCCGCCGCACTCGCGAGGAGGCAGGCCGCCGCGCAACTTGAGAGGGACTTGGCGAAGTTGCAGACTGTAAGTTATGATGACAATTGATCATTTATACAGGGTTATTGGTAAAACACCGACATCCTCTCAGGACTATGTTACTAACATCATAAGCAACAACTTTTGTTCGACGACATTTTAAAAATTATCATATTTTAGTTCATTACATTTTCATACAAAATTAAAAATATTTAAATTGAACACTCTAAATGTGACGAAGTCTGCGTAGCAAACGAGGACAGTGCGCGGCAAGCGTAGGTATATTGTTACGGCACAATACTGAGTTGAAATGTGTTAGATATGACAACGAAATCTTGAAGATTTGTTTTTGGTAAATGTATAACATTTTGTAAAAAATCATAGAACAAAAGTTGTTGTTTATGATGTTAGTAACATAGTCCTGAGAGGATGTCGGTGTTTTACCAATAACCCTGTATAGGCTAACTGGTAATTAGTATACGATACTTAACCACGTGATTTTTTTGGTGAGTGGGAAATCATCCAATGACTGCTCCCGTCCTGGGTGCGGCGGGAGGGCGTGTCAGACTTTTACTGACCCTGAGTGGGTTTTACCCACTCATGTTCCTTCGGTTGCCCTTTATGTTCCGGGGTCACGGTAACTATTATAAACATTCTGCAATCCCGGAAACAAGTGACTATGCTCATGATAACAAACAATTTTCGTTATAAGAGCAAAGTCGAAATCGCGAAAAAAGTATCAGCTGTTCAGTACATTAGGCAAAAATGAATGGCTTGTGTTTAAACACCGCCCAAAAAAGTACCAATTTTACTACCAAAAATGTTCTAAACGGTTACCAAAATGGATAAATGGTCACCAAATAACGCTTCTTAAAATATTATGAACTAAATCCAATTTGGTGTTTATATGAATTTGACTGAAAACTGAAACTTTATATGAATCACTAGTAGATCTGGCGCTCGGCGGCCGCGGCACGAGCCTAGCGCGTTGTGTGGTCACAGTTCTAACCTAACCTAACACAATTTGGTGTAAAGTATATCCAAAATGAATGTACTGAACAGCTGATTTTTTTAGCGATTTCAGGTTTGTTCCTATAGTAAAAGTTGTTGGTTATCACGAGCACAATCATTTGTTTAAGTATCGTATACTAATTACCAGACACCCTATAGAATGAGGGTTTTTTCGCCGCACGTAGGCGTCAGGTCCAACTGCAGCATGATTGGTGAATTTTGACATAAGTGCCCCGGGGCTAAAGCGACTACGGGGCTATGGTAACTAATTAACCATTCGAGGTACTTCGTCGTACTTTGTCGCACTGCTATTGTCTTTCTATTGTGTCTCGAATCCCGTGTGTTTGAAGGTCAACTTCGTTAATAAAGGGTTTTTAATATAATAATCTTTAATTTAGTTACTATAGCTCCGTAGTCGCTTTAGCCCCGGGCAATGGTATCTATCGATAAAACGGCATGACATTGACTGATATGTCAAAAATTCACCAATCATGCTGCAGTTGGACCTGACGCCTACGTATTGCCATCTAGCGGATTTCTCATACGCAAAAACCCTCATTGAACTCATTTCGCGAATCTCCGTTTTTATTCGACTAAACCATAATAACGGGTTTTTTTTCCATGAAAAATACATACAGCTTGGAATTTTTTACGGGGCAGTAAGAGAAAAATGAGTTTAAGACTATCCAAAATTTTTCATGTAAATCTGATTCCCATTTACACATTTTCGAAAAAATGTGCAGATAGCAAAAGAAATCCATTTTTCACAAAAACTTTTTGGATTCTTTCTAATACTGATCAAAACTTTATATTGGGCCAAAGGTATTAGAAAAGTCAGAAATTATAATAACCCTTTCCCATACTTTTTGTAAAAATCCTTTTAACTTTTTTCTCCCCTCCAGGAATGGACCTTGTTCGTGGCTCGCTCCGGGCTCGTAAAGTTCCCTACGGAGCCGGGCCAGTACGCACACGCGCTACAACTTCACAAGGACAAGCAGAGAGAGCTACGGAGACAGTTAGAGGTATGTACGATATCTTTGTAGAAGCGAGAATTTAGGAGCGAGCCACGGACTCCATTGTGTCTGTGGCTCGTTCCGGGCTGGTGAAATTGTTTTCAGAGCCGGGTTAGTGCGCGTTGCAGCTGCATAAAGATAAGCAGAGAGAGCTCCGGGGACAGATCGAGGTACTATCGACAAATTGGATTCATGACCCACCATAAGCTTATTTTCCTACAGACATTCAAATACAATTAGGTCGACATTCACGTACTTAAACATTTATTAAAAATGTCACTTCACGTCTGGTTATTTTGACAGTCTCAAACGATTTATCGTTAAAATGGGTCATGATTCCAATTTGTCGATAGTACATTCATCATAACTTTTATATGGGTGTGGTTCTCTCAACTAACCTGTGTTCGACAAACCATACCATCTTTCTTTAGATAAAGGGATAATGCCATTGGTCTAGTATTATTATCTTTGTTACCCAGGTCCGTCTAGCTTCCCTTCAGGCTGAAGTCCGTCAACAGTTGCTGATGCATCGTCCGTGGCGATGCGTTGAGGCTGATTTTGCAGAATTCCCGGCGCCTGAACTAGCCGCTGTAAGATTTTAAATCATTACATAGAAAATAAACTCACTTTTCACTTGTACCTTAGTGTCTATATACACTATGCCGAACTTACGCGGCAGAAATTCCGTTGCGCAATTTTGTGTAGATTCAGTGTTGCAGTGGGCATGCCTGCCTCCCGCTGCTCCCCGCTCCCGATCTCCGTCGATATTCGAACCGAACTTCGGTCGCGTATAATGTGTGTTCTACAGAATACGTTGCCGCCGAATTTCCGCTGAACTTACGCCCGACTGAAGTTCGGCTGTACGCTATAACGCAACGTAATTTCGGTATAATGTGTCGCCAGTAATTCTAAAAGCATTGCAGGCGTAATCATGCCGAACTTCCGTCGCGTATCCTCGGCATAGTGTGTTTAGACACTTAGATCTTCAAAACTACACAACGGATTTTGATTTTGCGATGCTGGGATGGTTCGCCAGTTAAATAAACAAGATTTTAAATTAGGGCATTCTCCGGTTTGCATACGATCATAATTATAAAATCATCAGCATCGCGTTTGTTCGTTCTGTTACTGAGTTAATAAGAATAAGAATTACGTCTTAATTAATTCAGTTTCCAATAAAAAATACTGTTTGAAATAAAATAACAATCTATTAAAAGTTTTATGGTCATTGTCAATAATTTATCTATAGACGAATTTGGTGACTAGAGATAGATGAATTTTGACACATGTATGGATCTTGTGTCATTTTTTTTCGCTAGTTACCTAATCCACGGATAGAAAGGTGTTTTATACCTATTTTTTTTTCACTTTTTTTTAATAGACTGGATTTTAAAACCGTCACGTGTATCAATCGTTATTTCATAGGTATTATCATCTAAGGCGGTCGACGTTGGCACGATTAGATACCCTGCGCCCGCGTCGGGACAAACAGAGGACACTATATTTGTCACTCCTACGCAACTAGCCAAGTAAGTGCCAATAGTAATAGTAAATAACACATTAAATCTGAGTATTATACTGAATAGGCGAGACGACAAAAAAAAAGTAATTAGTCCGTCAGACAGATTATCATAAAATTTTGGACACGTATTTTTTCTTTTGTTTCGTAAACGAAGAATGACGACGATACAGTGCGTTTAAGTTGCGCATGACGTCACGATCTGATACAATTTTTGCAGGACGGTGACGTCAAAAGCCCCCACTCCGGAACTTTGTTGCTCTTTATCTTTGTATTTTTTTATTAATTTGATTAAGCAAAAAATACGTGTCCCGAATTTTCGGCCGACCTATCAGACGGACTAAATAGAATGCCATTTTTTTATGCTGTCGTCATCCCTATTGTGACAGTTTTTAGTTCAAAACGGTTCAAATTTCGAATACAATAGTTCGACTATAACAATATACCCTAGCGCTTTACGTACACACGGCTACACATCAATTTATACAAAACCAGTTTTAGCTGACCTCGCATTGTGTATGTTTTTCGTGCAATCAGAAGTCAGCGTATAATGGTTAAGTATAGCCTGTAGCCCACCGCACCTAATTAACTTCGAAACGAAAAAAAAACGAAATCATCAAATGAGTTCTCCCGCCCCTTAGTATCAGACTTTTGCTGACTAAAACCCACTCTTGTTCCTTCGGTTGCCCTTTATGTTCCGGGGCCGCGGTAACTATTACAACCAATGATGTTATAAGTAAAAAAGTGTAGATAGGTTATATGCAATCAAAAAGTGGCACATTAAAAGTTTGCCAATTGACAAACATGACACTGAGTATCGCGTTGACATTTGACGTTTATCTATTTTTCACTCGCACTACTTTAATCGTGTCATCCTACTTTGACGTGTAATGTATGTGTGCGTTAGTGTGCCGTTTTTGAAGATAGAATTTCGTTTGGGTAACCTATCTACACTTTTTTACTTATAACATCATTGGTTACAACTATTTCGCAACCCCGGCAGGATTCATAAATGCCTGTAATGGTCTAAGTAAAATATTTTCCTTGAATTTTGACGTTTTTTCCTCAGATTACGTGAGCTGGTGACAGAACTACAGTCGGACGACGTGAAGCTTGAACTCGTGCCGCTAGACAACACTGTATGTGCTGCTTAGAAACCAGGCAACACAGAGATGAATAGACAACCCATTCATTGTCTATGCTTCGCTCCTGTCACTGTCAAACAACTGTCAAACTGTGAGAGCAAAGAGCGAACATAGCCATGTCAAAAAAGGTTCTAATAGGGAATATGCGTGTGATTTAAATATTTTTTTTTACAAAATTATGTAACCCTGCATGTCATCTATTTATTTATTTATTTTATTTTAAAACTTAAGAAACAGAAACTATAGTTAACCAAAAGCCAATTACTAGTCTTCACGTGCAGTAATAAATTGGAATAAAGGGAGAATTTTAGCTAATAATACGGTATTTGACACTATTAACCGACAAATCTAAGACATATTTTTTATAAAACCTATCTTTTTATTAGTCCTAAGCATCGGATTTGTTTTTAATTTACTGTAAGATTGGATTTTTAATTGCTTTAAAATCAATAAATAGTTTGTCAATAGGGTTGCTAGCTTGTGACGTCACAAGCTGGTATTGGCATACAAAATCTATTGGAGAATTGCGTTTTGACAGCTCATAAAAAGTACGTCAATTGATGATGGTGTCAAATACCAGATTAACCGGAAGCCAACTAGAAGTTTTCGCGTAGTAAAACATTGGAATAAAGGGAGAATTTTAGCTAATAATTTTGAGCAAATTATTTATATAAACTACACAGTATAAACAATCCTGCTCATCACACGAAGTTTGTCTGGGGTGGGAATCGTACCCACGACCTCCGGTTAAGCTGTCAGTTTGGCGTATTTGGTCGACCATTTTAAACTTTTATTTTTAAATTCCTTTTTAGTACTTTATTGGTGTTAAACATATTTTTAGTATAAACCTACAAATAAAATTTATTAAAAAACATGCATATTCCTTACAATGTTTATCTATCTCGATCTAGGAGATTTTTTGTTACTGAGTGAGATAGCAATAACTCTAATTAATATACACTGCTACTCTATAATGAAATAAAGAGGAAAAGTATTTTTTTTGTTTGTAGGGGTTAACCTCGAGAAGTAATGATAGAAATTCTAAATTTTCATGCACTGAAAAAATACTTTATTTCTGAACTAGCTTTTGCCCGCGGCTTCGCTAGCGTTAAAAAGAGACAAAAAATAGCCTATGTTACTCTCCATCCCTTCAACAATCTCCACTTAAAATATCACGTCAATTCGTTGCTCCGTTTTGCCGCGAAAGAAAGACAAACATACAGACAGACAGACACACTTTCCCATTTATAATATTAGTATGAATCTCAGGCGATATATAAAGCTTAATTGAAAAAAAATATATAAGCAGTCCCTTTCCGTATCTAATGGTGTGACTTTCCATCAAAATATTTCGTTTATATTGTCGTTAAACCACAGATTAATAAATAGTTACTACGTAACAGATACTTCACTCCAATACAAAAACCAAAATACCTACGCTATAATAGCCTACAAAATCATAATAATAATACCAGTTGTTTGCAGCAAGGAGAAATGTACCATAAGTACGCACAAAGAGAGTTGAGATTCTTTTGCCCGCCGCGCGACTAACGTGTGTGCGTGTCGTCCAGCAAATCTGCTAGGGTTATACGTATGATGATAATGGTAATAAAACGAATGTTTTAGAAAAACAATTAATATTTTATTTGTTGATCAAATATTTTTTAGTTTGATAAATTGACTGATGCATATTTTTCGTTCCTTGAATTCCCGACTAATATATTTTAGTGTCGAAAATATCCAAAACCGCGTGAATAATTTTAATAAATAATCAAAAGGGAAACAAGAGAATTGGGAAACAGGGGAATTGCACAATAATCACACAATAATTACGTGGTTTCGGCATTTTGATAGTCAGCGCTGTACCCGTGACGCGCGAGCACTCAGCCGGGCGCGCGACAGCCCGGTGTTCGTTGTACCGTCGACGATACGCGAAGCGGTAGGCATAAAACGCGTGGCCTTGAGCGAGTGACGGACGCCTGGTTAAACTAGGTTCGAATCAATGATATTATAAGTAAAAAGGTGTAGATAGGTTACCCAAACGAAATTCTATCTTCAAAAACGGCACACTAACGCACACATACATTACACGTCAAAGTAGGATGACATGATTGAAGTAGTGCGAGTGAAAAAGAGATAAACGTCAAATGTCAACGCGATACTCAGTATCATGTTTGTCAATTGGCAAACTTTTAATGTGCCACTTTTTGACTGCATATAACCTATCTACACTTTTTTACTTATAACATCGTTGGTTCGAATACAAAAGTTAAAACAGATGTGAGAAACATGAAATCTTCGCTTCGATTTTTGTAGTTATGGAATTTTCGCAGTTACAGAACTTCCGCAATTCCGGAAGCTAAAACATAAGTCTGTTGCATAACTAGCTATCCATACTAATATTTTAATGGGAAAGTGTGTCTGTCTGTCTGTATTTTTGCCTTTCTTTCACGGCAAAACGGAGCGACAAATTGACGTGATTTTTTAAGTGGAGATAGTTGAAGGAATGGGGAGTAACATAGGCTACTTTTTGTCTCTTTCTAACGCGAGCGAAGCCGCGGGCAGAAGCTAGTAGGCTATAAAATTAAAAGCGATCGAAGCCACGGGAAAAAGCTAGTTAATAAAGCTATGTTAAATTGATTGAAAGAATGTGTGAAAGTATTTTTTTAAAATTATTTTATGTATAATGTGCGGTCGTAATATTCAATATTGTTAAAAGACATTTTTTATTTAATTGAATAATGCTTTTAGATCAATACGATAAGCGTAATACTACAAGGTCTTATTATATTATTATGATTATCAGTTAAAACTTAGCTAAAGTGTAAATTACTATACAATGTGTTAACGAAATAACCCAAAACCTGAAACTAGTTTGTTTAGAATCGGCAGCAAAATCAAATACAATAATTTTTATTGTAGGTTATATTTTTCCAAAAAAATATTATTTGTCACGCCGCCTCTAATATTTTTTAACGACGCTGTACACTATTGTCCAACGCGATGTAAACGATAGTGCCCCCGTGTTCGTTGACAACGGCGCGGCGATAGGGCTACGAGTCTGTAAGAAGTAGCGCGACAACAACATTTTTAAATATCTATTACTATAATTTATGAAAATAAATAATTTTACGTCATATCAATTTATTAGTATAAAAGTCGGTTGGGGTGTCCGAGGTTTTGGGTTATTTCATTAACACATTGTATAGGTACACTTAAACACTGCTTTTTAATTTATTTAATTAATTACTATAGTCTAGATTGTTGATGAGATTACACGTTGTAAAGAGATTTGGCATAGTACACCCAAAACATGGCTATATAAGTCATATTACGTAATATTTATTTATTTCGGTCGAATTAAAGCCGAACGCTCTCTATTGGGTAGTAGTTACCACCAATCAATTGGGTAGTTTACACTATTAACCAATAAATGTTAGACACAATTTCTATAAAACCTCTTTTAATTGTAGCCCAATAAATTCGGTTCATTTTCAATTTGCTATAAAATTTGATTTTTAGTTGCTTTGAAATCAATAAATAGATAGGCAACTGAGGTGTTATTTTAGTGACGTCATAAGTTGCCATTGCCATACAAAATCTTTTGGAGAATTGCATTTTGACAGCTCATAAAAAGTACGTCAATTGATAATGGTGTAAAATACCGTATTTGGACCTGAATCATCAGTTTGTACGTACTTTTTATGAGCTGTTTAAACGCAATTTTTTTTGGCCATCTCAAAAAGTCTCTTTCTGTATGTACCATCGACAAAATTGAATCATGACCCATTTCGACGACAAATCGTTTGAAGCTGTCAAAATAATAAGACTAGACGTGTGACATTTTTAATACATGTTTACGCGATTGACGACCTAATTGTATTTCAATGTCTGTAGGAAAACAAGCTTACGGTGGGTCATGATTCCATTGGGTCGATGGTACATACAGAAAGAGACTTTTTGAGATGGCCAACCAATTATATAAAACAAACTTATTTAACGTATTTTTAAAAAGAAATTATGTCATAAAAAGATTCATTAATGGTTTCTACTATCCAGAAGGCTTTGAAAAGCTCCCAAAGAGAATTTAAAAAACAAATTACATCAAAAATTCTAGCAAAAGTATCTCAGTTAATCTCGCAAGTGATTATAATTTGATGATACTGTAAAATAATAATAGAATAATAATGTACGAATTATAATAGTTATATAGAAGAAATAATTATTATAAATCATAGTTTTTTTAACATGTTATTCAGGCAGCTGAGTTTTTCGCACACTTTAAGTTTTTCGTTTAAATTACCAGCAAAATGGCTTTAGTTTTAATGCAAGGTCAACATCTCGCTAGCATTTTTCAACTATGTTGGGGTCAGCTTCCAGTCTAACCGGATTCAGCTGGATACAAGTGTTTTACGTGAAGCGACTGCCTGTCAGACCTCCACAACCCAGTAACTGGTAGACACGATATCTCTTGAGTAGGCTGATTGACTTTTTGTCTTCTGATTGTCCAATATAACAATTTATAATAATGTTTTAGAGGTATGAGGATCAGAGTGTAAAGTTCCTCATTCTCCGTTGAAAAGGGAGGAACCTTTTTTTTTTTTTGGTGAGTGGGAAATCATCAAATGACTGCTCCCGTCCTGGGTGCGGCGGGAGGGCGTGTCAGACTTTTACTGACTAAAACCCACTCATGTTCCTTCGATTGCCCTTTATGTTCCGGGGTCACGGTAACTATTATAAACATTCCGCAACCCCGGCAGGCGTTGGCCCTGTTGGGCCCCTTCCTGTGCTGACTTCTCTTTAAGGCGCGCGTGGAACACTAACGCTTGTCAACGCGGTCCTGGTCCTAGCCGGGCGGCGAGCTACCCATCGCTCGCCATCCGCAGAACCGCGCCTACGGTGGCCGGTAGTCGTCTTGCGACTCTCGACGTCTTCGCCTGGGTCTTAGTCCGGGGCGAGAGGCTCGTCGTTGCTAAAAGGGGAGGATCCTCCGACCAGACGGGTGTCTGATGGGCTACTGCCCAACGGTGTTGTCGGAATTTTGCAAATGTTGTAGCCAGATGTTAAAATTGATTGGTTTCGTGAAATTTTGTTACCGTAACTAACCTTTAATGTAGGTTTAACATTTCGTTATAAGATCTAGCTAACACTATATTGTTAATGTTGCGTCAAACTCTGATTGTGCGATGTAGGGTGTCAGTTGTAGTTCCCATATGGTGTCATAGGTGGCGCCACTAAGAACAAGAAGATATTTAAGGCATTTTGCTGATATTTTAGACTACGCCTAATCTAATATCAATGTACACGCTTGTTATCTGTATATAAGGATATTATTAATGTACTTATTAATTAATAAATAAAGTATTATTTATTGAAACTTGTTTATTTTTCAAAGCTTAGTCCACGATGCTGCTGAACGTAAACCCCCACCTAAAAATATATATGTTACTAGCTTTTGACCGCGGCTTCGCTCGCGTTAGAAAGAGACAAAAAGTAGCCTATGTTACTCTCCACCCCTTCAACTATCTCCACTTAAAAAATCACGTCAATTCGTCGCTCCGTTTTGCCGTGAAAGAAAGACAAACATACAGACAGACAGACACACTTTGCCATTTATAATATTAGTATGAATATGCTACTGTTTGTTGTCCTGTCCTTAATACAATAAAATAAACTCGCATTTACCCGCTGCCCGCCACATTATTATACTAGGTACGTTTGCGTAAAAGCGGCCTTCACTCCAATAGACTAGAGAATTAAAAAAAGTAATTAGTCCGTCAGTTAGCTAGTTCAAAATTACAGGCCACATATTTTTACTTTATTAATTCATAATCTATATATATATAAAACAAAGTCGGGTTTGTTACAACACTTATAACTCGAGATCGGCTAGACCAATTTTCATGGTTTTTGGTTCGTTGGATTTGTCCCCGCCCCGAATAGCAGAATACATCTTAAAAATAATGAAAAATCGACGAGAACATAATTATAAAAGATGAATCATTTTCCCCTATAGTTAATTCTAAATTCAATTAAAGATTGAAAACTTAAGAGAACAATAGTACTAGGAGCGCAGTAATGTGAAGTGATAATGTGAGAAAATTTAAAATACTGAGATACTTAGTACTTAAATCAATCAAAAGTACTAGGCGCGCAGTTGTGTGAAGTGGTTAATAGAAAATGTGAGCGCAATTTTAAGAAAATATATGTTTATGAACTTAAATAATATCCATCCATACTAATATTATAAATGGGAAAGTGTGTCTGTCTGTCTGTCTGTTTGTCTTTCTCTCACGGCAAAACGGAGCGACGAATTGACGTGATTTTTTAAGTGGAGATAGTTGAAGGGATGGAGAGTAACATAGGCTACTTATTGTCTCTTTTTAACGCGAGCGAAGCCGCGGGCAAAAGCTAGTAGAATATAAAGATAAAATAAGCATTAAAGTTCCAGAGTAGACTTCAAAGCGTCATAGCTCTAGCTTATGACGGCACTTCTTAGTAAAAAATGTACCTAGGCGTGACATCACGCGAAACTTCAACGCACGTCGTCACTTTTCGCACACGAGTAAAAAGAAAAAATACATCTCCATATTATTTTGATAATATGACTAACGGACTATATAGTTTTTTTGTCGATCTAGTCTACTGTATTGAAAGCTTCCAAGATGGCCGCCATTCTGGTACCTGTTCAACATTGAACAAACACGCTAATTATCTGAAGGCATGGTGACTATCTCACGATCGTTCGGACATACTGATAATAACGTTAAATGAGGACTGTCCACTCATTATTGTAGATTTAGAGGACTCGTTATTGTCCCCCTTGGTTGAAACCCTTTGAGATGAGAGATTTGTATCTGTTGTTTAAAATATACTGTTGTAGTTTAGTAACATGAATAAATCGAATAATATTGGTCACATCAGAAAGTGTTTTGATTCAGTATAATCTGATTTTAACTCGTTGAAGTCGAATTTTAAATGCTCCTTTAACTAAGTACAGTCACGTGTAACATGTATACACCACGCTAGCATTAAAATCAAATTTCTCTTAGAATAAGGATACTAATATTTAGTTTTAGGACACATTTTATAGTAGCCTATGATACAATTACTGTAAAATAAGTTTTAACTGAAAGTTATGGCTCATTTAAGAGAAATTTTATTAAAATCTTTGCGTAGTGTATACATGTTTATGCTCGTGACTGTACGTAATTCTCCGTTATGATAGCCACAAACATGCGATTAATTGCGAGCCTAGACTTGCAGAAGCCTATAAAAAAAATTGCGCAAGCATCTTCTAAAATACGTTATATTATACTTTTTGTAATAGACAGAATTATTAACTAGACAATTTCTTGTTTCTTACTATGAGCTTCTTCGGAAATATCACTCGGCGATGTCAGCGCCAGTGCAAACTTTTAAATACAAATGAAGATTTAAAAATAACAAACGACTTGAATAGTACCACTAGCAATAGTGTGCCGGAAATGTCAGACAAAGAACATTGCGATGAAATTACATAACTACAAAATAATGCTATGAAATCGCTACACAGACGTAGCGATTTCATCGCTACTACTTGACCCGTTAAGGATTTGTCACACTGGACGCGTTCTGCGGCCGACGGTCAGGTCAAAGTGAACGCAGCCCGCATTATGTATGAACAACATTGTCGGTATCAATATATTTTGTATAGAATGCGATCTGACCGTGCGAGCACAACCAAAGAACGCATGTTGGGCCGACGGGGCGGTGGGGAGGGAAGGATGCGTACTGACCGGTGGGCTGCGGGCTGCGGGCGGCGTTGTTCATACATGATGCGGGCTGCGTTCACTTTGACCTGACCGCAGGCCGCAGAACGCATCCAGTGTACGCCGTGCTACGTCTGGCTACACTATTGCTACGTCATGCTACGACGTGCTACAATATAGCTACGCTGTGTTACGTCTGGCTACACTATTGCTACGTCATGCTACGACGTGCTACAATATAGCTACGCCGTGTTACGTCCGGCTACACTATTGCTACGTCATGCTACGACGTGCTACAATATAGCTACGCCGTGTTACGTCTGGCTACACTATTGCTACGTCATGCTACGACGTGCTACAATATAGCTACGCCGTGTTACGTCCGGCTACACTATTGCTACGTCATGCTACGACGTGCTACAATATAGCTACGCCGTGTTACGTCTGGCTACACTATTGCTACGTCATGCTACGACGTGCTACAATATAGCTACGCCGTGTTACGTCCGGCTACACTATTGCTACGTCATGCTACGACGTGCTACAATATAGGTACGCCGTGTTACGTCCGGCTACACTATTGCTACGTCATGCTACGACTTGCTACAATATAGCTACGCCGTGTTACGTCCGGCTACACTATTGCTACGTCATGCTACGACGTGCTACAATATAGCTACGCCGTGTTACGTCCGGCTACACTATTGCTACGTCATGCTACGACGTGCTACAATATAGCTACGCCGTGCTACGTCTGGCTACACGATTACTACGTCATGCTACGACGTGCTTAGTTTGCTACGTCATACTGCAATGCAACGTGCTACATGTTAGCTAAGTCATGCTACGACGTGCTACATATTAGCTAAACACGCTACGAAATGCTACACTATGCTACGTGCTACACTTTGCTGCGTCGGGCGACATCTTGCTACGTCATGCCACAATTCGTGGAGATCAGAGCTCTGTGGGTTTGCCATGCGCTACGTCACTGCTACATCCAGAGGTACAGCGCTACATCGTCGTTTGACAGTGTGCGAGGCAAATACAGGGAGCTACGCAGCGCTAAGACACACGTAAAATAAAAGGTCTACGTAACTACGCAAACAAAATACAAAATAGTAGAACGCTATTTTGAGCTTCGTAGCACTACGTTATTCAGTTTAAGAGATGTGCAGCTCTATATCAAGTTATGTCTAGCTGTGAACTATTTTTGATATTTAAAAAAGATTAAGAAAGACCAACAGGCAAGCGATCATTTAAGAAAAATGTAAACCAAAAAGTAAGTATACTTATATTCTTTTAAACTGTTTAAACTTGAAAGTCTTATATACTAAAAAAATATTCTAAAAGTGCAATAAAACCTCTATCATTCTAATCTCCACTGTCCTACAGAATCTAAATACAGATTAACCTTTCGACGACTAAGCGACAGCCGGCTGTCGCGCTGCTATTGTCTTGTGTCATGAATCACGTGTGTTCTAAGTTTTAAAGAATAAACATAAAAAAAGCATAATAAAAGAAGCTCATTGTTCAATAGGCATGGCACAGCGAGAGGCACCGAGGTATAAAGACAGTCGCAATCGGCTCCCCCTCCGATTAATTTAAATACCGAGCATTCCACAGACTAGGGGACGGATTTGAAATTGAAATAGAATGCGATTTAAAAGTGACGGTTAAGAATCTTTATTTTTGGTTTTATTTATGATGATACTAGCTTCTGCCCGCGGCTTCGCTCGCGTAAGAAAAAGACAAAAAGTAGCCTATGTTACTCTCCATCCCTTCAACTATCTCCGCTTAAAAAATCACGTCAATTCGCCGCTCCGTTTTGCCGTGAAAGAAAGACAAACATACAGACAGACAGACACACTTTCCCATTTATAATATTAGTATGGTGGATGATATTTGTTTCGTCTTGTTTTGTGCCTATTGGCCTAGTTCTGTTCTGTCTCCTGCTTGTTATGGAGGGAAGTGGAAAACTTAATTTTCTTACTAATCCGCTGTTCTTTTCTGATTAATTTCGATGCGGGATCCAAGACAGTTGAATCGTTTCTCCGGGACTCGTCGAGCAATGAAGCTCGACGCTTTTACGGTAGACTCCATTGGTAATTTTAGCTTTCGGGAGTAGCAGTGGTTGGGATTAGCCTAGCGAGATTAACCCATATAAAACAATGGTCTTGGTTCAAATCTTGAGATATTTTTATTAATTTTGGTTCTATTTAACCGATTCTTATAAAATACTGTTACTATTATTTCTGTTTCCCGAGAGATTCCCTACCTATTTTCTTAAAACTTTAATTTCCTATTTTACGTCATTAGGGATTGAACTTTGAATGTACTAAAATCGCTTCCTATTGCACCTCTACATCATGGAAGAAACTACTGAGCATATTTTTATGTGCGTTGATTACCAACAAAATGCCTGTCTCTTTATACCAATAACAAGCCAGCATGTAACAACTAACATTCCTAAAAACTGTTTATTGGAAGTGCTATAAACTGATAGCAATTAAAAAACTTAAATTCAAAATTTAAAAAAAACCCCGACCTATAAAAAGTATGCAATTATTATGACAAAAGGTTAAAAATGCTAAACCCTATAAAAAGCAAACAAACTGAGCGTGTAACATTCCTATCACACCTAACAAACGACCTGATGACCTTGAAGACCTGAACCGATTTCTACCAAACATAGCTAAGAACACTCTCGACTGATATACCTTTCAAACAAAAAAAACCGCATTAAAATCGGATCATCCGTTTGGGAGCTACGATGCCACAGACTGACACATACACATTTACACACACAGACACGTCAAACTTATAACACCCCGTCGTTTTTGCGTCGGGGGTTAAAAAACTAAATAGAACAAAGAAATTTAGCACAGCACCAAAAACAAGCTTCCTAAATCCGCCCCCGTCGCAAAGGAGACAGAAATTTATAACGTCGGTAATGTAGGGCTTCGCCCCCTGCCACTTTATACGCCAGATTAGCCGGCAAATGGACAATCTTATTGCAGGAGCGACTATTAACTAATAATAGTTTACTCCGCTTAAAATGTTTAATTGAAATAAAGGTTAATTTAATAATCTTAATAACAGTACATACTTTACAAAGTATAAATAAAATTAGATTTTCTGTTGTATGTATGCCTATACTTATCTTTTGAACGATGAAACGTATTTAAATGCAATCAAACCTCCAAACACACGTGATTCGAGACACAATAGAAATACATTAGCAGCGCGACAGCCGGCTGTCGCTTGGTCGTCGAAAGGTTAATAGATCATGAAAGCGGCATATTAAAGAACTTAAAGAAAATCCTAGATTATTTTATTTCAGTAACAGTTCAAAGCTAGGGCGGGTCGCTAGTATCTTTTGCTAATGGTAATAAACTTCGAAACAAAGGACTTAATTCTATATAGGACATCAGTTTAATATTTTTAAACATTGTGGGTCCAAAAAAATACATGCACGGCAAGATTTAAAATTATTCCTATTGCTAGGTCACATATACCGTAAACTATTTTATTTTTTCTTCACACAAGCAACACCGCCAGATAAAATAAGTCCAAAATGACAAAAATATATATTTAATTGCTTTTGCCCGCGACTTCGTCCGCGTGGAATAATAGTTCCCGTTCCCGGGGAATTTCCGGGATAAAAATTATCCTATGTCCTTTCTGGAGTCCCAGACTATAAATGTGTACCAAATTTCATTGAAATCGATTTAGTAGTTTAGGCGTAAAGACGATACAGACAGACAGATAGAGTTACTTTCGCATTCGCATATTAGTATGGATTTTGTAAATTGGTTAAAAATAACATCTCATTATTATTTTTCATATTTTAAGCGAACGATGAGGCCGGTGTACAAAAATGGAATCCCCCAATCACCAAACCAATTAAAACATGGATCAATTAACAAAATATATATCACCACTCGACTGTCAAAAGAAAAGCTTTAAAACGTCCCCTAATATCCCCTAACCATAACTTTTCTAATAAAAACATATTTATTCCCCCTCCACGTTCCCTATTTGAAAAACAGGTGTATTGAAGGTCCTGTTGGGCCCCCGTTAGCGTAACTTTTGACTTCACTGTCAGGGGGCCTTTTGTCACAGATTATAATAGATTGTTATTCTGCTGGGTACGTATACTTTTGTGAGGTGGAATAATAATATGGCTTTAAACGTAAAGCAAATATAATAATTTGTGCTATTTACGCTCGCTTCTGAATCAAGCTTTGAAAGTAAGAAGCAGCTTGGTCATTCGCAAAAAAAAGGAAAAAAAATCTAAAATGCGAAAAATTTTAATTGAAATGTTGGTCTTTCTGTAAATGGGAACACACACAACGAACAAATCTACTATGTATACTAGATATTCATTTGATTTACTTTATTATGTAAAATCAGAATCAGTCAAATTCGTATAAATAGAAAAAATAAATAGGATCATTTTTAAAATACTTTACGAGGCATAATTTTGGTGATCATTTTCATTTTTTTGGTTCCCTGTCATAATAATGTTACTATAGGTATAAAAAACTAAAACCTAAAATAAAACAATTGGAGTCAAATGCGCGACTTCCGTTATTAAGGTCATATTATTTTATACTTATTAGTTTGATAACTCAGTTACCTTTTTGAAATAAAGATTATATTCTTTCAACACACTCAGGGAAATCTGATAAAATAACAAATAAAAAACATTATTATTAAGTATTACCAAAAAATACCTCAAGTACAAAATACCCATAACAAAAATGTTTGAACAAAAAGCGTTCAATTTGAACATAGTTATCGTGGAGTTCACATCAAAGCTTCGATATTAAATTATTTCATAAACTGATTCTCTTTGATCTCACTGCGGGGGGCGAAGCGCGAGCGTGATCTGGAGAGTGGTTCTGTATATTGAAGTTTGCAAGATCATTAACAATTAAATTTTTTTACATCAGCATCGTGTCGTGATGACCTAGTGGTAGATGGTTAAGGCGCCCGTCTCTCATACTGAGATTGAGAGCACAAATCCGAGCAAGTACGAATATGACTATACTACTCAAAGTAGTAAAATTGGCTCCAATCAAGATCATATTTATTTTGTCAAAAGTTGGCAATAAAGTCTGCCATGTGAAATATACGGTCTATGTTTTTGCCAAAATTTCCACTTTCCCTGTTGAATGTCGTAATTATTATTACGAACCCACCACAGAGACTTGGAATGACGTCACTGTAAGCATACACTATTATATAAGCCAAGGATTGAATTATCTTGGACGTAGTAACTAGCTTTAAGCAACCTTTGAGTGCTATGCTTAATATCTCAAACGCCTTCAAATATCCTATCAAAAAGAACCGGGACATAACACCGTGTTGATTCTTGTGTGTGTTTTGGTTTATACTTTTCAATTCACATATGAATTAAAAGTTTATCTTGGACATCACTGACCCGTGCCTCGGAAAGCACGTAAAGCCGTTGGTCCCGGTTGTCATTCGTAGAACTTTGACCGTCGTTACGGATAATCCAAAAAGTGTAACCAGTCTAATCTAGGGGTATAATGTCGCCCAGTAACCGGGTTATGAAGGTCTGAAAGGCAGCCAACTTACGTGAAACACTGGTATCCAGCTGAATCCAGTTAGGATGGAAGCCGACCCCAACAAAGTTGGGAAAAGGCTAGGGAGACGATGATGAAGTTATTATCTGCTTCCTAGCTTTTAATTAAGTAATCAATAGTAGATTAAGTAATTACATATTTGCATAAAAGTAAACACTAATCATGATAACAAACAATTGTCTCAAAAAAACGTTATATTTTTAATCCGTACTAATATTATAAATGCGAGTCTGTCTGTCTGTCTGTCTATCTCTTCTTCACGCCTAAACCACTGAACCGATTTGAATAAAATTTGGTACAGATACAGTCTGGGACCCGAGAAAGGAAATAGGATAGTTTTCATCCGGGAAATCCCCCGGGAACGGGAACTATTATTCCACGCGGATGAAGTCGCGGGCATAAGCTAGTTATAAATAAGTAAATACTTTAACAAAAGGTGTTTCCTTCCCGTTGCGTACTGAACCCTAGAAATATCCAATAACAGGCGCGTCGCGCCAAAGCATACCGCGATGCGTAGGGTTGCCAGCACAAATAACTAATTTATTTATTGTTTACATTGATAACATAGATATGTTTATTGTCTATTATATTGTCTATGAAATACAATAAATGTTTCGACGAAAGTAAGTAGTTAAAAATACATACATCAAACGGGCCTGTTGGTATAGTGGTTATAGTGACCCTGATTGCTAAGTCGTAGGTCGTGGGTACGATTTTCACCCAGGACAAACTTTGTTTGATTATTATTATGGCTTGTTGTGTGTCAGGGTGTAATTTATCTAAAATCCAGTTCAATCTCACAAAAAAAACAGAGATAAATATACGTTACTTAGCATTTACTTTCGCTTAGCTATTCTCCGTCTCTTTCCCACCATCACAGTTTGTCACTGTGCGAGGGAGACAAAAATATTGTTAGCTGAAGCTTCACTAAGTACCTAAAAAAGGTGTAGATAGGTTGTAGGCAGTCAAAAAGTGGCACTTCAAAAGTTAGCTATTTGACCAAAATGATACTGAGTATCGCGTTGACATTTGACGTTTATCTCTTTTCACTTGCACTATTTCATTATTCCATCCTTCTTTGACGTGTATTCGTACTTTAGTGTGCCATTGTAATGTTCGGTTATGTATGTGTGCGTTAGTGTACCGTTTTTGAACATAGAATTTCGTTTAGGTAACCTATCTACAACTTTTTACTTATAATAAAGCTAAAGACCATAAACTCAATTCCCCACAACTAAATATTGCGTGTGGCAACCCCGCGCGGCAATTATAACATTCCGCGGCTTCCGGCTGCATTCAGCCACGCTATGATTTGTTACGAACGACGAGGTACGCGTGTACTAATGTAATATTATTATTTAAATACCTAGTACACTATTGTATCTTCCCAAAGTATCGTGACTATATTGATAGTGTGTTGGTAACCAACACACCAACGCGAAACTACGGGTTTCGCGTTATAGTTTCGACAGTTGTTACGGATAGAAGCTAAAAGCTTGACAATCAGCCCAATCTTCAGAAGGTTGTTGTAAATAATCAAATAAAAATACGATACTTGGTCAACAATCAATAATACTTTGTACCTACTTAATTTTTTGTCGTCATCCGTAGATTCAAGACAACTCTTGAATTCTTGAACTCTTCCTACAACCGTAACAACTTACGGTTGTAGGAACTTCGCAAAGAAACATTAAATAACTGCCAATCACTGAGTTATAGTTTGTATAGAAGCTATTCCAAACAAAAGACGGCGCGTAAGTTTTTGACAGCCAGTAAAAAAAAACGTAGCGTACTTTAACTCTGACACAAGGCTTTTAAGCAAATTACTCGACTAATACTAAAATCATCAATTCCATTGACATCAGAATAATACATATCTATCTCTAAACAATTAAATGTCAAACTCAAATATTCGTTAAAATTTGTAGCGACAACACGGGTAGAAGTTAGAAAGCCTGACAATGAGTCCAATAAAGCGGTATCATGTTATTCAGAAACTGGATTGTATAAGTCTAATACTCTAATAGACAGTCGCCCCAAGTAAAATACAATATAAGGTATCCAGGTAGATCCGCTTAGATCACCTTAAGTTGGATGGGTGACGACTGCAGCAAAGACAAGTGTTTGGAGACGGACCCGAGACACGTAGGTAATACGATAATTACAACGTCAAATATTCACGCAACTGAAGCCGTTGGCAACAGCTACTTAAGACACAATAGTTCTTTAAAAGATTAAATAAAACTCGCAATACGTTCACGCCATCTTGTAAAAATAAAACATTCCGTCAGTCGCCATTTTGAAACTGTCATTGCTAAAGTACCGCGTCCATTTTGTTTTTCGTCGCGTCGTGTCCTCATTCAGTGCTCCACGGTTCATGCCGCCATCCTGCTATTAATTATAATGTTGTTACAGAATTAATAACGCTGTTGATAATAGCAAATTGTTAAATTATTGCCAAGGATAAATAATTTTCGAGGGTATTCAATCAAATTGTATTAATGTTAGCGTATTGTTTCAATGATGGGCAAATGAAATAAAATTTTGTTAATTCCAGTATCTTTTGTCTATACTCTCGCGGATTGTGGGAACCTACGAAGTCACTTGAAAACCATGTTAACTACTGTTTTTTTTACATTTATATTAACAATGCATATTAACCTTAAATTCTCTGAAAAACTAAAGTTGGATTCTGTAAGTTCAGGTTTCTTCACGACGCGCGACTATTCCTTTAGCGATGTCCAAAATAAACATAGAAACCTCTTACTTTGAAAAATCTTGTCAGTACAGTACTTGCTACCATCGTCCTTTTGTGGCGCCTAAATCTCAAAGCAGAGAATAATGATTTTTCAAGTGTATTCCATTATTGTTTCCAGTAAACAATTTTCAGTTGTCATGGCGCCTTTTTCGTTTATTCGTTTTAGATAGATGATGACAAGACACTTAAGTAATTAATTGGTTTCTTTGAAGTACACGGTACCTTTTTAATAATTGATTGTGTAATTAAAAAATAACTAGCCGATTCGTGTGGCTTCGTCCACCGAATTCCGTGGAAACATACATCCCTTGTGATGTTTTTCCTTCATTGATTTGCTATAATAAACTTCTAAACTGCATATGAATGCAAAAAGACACATAGGTCCTTGCCTAAATCCTCCATATCCCAACTTTTTTTCTGAGAGATCTCTAGGCCAACGCGACACGTTGTTACTTTTTTTTTGGCTAATCTACATTCTCCATATTCCTAACCACTGCAACTCCTAAAGGCCTGAAAGTACAGTGGAGTCCACCAGAAAAGTGTCGAGCAATGATGCTCAACGGAGGAACGATTCTTGCCTTGGATCCCGCAACGAAATTATTCAGAAAAGAACAGCGGAGGAGTAAGAAAATACAGATTTCTATATTTTCTGTATTTTCCAGAAAGAAATCTGTATTTTCCATTCTGGAGTTTCATTCTAGTAGAATGGAACTCCCTGCCGGCGTCTGTGTTTCCAAATTCATATAACCCGGAAGTATTTAAGAAACGAGTGCATAGGCATCTATTGGGTAAGCTCGCTCCATCGTAGGCTCCGTCTATGCCCTCGGGCTAGTCTGGGACCAAGAGCAAGCCCATAATAATAAAAAAAAGCTTTACGTTTTTACCATTATTCACGTATATCATAATTATTATTTTTTTCCTTTTATTTATCCATAATGTCATATAAATAAAATAAAAAAACACCAAATCATCCCATTCCCGCCAACAATGACACTTGACCATAGACAAAAATGTAGATAATTGTTTTCATGGCACGTGTTGCCACTCTAGCAACATGTTTTCGCCTATTATCGCTGTAATGTTGGCACGGGAGGGGAGGGCTGTTCACAATGGTTGACAAATTGCCTGACTACAAAGAGCCACGGTTTATTGGGCTACGTTATGAGGGTAGCGGCGTATTTGTGGAATAGGAGAGCGGTAGAGCTGTGTTTGGGGTAGAAAGGTTCGAAGTGATTTATATTTCGCGGTTGTTGGAAACTTTTTAGTGAGATGGAATGGGAAGTACTATGTGATGTCATATTTTAATAGTTTATGAATTATGAAAGCTCCGAAAATTGCTCACAAAAGAAAACAAATGTTCGTATTTCCACCTTGATTTGTATTTGTTCAATGTTCAAAAAAAATATGAGACTACATCAATCGATTGATATTTATTTTGTAAATAAAAAAAAAACTTCTCCAATGTAAAGTTTCTTCTTCTTCTTTGTCGTTTCAGTAGTCTTGGTTATCACGACCGCTCTTAGCAGATATGCAGACAGCACTCGACGCACGACCTCCCGCCACCGCTGCTTGCTGGTCGTCAACCGCGTACATTCGTGCACGAGAGCAACCACCACAAAATGGTCCGTCCACCGCATAGGAGATATTTCTCTTGGTCTGCCTTCCACTTTTCCTTGTACGACAAGACAATCTAACGAGTTGTTACCTGGCCAAAGAATTTCAGGATTTGTTCACAACTCGGTTCAAGATATCCCGAGCATCTTCCTCCAACACTTCATCTTAAGAGCGTCTAGATCTTGTGCGGTTCGGTTCCCTTCGTTGCTGTAGAGGCCGAAAGGTATACAAAGTTCAGTCGTACAAATAAAACTGCATATGCTCTCTTTAAGCCACTCCACGCCTCGCCCTGTGCCCACCATGATTCAGTAGGTGGCGCGGGCCACATAATGAGATAGTGAGCTACGTCGGCTGGTTATTGCCTTAATATCATAGACATTATGTATAACGATTTACTTACAACGCTTATAATGTACCTATTAAATTATTTCTTACTTTGGGTTGACACCGGGCATCTTGTTACCTATTAACTTTACAACGACCAAGCGACAGCCGGCTGTCGCGCTGCTATTGTCCTTCTATTGTGTCTCAGATCACGTGTGTTGAAAGGTTTAAGCTAGTTCAACACATACTTTAATTTTCACATTTTTACCCTTAAAAAGCGAGATGATCACCAACAGATATAAATAAATGACAAAGATAAAATCAAAAATTCACTATAAAAAAGCAATATTGTTAGGGCTGTCAGTTACACCGATTAGGGCACTTAATATATGATCACAGATATTAGCAACTGGAATTTTAATCACCGTTCTGTACAGCCCTGAGTGGAAAGTTGACAAGAATTGTTAGTTAGGGGTGGCGAGAGGCGAAATTGTATTTTTTTATTCGACAGCGGAGGTGAAAGAGAAAGATTGTGATTTTGAATGTAGACCTATCTATGTTCATCTGATTTTTTTATATGTAGGGCTTGGAACAAGGATAGATGCAGCCTTGAAAACTGAAGTTTTTAAAGTCAGAGGGAAGTTCTTAAAATTAAAATCAGAAAGAATAATACGGCCTGCAATAAGCGAGACGACGAAAAAAAAGTAATTAGTCCGACATTGAGATTATTAAAAAATTTTGGACACGTATTTTTTCTTTTTTCTCGTAAACAAAAAATCAGATACAATTTTTGCATTACGGTGGCGTCAAAAGCCCCCACTATGCCCCCACTCCAGAACTTTGTTGCTCTTTCTTTATCTTTGTATTTTTTTATTATTTTGATGAAGCAAAAAATACGTGTCCCGTATTTTTGGCCGATCTACAAGACGGACTAAACAGAATGCCATTTTTTTTATGTTGTCGTCATCCCTATTCGATTGCAAATTTATCAGTGGGTCTGGTGAATTCTGTTAAAGCTTTTGACACTTATTGACACTGGTTAATATTTTATGATCAGGAATTTGTAATAGAAAGGTAAAGTTTGTTTATGGTAATCTAAAGAAGAATATTTTTCAATTTTTCACTGCTAGATTACTTTATTCCTGAGTGCTAAAATTGCACACAGAAAAAATCACAATCAGGTGCCAGTTCAACAATAAATTGATGACGCGACAGCCCTAAGCAATCAAGGGTGCCACCAGCCCAAAAGCGCATCATCCGATTGTGGACTACTTTTTGTGACTGTGCTCCCTTGCCGGCGCAAATTCATTATATTTGACAGGGGAGCGAGTGTTATTGTAAAGTAGATGAGTTTGTTTGTTTGTCTGTTCGTGATAATTTGATTTAAAATGTAATTTTAGGGTAAATAAAGTCAACCATAATCAAATTAGCTGAAATTTTTAAATAACATGTAAACGCAAAGACACGCGTGCGTACATATATACCGTACGTTAAAAATCACTAGATTTTAAAATAGTTTGGGAAAATTATGTGCTATTGGTCACTAAAGTTACCCTATACAAGGTGGAATCTTTCATCAGGAAAATCTTAGCAATTACACGAAAACAGTCTTTAGATAATCCATAATTTATTTTGAAACGTCGGATTATTTACACAAAAATAGTTTTTAACCCCCGACGCAAAAACGACGGGGTGTTATTATAAGTTTGACGTGTCTGTGTAAATGTGAATGTGTCTCTCTGTGGCATCGTAGCTCCCAAACGGATGATCCGATTTTAATGCGGTTTTTTGTTGTGAAACATCTATAGCCGCACGTAAAACAAATTTCTGGCGTGGCGATGCATGCCGTGGCGACGCTCGCCACGCTCTTGTTTTGTTTCTTTTCAATCATATTACTATTTTTGATATGCGCCTTGGCCTCACGTTTTGTGGTTTTCGGGGGCACTGATGCCGAAAATGAGGTCCATTTCAGGATCCAAGATGGCGGCTAACATTTTTCAAAATTTCGGTCATGGGTTTCGTTTCCGTGGTTTTCGGGGACACTGATGCCGAAAATGAGGTCCATTTCAGAATCCAAGATGGCGGCTAACATTTTTAAAAATTTCGGTCATGGGTATCGTTTCCGTGGTTTCGATGTGTGGATGTCGATGTTTCACATCTGCCAGGCGTCCCGTGACGGCTCACTTTTTTTTTGTTTGAAAGGTATATCAGTCGAGAGTGTTCTTAGCTATGTTTGGTGGAAATCGGTTCAGGTCTTCAAGGTCATCAGGTCGCTTGTTAGGTGTGATAGAAATGTTACACGCTCAGTTTGTTTGCTTTTAACAGGGTTTAGCATTTTTAACCAATACCATAATAATTGCGTACTTTTGTTTGGTCGGGGGTTTTTTTAATTTTTAATTTATGTAAGGTTAGATTACTAACTTAGCTAAAAGTTGGGTTTTGGTGTTTACCTTTAGGTGAGCGTTATATTATTGCTTTTTATCCCAATCGATTCCCTTTCTAGTTTTGAACAAAAACTTCTTTTGAAGATTTTTTCATCATTAAAGTACTAAAAAGAACCAGAATAGAAAAAAAAAACAGAAATTTCAAAATTCTATAAATATTATAACGTTATGAACTACAGGAGCGGAGCCGTATTTAAAATCGCAAGTAAAACGGCGGTATACCCCTAGTCCATTATATTCGGCACGGGGTTACAGGGAGGGTAAGGAACAGAGGGTACCAATTTTAATATTGTTTTCTTGCAGGGGACATCATTGACTTTCACAATTATTCTTAGCGTTAAATCGTGAGGGTAGATTACCATTTGATGTTCGGTGATTATTGCGTATTAGGTACTTGTGTTGTTATAGTTTTTAGGGTTCCGTACCTCAAAAGGTAAAAACGGAACCCTTATAGGATCACTTTGTTGTCCGTCTGTCCGTCCGTCCGTCCGTCTGTCAAGACCCTTTTTCTCAGAAACGCGTCGAGATATCAAGCTGAAATTAATATCACATACTCAGGTCTGCTATCTCTCAAAGCAGTGAAAATATCAAGTTTCTAAATCAACGCAATAAAAAGATACGGCGGTTTACATAGCATATTTAGACATTTGCAAGGGAATCAAAACCTATAGGGTACTTCCCATTGACCTAGAATCGTGAAATTTGGCAAGAAGCAAGGTCATGTAGCACAAGTAAAGGGAAAACTCCGAAAACCGTAAATTTGTAGTTAGTTCACATCAGGCGTCCATCTGTCCGTCTGTCTGTCAAGCACCTTTTTCTCAAGAACGCGTCGAGATATCAAGCTGAAATTAATATCACATACTCAAGTCTGCTATCTCCCAAAGCAGTGAAGAAATCAAGTTTCTAAATCAACGCAATAAAAAAATTCGGCGGTTTATGTTGCATATTTAGACATTTTCAAGGGAATCAAAACACAAAACCTATAGGGTACTTCCCATTGACCTAGAATCGTGAAAGGAGAATGTTCAAATCTAGCATCGCTTTAAAATAAGAGGACATAGCCACAAAAATGTACTCATAAATCATAACATAATATTTTAACTTTCCTAAAATAACTTCATGGAAATCTTTTTAGGGGTTAATATTTTATATTTAATTAGTTATTTATTCGACTTTGTTGCATTCTTCCTTTAATGACGTACTTAAGTAAAAGCGGTGTTGCCAATTTCATAAACTTTCCCATAATCAGTCTTAACTGATAGTATTACATATTTTATTTTTAAGAGCACACGTTGATGTCTCAAAAATAATTACGAATATAACATTCATTTGCGTTACCAACAATTTATATTTAATTAACATTTCTAAAATAATGTTATTTTACTAACAAAAAGTATTTAGGTGTTTAAGTTATCACTTATGGTTGATTTTTATCAGCTGTGGGCAGCACTGCCACGGAAATTCAAATGTTAACAGTCAAAACTGACACTTTCAAGTAAAACAAAGCGACGAATATTTTTATTGAAAATTGAGTTTATTTTGCGTTATTAGATAACGAATCATTGCGGTTAGTTCGTGTACAGCAGACTCTTCCGATTTCTGTGCGTTCAAGCAATCTTTTCAAAACTTTCGTACGTCGACGTTTTTACGACTTCGGATCGTTTCTCTCTTTAGGCAGTACCGACAATTTTGTTAAAATAAAAATAACACGCTGTGCGGACTGTGCCCCCCTTGCTCTGAAACATCCTCTACCCCGTCGCCAACAGGGGGAAGCAACGGATGCAATGGTTACAATTCTACGATACTGGATTAATCCGGCAACGGTTAGTATCTTATTATATTGTATTTACACGTTTTTTTGACGTTAGTGTAGTAGAAAATGAGCGCATTATTGTTATATTATCAACAATATTATACGTTATTATGGATAATACCAAAGATGGTCCAAGTCAATAGCACTATTTGTATTTTGTTGTACAGCTAACTGTAACAGCAGATAACGAAAAAAGCTATTTGAAAATCCTATTAGAATCATTTTCGGTTTCCACGCGGACGAATTTCCTATTAAACTAATGCTAAGATCAATCAACAATATGTAATAATATTTATTATATTTATTTTCAGATGTCAGAAGAACATCCTCTTCTCTCAGGAATGTTATATTATACTCGAATGAGCATCTCTAAACTCTTGAAGTGTAATGTGTGTTGAACGAGCTTATGGACATCAACAGCTAAAACATACAGAGTATTTAGAATAACCGACCAACTCTGACAATTCAGTTGTGCTTGTAAATAATCTAAGTGAAATAAATGCCATTGACTTTTGAATATTTTTATTTCCACACAAACACATTAATATTTCAAATGTTTAAGTACACGCATTGCAATGATGACTAAAATAAGATTTTGTCTGTTTACAATAATAAATTAGTTTCAAATTGTTTTTACAAAAAGAACCCTTATAGTTTCGCCATGTCCGCCCGTCCTCGTCTTACCACCTTAAACCTAACCCTTTGTGACCAAGCGATAGCCGGCTGTCGCCCTGCTATTGTCTTTATTGTGTTTTGAATCATGTAAACATCATTTTAAAAATAAATTATAACAATTAAAAAGGGGATAGAAAACCCTATTCTATGCGGGGCCTGTTTATTTTCTACTCTTTATGCCTATAAGCCACTTAGATTTAGTATGACCTAATTACCATTTACTTGGGAACTTTCCTTGGTTTGTTTAAAACTATTCCGTTTTGTTTTATGAGAATAGAAATCATAATATTGTTGTAATTTGTACTTTTTTGGTAGAAGTTATGGTACATAACTAACCTAAAAACTTGCACATATAAATCCAAATTCAACAAAAACCCCTAAAAATATGTAGATAATTTTTATTTCCTTGGAAAGTACGACCTCTCCCCTCTTTTATATTCAATTTACACTAAGATTACATTATTTTTTATGCGCAACGGCGTCCTATAGTATGGTGGTCAATGTCCGGCAAGAAGCAAGGTCATGTAGCACAAGTAAAGGGAAAACTCCGAAAACCGTAAATTTGTAGTTATTTCACTAAAAAACAAATTTTCGGAACCCTCGTTGCGCGAGTCCAACTCGCACTTGACCGGTTTTTTTTTTAAATAAAATAAGGGTTGTTCTTTGAATAGAATTATTAGTTTGACGGGCCTGTTGGTCTAGTAGTTAGTGACCCGGACTGCTAAGCCGGAGGTCGTGGGTTCGATTCCTACCCCGGACAAACTTTGTGAGATGAGCATGACTGTATGTTCTATGTCTGGGTGTAATTTTTATAATATATGGATGTATCTACACATACACACATTCATCTAGTGAACTGCAACGCGAGTGGACCTGTGCTCAATTTTTGAATTTATTATTTTAATGTTTGTGAAATTTGTCTCCTCAATTTGTGGTTGAAGACTCGGTACCTCTCTTACTATCTTGTGGAGGTACTCATAAGCACCGGGCGCCATCTTTGAAACTGTAGAGCTTCGTCCCTTTCGTTGAAGAATTGGTGAGTCGAATGCATGGTGCCAGCATATGGGAAATATACATTAGAAACATTTGGAAAAAGTCGACTGTTTGACTGAGGTTCGAGCTCGCGACTCACCGCGCATTGAGGGCACGGACCGGGCTCGTTAACACACTGGACCACGGGTTGGTGAGAGGCGCCGCGCGAAATTCTTGACCGCTATCGGCACAACACATTACTGGCTACGTAGAAGGAACAACAAAATAATCGACTAGTTAAGGATATTATTTTAAGTTATTGATTGAGATTTTTTACCATGAGCCGATCCCCGACTACATCTTCGTCCTTCCCAAACCTGACAAGCATCTCCGGAACCGCCGAAAATATAACACAAAGAAAGAGAAAGCAACCAGAATCTGACATAACTAGTGCTATCCAAACTCTTACTCAAGAGATGAATAAGAGGTTGGACGAGTTGCGAAGTTATTTCGACGGGGCCATGTCAAATTTATCGGAAAACATTACGTCCATTAAAACTGATCTGGCAGCGGTCACTCAAGTTACTTCTGATATAAAAAGTGAGTTAAGCTCTCTGAGGTCCGATCACGTAAAATTGGAATTGCATGTAACTGCGCTAGATGACAAGCATAATACTGTTACACGAGATATCGCCTCCTTGCAGGAATCTCTTCAGTATACCACTAGCCAGCAAGATGACTTAAAAAAACAATTTGATTCTTTAAGTAAGCAGTCTACGAGTGCAGAAGCTGTAAATGAAACAATTGTGAAATTGGAAACGAAAATCGATTCACTTGAACAACAGGCTCGGCAATGTAACCTGGAGATCTGTAATATTCCTGAAAAACGCGCTGAAAATTTGATAACGCTTATGGAGACTTTATGTACGAAAATAAATTGTTCATTAAACCAAAAAGATATTATTGCCATTCACCGAGTTCCGCATGCGCACAAACAGAACAATAAGCCGAAGAATATAATTGTTAAACTTAGCTCACGTATACTACGAGATAATCTCCTAAGTGCTTTCCGACTGGCAAAGGGTATAAAAACGGATCAACTTGGAATATCTGGTGCTCCCCAATCAATCTATATGAATGAACACCTGACATTAAAGAATAAACAGTTGTTTCGAGCATGCCGAGAAGCTGCCAGCAAAAATAAATTTAAATTCGTGTGGGTCAAGCATGCTACTATCCTCGTGCGCGAGATCGACGGTGAACCAGCTATTGCCATACGATCCCCTCAGGATATTCTTAAAATTACCCCGGGTTTCACAAAGCGTAATTAATTTATATTTTAACAACTTTTACAAGTCATTGTCTTTTATGTTATTTTTTTATATAGCTATTATTGAGTGCATGAATTGTGATATCAATTCCATTATACTATGTTTGTTTTGCATGTATTTTTATATAGTTTACAGTTTCAATTGTTTGTTAAATTTGAAGGGGTATGTGAAAACTCAATTGGTTATTTTATATCACTGTCATTCTCATACGACTATGCAGTCATATCTGTTACATAATGTCGTAATATTCTTGTTTTTTAAGGACTATGGTCTAAACTTAATTTGTAGGTCAAAATTACAAGACTATTGGCTTTTCAATTTTATTGAATTCTATACTATTGAATCTTTTACTTACATCAATGGATGAACTAACTATTTATTATCAGAATTGTAGGGGAATGCGGACCAAACTTAACATCTTATATATGAACATACTATCTAACTGCTATGACATTATAATCTTAACTGAAACTTGGCTCACTCCCCAGATTTTTGATAGCGAGTTCTTAGACGACCGCTACGTAGTTTATAGATGTGATCGTAACCGTATTCTAACTAACAAGAGGGAAGGAGGTGGGGTCCTTGTCGCAGTACTGAAAAACTTACGCTCGACTCTCCTACCCTTTGATCTACCAATCACTCCTCACATTGAACACGTACTTGTACAACTTCCAGGTACTAACAACAATGGTAAATGTGTCATTAGTGGAGCTTACATACCTCCAAAATCACCCGAAGAAGTCTATCTATGTCATTTTAAAGTTTTACTTAAAACATTAGATAAGCAAAACATTAACACGTTTTATCTGTTTGGTGATTATAATTTACCGGATGTTAGTTGGCATCCAAATACTGACAACACTACAGCTCTTTATTGCATTGGTAGTTCATCACTGTGCGCACATATGAGTGACTTCATGTCGCTACTAAACGCTGCTCAGTTTAATAGTATTTTAAACTATAACGGTCGGACATTAGATTTATTAATTAGCAATACGAACTGCATTACTTTCCAACCTTCTTGTACTTTACTACCGGTTGATGATCATCATCCTCCCTTTTGTGTCACTATATCTTACATTTCCAAACATAAAAATCTTTTGCAAGCTAAAACATTAAAATATAATTATTATAAAGCTGATTATGAACAAATTAATTCAGACATTAGTAAAATTGACTGGAATGTGACCTTAAATTGTCTCCCAGTAGAGCAGTGTGTTGACACGTTTTATAATATTATTTTAGGCTTAATTAAAAACCACGCTCCCATTAGTCATTCTAAATCATCCAAATTCCCTGTCTGGTTCTCTAAACCGCTCATACGAATATTCAATAACAAAAATAAAGCTTGGATTAAATGGAAAACATACAAGAATATTTCAGATTATGAACAATTCTCTTTCTTAAGACGACGATTTCAAATAGAATGTAAAAAGAACTATACTAAATATATAAATGATGTAGAAATTAACATAAGAAAAAACGTAAAAAATTTATGGACCTATGTTGCCAACAATAAAATAAAAGCTGGTATACCAGCCACTATGTTCTACAATAGTGAAAGTTCTAGTGACCCTAATGCTATCTGTGATCTGTTCTCTAGTTTCTTTCAGTCTGTCTATGAACCTAACACTTTTGATAGTAGTTATTGGTTACCCCCTAATACGTATGCTGGAAAGTGTACCATACTTAACCACATCACCTTTAGTCCTGACCAAGTTTTACAAGCCTTAAAATCATTGGATGCAACAAAGGGCCCAGGGCCAGATGGGTTACCAGCATTATTTATTAAAAAAACAGCTGATACGATACATATTCCACTACACATTATTTATAATAAATGTATTACTAAAGGTACATTTCCAGAAGTGTGGAAACGAGCCAACATCACGCCAGTACACAAAACGGGTTCGAAACATGATGTTGAGAACTACCGCCCTATCTCTATTCTCTCTACTTTGTCAAAGGTTTTCGAGAGACTTGTACACAGAGCAATATATCCTGCAATTCATAATGTTATTCTCACTCAACAACATGGATTTGTTCAAAAGAGGTCTACTGTCACAAATTTGTTAACTTTTACAGATTATTTGTTTAATAATATGGATCAGCAGGTACAAGTTGATGCTGTGTACACAGACTTTCGAAAAGCGTTTGACAAAGTGGATCATGACCTGCTCCTTAAAAAACTGGCATACAATGGCATTCGTGGAGATCTACTCCGTTGGTTTACGTCGTATGTGTCAAATAGAACTCAGAGAGTTGTGATCAAAGGTTATCAGTCTAGCTCCGTAAGTGTAACTTCTGGTGTGCCTCAGGGATCCATTTTGGGACCCCTTCTCTTTATTATTTTTATTAATGATATAGGGCGTTGTTTTGTGCATTCAAAATTCTTACTTTATGCGGATGACCTCAAAATTTTTAGGACGATTCGGAACCACAATGATTCTAATTTACTCCAAGAGGATCTGCATAGATTCTCTAGTTACTGTGTGGAAAATAAAATTCAATTAAGTACGTCGAAATGCATATCTATCACATTTACAAAAAATAAAACAGTGATTCAAAACACATACGTATTAGATAACGCTACTCTGAATAAGGTCACATCAGTGAAGGATCTAGGAATACTATTGGATAGCAAGTTACACCTTGATCAGCATGTACAAAAAATTATTAATAACGCCTACCGTATGTATGGTTTTGTTATGAGAACCACTACAGACTTTAGACACATTGAAACGTACATTCACTTATACAAATCGTTAATTAGATCACAACTCGAATACGCTGTATTAATTTGGAACCCCTTTTATCAAAAGTACATAGATAATATAGAAAAAGTTCAACGTAGATTTTTGAAAGCCCTGCACTACCGCTGCCGAGACTATCTCAATATCCCCAATTCACGTAAAGATACCCAGCTGTTAAGCTTAAAAACTAGACGCTTATTCCTGGAAACGATGTTTCTCTATGACTTGTGTAATAACAGATATGATTGCATGGACCTTGTTAATAAATTAAGTTACATTGTTCCAACGACTGTTATGGGACGGGGAGTGCGCGCACGTCCGCTTTTCGCGGTATCTTCATGCCGCACTAACGCGGGTGAGCGCGCGCCTCTTCGCCGTATAGCAGATAATTTTAATAGAATGTTTGCTGATTTGGATTTGTTCTCATTGTCTGCCAATCGTTTTAGAAGTTCCTTAACCCAATTAATTAATGACTCCGATAGCATAGATTAATATAGATAGAAGTCAAATAATTATGTAACTTAGTTTAGCATTAATTTTATAATACATATTATCTCCCTTTAACTTCCTTTATTTGTGTCCTTAGTTTTACTCGTATGCATATAGTTCGTAAAAACTTTATATTGTATAATACGTGGATAACGTTGTGAGCTACACATATATAAATACTTTATGTCCTATCATGCTTATATGTTGACAAATGTGTGTAACTGTTTGTTTTCCCGAAATAAATAAATAAATAAATAAATCTAATCATATCATTTTGTCTGGTTATCATAACACAAGCTCTGATTAGCTTGGGATCAGAGGACCGTGCGTGAGTTGTCCCAAGATATTATTTATTATTAGGTTTTTGCTCTTTTTGGTAACGGTTAATAATATAGTTTTTGACACATCGCCCAGCGGCTGTTTGGCTTTTCACGTGACCAGAGGGCTTGCCTTTTCATAGGATAAATAATTAGCATTGCCATACAACGTGTCAATGCTGCCAGCCTTTAGGGCACCCGTCCTATAGACATTTCTTGACTTGTAAAAATCGTATTTATTAATGTCATGTAGTAATTTCGAATTTGGCTTTATTTTAAGATAGTTAAAGTACACTCTTTCTCAACCTCAACTCTTTATTACTGGCATTTGTAAAAAGTGACAATAATTCTGCCACGACCATGTTTATCCATACTTACTTACTTACTAATATACTTACTAATATCAACTTCAACTTCAACTTTTATGTAATTATGGCAATCCACCGAATCTTCGGTGATTTCTGCCAATGTCCAGTTTGATTTATAATTTTTTTTTAGTGACAATTGTACGGTTTTTAAATTATAGTATGGAGATCATACACGTGTTCTTATAACCAAGAACACGAGATGACTCCCTTACTAATATTATAAATGGGAAAGTGTGTCTGTCTGTCTGTCTGTATGTTTGTCTTTCCTGCACGGCAAAACGGAGCGACGAATTAACGTGATTTTTTAAGTTGAGATAGTTGAAGGGATGGAGAGTAACATAGGCTACTTTTTGTCTCTTTCTAACGCGAGCGAAGCCGCGGGCAGAAGCTAGTTTTACAATATCTCAATCGAAGATCTATAATCTATATAACAGAAATATGTGCAAAAAAAGTGCTAAGTGCTTCTCTTTGTGGAGATACCTAGTCAGTCAGAGCCTCGTCAGTGAATCAGCAGGGTGTACCATGTGCAGGTGAGGTTGGCTTTGACCCTCGAGGTGATGGTTGGGCCACTTACACCCCCACTTTTTCTCAAAGTTTGGTATTAATATAGCTTTCAAAACTTTTACATATAAATAAAGATGTAATTCTGAGGTACTAGAATTTAAATGTTGACCAATATAGCATAGTAATCTTCAAATGCAATCATGGCACAGGAATAAATCAGTTGGTATTAAAACCTGTGGGTTTTAGAATTTATTTCTAGACGACAAACGAACGCGGTTATTGGACATTTTGATAGATATTCATGGCTTGTCTATGGGCACCATAAACTATAGCGTCATGCCGTGTTCGTTATTTAAACTTGAGATCAAAAACGGTTATATATAAGTTTAAACCTTCGAACACACGTGATTCGAGACATAATAGAAAGAATATAGCAGCGCGACAGCCGGCTGTCCCGTGGTCGTAAAATTAACTGACGTAGTGCCCAAAAAAGCTAAATCATAAAATTTTAGACAGTTAAATAATTAATAGTAGATTATTAACCAAGGGTATAAAGCAGTGTCTTCTGTCTCGGGTGACGATTTAAATCGCGTAGCGATTTAATAGTGTAGCGAGGGTTTTTATTTGGGGAGTGGGAAATCATGCGGCGGGTTGGCGTGTCAGACTTTTACTGACTAAAACCCACTCATGTTCCTTCGATTGCCCTTTATGTTCCAGGGTCACGGTAACTATGTATTATAAACATTCCGCAACCCCGGCAGGCGTTGGCCCTATTGGGTCCCTTCCTGTGCTGACTTCTTCTCTTTGAGGCGCGCGTGGAACACTAACGCGCCGGCGACGCGGTCCTGGTCATAGCCGGGCGGCGAGCTACCCATCGCTCGCCATCCGCAGAACCGCGCCTACGGTGGCCGGTAGTCGTCTTGCGACTCGAGGTCTTCGCCTGGGTCTTAGTCCGGGGCAAGAGTCTCGTCGTTGCCTCTCGCGCGCCGCCGCTTCCTTCACTAGCATAACTGCTTCGCAGAAGGAGGCGACAGCATCCCATTCAGTCGCCTGAACAGCGCCGGGCGCGAGAGGTCACCGCCGCCGATCGCCTCTACGAGGACACGTCGATGGTCCGCCCATGCGCGACACACCTCCACCGTGTGCTCGACTGTGTCCTCCAGGCGACCGTTACTGCAGTGGTGACACCCAGGCGTCGTTTCCGCCCGAATCCGACACAGGAACCTCCAGAACTGACCCTGTCCGGTGAGGACCTGCGTCAAGCGAAACGTGAGAGCAACGTGGCGCCTCTCCAGCCACTCCTCAAAGAGGGGTCTTACCGCCTCTATTACGACGTGCCCAGCACTAGGTTGCGACAGTCGCTGTCTCCACTCCGCCATGAGATCTTGCCGGAGTTCCGTGAGCCGCGCCGCGATAACCCGCGGTAGCGGGACTTCGCCCCGGCGTTGCACTTCCACGCGCCACTGGTACGTGCGTGCAAGGACTGTTGCCTCCAGATCCCACGGCGGGACGCCGGCAAGGAGGCACGCTGCCTCGCTGGAGACCGTGCGGTATCCCCGCACCATGCGAATCGCCATGACCCTCTGGGACGCCCTCAGAAGCCGGGCCGGAGCCGTGGCTAGGTTGGGCGCCCACACCGGAGCCCCGTAGAGGGCCATGGACCGCACGATCCCCGCGTAGAGCCTCCGGCAGGAGGCGTTTGGACCACCGAGATTGGGCAGGAGCCGTTTGAGGGCAGCTCCAGCCCTCGCCAGTTTGAGGCCCAAACGTCGGAAATGCTCCGTGAAGTTCCATCGGTTGTCGAGGACCAGTCCCAGGTACTTTATCGTCGACTCGACACCGATGTGAAGTAGCGAGGGATTTAAGTTTACCCAAGACTAAGACAGCTTTATCACCGAAGAAAATACTCTACTTTTCGTACCATTTGCGAAAAAAATAACACAATAATAATATGAGATAAGCATTTATAAAAAAATTATGACAATTAAAAGTAAAAGTTAACATTTGAAACATTGGTCCAATTATTGATAGAGAGAGTAATTTCTTTTTTGTTTGGTACATTTAATATGTCTATGTATTATTCTGTACTAGATGAAAACCCGGCTTCGCTCGGGTGAAATGTGACTCATAATACACCTCTAGATATAAAATGTAGGTAGATATTTCTGTAGTTATTAGTTCTCAAGGAATATTATAGGCAAGCAAGGCATAGATTCGTATAACTTCGGTCATTGTCTTTAATAAATATAGTAAATAAAAACTGCAATAGTTTTTACATAAATAATTTTTATTTTATATCAACTAACATAAACATAACATAAATAAACATAACAAATAACTTTTAAGGTTAATTCTCTGTAGTCCTTTTTTTACTTTGGCAGGTAGATAAGTTACTACTTACTAATTAAGAAAAAAAAAGTAAAATGTTCTTTATTCAACTCGGCTAAATCAAAAATAATATTGTGAAACCAATTGTGTTAATTGTAATTATACAATTAGTATTCACCCGAGAATTTGGCAAAGGTACTTATTAAGAAATATCAATTAAACATCACAGATTGATTATCATAAAATTTCTCTAATCTAATAATTAGAATTTTTAATATCATCAAATTTTTTAGCCTTAAAATGATTAGCATCAGATGTATTGCCTTTGTATAAATCTAATAATATATCTGGAATTGGCTTTAATGTTCTATCTGCGTCTATGTATACCTTCCCATTAAGACAACAGTTTTTAAAATGATTTTTAATTTTTGCACCTAAAAAATGAAGTGCTTTACATTAAACACATTCATAAATCATAGAACAGACTGAATGTACAGATACTTGAATGGTGTTATTTGAAAGTGCTAAATATACATAGTTCGTCCGGGGCTGATGTTCTGTAGTCAATATGGTTGAATATTTACGTTTCTTCGGAAAAGAAAACAGAATCACTGCTGACTGACAGCATTGATTCTTGGAGCTATATCGTTTTTTTCTCTTGGTACAAAGAAACATCATCTCTTCTGTTAGCGTCAACTCTTCATTATCCACCTTAAAGGAGAAAATATTCAAATAATAATAAATAATTATTTTGTATGTATGTAGGTATATCCTCACACCTCTATCTGGTAATATGTGTTATTTTTCATTTTACTGTACTCGGTGAACTGCACCATTAACTTACCAGAAAGGTATCATTGATTGGTCAGACGCATCAGGAGCAGTTTGATTTTTTGGAAAAAGTTTGGAAAGTGCCCGAGCCTTTGTTATTCTTAACAGCCTAATTGTTTCCAGGCCACAGCACTTGCAATAATTGAAATTATCTGTTAGAATAGATGGACTGATTCAAATACACAGTGTAATGTCTAATTGTATAATAAGAACCAGCCAAGTCCAAGTTGTACTTGTGTATGGAGGGTTCCTGTGGGGAGATTGTAAATTGTAAATCACTATGCAAAACTAAATGACATTTGAACTGAAACAGAATAAAAATATTTATTTTTGTTATGACTCACTCAATATTTCCGTCAACAATTAAAAAAAAACTAAAAAAAAGTTTTCGGGCGCAACATCAAGACCTTTATTCATATTCTTAACACTCAGGCAAACATCCTAGCTATTTGTTCCTGGTGTACCAGTAACTGATGACAAAAATGGTAAATAAAATATGATGAGAGCAACACTGGGGAAAAAGGATTAAAATATTTTGATACTTACACTAATTCTTTATTAACAATACTAATATTATAAAGAGGAAATATTTGTATGTATTTTTGTTTGTTAGTCTTTCACGCATTAACTACTGAACGGATTTTGATGAAACTTTACAGAATATTACAGAATTATCGCCTATGTCTTATTAGTTATTATTAATCAGAATAAGACATAGGTGATAATTTGTGCAGTTTATTCAACAGTGATGTTTGATTAGTTGTATTTTTCTATGAGCCGATGAGACGATTGAATAAGATTCGGTACATCATATAGTCTGGGACCCAAGAAAGGACATAGGGTAGTTTTCGTCCCGGAAATCCCCCGGGAACGGAAATGAAGTCGCGGGCAAAAGCTGGTATAAAATAAATTAAGATAAACCTAATCTATAATATAAGTACTTTATTTACACAACAAAAATGAAAGAAATGGTTATTCGCTTTGTGATTGGTATCCCAGTTCGTTTAGCGCATTGACTATGGTAGTGATCGTCACATAAGGCAAGTCAAACGTCTTTAGGCGGCTCATGTGAATCTGACACCAAGGCTACTGCCTTCTTCATCGGCCTTCTGCAATAATTCGTCGCAAAGTATTAGCACACGCCCCTGTAATAAGCCAAAATTATATGTTACGCAATATATATATACATATGATAAACTCATATAAATGGATATTATGAAACAAAGTATCAACTTTAGCGACTCATACTAACCAGTCAACGCAAGCTAAGCACGCGGTCTAAAATCGAAAATTGCGTGTAAGCCACACCTTCTTCTTTCTTTACAGATTTATCAGTACACATTATAAACAGTGCTTCTGGATTGTAACCGCGGTGGTTTCTTAGTCATTCTTTCACTTTTTACTAAAGATTTCATGAAAATAACAAATGTAAACAAATAAACGTAATGTCACTTGACAGATGACATGACAACAATACCATATAAAAATCATTATTTGTTTTACTTTTTTTTTTGTGATGAGTTACTGGTATACATATAGGTATGGTCGGAATAATGTACTTTTTTGACGCGACAACGTGTTGATTGGCGGGACGTATTTGAGAGATAATATATTGTCTACTCAAAATGGCGACTGCGGTTTGCCCGTCAGTGTCATTACTCAAAATTTAATGAATTAATAAAACGAAATAATCTCCGTAATCCGAATTTTGCGGATATATGTTGTCGACTCGAAATCGATATTTTTTTATGTTTTGTTATTCAGGTAATGTTTCGATCGAGTCTACCGTACCCCTTGACGAAATTATTAATATAGATGTAACTATTTAAGCTACGATTATCTCGCAAAGCCACCAGCCGCATCCCGTTATAGCCCGTACAATCATTATTTTGCTGCGGAGTTCTTTTAAAACTGTGATAGGTATATTTTAAGACAATCATTGAAAAATTATGTTAAGAGCAATTTTGTACAAAATTAATATACTTTGTTGAATGAAATATTTATAACAAAAAAAATTACCTATTATTTTAGAACAATTTTTTACCATAAAAATATTTATGTTAAAGTTTAGA
Source organism: Athetis lepigone (assembly GCA_033675125.1). Taxonomy (NCBI): domain Eukaryota; kingdom Metazoa; phylum Arthropoda; class Insecta; order Lepidoptera; family Noctuidae; genus Athetis; species Athetis lepigone. Next base: position 7,656,040 of record CM066220.1, on the reverse strand, counting down.
ACGTTTAAAGAGGAACAATATTCTGAATTACATTTCTTTTACATAACTTTAGCCGTTTACGCAACGCACGCAACGGAAGGTCTCAAAATTAATTTCTTTTTTTTATTATTATAACGTGGACAAATGGATTACAGAGTGTGAGAGTTCTAGGGTTCCTTTTGAGGCACAAAACCTTACAAAAATAATACAGAAAGTGGGCAAAGCAGATAAGTATCCAAGGCCGTCATATACAATTGAGTTTTCTTGAATACCAATGAATGTATTCAAATGAAATTTAACCTAATTGAAGAACTAGTCATTTTCTACTATAGTTTAAATTTTTATTAAAAAATATCCGTGGGTTTTTGAGAAAACCTAAACTGTATCTGACGGCCCTGGATACTTATCTGCTTTGCCCACCGTACATTAGATTCACACTACCTTTCCAGTTCCACACCCACCTTTCGACGACCAAGCGACAGCCGGCTGTCGCGCTACTATTGTCTTTCTATTGTGACTCGAATCACGTGTGTTCGAAGGCTTAATATACAATGTTACAAGATCAAAAAATCCTATACCTCCTCCATTTTTGTATACCTCCATGTCTTTACAAGTATCGGACGCAGATTATGATATTAAATTGTTTCATGAGAGACGCAAGGGGTGAGGGGGCGGGGGGACACAATAGGGGACGGACTTGGGACGGAATTGTTCAGTTAATTGGTCCCACTGTACCTAGTGGAAAGGCCTGTTTTCATAGAGAGAAAAACCGAGCATTGAAGATACCGCGTCGACGGCGTGTTAGTGTTCCACGCGCGCCTCAAAAAGAAGAAGTCAGCACTGGAAGATAGTTACCGTGACCCTGGAACATAAAGGGCAATCGAAGGAACATGAGTGGGTTTTAGTCAGTAAAAGTCTGACACGCCCTCCCGCCGCACCCAGGACGGGAGCAGTCGTTTGATGATTTCCCACTCACCAAAAAAAAAGCATTGTAGATGGTGATTATCATGGGTGTCTGTAGTTCAGAATTATAGATTGGATTAGAAAATTTCGCTGTAGACCCTGACACGATCAGATTTAGAGAAAATGAAGGCACGGTCAATTAAAGATTGGTTATCTCGAAGTTCTCACACGTGTAACCAATTTTTGTGACTTTTTGAGAGTGCCCCCTAACACTAATTTATTCTTCCGACACTACTTTTTAACAAGCAACTAGAATTTTTACTAAATGGTACGAAATGAAATTGTAGCTCTATTAAAATCAACCAACAGCATTTGAGAAGTGAATACATGCATTTGTTTTTTTTATTGGTTGTTATTACAATTTCTTTATCAAAAATGATAACAGTATGTGCTTTCTGAAAGACTTTTATATGAAGAAAAATTAACAAGGAAGTACATTCTCGAAATGACAAGACCCCAGTGAACGAGCATAATTCGGTTATTTTTTATTTTTCCTGCAGTTTTTACTAATCATCGAAAATACATTCTCCCAAACCCGTACCTGCTTCAATCAAAGGCTTTTACCGACCGCAAATCACTGCTAAACCACACCCCTCCAATCTGGTCCCGCCCCCTTGGCGCATGCGCCGCACCAGCCAATCAGGGCGCTCCAAACTCACCCCCCCCACTAGAGTAGAAGCTACTCTCCCCGATTGACCGTTCGTGATGTCATTTTTTGCGCGCCAAACCGATCGCTAGTAACCACGCCCTAACAAATTTAAAACTGTGACCCTTTTTAAATACAAAACCGCAAGCCAATATCGCTTTGCGAGCCGAACAGAACAGTCGCATCATTCGCAAATTAACTACTTAATTAACCATTTAACTAATAAATTAACCGTTTAACTAATAAATTAACAAATAACCCGTGTAACTAATAAATTAACTGAACTTTACCGACGGACTATACGGTGAGATGTGCATTAAAACAGTGTTTAAAAAATGATATTTAAATATTTCGAGGTCAACTGAAGGCTACAATGATGGAACAGAGGAACCCCAATTTGTATCCGTCAAACTTGACAGATCTGCTGGCGGTGTCGGCGTACCAACAGAACGTAGACCGACTGTCAGCGATATCTGACGGTGAAGACAAGTACAATGCCGACGGCTACACTGACACGGTTGACCGTTTCGCCGAAAACGCGGACCGGTCGTCATCACCAGTGTCGACTTTAGATGACGGCGACAGCAGCCAGTCGGCGTTCGGTGTCGACCTAACGGGGAAGGGGACGAATTTAGCGGGAAAGTCGTTCACAATCGCGGCCATTTTGGGTTTAACGAATGCTGATGAAGACGTGATGAACTTGAGCGTTCAGGAACGATTGCAGCAGAATCAGAGGCAGCTGCAGAACTATTTGTATGCTGGTCACGATGTGCAGAGGATTAATGAAGGGTTTTGCAGAAATATGGTTGGTGTACCGACAGGGATGCGACAAGGTAGGTGGCGAACAAACAAAACTATTAAACTATTTATTAAAATTAGTGAGTCGGTCGTCGGTCACTGCTCTGCTCCTGTGGGTCATATTGTGATGGTATGAAGCCTTTACGTTATTCTGATGTGTGAGCTATTATTATTGTAAAGTTTTAACGAAATCAAAATATAAGCAGGGCTCCAAATTATAATATTAGCTGGCTTTCGAAAATCTTTACTATTTTCTTTACAAAATCTCGGGACGCTAGCGTTAGAGACTTTCGAAGACATTGAGGGGGCCAAATCCAGCTTACGGGGGGCCCAACTAAGTAACTTTAGATGAAAGGAGATGAGGCACAAACAATTATCGGGTATATTTATTACTAGAGACTCCCCTTAGCTTCGCACGGGTGTTGCAAATCTATGAAAAACTCGGCTTTTCTTATATAATGTGAATTTATACAAATATAAACCTTCCTCTTGAAGAACCCTGTTTACTATAATACTTTTCACTACGAAATATCTAAGCTGACATACAGATAGGAGTTTATTTTATACTATATACTAGTATAACGGTCGGTTCCTCGATGAATGGACAATTGCATTACTAGTTAGGTTAGGTTTTCTCACGACGTTTTCTTGACGAAAATTTGATATCTAAGAAAGGGGGTGGCGGAATGTTTATAATAGTTACCGTGACCCCGGAACATAAAGGGCAACTGAAGGAACATGAGTGGGTTTTAGACAGTAAAAGTCTGACACGCCCTCCCGCCGCTGGCGGGAGAAGCCATGTGATGATTTCCCACTCACCAAAAAAAAAACTAAGAAAGTATTTTTTAAGATATTATATGGTTGGGTTGTCCCATTTACGGAAAACCAAACCTATGTCTTAATTTAAAAAGATTCACTATCGTTAACTTCTTTCTCTCTCTTTTCGGCCTGAATATAAGGACTCCCTTCCACTTTTAGCGATGTCCAGGTACACAGTGTAAGGCACAACTCCAGGGATCGTGCAGCGTAGACGAAAGAGTCTCCGATCTGTCGACCACTGGCCTTTTTTATGGCGGGATCAATTCAGCATTACGCTGCCTGCGCTTTCTTGCCCTCTTGTGACGAATCGGCTCAGCGAGAAAGCTGCTCTTTTCTGCGAAATTACGACCTCGCAGAATGATGCAACTGCCTTCCAAACTCTTTCACTGCCAATCATACACTTGACAACAGTTGGCATCGACAGATCTTCCCCAATTTCTGCCAACAGAACACGGCGCTGCATCTGCATCTCCCAGGCAGGGCACAGCTTGAGAGTATGCAAAACCGTGTCCTGGCTGCAACCGCACTGGTGACATATGGGGGTCGCCTCCCGTCTTGCCACTTTGTGCAAGTAAAAAACACCACCACCAAAACAGCCATGCGCTGACAATGCCTGCTAAATTAAACTTAACTAACTAAACTAAACGGAAGCACAACGCCTCTTGTCGCCTCCTTACCCATTTCTTCAGGTTGTCTATTGTTTGCCCGAAGATTATATGCCATAATCATCATTTTCCCGAATATAATTTACCCGAATTTCATTTGCCCGAATGTTTCATTTGCCCTAAAAGACATATGACATACTTTTAATTGCCCGAATTTTAGATACCATAAGATACGAATGCCATAAGTATTGTTTGCCTTATTTTTATGTGCCATAATAATTATTAGACATAATATTTAAATGGCATAACAAGTATTAGACAAATATTTAAGCCCCGTTCTGTGCATGTTTTTTTTTTCTGTGCATGGTTGATGGTGGGCTAGGTCGATGGAGCCCCGCTTCGCAGGGCTCCTACTTCTGTGTGGTTTATAAAAAAATAACCACTCTAACCTAACCTGTCCGAGTCGGGGTGCCCTAAAGTCCCAATTGCATCCAATTTCTCTTGATATAAACAACCGTTATACACCCGATGTCGATGGCAAATTATGTTATGGCATATCATAATTATGGCATGTGATAATTAGGGCTTACAATGATTATGACAAATGATGTTATGGTAAGTGACTTTATGGGAAACAGTGATTCTGGCACGTGACTAATATGGCAAATGAGAGTAGGGCAAATGAGTATTATGTCGTATGATATTATAACTGTTGACTATTATGGCAAATGATATTAGGGCAAATAAAATTCAGGTAAACGGCGGTATACCATTTCTTCAGGATTTGTTAGACAGCTACAACAGTCCAACGACCGGCACTGGGAGTCTCCTACCTTTCCGCCCTTGCCATTGCCTTATGATGGCAGTCTGTGCCTCTCTACGCCACCGTCACCACTACAGGCGGCGAATCACTACCGTTCTTCGCCCGAACTTCCACACATTTTCTGTAAACTTGGCAAGCACTTGTGCTTCCAAGTCCCACGAGGGTATACCTGCCAATGCTAACGTGAGATTTGCGGTATTAGCCAGACTGCCACTACTCTTTGCGGTCGCCGCAGGTGTGCTTTGTTCTGCGCAGTCAGCGATTTTCAGCTTAACCAGGACCAACATACAGACAAGCCGACAGACAAAAATTCTAAAAACTATATTTTGTCTTCGTCTTCCATTGTAGAACAAGTATCAAGAATTATTTAAAAAAAATATGTAATATGCAGTCTTGACCTACTTACAATTATTATTATGATTACTAGCTGTAAACTCGGTTTTACTTGCGTATTTCTCGTTGCCGAAAGATTTTTGGGATAAAAACCATCCTATGTCCTTTCTCAGCAGGTTATGGGCTCTTTGTACCGTGTATGTGTGAAAGCGAGGCAGACAGACAGAGTTACTTTTTAATTTATAAAACTGTATAAGGTATGGATGAATGACGATGCATGCAGACAAAATCACAAACAAATACCATTAAAAACAACAAAATATTCTATTGTACAAAACTTCTAATAAAATAATTCGCGTAGCGTCCCGGGGACTTAATGGGGGTTAATAAAAGCGGATTTAATTAAACAGACGTGCCGGGGACCCTTCCGTCCACGGATTAGTACAATGATGTCCTCGTCCTATAATGCAGGTGGATAAAGGCATTAAAAATAGGGATCAAAGGATTCAATTATAAAAAAAAAACAAATGCGAATCGCGCTGAGGCTTCTGTACAAAGTAGAAATGTAATGCTAAATTAGTTTTTAATCGAGTTTTTTTGTGATAATTATAAGTATCTACGAATGTATTGTAAATTTCGTTTTTCTCCTTAACTGGTGTTATGACATTGCTTTTAGTCTAATTTCATTTTTGTAGATCGAAAAGTAATCTATAGGTTTTAATAGGCGAGACGACAAAAAAAAAGTAAGGTAGTCCGTCAGTTAGATAATCAAAAAATTTGGGACACGTATTTAATTTTTTTTTCTCGTAAACAGAACAGTACATTGCGTTGAAGTTTTGTGAAACGTCACGCCTTTGTATAATTTTTACTGAGAAGTGACGTCACAAGCCCCCTCTCCGGAACTTTGATGCTCTTTATCTTTGTATTTTGTTATTAATTTGATAAAGCAAAAAATATGTGTCAAGTATTTTTGGACTGTCTAACAGACGGACTAAACAGAATGTCATTCTTTTGATGTAGTCAACATCCCTATTCCCTACGAGTGTCAAGAACGATTAGTATAAAACCTGTTCAATTTCACAGTACAAAAAAAAGAAAAAAAATAAACGGTGAGAATGAAAATATTTTTCATTATGAAAATGAGCTTAAAAAACCGAAACACCCGTTAAAAGCATCAGTGTCCGTCGGCTTTGAAGTTTGTTTTTTTCTTTGGCCGAAGTGATTGCAGTTATTTGATATTAATTTTAGTTTGATACCTTCACTGGTAAAGTAAGAAAAAGGATCTTGTCTGACTTATCAGTCAGTCAAGATCCTTTTTCTTACAATGTGATCATATCAGTGGAATAAAGAATGATATTAGGGAAAAAGGCTAGGAAGATGATGATGAATATTACTATAGATAATTAGGGATTTGCCCATCACGCACACATAACCACAAACAAATACCATTAAAAACAACAAAATATTCTATTGTACAAAACTTCTAATAAAATAAGCGTCCCGGGGACATTAATAGGGGTTAATAAAAGCGGATTTAGCCTCGTTGGTTTCGGAAGACAAGTATCATATTTTCTTGACGAAAATATCATTAAGCGCCACACTGGCTCAAGGCGGATTAGGTTTATGTTATATTTATTGTAATACCAGGTTTCTAAACACGATTTTTCTTCACCGATGTCTGTGATGTCAAAGTCATGTTTGTTGGTTTGACTTTTTATTTTAATTTTGTATTTGTTTATTTTGTTACATACATTGTTTTCACATGTAGAAGCAACAAAAAGAAAATGTAACCAAGATTTTGTAAATAATGATTTTATTTAAAAGAGTGTTTGTGGCCTGTGTGTGTGCCTGTTCTTCTCCATAGAGACCTACGATTTGGAACAGGCAATTAGCGTCACTTTCCTTTTCTGACTGACCGACCGACTCTTTGACAATTCATAAGTACCTGTAAATGGTCTAAGTGAAATAAATGCTTTGAATTTTGAATTTTTCCAAATAAATTGAAAAACCCACATTGATATTTGCTTTTACGAGCAAGTGTGTTGAAAAGACTGTTATACAGGGTGTCCCACGGCTATGCCACATGGAGGGAAAGTACCTTAAATCTTGTAGATAGAACATTTTACTGAAAGAAGACATTATATGAATTTTAAAAACAATTTAAATTGCATTCATTGATTTTTGAATAATTAAATGGTTGGGCCGGTAATCGAAATCTTGTTCCACGAGGAAAAATAATCACCCTGTTATTTAATCATACCGATCGAAAGGTTTCATCATAAGGATTATTTTTTGCTAAATAACATAGTGTCACAAATAAAAGGAAGACCGTGAATTTTAACATTTAATGTAAAATTTTGTTCTGAAAAGTTAAAAGTTTACATTGCCGAATGACATACAATTGACAATCATAACTACTTATTACTAATAATCTACCCACTTGAGTAGTACACATCATTTAAATACAAAATTATCCACCACAACAAGACCAAAAAATCGTCAGGGAACGAAATAATCAAAAGTTATCACTTTGTATTCCAGAAGAAGTGACTAGTTTTGAGCATTTGAAAAATTGACTAATTTCTTATTAAATATGTTAAAATTCATGGTCTTTCTTTTATTATTGACACTATGTTATTTAGCAAAAAATAATCCTTGTGATGAAGCCTTTCGATCAGTAGGATAAAACTACAGGCTGATTAATTTTCTCGAGTAACAGGTTCGATTCCCGGTTCAACTATGTAATTATTTAAATATCTATGAAAGCAGTTTAAAATGTTTTCAAAATTCAAATAATGTCTTCTTTCAGTAAAATGTTCTATCTACAATATTTAAGGTACTTTCCCTCCATGTGGCATTGCCGTGGGACACCCTGTATGTATACATAAGTTGTATTCTGATATATACTAAGGGCCGATTTTTCAATTGCCAGATAACTTTTATCTGAAGAGTATGTTTGACGTTTTGACAGCTTCTGTGTAGAAAATATGTCAAACTGTCATATTTATTCTTCAGATAGAAGTTAACTGATGATTGAAAAATCAGCCCTCAAAGTGGTTTTTGACATTGTGCTCTCATTCAATCATCTTTATTTTATAAGAGTAAACGTAAGCATTTGCTTGCCCATTCTTTCCATACGAAACAACCTTTTGGAAAAGGCAACCAGGCTTATTTCTTTGTACGTGGGCAAAAAAGATAAGTATCCAGGGCCATCATATACAATAGGGATGACGACAACATTAAAAAAATGGCATTCTGTTTAGTCCGTCTGATAGACCGGACAAAAATACAGGACACGTATTTTTTGCTTGATCAAATTAATAAAAACGTTTGCTTTTGACGTCACCGTCCTGCAAAAATTGTATCAGATCGTGACGTCATCCGCAACTTCAACGCACTGTATCGTCGTCATTCTTCGTTTAAGAGAAAAAAGAAAAAATACGTGTCTACATTTTTTTTGATAATCTATCTACGGACTAATTACTTTTTTTTTTGTCGTCTCGCCTATTGAGCTTTTCTTGAATACCAATGAATGTATTCAAATGAAATTTAACCTAATTGAAGAAATAGTCATTTTCTACTATAGTTTAAATTTTTATTAGAAAATATCCGTGGGTTTTTGAGAAAACTTAAACTGTATCTGACGGCCCTGGATACTTATCTGCTTTGCCCACCGTACCTACTTGAAAATGACAAGCAAAGTGCCTGTTTAAATGGTATGGAAGTAAACTATTTGAGATTAAGTTTATTTAAATTGAAATAATCTTAATAAACGTTTTTTTTTATCGAAAGTAAATTACTTATATTTTTGTTTAACATTCATTTCCTAATATATACAGGTGAGTTGTAAACTTCAAAAAATAAACAAATATATTTAAATTGTTCACACTGATAGAGATTTTTTTTTATTTGGGAAATGGGAAATCATCAAATGACTTTTCCCGTCCTGGGTGCGGCGGGAGGGCGTGTCAGACTTTTACTGACTCAAACCCACTCATGTTCCTTCGGTTGCCCTTTATGTTCCGGGGTCACGGTAACTATTATAAACATTCCGCAACCACTGATAGAGATTTTAACATAGATTTTGCGCGTTTTTATGCAAGCACGTGCTTGAACATTTTTCAAAGGCGCTTTCAATTTGAAGTTATTTATATATAGGCACTTAGAAATCAAGTAAAAATAAATCAACCAGATACCTGCTATGGCTCCTGACGGAATATGGTTTGTACCAAGGGCCATAGTTAATCCAGTTAGTGTCAGTGACCGTAGTCTGATAATGGTGCATATTCTCTTGTTCACAAACTTAACTAAATTTAAGTTAAATGCATCTTTCTCTTTCCATTTCTTAAAGAAAAGGACAGAAGATACATTTTAGTTTAATCCTGTCAAATTAGCGCCTGAAGAAAATTGACGTATATTTAGTCGCCATGTTTTAAAATCGCGTCTAAATTATCTATATGGAGTGGAGTGTCTGTCTTTTTAATTTTTTGTCCTTTACTTAATTAAATGGAAAGAGAAAGATGTACTTAACTTAAATAAATTACGTTAGTTCGTTAAAAGAATCGGCACCAATCTCATTTTCCTACAATATTATAATAAAAGGGCGTTTTTTTTAAATGCATTTAAACTGATTCAATTCATCTACTGCAGTCACTCTATTTTTTTTATTAATCACAATTAAAAGAGTTTGAGTTTGAGCATTACGCACTGGGCGACACGATACCCCTTTGTTAGATGTAAAAGAATCTATACAACATGTATTAACTAAATTAAAATCGTTTCCCACCTTGACACTTACTAATATTATAAATGCAAAAGTCAATTATCCATACTAATATTATAAATGCAAAAGTGTGTCTGTCTGTATGTTTGTCTTTCTTTCACGGCAAAACGGAGCGACGAATTGACGTGATTTTTTAAGTGGAGATAGTTGAAGGGATGGAGAGTAACATAGGCTACTTTTTGTCTCTTTCTAACGCGAGCGAAGCCGCGGGCAAAAGCTAGTAAGTCAATATTTTTAATTACCATTCATCATATACCTAAAGTATTAAAATCCGTACCTACTTTGAAAAACAGTTTGTCGTCGGAATTGAGCGCGTTTTTGTAGACTATTGCTCAATTGTTTTTCAAAGGCGTTTTCAATTTGAAGTTATTTATTTGTGTAGGCACTGAAAATTCTTGTTTTTTAAGGACATAATAGTCCCTAAGGCTCCAGCCAGAGGCCCTTCAGTGGTTATTCAAATTTTTCTTCTCAAAGTCGCTAGTTGGGTAGGAAACACCCGCCCCATCGTTTGCTTAAATGATAAGAGAAAAACATATTATTGACGTATAAAAGTACTATATTTACCAAAAAAACAGCCAGAGGTCTTGCTATCGATTTCCACCCAGGACCGATATTTTAGTGATGAGCAAGATGGTTTGTTTGTGGCTGGGTGTCCAAGGAGAAAGGGCAAAATGGTATTCCCGGCTCCAATAGATATGGTTGTAGTGTCGTTTAAGTCTTACCAAGAGGAACAATATTTACTATAGCCGCCAGTCTCAAATCTGATTGAGTTTGGAGATAAACCACAGTCTTACTAACTAATAAAAACCCTATTCTTCCGGTTGCCATTTGCGTTCCCGGGTCACGGCAACCTGTTTAGACAGTCCCGTGGCACCGACGATTAACATACATAATACGAGTATATTAGGTACCACTTATACTCTACTTCAAAAAACGAGTAGGTACCAAGGTAATATTTTCTGCATTTTTCCGTTGAAGTTTTCTATTAATAATGCTTTATTACGTTAGACTTCACCATGCACCCGACATGTCCGTGTAAAACATATTTTTGTTTTATTTTGATCAACAGTGCAAATACTATTGTCCAACAATATTGCACATGTTTAACCGGGCGACGTACGATGGGCACTTGTGCACACATAGTGTCCATCATATGATACCTAGGCTATGCGAGGCATACGGGATTTACTGCTCACTATACTTACTGCTATATTTCCTTAATGCTGTTATAGTTGATGCAAGTAATGTTTTAAATCTACTCACTTATTGCTAAAACATATGATTTTTATTTGAAGAACGGTTGTTTTCTTACTTCTGTTAATAATAGAATCCTAAGTGTGTTATATCATCGTCTAAGTCAATCTTATCCTAGCTTTATTTTACTGATATAAATAGTTTGTAGTAAATTCTCATTTATAAAACTTAGTGAGATTACTGCTTCCCAAACGTGAATAGCGACAAGCGCCATGGTAGACGTTTTTGTGCATCAAAATGTCTTTTCAATGATACATTAATGATGACTATTGGAGCGGGTACCACGTCCCACACATTTTTGCCCATCCTCCTTTACTAATAATATGTACTTATGTATTTATATATTATATTATGTTGTCTTACTAAAGCAGCACAGGCTCTGTCTAGTTTCAGATCAGATGGTGTGTAAGTTGTCAAAAAATATTTACTTATTAATATTTTTTCTTGCAGACAGTCCGCGGCCGGAGATGAGGTCGCAAGTAGCACAGATGAAGACCTCCCGAAGTCATTCTATGACGTGTTCGAACAGGTAAGTCTCTGCTTTAAGCATGTTGTCTATTTCCCTAGCTTTGCCTGGAAAAAAATGTGGAATCCGACTAAACGAACCAACGAATAACGAGAAATGGCGTGGAAGCAGCCATGTTGTGCTCTAAGTTTGTTCTATTTAGTTTCTTCAGGAAAACAAACAATTGGACTTTACAGATTGCAAAGAAAATCTTACATAAAATGATTTTTACGAATGTTACCCAGTGGAACTGATAAGAAAGAAAGAAAGAAATTATTTATTTGCAATGAATATGGGTACAAAATAAGATGTTAACATTGTAGCCAGTTCCAACATACTCTACCTTATGGCATGCAAAAGAGAGAAAAAAAAATACCTTAACATACAACAAAAGAAATTACACCAAAGAACGCTTTTATAAGTTAAATTATGTTTTATAATGACATTGGTGCCGATTCTCTTATGCACGAACTAACGTAAATTTAAGTTAAATGCATCTTTCTCTTTCCGTTTAATTAAGAAAAGGACAGAAGATCAAATATTAGTTAAGTCCTGTCAAATTTAGACACTCCATAGATAATTTAGACGCATTTTAAAAACATGGCGTCTAAAAATACGTCAATTTTCATCATGCGCTGTCTAATTTGACAGGATTAAACTAAAATGTATCTTCTGTCCTTTTCTTTAAGAAATGGAAAGAGAAAGATGCACTTAACTTAAATTTACGTTAGTTTGTGCACAAGAGAATTGGCACCATTAACAAAGTACCTCTATGAAAGGTTAAGTAACATTAAAGACTGACGATAGTTTCTCATTTATCTTAAGCATTATAGCTTATGTTGAAAATTCATAGCATAAGATCATTGAAGTTAAGTTTGTTTTTCTGTAAAATTTGCAGCATCTGCAAATCAATTGAGATCTTATTAAAATAGGGCTTATGTTTAACTTACCACCAAATATAGTAACATAATGACATGACACTGACAGACAAAAATAGAAAATGAACACCAAATTGTGTTTCATAAAGTACTAGCTTTTGCCCGCGGCTTCGCTTGCGTTAGAAAGAGACAAAAAGTAGCCTATGTTACTCTCCATCCCTTTAACTATCTCCACTTAAAAATCACGTCAATTCGTCGCTCCGTTTTGCCGTTAAAGAAAGACAAACATACAGACAGACACACTTTCCTATTTACAATATTAGTATGGATTTTAGAAATAATCTATTTTCCTTTTTATATGAATTAGACTGATTTTGATTTTGACTAAGGTAAATAAAATGAATCACTTGTAGATCTGGCGCGTTACGTGGTCACAGTGCTAACCTAACCTAACCTAACACAATTTGGTGATCATTTACTATTTTTTGGTGATCATTTACTATTTTTGGTACGCAACAATATTATTTAAGTGAGCGTTAAATTTGTTCCCTTAAAAAAGAAGATAGACAGTTTTGCTATGTTTAAGAAATTAGGACTGCCTACCATCGCCGCCGCCGTCGGAAAAAATCTCGGCCTGCATTGTCAATATGAAGCCTAGCTTTGAAAAACAGCTGTTTATACATAAAATAAACGAATAATATAAAAAATCAGTATTATTGTTTTATAAAATGAATAGAAGAATAAATTATTTTCAATGTTAATACAAATAATTATCACACACCATCTGTTTAAATAAAAGGATATTCTACTGACTATAGTCAGTCATCGTAAAACGCAATATGTACTACATACCAGAGCCGTAAAATTTTGTTTGCTTCTTTTACACTATAATTGGGTAGTTTACGCCATTAACCAATAAATGTTAGACACAATTTCTACTAGGATAAAATATATATCAGCTGTTTCATACATTATATGGTCGGGAGGGCATTGAACTTTTGTTAGAACAGCTGATAATTTTTCGCGATTTCAGAGTTGGTTCCATAATAAAAGTTGTTTGTTTTCATGGGTAGAATCACCTCCTAGCTGGTTGTGCGAGACCAAAAATACACCTAGTATAAAGCCTCTTTTAATTTCAGCCCAATAAATTCGGTTCATTTTCAATTTGCTAAAAAATTTGATTTTTAGTTGCTTTGAAATCAATAAATAAATCAATAAATCAACTGAGTTGTTATTTTAGTGACGGCATAAGTTGCCATTGCCATACAAAATCTACTGGAGAATTGCGTTTTTTTGACAGCTCATAAAAAGTACTTCAACGCAACCCAGCCCCCTTACCATGACGTATAAAGTAAGATTGTTTCATTCCTGTTTCAGAGTGTGCAAGTGACAGCGTTAGACACGTTGTCTAGCGCCGTCTCTTTCCCACTGAAAGTAATATCGAAGTAATACTGCTATAAGGGCTTGTGGTAGGCCCCCAGTTTCTCAAAAGCACATATTATCTTTCCTAGACACTTGGAATCGATTCTTCAAAACTCGTCGAGCTTCATTGCTCGGCGCTTTTCTGGCGGACTCCACTGTTGATTCTGGCTTTCAGGAGTTGCAGTGGTTGGGAATAATGCGGCGGGATTGTCCCAAAAAAAAAACCAAAGCCACCGACCCTCGAAACTTTAAAATATGTTTTTCACTTTATAATTTTGATCTCTATTCTTTATTTTTAAATATATTATATGTACTGTGTCATAATATCAGCAATGAAAGCCAGTACCGGCCCTTTTTTTTTGTGAGTGAAAAATCATCTAATGACTGCTCCCGTCCTGTGTGGGGCGGGAGGGCGTGTTACTTGTACTGACTAAAACCCGCTCATATTCCTTCGGTTGCCCTTTGTGTTCCGGGGTCACGGTAATTATAACTATTTCGCAACCATAAGCCACCGACCTACGAAACTTTTTATTGTTTTTTTACTATTCTTTATTTTTTTAATTATTATGTGTACTGTGTCATAACAGCAATGTTCTAATAACGTGTAATCTCTCCCAGTTCTGGCAGAAGTAAGAGGATACGCACAATATTCACTCCAGAGCAGCTGGAGCGGCTGGAGGCAGAGTTTGAAAGACAGCAGTATATGGTGGGGCCTGAGAGGCTGTACCTGGCACATGCACTCCAGCTTACTGAGGCACAGGTGAGGGTCATCCATATGTGGTACATTCCGAGCATACAGCAGCGGTATCAATATTATACGTGACATGGAAAGCCAGCATAATTATTACAGCTTCAACTTCAACTCTTTATTAATGGCATTTGTGGAAAAGACATCACAATTCTGCCACGACCATGTTAATTTCACAATACCTCAATCAAATAAAGATTATAACACAAATATATGCAATATGATCTAGTCTGTCAGAGCAGTGTCAGTGAATCAGCAGGGTGTGCCACGTGCATGAGGTTGGTTTTGACTGTGGAGGTGCTGATAGAGTCACTTACGGGTGTAAGTGGCCCTAATTATTACAAACTATTAACAGCCTTTTACTGGCACCGTTGCCAAAATATTTTGTGTCCAGCCTTCCTGTCCCTTCAATTCTTTTACATTTATGCTCATACATGTGTTTTATCCCTCCTCTTCTCATGCAAAAAAAAAACAAATGACTTCCATTTAACTTTTCTGTAATTGGCACTACTTTCAGATTTCCTCTAATATACGTTTTCATTTTTTATCAACATTTGTCTCAGTCCATAATGTTGTAATAGTTGGCTTAATAATTGTAAATTAAACCGCCATTGTTTCTGTCCAGGTGAAAGTATGGTTCCAAAACCGCCGCATAAAATGGCGGAAACACCACCTGGAAGTGACGCAACAGAGGCTAGCGGTCCTTCAAAGACATCAGCCACATGACAGAGATGACGACATCTAAACCACTTGCCCAATTATAGCCTGCACGAGAAAATGCGACTAGAGGCCGAAAAATTGCAACTGGGGACTGAGAAAGTACAACTATTGGTGGAGAAAGTGCAACTAATGCGGAGAAAATGCAACTAGGGCGGAGAAAGTGTAACTAAGTACCGTAAAAGTGCATCCAAAGTTGAGAAAGTGTTACTAGATGTGGAGGAACTGCAACTAGGTCTCGGAAAAGTGTGTCAAGTGTCGGATAAGTGTAAATAGGTACCGGAATAGTGAAACAAGTGTCGGGAAAGTTTGAGTAGATACCGGGACAGTGTATTAAGTGTCGGGAGAGTGTTAAAGGGTACTGAGAAAGTGTAACTGAATTTAGAGAAAATATAACTAGGTATCAGAAAAGTGCAAAGCCAAAGACATCGTGGAACTGATTTAAATTAATGAAAACTCTCAGTGAATGTAGTTTTATAAGTGATTGGTGATAAGTTTAAAAACTATTGTTTAACTATAATGTGAATTTGAAAAGGACTAATCAAATTCGAGTTCTGTAGCTTTAGACTCAAATTTTCGTGATCGGTATGTCGAGTTAACTTTTGAATTGCCTACCTACTGGCTGTTCTTTTGACAAATGAGGAACCTTAGTACTATGCTGAATCAGATGGCAGATTGTACTAACTAAATAAAGGTAATTGAGTTGATTACAGCTGAATTTACACGTCATTTAATTGGGTAAAAGCGTCACCAGTTCACAGCTTTATAATTCTATATTGCACAAAAAATACACATACAAATTAGCAAAAAAACAAAAGTTGAGTGACCTTCTCTTAAATCTCTTCATTACAGCCTAGGGGGGACAATTTGATACACGGAAGAAGACCCACGAAGGCAAAATGATACATGGAGTATGGTCCGAGGAGGGGGGGGGGGGAGTAGACAGCAAGAAAAAATGCAAATCATATTTTTCTTACTTATCTGCTGTGCTTTTCTGATTAATTTCGTTGCGGGATCCAAGACAGTTGAATCGTTTCTCCAGGACTCGTCGAGCTTCATTGCTCGGCGCTTTTCTGGTGGATTCCACTGTTGATTCTGGCTTTCAGGAGTTGTAGTGGTTGGGAATAGTGTGGCGGGATTGTACCATAAAACAAAAGCTAGAAAAAAGACAAGCGGGGAGGGGGGTGTTATCAAGAGCACATACAGACTTGCATTGTCTTCATTTACCCCTACGAGAAACTTAATAAGAGACGAAGAAGTATAGTGTAGTAGCTCTATGAGGCAACTGTCCTAGCCACCAATGATTTATATAATTATAATTATGTAACTAATTACCTATTACAGTCGCGAATCATCATATTATCACACACCCAGAAACTAAGCTGTAAATTGCAAAATACGTAAGAAAATTTGAATTTCGCGGGTTACCTTAAGCTTTGCGCGTCCGCAACGAACACGCTACGTATACGCTGCGAGTTGGTTGCAATCCGCTAGTATGATAGGGCCCTTAGGCGCTGTCTCCACGAGCGAGAGAATCGTGGCGATATTATCGCCGTGCCAGCCACGTATTTCTAAACACTCTCTATGGAACCGTCTCCACACGGCGATATTATCGCCGCGATGCGACGATAATACGATGAGTGGCAACGAGCGCGCCAAACGTCATTACATCGTTGCTAGCCCGCCGCGACTAGCAGCTGGCCCGCCGCGCTCTCGCGACGAGCGCGCAGCGTGCGCGCTGACAAACGCAGCGTCATTTCAGCGTTGCTTCTCGTTAAGCAAGGACGTTTCGAAAAGCGATACCGTTCCGAGTCGCCGCGGAAACGCTGCGATTCCGTTACGACTCGCGACGATACGCGGCGGAATTATCGCTCGTTCGTGGAGATTATCCGACGATATAAGGGCGGACTCGTCGCGATTCTCTCGCTCGTGGAGACAGACCCTTAGTGGTTTGCGGACGATTCCTAATTACAATTGCACGAATAATTACTTTTTCTCTAATCAAGTCTGCTCTTGATAATTCATTAACCTTGTTTTTGTGTGAAATGATGTCATGGAATGGAAGATATTGTGTTTTGTACAAAGTTATGCCAAGAAGAGGGCAATAATATGCTTCAGATTTTTTCTTGATTCTTTGGCAATATATTGGTCTGTTGGTTTAGTGGGTAGTGACCCTGACTGCTAAGCCGGGTTGGTCTCCAACCCTGGACAAACTTTGTGAGATGAGCATGATTGTATGTTCTGTGTTTGGGTAGAATTTATTTATAATATGAATGCATTTATAAATTATATAAGTACATTTATCAGTTGTCTGGTTATCTTAGTAAAAGCTGTGCTTAGTTTGGAATCAGATGGCCGTGTGTGAGTTGTCCCAGGATATTTATTTACTGTCAGGGTCACTAACCAATACACCATACATTTACGCCATACTCCATATAGTATGTATTTGAATTGATTGCGATGCACCAAGCATCGCGTCTCCTTAAATGAGGGCCTATGTGATGCCTATGCCACAAAAAAAGGCTTTCAAAAGCACCTAAATGCTAGATTGTCAAGTGGAATGTCAGCTCTCCTGACTTGTTCTACCGAAGATACAGAATAGACCGAAGTATTTAATATAAGTGTGTATTTTAAACCTATATCTAAGTGTACATTGTCTAGTCAATAAATAAACTCAGTTTTAAATATATTGTCTGGTTTTATTTACCATGGGTTATATATGTATATTCAGCTCCCTTTAACATGGTTGAGCTAAATGGTGCTGATGCCACGTGTCATGCTCGTGAACGGACGCTGTCAGTTGAGATCGGTCTTCTTTTTACTGCCATTACTATTTTTATTTACCTACCTCTTTTTGTTTTTGTTTTACTGCTTATTTTGTTATTTTACCGACATTGTTTTCACATAAAGAAGCACCAAAAATAATGTAACCAAGTTTTTGTAAAACATGAGGTTTTGAAAAGCGTGTCCGTGGAGTTTCTTGCCTGTTCTTCTCCATAGAGTACAGGCAACTAGCGTCACCTTTCTGTGTAATTGACCGACTCTTTGACTATTCAGTACCCGTAAATGGTCTAAGTGTAATAGATGCCTTTGATTTTGATTTAGTTCTTTGGGCCGTGATGGCCAAATGGTTAAGACGACCGTCCCAGTCTCTCATGCACGAGGTTGTCTTGGTGGGTGGTTAACACCCATCACACCAGGCAACCAGGGGCCCTAGTCTGCAATCGTGAAGTATTACAATCGTGTCTTATTTTTTTTTTTTTTTAATAATATGGCAATCAGCCGATACTATCAGCAAATTCTGCCAGTGTCATGTAATGGCTACACATGGGATCTTGTGGTTCATATACTCTTATTTATTACTTAAAATGTTTTGGCGTCCAGTGATGATTGGTTCTAAAACAGCACAAATATTATTGTTAGTGAATTAACTATATAACACGAAGACAGTACAGACACATAATACAATAAGAGGGTATCATAACTTTATATTGTTAGCTGATATAAATTTAATAAAAGCATTTATCATTTGGGGATCTGGGAAAAAGGAGAGAAGGTGACGAACATTTACAGGTTTTTGGATATTTAGTTTTGAAATGACTTGATCGAAAGTGAAAGCGTCGTTTAAATGACAATCAAGGAAGATATGGTCAATGGTCCCATCCGCCAGACCACACTCACACAGCGAACTGTCACGGACTCTAATTTTGTGAAGAAAAACAGGAGTGCAACAATGTCCGATTCGAATTCTAAATCGTGTCTTAGGCCCGTATTAATAGACGTCACTCAATTCTGAGACGCTCTCAAGTCTCTTGCTGTCCTTGTCATTCTAAAGGGAAAAAATAAGGACAACAATAAATTTGAGAGCGTCTCAGAATGGGGTTGCGGAATGTATATAATGGTTACCGTGACCCCGGAACATAAGGGGCAACCGAAGGAACATGAGTGGGTTTTAGTCAGTAAAAGTCTGACACGCCCTCCCGCCGCCCTACGGCGGGAGAAGTCATTTGATGATTTCCCACTCACCAAAAAAAAAAAAAAAAAAAAAAAAGCGTGAAGAAGAGACAGACAGACAGAGTTACTTTCGCATTAATAATATTAGTACGGACTAGTGACCCGGCCCAGCCTTGAACGGAAATTTCAAATCTTTTAAAATCACTACTTTACTTTATTGAATTTTGAGTTTTGCAATGGCCATTATTATAATTTTTTTTAGGATTGAAAATCATGAAACGACTTCTCCCGCCCTGGGCGGGTCTGGAGGGAGTGTCAGACTTTTACTGACTAAAACTCACCCTTGTTCCTTCGGTGTGCCTTTATGTTCCGGGGCAACAATAACTATTAGAACTATTCCACAACCCCTGTTTCCTTTGCAGGTTAAGGCAGTTAGTTCCATATTTTGCCGATAGATGTCTCAATCGTTTTGTCCAACACTGGAATGTGTTTTTTTTTTGTAACGTAATGAGGGTTTTTGCGTATCGACATGACATTGTCAGATATGTCAAAATTCACCAATCGTGCTGCAGTTGGACCTCACGCCTACGTAGTGCCATCTAGCGGATTTGTCGAAAAAACAACATGACATTGACAGATACGACAAAATTCACCAATCGTGCTGCAGTTGGACCTCACGCCTACGTATTGCCATCTAGCGGATTGGTCGAAAAAACGACATGACATTGACAGATATGTCAAAATTCATCAATCATGCTGCAGTTGGACCTCACGCCTACGTATTGCCATCTAGCGGATTTCTCATACGCAAAAACTCTCATTAAATAAGAATTCATACTTAAGCATACATAGGTACAGATAGACAGCAGAGAGCGAATTTGTTCTACATTATGTCACGATAGTAAATACCCTTCAGCATTATCGGTCATGTTTCAGTAAAATATTATCTTATTATCTTTATTTATCTAAATATTAATGAACTTGGATTATTTTTTTAGAATGGGAGATTATTATTGTGTTGTGTTTATCTTTCCAGGTGTTTCTTTTTACAAGTTATCTGCTTAGAAACAAAACAAAATGCTTTTTTACTGTCGAGAACAGGGTTACATTTTTCGAGCGTATGAATGAATAAATGAATGAATGGATGAATATTTATTTGCAAGAATATGGTACTGTCTTACCAACTTACCTTTTTTTTTTGGTGTGTGGGAAATCATCCAATGACTGCTCCCGTCCTGGGTGCGGCGGGAGGGCGTGTCAGACTCTTACTGACTAAAACCCACTCATGTTCCTTCGATTGCCCTTTATGTTCCAGGGTCACGGTAACTATTATAAACGTTCCGCAACCCCGGCAGGCGTTGGCCCTGTTGGGCTCCTTCCCGTGCTGACTTCTCTTTGAGGCGCGCGTGGAATACTAACGCGCCGTCGACGCGGTCCAAGGTGGTATAGGTAGATACATTGGTTTTCGGCATATCCTACCATAACATAGCCTGCAAATCTTTTCACAGTCAGTGTCATGTATGTATGTATACGTGTGTATGTCTCATTCTATAGCACGCTCTACAGCCTAAAGGACTTGTCACACTGGATGCGTTCTGCGGCCTGCGGTCAGGTCAAAGTGAACGCAGCCCGCATCATGTATGAACAACGCTGTCGGTCGGGGTCTGCAATCCCCAACATGCGTTCTTTGGTTGTGCTCGCACGGTCAGATCGCATTCTATACAAAATATATTGATACCGACAATGTTGTTCATACATGATGCGGGCTGCGTTCACTTTGACCTGACCGCAAGCCGCAGAACGCATCCAGTGTGATAAATCCTCAGGACGAGTATTTATTCATTCATTACTTACTCAATGCTTTTTGCAATCGTACAATATTCATTGCTGTGATAAATCTGAGTACATCATTGACTTGTTTCATCAGAAATGACTAGTTATTAGTGTCCGACCGAAGGTCTATTTTTGGCCGAAGCCGAAGCCGAAGCCGATTAATCGGCAATCGCCACAACCTTCGGCCGAAGCCGAAGCCGAAGGTTTGTAATCCCTCAGTAATTAATTATGTTCAATATTGTCTACAAGCTACAATTCGGTATTTTACCATCAATTGACGTAGATACTTTTTATGAGTTTTCAAAACAATATTTTCCCATCGGTTTTGAATGGCAAAACACCTTATGTCACAAAGTAAACAGCTTAATTGTCTATTTGTTGATTGCAAAGCATCTCAAAATCTAATTTTCCGGTAAATTGAATATGAGCCAGATTTTTAGGGTTTAAAGCGCAGGCCACACCGCCAGCTAGCGGGCGGGCGGGCTAAGCGGGCGGGCGAAGCGAACGAAGGAAACTATACAAACTACGCGAAATATTGGCGAGCTAAACTATGGGGTTCACACCGAAAACTACGGACAGACGAGCGACGGGCGGAGCGCGCGGAGCGGGCGTAGCGGGAGAAGCTAGCGTTCTATCTGAAAGACGAGCGTCGAATAGTCTACTGTCTACTCCAAACGGGGAGGACGGGCGAACGAACCGGGCGAGCTAAGCTAGCGAAACGCGGGCGCGCCAACGAGGTGAACTAGTTAGTAGCTTCGCTGGAATCGTCGGATATTTCGTTAGCTTAACTCGTTAGGTTAGTCGGTAGCTCGCGGTGTGAACCGAAGTATGTAAAGAGGTGAAACGATGTTCGCTCGCTTAGCCCGCCCGCCCGCTAGCTGGCGGTGTGGCATGCGCATAAAATAGGAGATTTTTTATAGATTTTCTTTCTTTTCTTTAAGAAATGGAAAGAGAAAGATGCATTTAACTTAAATTTAGGTTAGCTTGTCAATACGACCGGCCCGTCGCTCTCTCACTCTGTCTTTCGTAACAGTTCGTTCAATCTCGACGGTTGCTCGGACCTTCGGCTAAACCTTCGGCTTCGGCCGGGTTTTGGGCCGAAGCCGAAGGTTTCGCCGAAGATGGTTTTTTTGGCCGAAGGTGGCCGAAGCCGAAGCCGAAGCCGAAGCTTCGGTCGGACACTACTAGTTATTTACATTTGCATAATTGGCAGTCATTACATAAGGAGCAAGAAATTTATTATATTTTATTGCACAATTTTTTAAGCGTTAGAATAGATAGAATATCGTTTATTTCTCTCGTCTCGTTTCGTTCTTTAAAGTAAAAAAAAGTAATAAGCAAAATTAGGTATTTGGTATAATTATGTTTTATAGCGCGCCAAAATAAAGAGACGTTGCCTGCTCGCACCATCCCTCGCCTCCCGCCAACCCTCCCGCCGTGTCGCCGCTCGGCCAGGATCGCCGCGCGCGCTGGCAACGTGGATGTCCCACCTTGCCCGCACGCGCCAGTTTAGTTCGCGTTTAGCCGGCGTAGCGTAACCGCATAATAAAATCATCCGTGGCGAGCCGCGGCGTACCTACTTACTTACTATTGTTACGTTTTGTATCCTAAAAGTTTATAGAGTGTTTTGTGTGCGGAATTAAATATCGGTTTAAAGTATTGTGCCGTTTAATTCAACCACCCTATAAAAATGGCAGCCTAACGTGGTGCAGAACATTGAAAGAACATTAAGACTAGACGTAGGTACTTGTAGGTTCGTGAAGTATATTCGTCACTGGCCTCGTGTCCCGGGTGCATTTTCGGTTGTTGCTATGTGGTTGCTATGCACATGCGTAGGTTTTCGCGCGGTTTTATTAGTGAATAAACGCGTTGTAAGTAACTAGGTTTCGTTCCAGGGTCGAAATACCTGAACCTAGCTTACCGAGTGGACCTATGTGTTGTGTTTCGGACAATTTATTGAAAATAAATACGCGTTCTCGGACAATTTATTGAAAATATACCTACGCGTTCTTCGGACAATTTATTGTGTATTGGTTACATACGCGTTCTTCGGACAATTTATTGTGTATTGGTTACCTACCTACGCGTTCTTCGGACAATTTATTGTGTATTGGTTACATACGCGTTCTTCGAACAATGTATTGTGAAATAAATACGCTTGGTACTTAACTGTTGTTAGTGACTAGGTTTCGTTCCAGGTTTGAATAACCTGAACCTAAGTTACTAAGTGGACCTGTGTGAGTGTGTGTTTCGCATTGGACATTATTTATCGTGAAGCAAATACGTGTTCGCGATGGTGTTAACAAGATCGCGCGCTGCGAGCCCGGCGTCTGCCGGCGCTTCATCGGACGGCGTGGCGCCGCCCCACGCGCCCGCGCCGGACTCCGTTCCGCGCGGCGCCGACGCCGATACCGCAAGGGCGGTGACGGTGGATCCGCAGCCTGTGTCTACTGGTGCTATGCCGACGTCTGTTACGATGTCGACCGACCAGCTACTGTTGCTGATAGAAAGGTTAAGTCGCAGCGATCCTGTGAGTACAGCATTACCTATTTCTACAGGCCATTTTGCCAAATGTACGGCACGTTTTGACGGGGAAAAGTCGAGCAACGTGCTAGCTTTTATTGATTCAATAGAAACGTATAAGGAGTGTGTCCGCGTCGACGATAATAATGCGCTCCGCGGACTTCCAATGTTATTGACGGGACTTGCAGCCACGTGGTGGCAAGGCGTAAAGGATACTACCTTGTCCTGGCAAGCCGCCGTAGAGTCACTTAAGCAAACGTTTGGACCACGATTACCGCCGCATAAAGTATATAGAAAAATATTCGAACGTGAACAAAAGGTAAATGAAGCGACTGATTTGTTTATATGTCACATTAGAGCGATAATCGCACAACTCCCACCTTTCTCTCTTACTGAGGTGGTTCAGCTAGATATGGCGTATGGGTTGTTGCATCGACAGATCCGTGAGAAGATTCCGCGCTCCTCTTTTTGTACCTTCGCGGAACTTCTCTCCCAAGCTCGTCGCGTTGAAGAGATTTTGGACGAAACTCGTCCACGGGCCACAGCTGATATTAAACCAGCGACATCCTCTGCTGTGCCGACCTCGCAGTCGCCGACCGCGCCTAGTTCCAATAAGTCTCGGCCCCATTGTAATTACTGTAAACAGTACGGCCACTTAAAGGAGGCTTGCCAGCGACTTGCCAAGCAGAAGGCGACCAAGGACAAAGACAAGGCAAAGGAGGGAGAGCCGTCTGCGCCTGCGGTCACGTGCTTCGGGTGCGGAGCGCCCGGGGTTATTCGCTCCAACTGTCCCACGTGCAAAGAAAAGAATAGTGTTGTGTCGTCCGCGTCAGTGTTCCAATCAGTGTCCGCGAGTGACGATAAAATTGATTCGCGTGTGCGTCCCGTAATCAGTGTAGAGATTTACGGTGTAGTAGGTAGTTTGTTGCTAGATACAGGAGCTAAACATTGTATTGGTAGCGTATCATTAAGATCTCACTTAGTTGATAATGGTCATACGTTTGATAATGTATTTACAGAATTAAAATATGCGGATGGTAGAATTTGTGCGCAAAATGTGGAAATAGCGCACGTTAGTGTAACAGTACGAGGGATGGCGTTAGCTGTTACTTTTATTATGTTGCCCGAAGCAACTGAAAGTTTATTGGGTATGAACTTTATACAGGACGTTGGCATGGTATTGGACTTTGACCGTGGGACATGGTCTGTGAGGCATGATAGGGTGCCCCTGCCGATTACTTTCGAATCCAGGTCATTTAAGCCTCTCACTTGCTCATCTGTGGGTCTTCGTGAGGACGAAGGATCTTACCTCGTCTCAGACGAACGAGAGAGACTGTCTGACCTTTTGAATGTCCACCGGGACATATTCGCTCCAGGGGGAGGACCTACCCAGTTCGCTGTTCACCGCATCGATACTGGAGATGCCGCACCAATAGCAAGTCCACCTTATAGGTATTCTTCTGCCAAAAAGGAAATAATCAAAAGAGAAATAGAGAAGATGCTTGAAGATGATATAATTGAAGATGCCGAGTCGGAGTGGGCGTCACCTGTAGTTTTGATACCGAAGAAAAACGGTGAGATTAGGTTTTGCGTTGACTACAGAAAACTTAATAGCGTTACTCGGAACGATAAATACCCATTACCGGTCATCGACGAGCTGCTGCAGAGCACTAAGCCCAATTGTGTTATGTCTACGATTGATTTGAAGGCGGGATACTGGCAGACGATTGTAGCTCCAGAGGATCGGCACAAAACTGCGTTTACGACCCCGTTTGGAACTTTCCAGTTCCGTCGTATGCCGTTCGGTCTGAAGAATGCCCCGGCCACTTTTCAGCGTCTCATGGATCGCATGAGATCTGGCCTCAAGGACGTTTGCGTCCTAGGATATCTTGACGATATTCTTTTGATATCACCAAATGTAGATCAGCATCTAAAGGACCTTCAGCTGGTTTTTAACAGGCTTCGTTTGTTCAACCTGAGGGCAAATCGAGATAAGTGTGTCTTTGCTAGAGATAAAGTCGTTTACTTGGGACACGTTGTTTCATCTCGGGGTATTGAACCCGATCCCTTGAAGGTTAAAGCGGTATTAGGTATGAAACCGCCGACAAACTTAAAGGAACTTAAGACGTTTCTTCAAACCTGTTCTTGGTTTAGGAAATTTATCCCACAATTTTCGGATGTTGCGCGTCCTCTTACCAATCTGACGAAGAAAGACCGTCGTTGGCAATGGGGGGAGGGTGAGAAAGGAGCCTTTGAAGAACTCAAGTTGCGGCTCGCAACTAGCCCCATTCTCCGCCAACCCGATTTTAATGAACCATTTGTTTTGCGCACGGACGCCAGTGCGTATGCCCTTGGAGCTGTGTTACTCCAAGGTGAGACTCATACTGAAGAGAGGCCTATAGAGTACGCTAGTAGGTTGCTAACACCTGCCGAGCGTAACTATCACACCACAGAGCGCGAAGCTCTTGCAGTTGTTTGGGCTCTTGATAAATTCAGAGGTTATATTGAAGGAGCACAGGTTCGTGTGTCTACTGATCATCAGCCTTTGAGATGGCTCTTGTCTTTAAAAACTCCTAGTGGTCGTTTAGCCCGTTGGGCAATGAAAATTCAGGCATACAACTTGGTCATAGAGTATACACCAGGTAAGGTCAATTTAGTCGCGGATACACTTAGCCGCCCAGTGACTACCGAATCGGAGGAAATTGATTCAAATGCTTGCAGCATCTGCCCGATCGTAGTTGACCTACCTCAAAAATCACCTGAAGACATTCGCAATTCCCAACTTAACGACATGGATATTAACAAAATCATATTAGATTTTGAAAATACCAACAATCCAGAAGCAGCTATGCGCTGGACCGACAGAGGATATTACCTTTCACAAGGTGTTTTGTACCGCTGTGATCCGGATGGAGATTCCGAGGAACCTCAATTAGTAGTCCCGGAGAGTTTGAAGGCAGAACTCCTCAAAGAGTTTCATGACGCGCCTACCGCCGGACACTTGGGTTTAGAGCGGACCTTGAGGAAGATTAAAGAGAAATATTATTTCAAAAATATGAGGACATACGTGGCACAGTACCTAAAGTCCTGTGATATTTGTCAGAAGTACAAAGCTACCAACTTAAAGCCTGCTGGTTTGCTTCAAACCCCAATACATCAGCAAAGATTCGAGGTTCTCGCAATGGACCTATTTGGACCATTACCCGAAGGGGATAAGGGGGAAAAGTGGATTCTCCTAGTCGAGGACACCTCCAGCCGATGGATCGAACTTTTTGCACTTTGTGACGCGACTGCTGAGTCATGTGCTAAAGTACTGATTGAGGAAGTTTTCTTGCGGTACGGCTTGCCTCGCCGTGTTATCTCTGATAACGGAAGCCAGTTTGTTTCGGCCGTAATGCAAAAGGCTATGTTTGTGCTTGGGATTCATCAATCATTGATACCAGTATACCATCCCGAGGCTAATCCTGCGGAACGCAAAAACCGTGAATTAAAAAAACATCTTGCCATTCTAGTTGGACCTGAGCATCGCCGATGGCCGTTCGCTCTACCGATGGTACGATTCGCTTTGAATAGCGCTTACAATCAGGGTACGGGTCAATCCGCAGCGTTTCTCACTTTTGCTCGAGAATTGCGTTCTCCTTTGGCCGTACAGACGGATCTTCGAGCTATTGTCTCTCAGCAAAACTTTGTGCCCCAATTTACACCATATTTGAAAGAGTTTGCACGCGTCCTTCATGACGTGAAGCTCCGAGTAGAGGAACAGCAGGACGCTAGGAAGTCGACGGGTGATCAACGTCGTAGGCACGTTCCTTCTTATAAGGAGGGAGATCTGGTCCTTGTGGAGACCCACTTGGCGAGTAATGCAGCCAAAGGTTTTACGAGCAAGTTTGCTCCAAGACGGGAAGGCCCGTATCGTGTCTCGCAGGTCATCAGTCCCACGTCTTTTTTAGTTGTTGATAGCAGCGGGGTTGTAAAGGGAAGGTACCATGCCAGCGCTCTGACCCCTTATATGGGATCAAACCCAGTAGTGGTTCACCAACGTCGGCGTGGCCGACCAGCCAAGTCACTGCCGGGTCGTTCTTGTGACTTGGAGGGGGAGGATATAGCGCGCCAAAATAAAGAGACGTTGCCTGCTCGCACCATCCCTCGCCTCCCGCCAACCCTCCCGCCGTGTCGCCGCTCGGCCAGGATCGCCGCGCGCGCTGGCAACGTGGATGTCCCACCTTGCCCGCACGCGCCAGTTTAGTTCGCGTTTAGCCGGCGTAGCGTAACCGCATAATAAAATCATCCGTGGCGAGCCGCGGCGTACCTACTTACTTACTATTGTTACGTTTTGTATCCTAAAAGTTTATAGAGTGTTTTGTGTGCGGAATTAAATATCGGTTTAAAGTATTGTGCCGTTTAATTCAACCACCCTATAGTTTGGGAGTAAATTTTTGCTGAGGGCTCATCTCCTTAGCCTTTTCCGAATCGTGTTGGGGTTGGCTGCCAGCCTAACCGGATTCAGCTGGATACCGGTGTTTTACGTGGAGCCACTGCCTACCTGACCTCCACAACCCAGTAACCGGGCGACACGATACCTCTTGGTTAGACTGGTCATAGTTTCTGGCTAACCAGTAACGACTGTCAAAGTTCTACGAATGACAACCGGGGCCAACGGCTTTACGTGCTTTCCGAGGCACGGGATGTCAGTGATGTCTAAGATAAACTTTAGAAAGTACATATAAATTGAAAAAGGTCACATTGGTACTTGCCCGGATTCGAACCCACAACCTCTTACACGAGAGGCGAGCGCCTTATCCACTGGGCCATCACGACACAGACGATCAGGGCTATAAACTAAATATAAGTCTTTGAGTTTACTTACAAATTAAATAAATATAATAATAAATATCTTGAAACAACTCACACACGGTCATCTGATCCCAAGCTAAGCAGAGCTTGTGTTACGGCTTACGGTAACCAGACAACAGATATACATACTAGAAATACTACACGTGTGTTTTTGGTCTTGGAAAACCCGCTAGGAGATGATTCTACTCATAAAAACAAACAACTTTTATTACAGAACCAATTCATATCAGCTGTTTCATACATATGGTCGGGAGGAGTAGGATTAAACTTTTGTTAGAAACAGCTGATTTATTTCGCGACTTCAGAGTTGGTTCCATTTGTTCTATGTATGGGTGTTATTGTTACTGAGGACATTACACTAAATAAGTCTTTAGTTGGCTTACAAATTAACCTTTCAACGACGACGTGACAGCCGGCTGTCGCGCTGCTATTGTCTTTCTATTGTGTCTCAAATCACGTGTGTTCGAAGGTTTAACCTTTCGACGACTGAGCGACAGCCGGCTGTCGGACTGCTATTGTCTTTTGGATAGTTTTACGATGGAGCAGTAACCAAAAACATCTGTTAAACCACAGCAGTTGATGTTTTTTTTGGGAGTGGGAAATCATCAAATGACTGCTCCGGTCCTGGGCGCGGCAGGGGCGTGCCAGACTCTTGCTGACTAAAACCCACTCATGTTCCTTCGGTTGCCCTTTATGTTCCGGCCTTCCGGGGTCACGGTAACTTTACCTGGCAGATTTTTAATTGTTTCTTTGTAACCTGCAAGTTTTTTGCAAAAAAAATTATGTAGACGCGTTGACCTCCAATAAATGCAGTAGGTATTTTTCACCCGGCGGTGTTATTCTGGAACTCTTCGCAGTTAATACGAAATTAAACCTTCTAATACACGTAATTGGGTAGTTTACACCATTAACCAATAAATGTTAGACACAATTTCTATAAAACCTCTTTTAATTTCAGCCCAGTAATTTCTGCCCCCCCCTAGACAAGTGGCATTGTAGAATAGATAGCGAAACGAAAACGATTGTCAAATGTATGGAGATGTCAAATTGTTTAGCGAAAGCTTATGTCAATTCCATACATTTGACAATCGATTCGTTTTCGTTTTCTATTCTACAATGCCACTTGTACTAAGTAAGTACACACATCAAAAGTGTCTAGGGATATTTCAATTAAACCTAAATTACTAAAATTCTATTACTTTTTGTTAAAACATGTACACATTAAAATAAACCTTGTTTAATAGACTATTTAATCTGATAATAAACTTTTAGATAAAGTTAAATTAAAAAAAAAAACTTAGAAGAAGAGGAAAAACTCAAACAAAATTTCAATCTTAACTTTATTTTTGAAACATCAAAACTCAAACAAAACAACAATTCTTTTTATAAAAATTCTTGAAAACTTAAAATTAATATTCCGTGGATCCACCTAAGACTCTCCTGACACATCTGCAGCGGTTCTGCATACTCAAAACAAGGGTGTCAATATCCTGTTGTGGAATACTGTCCCATAATTGCCGTTTCTGAAGCCATGAAGACCAGTCAGAGCGTTATATCCAGGCTTTGGTCATGTTATCGTGTCACGGAGGAAGTGGTGGAACGGCACCGAGGACCTCAACGCATTACAACACATGTACAGGACCGATTCATAGTAAATGCTGCACAAAGTCAACTAAATGCAGCGGCGATGAAATTGGTTCAAAGGCTACAGAGAGAGTATGGTTTGCTGGTAAGCGGTCAAACTTTGAGAAGGCGACTGCATGAAGTCAATCTACGTGCACGTAGGCCATTTTGGGTATAAGCACTAAGGAGAGGTAATCGAGGAAGAAGATTACAATGGGCTATTGCACACGAAAACTGGAACCATTCTCAATGGTCACTTGTGCTTTTCACTGATGAATCTAGGTTTGGATTTCATCCTGATTCGCGAAGAGTACGCGTTTGGAGAAAACCTGGACGTTGGAATCGACTGCAGCACCCACAACAAGTTCATGCATATTAAGGTGGCACGATTATGGTTTGGGCAGGAATTCGTCTCGGCGGTAGAACGGACCTCGTTTGGATACAAGGCAATATGACTGCTCGAAAATACCGAGATGAGGTGCTAGAGCCTGTAATCTTGCCCCACAGACAGCAAATGGGACAAAATTTCCAGCTAATGCACGACAATGCCCGTCCACATACGGCGCGTATCGTTACAAGTTGGTTACAACAGCATGTTATCCAAGCTTTAGACCGGCCTGCACAATCCCCTGACTTAAATCCTATTGAGCATGCCAGGAATATGCTTCAGAGAAGAGATCGTAGGAATTTCCCTGTTGATATTGTGCATCAAAACCAGCTTTTCTTGCATCTTAGCAGGATTTGGGACAGTACTCCACAACAGGATATTGACACCCATGTTTTGAGTATGCAGAACCGCTCCAGATGTGTCAGGAGAGTCTTAGGTGGATCCACGAATTATTAATTTTAAGTTTTCAACAATTTTTATAAAAAAAAAATTGTTTTGTTGTTTAGGTTTTGAAATTTCAAAAATAAAGTTAAATTGAAATTTTGTTGAGTTTTTCCTCTTCTTCTAAGTTTTTTTTTAATTTAACTTTATCTAAAAGTTTATTATCAGATTAGATAGGCAATTAAACAAGGTTTATTTTAAAGTGTAGGTGTCTTAACAAAAAGTTAATAGAATTTTAGTTATTTAGGTTTAATTAAAATATCCCTAGACACTTTTGATGTGTGTATATAAAAATAAGTCGGGTTTTCCTTCCTGACGCTATAACTCCAGAACGGACGAACCGATTTCCACGGTTTTGCATTCGTTGGAAAGGTCTCAGGTTCCGTGAGGTTTATAGCAAAGAAAAAAAAACAACAGAAAAGCGGAAAAATTTTAATCCACGCGGACGAAGTCGCGGGCAAAAGCTAGTTTGCTATAAAATTAGATTATTAGTTGCTTTGAAATCAATAAATAGATAGTCAACTGAGTTGTTGTTTTAGTGACGTCATAAGTTGCCATTGGTGCCGATTCTCTTGTGCACAAACTAACGTAAATTTAAGTTAAGTGCATCTTTTTCTTTCCGTTTAATTAAATAAAATATTTAATAAATTATATAAAATTAAATAAATTTAATAAAATTTACGTTAGTTTGTGCACAAGAGAATCGGCTCCAATGCCATACAAAATCTATTGGAGAATTCCGTTTTGACAGCTCATAAAAAGTATGTCAATTGATTAAGGTGTAAACTAACGTATTCGGAGACAATACAATAGCAGCGCGACAGCCGGCTGACGCGTCGTCGAAAGATTAATGTAAGTAGTTTAAACGAGAATTAAAAAATGTTTTTAACTTTATGGTTTTAGAATTACGCCTCCATCAAAATTTTTGACGTCTTTTTGAGCAAGATAAAAAATGGAAATTAAAATGTGTTAAAATGATAATTGAATGGAGCAAATGTTAGGTAAAAAAAAATATAATATAACAGCCTATCTAAATGACGATCGTCATCATTGGTGCTACTTCTCTTGTTCACAAACTTAACTAGTGAAATGCATCTTTCTTTTTCTTCAGGATTAAACTAAAATGTATCTTCTGTCTTTTTTTTATTGTAATTAAAAGAGAAAGATGCACTTAACTTAAATTTACTTTACTTTGTGAACGATTAAATCAGCACCATTCTTTAAGAAGTAAGGCATCTATTGGCCATCATTTACCTACGGGATACTGGCACAATTGTAATGTATATAACCGATCCTATAATATTAACTTTACATTGTATGTAAATAACCAAAAGTAAATGTTTAAGTATTTTTCGTAATTTATATTCCGTATTTAATATGCTTAAATAGAATGTCTGACCAGCTAATCAAGGAGTATCGTGTCGCCCAGTTACTGAGCTGTAAATGTCTGATAGGCAGTCGCTTCACGTAAAACACTGGTACCCGTGTTAGGCTGGAACCCGATGGGGTTGCGGAATGTTTATAATAGTTACCGTGACCCCGGAACATAAAGGGCAACCGAAGGAACATGAGAGGGTTTTAGTCAGTAAAAGTCTGACACGCCCTCCCGCCGCACCCAGGACGGGAGCAGTCATATCTGATGATTTCCCACTCCCCAAAAAAAAAGGCTGGAGGCCGATCCCAACAAAGTTGGGAGAAGGCTTGAGAGATGATGATAATTTTAATATACCATCGGTGGCCAAATTATTAGGCACAGTATTTATAGAGCAACATTTTTTTGTTTTAACACCTTTTTCAGGAAAATAAATAATGTTTTATAGGTTTTTCTGGTTTGGTTTTACTCCTGGTATTATTATTATTAATTTTGATATGTGATACCACCATGTGATCGAGTCATTTTCAAAAAAAGTGGTATAGCTTATAATATGTAGCAATTTTGTTAACTTCAGTTGAAACTTACTTTTGTTTCATTGATGGCTAAAAGTATTTTTGGTTTTAATTTTACAAGATGTTTCTGTTAAAACTAATCAAACCGCAGATAATGTTTCTGATGATGTCCTATTTTTCTTAAATTGAAAACAAAATATTAAGTTTTGAGAACGATATTACGGGATATGTTTAAAATTTCGCCTTTTTAAAATGGACAAAGCTGTAGACACGTCTCTACGAAAGTTTATAAAAATAAAAACGTTGTTTCTGTATTTTACACATTCTCTGAAAGATTTCGCAGCTATTACTAGTGTTAAAAAGTGTGAAGTAAACAGTATTAAAGTAAAATCTGATCAGAACAAACTTCTAAAAACACAGAGTGTGAAAAATGTGGCAAAAAACGGACCACCACTCTTTGTTTTGACCTTAAAAACAGAGATATCTGCCTAAAACATGATAAAAAGTGTATTGTTTCCCTGACTACGATTATAAACGAGGGAAAAGACAAGAAAATAGAAGTATTCGATCGGGCAGTTTAACGGAGGTTGGCCGAGAAGAATTGGATAAATCGCCGGCCGATCAAAAAATCGCGCCTCACCGAGGTCATGAAGTAGAAACGACTGCAGTGGGCCTGGCCACACCGAAGTATGACAGTGGCAGACTGGAATCGGTTAATAATATTACTTTTAATATTCCCATACGTCTGAAATACACTATTCAGTAATTATTGCATTATTTTCTGTGTATGCCTCTCCGGCGAAAATTTTTTTCAAATGTCGACCCACATCAGCACATTTGTAGTCGCACAAATCCTAGAGCTGTCCGAGAACAGCTCTATACAGATTGTCTTTTGGGGTAAATTAAACAACCAGGTAGTATCACGGTGTGATTTGTGATCTCTGCAAAAACATGGGGTGCCTATATATCGTGGACATGACCATAAGGCAAGATCTGTACAAGCGAGCGCTAGAAACTCAATTGTTGCCGCAAGTCGAGAAATGGTTCCCTAGTAGTCGAAGAGAACATTTTTATGGCCGATTCTGCATCGTGTCTCAAGTTCAATAGTATTACAGCATTCCTGGCTGAAAAAATACAAATATTTTGCCCTGACCCGATAAACCACCAGATACGAACTCTACTGAGAACATGCAGGAACTCACCAAGAGGGCTATCGCTAAGCATGTCATTGCCACCAAACACCAGCTCGTTGCAGCTCTTATAAATGAGTTAAATCATAATACAAGCCTTCAACAGCTGTTATATAATGTATAGAACATAAAACATGCCTTATAAGACCTGATATGACAGGAAAAGAAGGCATCCCAACTACTAAAATTTACACAAAATTATTCCCTACAACTTATTAATACGATATTTTTTTTTAAAATAAATTAACAGTCTTAATTTTGCCATCATATTTATTGTTTTTATTATCTTAATTAACAATGTTTTTATATAAAAATACCGCTTGGGTCTACACCCAATAATTTTCCTGAAAAAAAACAGTCCAACTTTATAATACAAAAATCTAGGAACTGTCCCTAATAATTTGGCCAGCTACTGTACTCTAAAAACCTGTTAAATGTTTAGTATGATAGGTGGTGTTTTTAGCATCTTCTTTAAGAGATGAGAATTAAACAATATACCATCATCAATTGACGTACTTTTAATGAGCTGTCAAAACGTGATTCTCCTATAGATTTTGTATGGCAATATCGCCTTGTGACGTCACAAGCTAGCAATCATTGACTAACTATTTATTAATATCAAAGCAACTAAAAATCCAATTTTATAGTAAATTGAAAATGAACCGGATTTTTAGGACTAAAATAAAGAGAGGTTTTATACAAATTGTGTCTTTCATTTAGTGTCAAATACCGTATTGGGAAATAATTGGCCAAAAATGGTATGTCCATGTTATGTGATGTAAAGTACAAAATTCTACTCCATGTTAGGTAGTGCTACTCCCATCTATAGTCATTCAAATTATTTTGGCACACTTGTTTGAAAAGATCTTTTAACATCTTTAATTCTTTACATAGAATCCATACTAATATTATAAATGGGAAAGTGTGTCTGTC
The DNA here is from genome assembly GCA_033675125.1 of Athetis lepigone. Taxonomy (NCBI): domain Eukaryota; kingdom Metazoa; phylum Arthropoda; class Insecta; order Lepidoptera; family Noctuidae; genus Athetis; species Athetis lepigone. The sequence goes on along the minus strand of CM066220.1, from coordinate 7,621,141 downwards.
TGTCTGTCTGTCTGTATGTTTATCTTTCTTTCACGGCAAAACGGAGCGACGAATTGACGTGATTTTTTAAGTGGAGATAGTTGAAAGGATGGAGAGTAACATAGGCTACTTTTTGTCTCTTTCTAACGCGAGCGAAGCCGCGGTCAAAAGCTAGTAGATAATAATATGCGCTTATATCTTAGAGAAAAGCTCAGATTTTAAAATATTTGTAATAACATCCGTGTGCTGCATTTTACAATCGACTTTCTAACTAATTCGTCCAATGACCAAACTCGATTTAAATATTCTATATCTCGCATACTTTATTAGTTAATTCTAGTGTGTGACGAAACGTGTTACAAAACGTTACTTTGTGACGTAAACGTGTCGACTCTTGGCCAACCGGTGACCGGTTACAGAATACGGACGCGTGACGATAGAGATAGGGCGGGGAGCGTTGTTGTTTGGCGATGTTTTTATCGATAACAACAATGGTCGATATTTTATCGGTGACTAGCTTCAGTTAGGTAAAGAAATCATTTATTTGCTCGTAATGTATGTAAACAGAAGTCTAGCTATGGTATTGATTGAGTTTTTATCCTATCTTTAATGGTTTTTTATGGATTTAAGATAGTCTATGTCTATTTTTGTACTGATAACATAGATGTGGATTGCACGAAGAAGTAACGAATCAACTAATAATCACCTGTATAATAATAGTATGATTTTTGAACTCCGAACTAATATTATAAATGCGAAAGTTACTCTGTCTGTCTGTCTCTTCTTCACGCCTAAACCACTGAACCGATTTGAATGACATTTGGTACAGATATAGTCTGGGACTCGAGAAAAGACATAGGATAGTTTTCATCCCGGGAATACCCCGGGATCGGGAGCTCCTAATCCACGCGGACGAAGTCGCAGGCAAAAGCTAGTAAAAAAATATTATGTTTAAAAAGTTCAATAATAATAATACTACTAATTACTTTTAAATCTCTGGATTAAGACGTCATTTACACATCGTAAAATATACGCTACCTCTTCAGTTTTCTGTTCATAAAAGCTTGTCACACTTTTTTTTTTTGGTGAGTGGGAAATCATCCAATGACTGCTCCCGTCCTGGGTGCGGTGGGAGGGCGTGTCAGACTCTTACTGACTAAAACCCACTCATGTTCCTTCGATTGCCCTTTGTTCCAGGGTCACAGTAACTATTATAAACATTCCGCAACCCCGGCAGGCGTTGGCCCTGTTGGCTTGTCACACTTACAAGTGAAGTCACAGCCGCAAACTAGTAAACATCGACATTTATCGACAACACCTCATTCCCATCACTACAAGATAAACGTTGTACTCTCGCTATCGACGCGTGAGCACGTCAACACTATTTGTTTACACTTACAACTGTCAACAATAACATTATTGTTTTGTCATTTAGTGCTCAGCCGTTTAGTATATCGTGTGTGACAAACAAAGTGATGTGTTGTTTTTAAATGAAAATGGATTATATTGGAAAGAATGGTGAGTTTTAATATTTATTAGTTTATTATGTGTTTAAATTAAATTTTAGGGACAGGTATGATAGGTATATTTATTTATTTATTTAGACAACATTTGTTAACACTTGTACGGTGATGGGCAAAGCAGATAAGTATCCAGGGCCGTCAGATACAGTTTAAGTTTTCTCAAAAACCAACGAATATTTTCTAATAAAAATTTAAACTATAGTAGAAAATGACTAGTTCTTCAATTAGGATAAATTTCATTTGAATACATTCATTGGTATTCAAGAAAACCTCAATTGTATATGACGGCCCTGGATACTTATCTGCTTTGCCCACCATTAATAATTATTATTATTTATAAAATATACGTTCACAAGTGCAACAATTATTTACAGGCTAACACAGCATGCACAGACTAACAACAAGAACATATACCATTATAAAAAAATAAAAAAAAATAAACAAACTTAAAATTTAAAAATGACTTTAAATAAATAGCATTTGGATAAATTCAAATTATGATTAAATTACATTATAAAATTACATTAAAGTTTTGATTATATAAATACATTTTTCGAGTACTGTCAAGTTTTTTCTAAAGTAATTTTTGATTTTGTTTTGGTTTAATTATAAATTGTGGGAAATTTTGCATGAGTTTTCGAGAGTGCGTATTTAAATAATAATTTCCCGGATGTTGACTAAGCTCTTAGAATAATAATTTAGATAATTTTTTTTTAATTTTTTTTTTCTTTTCTATTTCATGGTGTCAATTTTTTTTTCTTTTTTGCTTCTATTTTGTCACTTAAAACTGTATGAAATCATTATTCCTATAAGTAACCCAATTAAAATATTAAATTTTCTTGGGTTTGTGGATGCTTAAATTCAAACTCGAACTATTTATTTCCATTAATTATTAAAAAAAACCTCAAGTCCTTCGTTACGCTCGCGATTTTAATAATCACCCGCGACAGAAAACATTGCTTTATCCCCTAGGTTAATAATCTACAATTTCATTCTCACCGTACGAAATAAAACCTAATTAATTTAAAACTTAATGAATAAATCCGACATCGGTTGTTGCACAGGATGATTTTGTTGCGATTTTATTTAAATAATTAAATATCCTGGGACAACTCACACACGGTTTTCTCAAACTAAGCTAGTACTATGGTAACCAGACAACTGATACATGTATATACTAACCTGACAACTGATATATATACTAATGTTGCGGAATGTTTATAATAGTTACCGTGACCCTGGAACATAAAGGGCAATCGAAGAAACATGAGTGGGTTTTAGTCAGTAAGAGTCTGACACGCCCTCCCGCCGCACACAGGACGGGAGCAGTCATTGGATGATTTCCCACTCCCAAAAAAAAATATATATATATATATATATACAGGACGTAGCGTAAATAGTGGTCCACGTTTAAGGATTCGATTTACCAGATAATTTACTATAACCTTTTGATTGACGGGCCTGTTGGTCTAGTGGTCAGTGACCCTGACTGCTAAGCCAGAGGTCGTGGGTTCGATTCCCACTCAGGACAAACTTTGTGTGATGAGCATAATTGTATGTTCTGTGTCTGGGTATTATTTATCTATAATATGTATGTATTTAAAAAATATATAAGTATGTATATCAGTTGTCTGATTACCATAACACAAGCTCTGCTTAGCTTGGGATCAGATGGCCGTGTGTAAGATGTCCCAGGATATTTATTTTTATTTATTACTAGCTTCTGCCCGCGGCTTCGCTTGCGTTAGAAAGAGACAAAAAGTAGCCTATGTTATTCTCCATCCCTTCAACTATCTCCACTTAAAAAATTACGGCAATCCGTCGCTCCGTTTTGCCGTGAAAGAAAGACAAACAGACAGACAGACAGACAGACAGACACACTTTCCCATTTATAATATTAGTATGGATTTATTTACCTACTACAATTTTAACCATTTTTACGAATTTGCAGATAATGTAAAAAAATGATTAAAAATAGAGAAGAATTGCTTTTTCTCTAAAAACACATTTATTCACGATAGCTCTAGTATTTAGCAGTTATAAACAGAATTCAGAAAAAGAAAAGATGTTTCTTTTTTTTAATACAACCAAAATAACAAAATATGAAATTAAAAAAAAAGAAAATAATAATATCCCCGGAACCCTTGGGTAAAAATGGTTAAAATTGTAGTAGGTTATAGTAAATTATCTGGTTAATTAAATCCTTAACGGTGGACCACTATTTACGTCACACCCAGTATATACTAATAATACTTTGTACAATTTGCGTTGAAATGTTGTAGTTGGGTTTAGCAATGTAAATTCTTGCCATTTGAATAACTACGTGTTGTAATTAATGCAATTATTAAGAGATTGTGGCTTGGTTCGCTTTAGCAATACCCAAATATTATCTTCCACTTTTTTATTGTCATCCCACGGTAATTTACACCCAAGGGCGTCTTTGGGGAGAGATGGCGGGGGAGAGCCCTGCGGAAGCTAGAAAATCTGTCCACGTCCATTAGTCTAACCAATGGGTTGTGTTGTGTTTAGAAGTATATAATCTGTGGTCTGGCAAAAATCTGACAGCTGTCATTATTGTCGGTGTCATATTAGTGCCACGCGAAATTCACCCTTATGATCACTGTCATTTTGTTGTTTTATCTGTGGTATGGTTGTGGTTCACTCAACCGCCTGTTTGACAAAATATACTAATCGCCAGATGAAGGGATAAGGAATAAAGTTCCTCAACCTTTTTGATGTGAAACATCTACAGCCGCACGTAAAACAAATTTCTGGCGTGGAGACGCATGCCATATGATGGTGTATATATACAGTCACAGTTTTGTGTACTGTGTGGCGATGATGTAATGTCGATGTTTCACATCTGCCAGGCGTCCCGTGACGGCTTACTTTTTTTTTAAAAAGGGAGGATCCTCCGACTACTTGTTTACTTCGACTTTGGACTACTGTCCGACTGTTTTTTTTTGCGTGTATGGGAAGTCATCAAATGACTTCTCCCGTCATCGTGTCAGACTTTTACCGTCTAAAACCCACCCATGTTCCTTCGGTTGCCCTTTATGTTCCGGGGCCGCGGTAACTATTAGAACTTTTCCGCAACCCCGGGCCTGGCTGTCAAAGTCGGGATTTTGTACACTAATATGCTAATGTCGTGTCAAACTCTTATACCGTGATGTAGAATAAAGCCTCGTCCCCACTAGGAACATATGTCGAGCAACATGTGTCCCCGGTGACATCGGGCGATGTCGGGCGACGTCGGACGACATCGCCGCGACATGGTTGAAACTGTTCCTTAAGCAGAGTCCATGATCAGGTTGCCATGTTTATCTTTGATGCGTACGTGGCCCGACGCGTACCGTGTTTCAGGCTGAGGCTACAGTGGGCAGCGATTTGCGATGCGACTGGAAGAGCGAAACGAGATAAACATGGAATGGCTACATTATAACCGAAAAACTGGCGTATATTCGATTCAATTTGGCTGATACGTCGATGTAGCCGGTGCCGCGATTACAGTAATGTAGTTCCTGTCGTAGAAATAATCAAAGATCGCTAGTAATATTTGATGAACGGTGTAGCCATTTAGTGCGAATCCATGTATTTGTTTCAATCGCTCGTGCGCCGCAGTTCGCGTCGCAGCCTAGTGTAGCCTCAGCCTCAGAGGTACCGTCGTTGTAGACCAGCTTTAAGGAACAGTTTCATCAATGTCGCGGCGATGTCGTCCGACGTCGCCCGACATCGCCGGATGTCAGGGGACACATGTCGCTCTACAAATGTTCCTAATGGAGACGAGGATTAACAGTTTGTAGTTTACATGTCGATAGAAGTCGCCAGTCGTAGTTCCCAGTTACTGGGTTGCTTGTGAAGGTCTGATAAGCAGTTACTGTATATAAAACACTGGTATTCAGATGGATCCGGCTAGACTGGAAGTCGACCCTAAAATAGCTGTGTAAATGCTAGCGAGATGCCACAGTTTTGAGTTTATATAAACAATCTTATATATATAAAATTCTCATGTCACAATGTTAGTTACCTTACTCCTCCGAAACGGCTTTACCGATTTTTACCAAATTTAAAAGCATATTCAGTAGGTCTGAGAATCGGCTACTATTTATTTTTCATACCCCTAAGTGATAAGGGTAACCCCTTAAAATTTTTAAACGCGGGTGAAACCGCGGGATGCAGCTAGTATCTCTATAGATTTATTATAATTATTACAGAATACAGATGATTATAATAACCTTGTACTTTGCATAATATTAACAACAACAGTACTTACAGATAAATATTATTTTGTTATTATAATTTGTTTTGTAAATATCTATAGCAGTGTTTGAGATAAACAAAAGAAAAGATTAACATAATTATGATAAGAGGCTTATTGTACTAGCTTATTATAATATAAACTGCAGGGCAAAGGGTAAGTGTCGTGATGGGTTCGAATCCGGGCAAGTACCAATGTGACTTTTTCAATTCATATGTTACTTTCTAAAGTTTATCTTAGACATCACTGACATCCCGTGCCTCGGTAAGCACGTAAAGCCGTTGGTCCCGGTTGTCATTCGTAGAACCTTGACAGTCGTTACTGGATAGCCAGAGACTTAGCCCAGTCTAACCAAGAGGTATCGTGTCGCCCAGTTACTGGGTTACGGAGGCCAGATAGGCAGTCGCTCCACGTAAAATATCCAGCTGAATCCGGTTAGGCTGGCAGCCGACCCCAACACAGTTGGGAAAAGGCTAGGGAGATGTTGACTGCAGGGCAAATGCCACTTTTCACGCAAATAATAAATAAATAAATATCTTTGTACAACTCACATGCGGTCATTTGAAAGAAGGCACGAACATTGATCACCACTTTTGAAAGCGGATTGGTGATTTCAAACTAAGTATTTATTATTTAGTCTACGTTATCACACGATGTTTTCTTTCACTGGTATTCGTGATGATAATGTTGGTAATAATAAAATCAGCCCATAATTATTCCCTTGTAGGGCAAAGGCCTCTTCTCATACACAGAAGGCACGAGCATTAGTCATCACGCTGAGCATATTGGCGATTTTTAGGGTTCCGTACCTCAAAAGGTAAAAACGGAACCCTTATAGGATCACTTTGTTGTCCGTCTGTCCGTCCGTCCGTCCGTCTGTCAAGACCCTTTTTCTCAGAAACGCGTCGAGATATCAAGCTGAAATTAATATCACATACTCAGGTCTGCTATCTCTCAAAGCAGTGAAAAAATCAAGTTTCTAAATCCACGCAATAAAAAGATACGGTGGTTTATATTGCATATTTGGACATTTACAAGGAAATCAAAACCTATAGGGTACTTCCAATTGACCTAGAATCATAAAATTTGGCAAGGAGCAAGGTCATGTAGCAGAAGTAAAGGGAAAACTCCGAAAACCGTAAATTTGTAGTTAGTTTACATCAGGCGTCCGTTTGTCCGTCCGTCTGTCAAGAACCTTTTTCTCAGAAACGCGTCGAGATATCAAGCTGAAATTAATATCACATACTCAAGTCTGCTATCTCTCAAAGCAATGAAAAAATCAAGTTTCTAAATCAACGCAATAAAAAGATACGGCGGTTTATATTGCATATTTAGACATTTCCAAGGGAACCAAAACTCAAAACCTACAGGGTACTTCCCATTGACCTAGAATTATGAAATTTGGCAAGAAGCAAGGTCATGTAGCACAAGTATAGGGAAAACTCCGAAAACCGTAAATTTGTAGTTTGTTCACATCAGGCGTCCGACTGTTCGTCCGTCTGTCAAGAACGTTTTTCTCAGGAACGCGTCCAGATATCAAGCTGAAATTAATATCACATACTCAGGTCTGCTATCTCTTGAAGCAGTAAAAAACTCAAGTTTCTAAATCAACGCAATAAAAAGATACGGCGGTTTATATTGCATTTAGATATTTGCGAGGGATTCAAAACCTATAGGGTACTTCCCATTAACGGAACCCTTGTTGCGCGAGTCCAACTCGCACTTGACCGGTTTTTTAATCTAAGTCCACATTTCCTCACGATGTTTTCCTCCACCGATGTCGGTGATAATAATGTTATAATAAAATCAGCCTATTACTGTCCCAAAGCTGGGTAAAGGCCTCTTCTCATACAAAGAATGCACAAGCATTAATCACCACGCTAGCTCAAGGCGAATTGGCGATTTTTGAGCCTATTTTTCATAATCAGGCTATCATAATATCATGTCTAGGTTTCCTTACGATTTTTTTTCCTTCAACGATGTCAGTGATTACATAAACAATTAGAAACTGCATTACGAATTCAAAAAGTCACATTGGGATATTGATTCAGGTATCGCCGCCGCCGTTTAAACGCCCAAAGTGATTTAAAAGTCATATTCATTATCAGTCAAAGAACGAATAGAATATAATTATCATCACAATATTATCAGAACAGATGTGTGTAATCAATTAGGCAGATATTGGTGCCGATTTCCTTGGTCACAAACTAGACTAATTTTAAGTTAAATGCATCTTTCTCTTTCCATTTCTTAAAGAAAAGGACAGAAGATACAATTTAGTTTAATCCTGTCAAATTAGACAGCGCCTGATGAAAATTGACGTATATTTAGACGCCATCATGGGCGTAGCCACACTGGGGCAAGCTGGGGCGCTTGCCCCACCCTGGCTCTGATCTATTAGGTGCCTAACAAAAAAAAAATCTTATACTAACAACAATCATACATCCGTAAGAAAGTTACACAAAAAATAGTCTACATCTACATGAAAAAAAAGAGCGATCAAAACAAAAAGCGCGCACGATTGACCGAACGCGCGCATCACAGCGGTCTTTTGAAACCGAGCCTTATTACCGTAGACAAATACACACATCAACATGGTCTAGGGATATTTCAATTAAACCTAAATAACTATAATTCTATTAACTTTTTGTTAAGACACCTACACATTAAAATAAACCATGTTTAATAGCCAACTACCTAATCTGATAATAAACTTTTAGATAAAGTAAAATTTGAAAAAAAAAAACTTAGAAGACGAAAAACTCAGACAAAATTTCAATCTTAACTTTATTTTTGAAACATCAAAACATAAACAAAACAGCAACTTTTTTATAAAAATTGTTGTAAACTTAAAATTAAAATCCGTTGATCCACCTAGGACTCTCCTGACACATCTGCAGCAGTTCTGCATACTCAAAACAAGAGTGTAGAAATCCTGTTGTGGAATACTGCACCAAGTCCTGCTAAGATGCAAGAAAAGCTGGTGAAATCCACAATGTTTTCAGGGAAATACCTAAAAGCTCTTCTCTAAAGCATATCCCAGGCATGCTCAATAGGATTTAAGTCAGGGGATAGTGCAGGCCAGTCTAAAGCTTGGATGCTGTTGTAACTTGTAACGATAGGCTCTAGGCGCCGTATGTTGTTGTGCATTAGCTGGAAATTTTGTCCGATTTGCTGTCTATGGGACAAGTTTACAGGCTCTAGCACCTCATCTCGGTATTTTAGAGCAGTCATATTGTGTATCCAAACAAGGTCCGTTCTACCGCTGAGACGAATTCCTGCCCAAACCATAATCGTGCCACCTTGATATGCATAATCTTGTTGTGAATGCTGCAGTCGATTCCAACGTCCGGGTTCACCCCAAGCGTGTACTCTTCGCGAATCAGGATGAAATCCAAACCTGGATTCATCAGTGAAAATCACAAGTGACCATTGAGAATGGTTCCAGTTTTCGTGTGCAATAGCCCATTGTAATCTTCTTCCTCGATTGCCTCTCCTTAGCGCTGGTACCCGAAGTAGCCTACGAGCATGCAGGTTGACTTCATGCAGTCTTCTTAAAGTTTGACCGTTAACCAGCAAACCATACTCACTCTATTTCTCTCTCGTTATGTGAAATTTGTACCTACTTTACTTAGGTATTTTGAGATTTTATTATTCTATATCTCTGGTCCAGAGCGTTCTGACGCGTCCGCTCTGCCCTTTCTCTAGCACCGCTCACACACTCACTCACACTCTTGGCAATAACATTACAAAATACAAAACATGGGCATGGCCAATCTTTATATATATAATTCTTCTGTGAGTGTGTATGTCACTGAACTTCTCTCAAACGACTGGACCGATTTTGATGAAATTTTTTGTGTGTGTTCAAGGGGATCTGGGAATGGTTTAGATTCACAAACCAGCCCGGCAGATGGCGCTGATTGCTTGAAAAAGCATGTGATCTCGGAAACGGCCCTAACGATTTCGCTGAAATTTGATATGTGGGGGTTTTCGGGGACGAGAAATCGATCTAGCCCAGTCTTATGTCTGGGGAAGCGCATGTTTTTGAGTTTTAAGTTAAAATGTTTGGCGCCCAACGAAGTGGGCACGGGCCAGCTAGTACTTTTATAAAGATTTGAATAAACGAAATATTACATTTTTTTAAGGCGCAGAGCCCAAACGGCTCAAACTACAAAAAAAAATTACCGGGAGAGGGGGGGGAGGTTGACTTCTGCCCCATCCTGAGCCCAAGGCTGGCTACGCCCATGGACGCCATGTTTTAAAATTGCGTCTAAATTATCTATGGAGTGTCTAAATTTGACAGGACTTAACTAATATTTTATCTTCTGTCCTTTTCTTTGCACTTAACTTAATTTACGTTAGTGTGTGAACAAGAGAATCGGCACCATTAATAAACAAACTTCCGTTGACTTATGGGATACTCAAACGTCACTCAATTTTAAAACGCTCTTAAATCTGTTGCTGTCTTTGTCACTCTAAATGGATAAAGTTAGGACAACAACAGATCCTTTAGCTAATGTAGGCACGGTACGGCACGATACTATGTGAACTGCTATATAACGTTTCATATAACTAAGATGTTCTGTTCTGAGGGCCTAGCCAAGTGGCATTGTAGAATAGAAAACGAAAACGAATAGAATGTCAAATGTATGGAATTGACATAAGCTTTCGTTAACAATTTGACATCTCCATACATTTGACAATCGTTTTCGTTTCGCTATCTATTCTACAATGCCACTTGTCTAGGGGGGCTGTCTCGTGCTTGTTATGGAGGGAAGTGGAAAACATATTTTTCTTACTCCTCCGCTATTCTTTTTCTAATTATATTCGTTGCGGGATCCAAGACAGTTGAATCGTTTCTCCTGGACTCGTCGAGCTTTATTGCTCGGCGCTTTTCTGGTGGACTCCACTGTTGATTTCGGCTTTCAGGAGTTGCAGTGGTTGGGATTATTGTGACTGTCCCAAAAAAAAATTACAAAAGACATTATTTTTTCCAGATTTACCATCCCACGGTGTAACCAGCCTCGAAGGTCTATTCACAGATTTTGACGGATGGGTGTCCAGATATAATGCACATTACAAAAGGTATTTATAATAATACTAGGCTATTACTGCCTCACTGCAGGGCAAAGGCCTCTTCTCGTACAGAGAAAGCACGAGCATTATTGATCACCACGCTTGCTCAAGGCGGATTGGTAATTTCGAATTGATATTAATTACTTCTTCTCGTGTAATTGGCCAGTTTTTATAAGTCTGTTAAAAAATATTATAATTCATAAGTATTTGTTTACCATTTATTTCTTCCTATTTTCAGATCTGCATATTTCTCAAAAGAAATAAGTAAGAAAGAAGTCCAAAGATACACGAGGCGACACAGCGAGGACAATTTAGAAAATGATCCGTTTTTCGGCGACTTATTACTAAGGCACAGGCATTCAAAACATTTCAAGACGCCATGTTTGAATTTTCAAAAAGAGAATGACGGATTCGTTCACTGTGATCATATTTTTTATAGACTTACCAATAGAAATGGCGGTAAAAGAATAGTTTATAAATATATTCGATCAAAACTGTAATACTTTAGTTTAATTACTAGTAAGATTGTACTAAGGGATTTAAACAATAGTTGAATTGGCGCTGTACCGCTTCTTAGGTATGTGCGGGGCGAGACGGAGGGGAAGAGACGACCAATCCGCTCTGTCAGTCTTCCGTCAAACTGTCATGGCTATTGTTTATTGTATTGGATAGTCTGGAGTCATCTCGTGTTCTGGTTATAAGAACACGTGTATGATCTCCATACTATAATTTAATAACCGTACAGTTGTCATTTCAACTGAAATATTATTTTCAAACTGGACATTGGCAGAAATCACCGAAAATTCGGTGGATTGCCATATCAAATATATAAGTTGAAGTTGGATATTCTATCTATGTCAGATGCAACTACCCAGGGGCCCTAGTCTGCTATTACAATCGTGTCTCAATGATCGATTTTTGATGTAACGTCAAACTTTTGACACATTTCCCATACAAAAACTGTCAAAGTTGTCTACTATCCGGCCGATGACTGGTCATTGAGACACGATTGTAATAGCAGACGGTCCCTGACATGAGGCGTTGCGATATCTCGTGATATCAAGACCATCAGCTTTAAATCGGCGAATTGTTTAAAGAAAAGAAAAGCAAATAAAAAAGCACTAATTATAAAAAAATCCGCCATGATTTTACAAAATGTCTTTATAGTTATCACTTTGAATTACAAAGCTAATAAATATATCAAGCTCTTAATAGATACAGACAAAAATATCTATAGATTTACAATTTAAAACCGACATCGTAAGATCTGACAATATGATTCTCATTTGAATTGGGTAGCTTACACCATTAACCAATAAATGTTAGACACAATTTCTATAAAACCTCTTTTAATTTCAACCCAATAAATTCGGTTCATATATTCAATTTGCTATGAAATTTGATTTTTAGTTGCTTTGAAATCAATAAATAGATAGTCAACTGAGTTGTTATTTTAGTGACGTCATAAGTTGCCATTGCCATACAAAATCTATTGGAGAATTGCGTTTTGACAGCTCATAAAAAGTACGCCAATTGATAATAGTGTGAAATACCGTATTCTTGCTTTTTCTTTCTTTCGTTGCTCTTTCATAAGACCCGGTAAAATGCTTCCGGTCTAACTATCTGCATAATATAATAATAGTCCATGTATCGAATGCATGTCATTCAGATTTTAAGACTTTCGACCCGTAATGACGTACAAATCCACTTAGATGTAATTATGTGATAAAAATATATATAAATAATGCATGTAAAAATATTTAAGTAAGGTAGTACAATAATATGCCATAGTTTTAAGAGTTTTTAAATTATCAATTAGTAGTATTAACTTATAGTGCTAATAAGGCTTCACTCTTATGGCGATTTCCAATAATTTTTCTCTCTATGGATTTGGTGGCTAAATATAGAATTTTGACACATTATGACCGTCAGGCGGATAAGCCCGTAAGTAAGCAATACGACGAACAACGTTTTGAAATGGGCAACTAAATTAATTTTTGTTCACAACCCAAGATACAATGGTGCCGATTCTCTTATTCACAAACTAACGTAAATTTAAGTTAAGTGCATCTTTCTCTTTCCATTTCATTAAAAAAAGGACGGAAGATAAAATATTAGTTAAGTCCTGTCAAATTTAGACACTCCATAGATAATTTAGACGCGATCAAAAACATGGCGACTAAATATACGCCAATTTTCTTTAGGCGCTGTCTAATTTGACAGTGTTGAACTAAAATGTATCTTCTGCCCTTTCTTTAAGAAATGAAAAGAGAAAGATGCATTTAACTTAAATTTAGTTAAGTTTGTGAACAAAAGAATCAGCACCTATATGTATGAAGCTTTATAATAATGTAAGTAACCAAAACCACGGATAGATGGATTATAGGAACAGGACGTTAATAAATAAAAAATGCTCAAGTAAAAAAATCAAAACTGTATATATAGAGATGGGTACTGGTATACATACGTGTAAATATTTCTTAATTTAGTTTATTTAAGGGAGGATTTTTATTAAATATAACTCTATCTGAATAATAAAAGTTTTTCTAAATCATGTTTTAATTTTAATCCCTCACGAAAGAGAGTTTTGTTTTTCACAATCAATTAAGATTTAATTCTAGGACGTAGGTAAACAAAAATGCTAAAAAATATATTATAGTAATATTACCAGCCTATTATTGTCCCACTGCAGGGCAAAGGCCTCTTCTCATATAGAGAAGGCACGAGCATTGATCACCACGCTTGCTCAAGGCGGATTGGCGATTTTGGACTCACTGGTGCCGATTCTCTTGTTCACAAACTAACGTAAATTTAAGTTAAGTGCATCTTTCTCTTTCCATTTCTTAAAGAAAAGGACAGAAGATACATTTTAGTTTTATCCTGTCAAATTAGACAGCGCCTGATGAAAATTGACGTATATTTAGACGCCATGTTTTTAAAATGCGTCTAAATTATCTATGGAGTGTCTAAATTTGACAGGACTTAACTAATACTTGATCTTCTGTCCTTTTCTTAATTAAACGGAAAGAGAAAGGCACTTAACTTAAATTGACGTTAGTTTGTGAATAAGAGAATCGGCACCATTATATTATTATCTTATTAATTTTATAAATGTGAAAGTTTATGAGAATGTTTGCAAAGCTGAACGTTTATTACTCTTTCACGCAATAACTACTGGTCGGATTTTGATAAAACTTAACAGTAATATGGCAACATCTCAATAAGAAATAGGCTACATAACATCACGCTATAACCCACAGGAACAGAGCAATAACTAAAGACCTATGCGGATTGCTTATAATAGTTACCGTGACCCCGGAACATAAAGGGCAACAGAAGGAACATGAGTGGGTTTTAGTCAGTAAAAGTCTGACACGCCCTCCCGCCGCACCCAGGACGGGAGCAGTCACTTGACGATTTCCCACTCCCCAAAAAAAAACACAGGTAAAACCGCGGGAACAGCTAGTACCCGTACTAACATTATAAATGCGAAAGTAACTCTGTCTGTCTCTTCTTCACGCCTAAACCACGGAACCGATTTAAATGAAATTTGGTACAGATATAGTCTGGGACCCGAGAAAGGACTAGGATAGTTTTCATCCCGAAAATTCCCCGGGAACGGGAACTATAGGCTCAATTCACACGTACCACAACCACACCACAACCACAACCACACCACAACGACGCGATGTGGTCGGGCGTAAATTTTGTATTGAAAATGAATATTACAATTCACACGTACCACATTTTGCGGTTGTTATCGACCACCTGTGTAATACGACTACATCGCAGCCACATCGCGACGGCAACGTCACCACCGGCGGCGGCAGCGCGGCCACATCGCCACGACATGACGTCATCAACAGCGCGCGCCTAGCTGGCCATGTATAACTGCACATGACCACGTGGTTACCACATCGCAACGACAGCGACAACGCAACCACATCGACATTTTGTCGTTACCACAACGCAACTGCAAAAAGCCGCTGCGACCCTATTCTTCTTGTCGCTGTGACGTGGTGTGGTTGTGGTACGTGTGAATTGACGCTTATTCCACGCGGACGAAGTCGCGGGCAAAAGCTAGAAATAAAATAACTGCGGAGACAGGTTAGCCTTCGACAGTTGGTATTTCCTGCTTGCTCAATATATTCGAACCAGTGAACCTTTCCCTTCTATTATTAAACTGTGATATTTATCTTGAACCCGTAAAGGTGTGACTGGTTATTTTGATACTTAATCATGCTTAACCTTTCGACGACCAAGCGACAGCCGGCTGTCGGACTGCTATTGTCTTTCTATTGTGTCTCGAATCACGTGTGTTCGAAGGTTTAATATTATAAATGGAATGTGTGTTTCTGTGTCTGTCTGTCTGTTTGTCCGTCTTTCACGGCAAAACGGAGCGACGGATTGACGTGATTTTTTAAGTGGAGATAGTTGAAGGGATGGAGAGTGACAAGGCTACTTTTTGTCATTTTCTAATGCTAGCGAAGCCGCGGGCGTAATCCGTACTAATATTATAAATGCGAAAGTAACTCCGTCTGACTGTCTGTCTGTCTGTCTCTTCTTCACGCCTAAACCACTAAACCGATTTGAATGAAATTTGGTGCAGATATAGTCTGGGACCCGAGAAAGAACACAGGATAGTTTTCATCCCTGAAATCCCCCGGGAACGAGAACTATTCCACGCGGACGAAGTCGCGGGCAGAAGCTAGTAAAACATAAATTTCAAGGATTATTCCGATCTGTCACCCCGCTTTGTCCCCATGGGGTGACGGATAGGAAAAAAAAGTTCGATCTGTCCCCACATTGCTAACTGGGGGACAGATCGAACTTTGTTCACTCTTTAACAGTTTCATCTGTCCCCCTATCACTGATATGGGGACAGATGAAACTTTTTATTCCTGTTTGTCCCCCACAGAATTTAATACATTAATTTTAAATTCAATTAAATATTCAAAACTTAAGAGAACAAAAGTACTAGGCGCGCAGTGATGTGAAGTGATAATGTGAGAAATACTGTGATACTTAGTTCTTAAATCAATCAAAAGTACTAGGCGCGCAGTAACGTGAAATGGTAAATAAAAAATTTAATCCAGAGCAATTTTAAGAAAATAAATGTTTATGAACTGAAATAATATCATATTATGAAAATGACAAGTATTATATCACATTATTATAATAGAACTGAAAGATGTCAGTCTTTTAAATAATAAATGTTTTCTTCTATCGATAGTTTTATTTCTTAGTCCCCGCACTATACGAGTGATATTGGTGGACACTTTGTGGAATAGGAATAGGATGCTCTGGATCACATTTTCTATTAATCTCTTCACGTAACTGCGCGCCTAGTACTTTTGATTGATTTAAATACTATCTCAGTATTACATTTTCTATTCTCACATTATCACTTCACATTACTGCGCGCCTAGTACTTTTGTTCTCTTAAGTTTTCAATTCTTAATTGAATTTAGAATTACGGTATTAAATTCTGTGGGGGACAAACAGGAATAAAAAGTTTCATCTGTCCCCATATCAGTGATAAGGGGACAGATGAAACTGTAAAAGGGTGAACAAAGTTCGATCTGTCCCCACATTGCTAACTGGGGGACAGATCGAACTTTTTTTTCCTATCTGTCACCCTATGGGGACAAAGCGGGGTGACAGATCGGAATAATCCAATTTCAATCGAATTTCTGCTTTTAAATCTTTCAACGACCAAGCGACAGCCGGCTGTCGCACTGCTATTGTCTTTCTATTGTGTCATGGTGGTTAAATAAACATTATTTTCGATGTGTTATTCATCTCGATTTGTTTGCGTATCTTTATCAAAGGCGATGTAAATAACCTTTCGTCCGATCAAAGGGTCATTATGCTTGGGGTCAATGGAATTGTGGTCATCGGACTCATTTAAACATGTTATTCTTTATTTATAAACTAGATATGGCCATAAAAATTAAAATAATAGAATAATCATCATCTCCGTAGCCTTTTCCCAATCGTGTTGTGGTCGGCTGCCAGCCTAACCGGATTCAGCTTGATACCGGTGTTTTACGTGAAGCGACTGCCTACCTGACCTCCACAACCCAGTAACTGGGCGACACGATACCTCTTGGTTAGACTGGTCATAGTTTCTGGCTAACCATGCAGTAACGACTGTCAAAGTTCTACTAATGACAACCGGGACCAACGGCTTTACGTGCTTTCCGAGGCACGGGATGTCAGTGATGTCTAAGATAAACTTTAGAAAGTACATATGAATTGAAAAAGTCACATTGGTACTTGCCCGGATTCGAACCCACAACCTCTTACACGAGAGGCGGGCGCCTTATCCACTGGGCCGTCACGACACTATATGATAGTAAATAATAGAATAATATGCCTATAAAATGTCGTGAGGGCGAAATGGTTGAAGCGCCCGCCTCTCATGATATGGTTGTGGCTTCGAATCAGAGCAAGTACTTATGTGTGTCTTGGTTTATTTAGGACTAGCGGTCCCCTGCGGTTTCACCCGCATTTTTCGTTACTGCTCAGCTCCCGTGGGTCGTAGCGTGATGGTATATAGCCTATAGCATTCCTCGATAAATGGGCTATCTAACACTGAAAGAATTTTTCAAATCGGACCCGTAGTTCCAGAGATTACCCCCTACATACAAACTTACAAACCTACAAACTTACAAATTTTACCTCTTTATAATATTAGTATAGAAGTATAGATAGTATAGACTAGCGACCCGCCCCTGCTTCGGACGGATGTTATAAAACATTGGAAACCCCGGTTTCCTCTACTACAGCGTTTCCCAAACTTTGTTCTACTGTGATCCGGTAAAATTCATACTCCTCCTTCGTGACCCACTTAAGGTTTCGGACCTAACTGAAATCGGTATTAGGTAAAAAAAAACCACTATTATTGCTAATATGTATGTATTACAATAATCAGTGAGAAGTATGAAGCTGTTTATTTTTAACTATAAGACATCCAAGTCCGCCGAAAACGATGGTTTGGACAGTTTTACTTTTTTATTTTATTTTATTTGGGAAACAAACAGATACAATATCGAGGGGTGAAAGGCTATTTGGTTTAAGCGACATTTTTGCAACTTTACAGGAGAGCCATTTAAAGTTTGAAATTTTGGAAAAAAAATCACAACAAAAAAACTACTTAAGCTATTTAAACGAGGTAAACTTGATTGAAATTCAATTAAAAACATCGAGTTGTTGATGCTAATACGAAATAAAACGGACTTTTAATTACAAAGATAAATGTCGCTTAATACAAATTGCCTTAAGCCCTTATTTTTTAGAGCACGGAAAAAAGATAAAATTATTCCATAACTTCAATTGGCTACGGTAAAAAAAAA
The DNA here is from genome assembly GCA_033675125.1 of Athetis lepigone. Taxonomy (NCBI): domain Eukaryota; kingdom Metazoa; phylum Arthropoda; class Insecta; order Lepidoptera; family Noctuidae; genus Athetis; species Athetis lepigone. Next base: position 7,602,944 of record CM066220.1, on the reverse strand, counting down.
TTAAGCGACGACGACGCAGTACATTTTCAGAGTAAGCCAAAAAGTATGAAGTGACATAGCCCAAAATTAATAGTAGCAAGCTATTTATCTCAACTACCAATTTAGACTAAAATGACTGGCAGGCTAATTTACTTATGTGACATATAATATTGAAATTGTTACATATGATGTTACATTTTTTTTACATCTAATACTATCAATGGCTGTTAAAACAACCTCGATATATCGCAATCACCGAAAATCTCAGGTGCTTATATTGAATAAATAAGTATAACATCAGTTAAAGTATTTATTTAGAATAATAATTATATAGAACAGTCTCAATAGGAACATCAATTATATAATTACACACATCAACATGGTCCAGGGATATTTCAATTTACCCTAAATAACTAAAATTCTATTAACTTTTTGTTAAGTCACCTACACATTAAAATAAACCTTGTTATAGGCTATTAGGTTTGTGATAGGTTATTAGCCTATCTAATCTGATATTAAACTTTTAGATAAAGTTATATTAAAAAAAAACTTAAAAGAAGAGGATAATATCAGACAAAATTTCAATCTTAACTTTATTTAAACTTTTTAAAGAAATATCAAAACTTAAACAAATAACTTTTTTTTTTTTAAACTGTTGAAAACTAAAAATTAATAACCCGTGGATCTGTCTTAAATTCTCCTGACACATCTGCAGCGGTTCTGCATACTCAAAACAAGGGTGTCAATATCCTGTAGTAGAATACTGAACCAAGTCCTGCTAAGATGCAAGAAAAGCTGGTTTTCGTTTTTTTTTAGTATTTGGAAATTCGTAAGAGCTCTTCTCTGAAGCAAATCCCAGGCATGCTCAATGGGATTTAAGTCAGGGGATTGTGCAGGCCAGTCTAAAGCTTCGATATTATGCTGCTGTATCCAAGTTTGTAAAATTTGTCCCATTTGCTGTTTGTGGGGCAAGATTACAGGCTCTAGCACCTCATCTCGGTATTTTAGAACAGTCAATTATTGCCTTGTATCCAAACCGGGTCCGTTCTACCGCCGAGACGAATTCCTGCCCAACCCATAATCGTGTCACCTTGATAGGCATGAACTTGTTGTGGGTGCTGCATTCGATTCCAACGTCCAAGTTTCTCTCCAAACGCGTACTCTTCGCTAATCAGGATGAAAACCAAACTTGGATTTATCAGTGAAAAGCACAAGTGACCATTGAGAATGGTTCCAGTTTTAGTGTGCAATAGCCCATTGTAATCTTCTTCTTCGATTGCCTCTCCTTAGCGCTGGTACCGAAAGTGGTCCACGAGCACGTAGGTTGACTGCTTACCAGCAAACCATGACTCTCTCTGTAGCCTTTGAACCAATTGCATCGCCGTTACATTTGGTTGACTTCGTGCAGCATTTACTATGAATCAGTCCTGTACATGTGTTGTAATGCGTTGAGGTCCTCGGTGCCGTTCCACCACTTCCCCCGTGACACGATAACGTGACCAAAGCCTGGATATAACGCTCTGACTGGTCCTTATGGCTTCAGAAACCGCAATTTGGGTAGCGCCAGCTTGAATCATACCCACTGCTCTTAACATTTCGTTCCTGGTCAAGTGTCTATGTGGTATGATTAAAACTGAGTTTTAATAAAGTTAGAAGTTTGTAGAGATTTACTTCTTGGAAGAAATTCAATGAATGTGAATTTCATCTTAAAACAAAACGTTTTATATACAATTTTGAATTTAAAAAAAGGAAGTTAATAATGTTTTTATAATCTGTCATCATTCGTTTTTTTGTAGGGCCAGTAATTTTTAAGTTATTTAAAAAGTTATATATCCCTAGACCATGTTGTTGTGTGTACGTGAACTTTGGTGGTGACTGCGCGTCACGTCATGCACTCTAGAGTTCGACTGAAGCGCCGGCGCGCGGCAGTCTAGTTGAATGATCACGATTTTCACCACCCGGGAAATGAAATAAATATGGTATGATATGACATAATTGAAATGTATCATATCAAAATTTTATGACTGAAAGACCGACTCGTATTTTTATTAATACTGGAAAAATGATTTAATATTCATCATTTCATTTTATCGTCTGTATTAAACGACATGCATTTTAAACAAAATATCTGAAACAAAACGACTACTTGGTTAAACTATTACCCTGTGTGGAAAATAGATGCCGCTGAAAGAGCTTAAGCGACACTCGGTGTCGTATTTGCGTGACGGACAAATGGTTTAAGTAGCATTACACCGAGTAATTGGTGGAAGTCAAAATGATTTAAATTACGTCTTAACAAAAAATTTAAACAGGAAAAGCGCTTTAACTCACAATGAGTTATTTATCTAGGAAAGGGTAACTGGTTTATGTCTCGGTTTTTAATATGATTGTATGGTTCATGTACATAATTAAAAAAAAAATGCAAAATTCACGTCGGTTAATACAATGCCACTTTGGAAACAGCCCAAAAATAGTATTGTTTTAAACGCCAAAAAAGTGCTTCGATTTTAATGAATCCGGCATCATTCGACGGAGAAAAATTCGCTGATTCCGAATATATATATAACTCAATATCGCCTCAGATGTCGCTTAAACCAAATAGCCTTTCACCCCTCGATATAAAAAAGAAATACATACAAAATAAACCACACAATATCCAAAAAAGTTTCCACATTAATACAATACATTGACGCCACAGAAACGAAAAAAAAAATATATTTTTTATCCGGTGTATGTCGGTTTCTATATTTATTTTTGAGGAGTCAAGAAATAAAATCGACCATCTCCTAGTACATATTTAAAGTCGGCGCTTTGCGTCCATATGCTGCGACCCGGTATTTTTTTTTTGGGACCCATCTGATGGGAAAGGCTGCTCTACTATATTATGCAAGTATTATATATGCACAATATAAACATTCCTCTTGCGAGTCACTCTAAAAAGACCACATCAAAATCCGTTGCGTAGTCTTAAAGATTTAAGCAGACATAAGTACTGTTTATACTACTTATTGAAGATGATATTGTTAACCTACTTAGCGTGCCACGAAAAGCATGTCAAGCAGTTGGTCCCGGTTGTCAGACCGCGCTCACCGCCTTTCGGGTCCAGTTAAAAGGGGGATAATGGCAGTCCTCCAATCTGTCGCCCCTGGACCTATTTAGGGGAGTTCGGAGGAAGGCAGCGTACACCTTTGTTCCCGTAGCCTATTACCTACAAGCCCCAAACAGAAGAAAACAAAAAATGACAAACGCCGTCCAATACACAACATAGTATTGGTCAAAGTTTTAAAAGTTCCTCAATTTTAAAAACCACCAAAGCTCTTTTACATGCTTGAGCCTTTCGAATGGCGATAGACTCGGCGAGATGCAATCTTTGGCGGGAGAAAAATAAACTCTTGGGTACTTCTTACGCGTTGTCCGCAATTTAAATTCAATAACTATCTACACAATTCTCAGATTGTATCAATGTTGTGTCTTTGCAGCGTTTGGAACTCCATCTAGGACAAAAAGTAGTAGGAAAGTTTATGTGGACAGTGCTGCCATCTATCATGATAATTCTATAAAACACATTTTAGCTTTAAGTTATTGCTAGTAGATGGCGCTGTTATCAATTCATTTTTACCCGACTACGGCGAAGTCAAAAGGAAGGCTATAGAATTTTGTACAAATCTGTTACTTCTGTTAGGATAAATAAAGGATAGAATAAAGAATAAAGGATAGAATAAAGGATACGGAGATAGTTATATTGTAAATTGTAACGCATATTATGTTTATTCTGTGTATAATTCAGTAGGTATGTCGCGTAATACAGGTCGAACTGAGAATCTCATTTTTTACCTAAGTCATTTTTGAAGTCGTCTGGATAATTTGCAAATTCGGGAAGAACTAGAGCTAGACTTCTCTCTAACATATTTTTTGTGTAAGACCATAGTCATTTTACAGGACAAAGTCCGTCGGGACTAGTATCTAAAGCCTGTCGAAGTGTCGGACGCATTCAGCACCTCAAAATTTAATTTAACAAATTAACTTGTTAGATGTTAGATAAGTGATATCAACATAAAAAGTAGGTACAGTACAAAGTCCAGCTTAATATTAATGCAGATCAAAGTTCAATCCGGCCACGGTATAATAATTACACCGGCACAGAAGGCTATAATAAAATACCTAATGATAAACATGTACATGTCGCAGTCATCTGGTTGAATCAGCTATTTGATTGTATGACTAGCGCATTTATTGAATGACGACATTTAATTGAATGGCTAGGCCGAACGTTGACTAAACAAGCGTCACTCAACGTCCAACTAGATAGCTGATTGTAACATAGCCCTTTGAACAGAGCGGACGTAAAATCAGTCAGGTGATTGTAAATTAGTTCATTTTTTTCCCACTGCGGCGTTAGTAGTCACCAAAACAAATTTGGCGTAAAATAGCTCGCGCAGTAGCACTGTCTTGATGTTTTTTTGACGAAATTAACTTTAGAGTGATAAATAGTGTGACAGCATGGATTTACCTATTAATAAGCCGCCGCCGGCTACTTTTAAAGTTTCTGTTTTAAATTAAAATCATAATAAAGTGTGTCATGTCATGTCCTCATTTTTGTCATGTAAAGGAAGTTAAGTATTTAAGTTGAGAACTTATGGTCACCCTAAATAAACATTACAAAGTCGGCTATATCCCATTTAACTGTACAATGCTAAATGACGTTCAGTCAAGTCGTTGAACGTTACAATAAACAACTTGACGAGTTGTCCCTTAGTCATCCAATTAAATGTCGTCATTCAATGAACGCGCTAGTCATACAATCAAATAGCTGATTCAACCAGATGACTGCGACATACACACTACACAAGCGTCGAGATTATGAAAAAAACCTAATCGTATCTTCATAAGACCTATATTTGCCTGACAGACCAGCCAGCCACAAACTTATCAACGTGAAAAACTGACGTTTACGATTGCCTGCCTAACTTAACTTCATGTCAGCTTAGTAAACAAAACGCGAACGTTTATTGTATGTGCCAACATTTCCGCTGTACACGCTTGAATTTCTTGCTTTTTCTTCGTTATTCGTAATTTGACTGTGTACATATTTAATAGTGCCATTGCAAGTGATAAAAAATGCGATAATTTTTAAGAATAAAGTTAGAAACACGAAATTTGGATTAAAAATTGTGATTTCCATCCCAAATTCATAGTTTAATTGAAAATGAAGAAATTAATGAAGGAATGGAATGTGGACGCTGTTTGGGGGAAAATAGCAAGTAAGTAACTAAAGAATAAGCCTTATTTTATTTCAATAAAATGTAATATTTTAGTCAAAAGTATAATTCCAAAATCGTAGGAAATATCTCGGGCCTCGGCACTCGCCAGCTGTCAAACTTCTATAGAGTAATATAGACCCTTTGTATTTGTGGTAAGGTAGAATTTCGTTAAAATCTCGTGTTCATTTACTAAGAAAATGGAAAATATTCTCAGCTGATGTCAGTCACTTTACTGAGTCTGAAATTTCGAATATATGTAATTTACGGTTTTACTACTCAGAGTTTAAGGTAGAAATTCAAATGGCTAACATAGCAACACCTTATTTGGTAATAAGGATGGGACATGTAGTTTGAGTGGTGGTTGAAAAGTTATCGATAATATATATTTTTTTACTAATATTATAAAGAGGAAAGATTTGTATGTCTTTATGTTTGTTACGAATAAACTCAAAAACTACTGGACGCAATTCGACAATTCTTTAACATTATTAGAATGCTACATTATCCCTGAGTAACATAGGCTATAAAACACCACGCTATGACCAAAAGGAGCGGAGCAGTTGACCGAAAACCTATCATTACACAGGCGATACCGCGTGGAACAGCTAGTATTTAATATTATTACTTAATAGTTCATTATTTTTTCTTTTGTTTTCAGTGGTATCCTGGGGAGATCCAGCTAATCCTCCAATATTATTAGTACACGGGTACATGGACAGCGCTGCGACCTTCATTCTCTTAGTGGACCATCTACCTGACAATTATTATTATGTTTCATTTGATATGCCTGGTGAGTAAGACTTTTATTGATTAACGACTATTTTTAATAACCTATCTACGATAGTTTAGGTTACTAGAAATAGATGTTTGACATAAAGCCCGGTTTCCACCGCGAGCGGAACGGACCCATTAATGACTTCGTTTGCAAGCGCAAACTGCAAATAACAAATAGTCAAACAAATAAATAACAAATAGTCGAATAGTAATTAATAATAAATGCATTAATGAACAATTATGTATTAAAAATGATAATATTGTTGGGGTAAATACAAGTATGCAGTTTGCGCTTGCGAACAAAGTCATTAATGGGGCCGTTCCGCTCGCGGTGGAAACCGGGCTTAGGTGCCGATTCTCTTGTGCACAAACTATCGTAAATTTAAGTTAAGTGCATCTTTCTCTTTCCATTTCTTAAAGAAAAGGACAGAAGATACATTTTAGTTTAATCCTGTCAAATTAGACAGCGCCTGATGACAATTGACGTATATTTAGACGCCATGTTTTTAAATTGCGTCTAAATTATCTATGGAGTGTCTAAATTTGACAGGACTTAACTAATATTTGATCTTCTGTCCTTTTCTTAATTAAACGGAAAGAGAAAGATGCATTTAACTTAAATTTACGATAGTTTGTGCACAAGAGAATCGGCACCTTAAGCTCCATACATTAAGTGTCCAAATTCTTCTTTAGTAGTTTAATCTACCGATAGATTTTGAGGGTGGCCGTAAATCTTAATCATGATGATTGAAGTCAGAGGAAAACCTAATCTCGTTTTAAAATGTTTCAGGTCACGGAAAATCGGATCCCTTTCCTCCCGGACCTATTGTATCTCAATTGGGCATTGTTGAAACAGTCCGTTTGGTAGTGAAACATATGAAATGGAATAAATTCGTTTATTTGTCACATTCCATGGGCTTTTCTATAGGTAAGTGTCATTTGTAGTTTGTATATCACAATAATTATATCGTTCTGGCTAAGTTTCAGTCATGGCGGCCTATCTAAAAGTAAATTAGTTAAACGTGTACAATGTTGTAGTACTCTAGATCTTTCTTTCTTTATATAAGCAAACATAATCGAGGTGAGTCCCGGCCAAAACCAATAGCTTAATGTGCTTTGGACGAGAAGCCATGGTTAAATGTGGTTTTAAGAATATTCCATCACCGTCTGCTAAACTAAAGTATGCCACTGAGAAATTCCTAATATCTCTTCTGTTTTCATTACTACTTTGTCCGTCTTGGGAATCCGAAACAACCCAAGATTCTCCTCAGTTATCACATTTGTTATCTGGGAAAGCAAGCAGTTACAATACTAAACGACCTAAATAATACATTTTCATACAAACTGACAACTCCAGTTTTACCCCGCTAGGTGTTTAGTTTCCAAAAATTACTTCTTAGTGCGCCTCTATCACTACCACCCTTTACCCCCAAAAAGTCTTTGTGACTTTGTCTTTATAAAATAAAATATTTTAATATAGATGACTTACAATCACAAGCTAATGGTGTTATATTTATTTTTCAGGTGTCTTCTACAATCACTTGTTTCCCGGTAAAATCACAAAAATGGTGCACATTGATCCCGCTCCACCAATATCTGCCTACTATTATTCTCATCACAAACCGGATTATTGGTTCCAGTATTTATATGACATGTATTACGGTACTTATGACAGGTAAGGTGGAATATCGACGTTTATATTTACGTTAATACTATTTGTAACTAGACTTTATATAATTTTAGAGGTGCCGAATCAGGGAGAGTTAGTCGGCCTTCATTAAAGCTGGAGAGTTTTCCTCCCAAAATAAATCTACATAAGAAATCGCTATTTGATAATCACAAATTGGTATTATTATATTATATGAACAAAAGCAGATATAATTATGATTATTCACTACCAACTGTAAAAAAATTAAATTATGTAAATGTAACGAAATTCATAAAAAACATATTTTTATTTACAAGGTGGAATGCTGGCAGCTTAAAGCGATTGACGCTTGAAGAAGCAGTCAGTTTATTGGTTCGAAACAGGAGCATAACAGAGGATCAAGCAGAAGTGGTGCTATCCAGATCACTGGTGCCTGTCGGTGATGGAAAGTATAAGTAAGTTCTATTAAGAAGTCCCGTAATACAATTAACCCGTATCTGCTGTGGACATTTTTAAACTCTTTAATATTGGACACCTTAACTGTAATGCAAGGTGATGGTGAACGAAATATGATCTGTAGATTAGTCAGGCACTGATGACTAAAATGAAAAATCTTAAGTCAAAAGAACCCTAAAAGCTTGGAGAAGACTTAGATTTTTTTAAAACACTAGATAAACGTACGGCAGGAGTAGAGTTTTATGAGTAACAAAGCGTACTCAAAATTCGGTGTCGTTTTTCATTCATCTTTCATAATACCGCCGAGATAAATATAATATATTACTTTGATTCACCTATTCTACGTCTCGATCTTACCATCGTAATTTGATAATTGTGGAACCGTGGCAGTAATATTGCTTAATCAAAGCACTTGCTAAGCGTCGTTTATTTATCTCAGCAAAAGTTTGTATACTTTGTATGACACACTTGAGAAAAGACTTTCAGCTATAAGTACGCGTACTTACTTGTTAGTCTATGAAATAGTTAGGGCTACAATTTTTTTTTAAATAATTGTAATATATTTAAATGTAATTATTGCAGATTTTCATGGGAGCCCAGAATGAAGAAAATAGCCAGCGTTCCCCTATCAGAAGAAACTTTTTTTACCGTGATAACACAGCATGCGCCACCGACACTGGTCCTTGAATCTTCAGAAAACATTGTAAACCCGCCAGGCAAACAGTTCGCAGAAAGCATTATAGAGAAATGTCGCTTAATGGTTCCAAACTTTTACTCCGTCACCGTCACGGGTGGTCACGATGTCCATATAACTCACCCTGAAAGCGTTGCACAGCATGTAAAAAAGTTTTTAAAGCCTCATAAAGGTAGTTGGTCTGCAATATGTAAATTATAATAAATAATTTAATTCGAAATTTGTAAGAATGATTTATTTTAATAGATACCATTTGAAATACGCTACATTTGTTTTCCTAGCTATACTGCCCCATTGCTGGACAAATACCTTCCCAACTTTTTCCCCTTTTCTCTTCCTCGAACCGGGAACTCCACACCTTAAAGTCGTCTCATCACCGTTTTCTGGGCCGATTTCGGTAACGCCGTCCATCCTCTGTCTTCCTTAGAGTAAAGTTATTTTGTTCATTGCTATAATTGGGTAGTTTCCACCATTAACCAATAAATGTTAGACACAATTCCTATAAAACCTCTATTAAAATCAGCCTAATAAATTCGGTTCAGTTTCAATTTGCTATAAAATTTGATTTTTAGTTGTTTTAAAATCAATAAATAGATAGTCAACTGAGTTGTTATTTTAGTGACGTCATAAGTCGCCATTGCCGTACAAAATCTATTGGAGAATGGCGTTTTGACAGCTCATAAAAAAAAGTACGTCAATTGATAATGGTGGAAACTACCGTATTCTTCGATTCTAAAACGCTGAATAAGCTCAACATATTTTTAAGCATATATGTTGGACTATGCTTCTAAATATTTTTACTATTAGTATGACAGGTAGCCTTTTATCGATAATTTTACTCTTTGAAACTAAGCTTCACTACGAGACGTCGAAAGTTGTCAAAATCGATGAACTAAACGTTTCAGGTTAGATAAACTAAGTATTTTTAACATCATGGCTATATCTATCTCTTTTACACATATGCAAATTCAGACGCAACAAATGAATATCATGTTTATTTACTTTCAACAGGTATCCGTTATCAAAATCATAAATCAATAGTCAAATAAACATTTTTTCTACCTTCATCATTAGCCTTCATACCTCGATTGGGTTTATCATGGGAACAATATAAAATGTAAATCCAAAGGTTACTTGTTGATTTTAATAACATTAATATATTTAATTAATTTGTTCATTCCGTTTTCACGCACAGTCATTTTATTACTTAACAATAGTTTTAGTTAGTCGCATAAAATCGGGCCCTGGAAAGTCCTAAAACAGCCCGAAACGTTAAAATCGCGTATCAAAATATAAATAAACAAGATGTTTAGTGGAAACTTTAAACCGAAAAATCAACGCGAGTGGTCCATCGAGGTACCTTGGGGAAAATTGGCCTGTAAGTATAATCTTTTTATTTATCTAAATATAAATAAAATGGCAAATAGACTGACTGTTAATATATCAACGCTCAGCCTAAACCGCTGGTACCTACTAGAGACATGAAACTTGGAGACTGTTTTTGTTTTTGTAATTACCTACTAAGAAATTTTTGATTTTTTGAAATTAATCCTTTGAACACACGTGATTTGAGACACAATAGCAGCCCGACAGCCAGCTGACGGTTGGTCATTGAAAGGTTTAAATGAAATACTGTTGTCCGATACAAGCGGTACTATACCAACATGCACTGCTGAAAAAGAAAGCATAAAAATCGTATGTCATTCAATTGTTCCAAGGTGACATAAAACCCCCGTTGTGTCCATTCTACTATCCCACAAATATTATAAACTAGCTTTTGCCCGCGACTGCGTCCGCATGGAATAATAGTTCCCGTACCTGGGGGATTTCTGAGATGAAAACTAACCTATGTCCTTTCTGGGGTCCCAGACTATATCTGTACCAAATTTCATTCAAATCGGTTCAGTGGTTTAGGCATGAAGAAGAGACAGACAGAGTTACTTTCACATTTATAATATTAGTACGGATATTGATGTTTGTATGTGTGTGGATACTCTTTCATGTAAAACTACTGTTGTATAGCTTTTAAATCAGAATAATATATAGGCTAATTATCATAATGCAATGACCTTAGGAAAAAACGCATAACATAATGCAGTTGAAACCGTGACGGACAGCTAGTTTTAATATAAACAGACTGTATGTAAAATAAAGTGACTTTTCCATACATTCATATTCATATTCATTCATATTCTTTATTGCACACAAAAAAAACATAACATAATAAACTTATAGCAAACAAAAGACTACAAACACAAAAGATACAAAGGTTTAAAAGGGTTAGTAGCGTTATGACTACATCTCGATAAGACTAAATAGCGGATATGACTAGTTCGCTATAGGACTTAATCTCGATATGACTAGATCTTGTTAGGACTATATCGTGTTTGGACTAGATCGCAATAAGGCCAGATATCAAAATGACTCATTATCGATATGACGTACAAGCGTATCTAAAAGTGGCATAAGTATAGGAACTTCATGGAGTACCTACTTAGCTATACTAAAGTGAAATAAAAAAAAACAAGAAACACCATATTATTCAATCGCAAGTATCAAAGAGAATTTAATAAACTTGAGACGACAAAGATTACGCTCCTGTCTTTAAAAAAAAACGTTAGTGATTTAAAGCAGTTTAAGGCGTAAGTTAAAATAAATAAATAAGTATGGTACAATGAAATGCTTTCATTTTAGTATTTTAGTATATGTACCATGGAAAAAAACTTAATGCTTTAACTCGATAACTGTACTCCAAAAAACAAACGAAAATATAGTCGTTACGCTATCTGGCCTTATTACGATCTAGTCCAAACACGATATAGTCCTAACAAGATCTAGTCATATCGAGATTAAGTCCTATAGCGAACTAGTCATATCTGCTATTTAGTCTTATCGAGATGTAGTCATAACGCTACTAACCCGTTTAAAAATCTAATGGATTTTTATTGTTTCTCTAATAGATAATAAATAATAAAAATGATTTATTATGCCAAAAAACAGATATATAGATAGATAAACCATTTATTTGGTGCATTATGACACACAACACATAAAATTACAATTATAAGTAAAAGCTATAACATAAATATAAAAACTAGGTACCAAATACAATGCTTACAAAAAATTAAAGTAGCTCCAGTAAGTTACAAAAAACTTGTGATAGGACTACCTCGCAACTTCAGTACTTTCTGAGATTGGCGCATTCAACCGAACAAACAAACAAACTCTTCAGCTTTAGCAATTAGTATTTAGATTAACAAAATATAAATATGCCTATAGAAATTAGTAATTTAAAGCTTCAGTCACCAACCCATTCTATTTGTTATAGAAGTGTACGCCTCAATATTTGTGCCCCAAATTCTTAATTTTTATTAATATTTTGTTTGTATTATGTAACACATTTATTTTTAGGTTTAATTTTTATAATTCCATTTTATTTTAATTTTTGTTTTTAATAATAAAATTTATTTCTTTATTGTTTTCTTCTCTCCAAGTGTCTACGATTGATTTACTGTTGTATTGGGTGTTGAGAAAAAACATATTATATGTTAAATAAATAAATATATTTCCGCTTTGGTGGAGTACAAGGGACTTGCGCAAAGGGTTTGCATCGATCGATCGGAGTCCCGGTGCCATATTTGGTCAAAACTTGCACGCATGCGCGAGCTTGAGACGCCATATTTGGTCAAAGTTTCGCGCATGCGTGATACGCCTTCATTAAATCAATAGTAGAGCGCTTGCGTGAGACTGAGACGCCATATTTGGTCAAAGTTGCGCGCATGCGTGATACGCCTTCATTAAATCAATAGTAGAGCGCTTGCGTGAGGCTGAGACGCCATATTTGGTCAAAGTTCCGCGCATGCGTGAGGCACCATATTTGGTCAAAAGTGGCGCCGCGCCGTGAGACGCCATTATTATAACAATAATTGCGCGCATGCGTGAAGCTTAGGCGCCATATTTGGTCAAAGTTCCGCGCATGCGTAATACGCCTTCATTAAATCAATAGTATGAGCGCTTGTGTGAGGCTGAGACGCCATATTTGGTCAAAGTTCCGCGCATGCTTGATATCAATAAATCAATAGTAGAGCGCTTGCGTGAGGCTGAGTCGCCATATTTGGTAAATTTTCCGCGCATGCGTTATACGCCTTCATGAAATCAATAGATGCGCGAAAGCGTGAGACTTAGACGCCATATTTGGTTAAAAGTTGCGCGCCTGCGTCAGCGTGAGACTCCATTATTAAATCAAAAGTTGAGCGCCTGCGTGAGATGCCATTATTAAATCAATAGTTGCGTGCAACCGGCATTTGTGTGACCGGCGGGGTTATTACCTATGAAACAGCAATGAGCAATATTTGCGCAGTGATCGCGCGAAAATCGTATTATGTATGAACCGATTGCTAATCGCTCGCTGATTGTTCTAATGCACTTATGGCTACGATGACGATAAAGTAGCAATCGCTGCAACTAATTAAATATCACCTTTAACAAAAAAAACTTAACTGTGCTCTTAAAAACCATACTAAATACGAAACCACCAATCGAAAAATGCATATTTTAGTTAACTGATTGCTCCACAGAGGCAGCACTATCGCTAGATTGCTATTTGACGTGACGTATTTTGAATTGACGTTTGAGCAGCAAATATTGCTAAATTATCGCGATCGCTCGGCTATTGCAAGATACGTAATCCCGGTGCGGCACGCCATATTTGGCCAAAAGTAGCGGGCATGCGTGAAACTAAGACGCCATATTTGGTCAATATTAGGGCGCAGGCGCGAAACGCGTGCTTTGCTCGTAGAAGTTTTGCTCTGACTTCGACTTCTGATTTTTGAATAATTTAAATCGATACCTACTAATATATATTTTTTTGGGGGAGTGGGAAATCATCAAATGACTGCTCCCGTCCTGGGTGCGGCGGAATGGCGTGTCACACTCTTGCTGACTAAAACCCACTCATGTTCCTTCGGTTGCCCTTTATGTGCCGGGGTCACGGTAACTATTATAAACATTCCGCGACCCCGGCAGGCGTTGACCTGCTAATATTATTAAGGAAGCTAATCTCAGGATGTATTGGTTCCAATGGATTTTTTTTTTGTGTTGGATTGTGTATATAAAGAGGAAGGCTATAGGCTAAATAATATCACGCTATGACCTACGTGAGCAGAGTGGTATCCAAAGATGCGGGTGAAAACACGGGGGGTGGCTAGTATATACATATAAAAGGGTTACTTATTGAGAGACGAACTCATCACAACGTTTAAAAAAAGTTAGTACCTAATTATTAAAAAATCTAAAAAAATAAAGAATCGTCTGTTAGACGGTGCGAAGTTCGCCAGGTCAGCTAGTTGAGTAAACAATTCACGCACTCAAATCGCAACAACCATCACACATGCCCCTGCTTGCATGCTTTCTCTGAGCATATTTCCTTGTCTTCTTTCAGTGGTCAGTTTCGGCCATCCAGACGGTGAGCCAGTCCTGCTGGTCCACGGGAGACAGGACAGCTGCGCGGTCTTCGCACCCTTGCTAGAGCATATGACTCCAGAGAAACACTACGTGGCACTGGACATGCCTGGCAACGGACTCTCTGATGCATTCCCTCATGGTAAGTTCAAGGTGTACCTAGTAATTTTTTTCTATATCCAACTTAAGTGCTACTAAGTTTGCGATCTCATAGTGTCGTGGGGAGAGCGACTGTACCCAACCCCGTGCAGAGCACGTATAAGTCACGTATAACATAAGTCCCCTCTTTGAGGAGTGGCTGGAGGCGCTAGGCGCCACGGCTCCCTCACCTTCCGCCAGACGCAGGTCCTCACCGGACACGGTTGTTTCGGGTGGTGCGCTTCCACTGTGAGGATCGGCCGAGGAAACGGAGCACACCGTGGAGGTCTGCCCCGCTGGGGCCCCGCTGTGTTCTCGTAGAAGCGATTGGCGGCGGCGTCCTCTCGCGCCCGGCTCTGGTTCAAGCCAGGGTCCGTGGAGAGAGAGAATGGGACGGTGCAGTGGTGCTAGCGAAGGAGGCGGCGGAACGTGAGAGGGAGAGGACCTCTCGTCCCAGCAGCCGCCGCGGGAGACTTTCCGGGCGTCGGGGGCCACGCGATGGCATCCGGCCACCGTAGGCGCGGGCCTGTGGACGGTGAGTAATGAGCTAGCTCGCCGTCCGTCTGACTTTTAGTGAAGACAGGCTGTGTCGATGGCGCGTTCGAGTTCCACGCGCGCCTCAAAGTCAGCAAAATCAAAGCAAGACCCCGCAAGGGCCGACGTCTGCCGTGGATACGGGTGGTTTGAAAGAGATACCGCGGCCCCGGACACATAGGGCTAAGAAGGAACATGTGTGGCTTTTAGTCAGTAGTAGTCTGACACCGCTCCGCCCAGAACGGTAGAAGTCATTTGATGATTTCCCATAACAAACAAAAAAGGTTTGAGTATGTCTGAAGATTATTATGAGAACAAGAACTGTATATGTATAGTCACTCAAATCTGCGTGCTTCTCTTATCAACAGCGCATCTCAAACATAAACCTTTATAGTTCTCGCTATAAATGACTTAACTTGGGGCATCTATCGCCCAACGTGAACTGCAACTGTCATCCTGCATCGCGCTATAAGAGTTTGACGCGACAGCATATATGCAAAATCCCGATTAGAACCGTCCGGCTTACTCTTTACTTCTCGACGCTGTCCATTATGTACATATTATATACCCATATTATAGAAAATATTTGACACTTATTAAAGCACATAACACCCTTCCTTATTTGAGTATGTCACATTTAGCATTGCAAGAAATGCCGATTTTGGAGAAACAAGAAAAACGCTTTTGAAAAATCTTTTATCTATCTTTATCTATATAATTACGTAAATAAAAGCAGAAGCTATAACAAACTAGAAAGCGTTTTATTATAACGCACGGGGAGCACTAAGAAATTATTACTGGCAATTCACCCCTAAGGGGGTAAAACAGCCGGAAGCAGGGGTTGCGGAATAGTTATAATAGTTACCGTGGCCCCGGAACATAAAGGGCAACCGAAGAAACATGAGTGAGTTTTAATCAGTAAAAGTCTGACACTAAGGATGTAGGTTAAGCGTCACAATGAGGATGTTTACGAAATTTTTTACCACTAGTTGGCGCCACTGTGACGTGTGGTCTTATGACACGAAATATAGGCGCTTTGACACAAGCTGTCAAAAGTGACAGAGTGCCAATATTTATTTATATTTATATTAAATTATATTATATTTATACAATATTTTTATTTATTTATATTTTATACGCCTCAGTGCTGCCGTCTGGTGGCCACCATTTCAGAACACCCTCATTCTTTCAGTATCGAACGTCCCGTTACGTCCCGGGGACTACCACTACGCCGTGTTATTCCGTCCACCGCCAATGCCTGGACCGCAGTTCGTGAAGTTCAATAAATTCAAGCAGTCTTTGCACTTTAAGCCAAAACCACGGGGTGGTTCACGTGAGTTGGACGTGCTGGGCTGTACATCGGGTTCATGTAGCTAATTCTTTTTTTTTGCACATCGTCGTATAGGCAGTTTGTTGATGTTTGTTTTTTTTTCCTTTGTTTAACTATCGTCGGAGTCAGTCCTTGAGTGGTCTTTGAAAAGAAGAAATTGTCGTTCAGATGACGGTTTTAAGTCTCGTAAATTTTTAGTTTGCAATTTGTGCTTGACGGGTAAAACTTGGCGCCAACCGTTAGTCAAACTTAAGGCGCTGTCCATAGCAAACACCTTGTAAAAGTCTAGATTTTCGTCGCAAAGTTAGCCGTATCTGTACATACCACAAGCAAGAAAAAAATACAGCGTATAGCCTAATATATGAAGAAAAGACTTACACAAAAACAATTTACAAATGTGGTCTAGTACTAGGAAAAAAAATATTTAAAAAGACCACGAAAAAAAAATTATCGTCTCGAAATTCTCAATTTTTTCAGCGACAACCATCATATTTTTTATATCTACTTATAACAAAGAAAATGTTATAAACTAAAGACATATCTAAAAATTTTAAAACACAGAACTGTATTTTTTTAAATATTCAATTAAAACTGCAAAATTACTAACATTTTTGCGGATTTGCCAAAATATTTTCGACCTTATTTATATTAATTCGATGCACCACCGCGAATAGCTACTTACCGCGCCTTAAAAATAGACACCTTTTTTCACAAAATGGCGATCTCGGCGTCAAAAAGACTCAAATGAAACAACTCAGACTTGTACACTCTCGCTCTCATTCTCACTCAATAACATGACTGACATTTAAAAATTAATTGCTTAAATATTTTATTGAAAATTTGATTGATAATAATGTCCTTGGAATTGTTTACTCAAGCCTCGTCCCCACTAGGAACATTTTGTCGAGCGACTTGTGTCCACGGTGACATCGGGCGATGTCGGGCGACGTCGGACAACATCGCCGCGACATTGTTGAAACTGTTCCTTGTCGCACAGTCGATGAAAAGAACAGTTTCAAGGCGGCGAAATCGTCCGACGTTGCCCGACGTTGTTTTTTTTTTATGTTTGTTCGCGCATATCTCCGTCGTTTGCCAACCGATTTGAACAATTCTTTTTTTGTTTGAAAGGGTAGACTTCCCAAATGGTCCCATTGTCATCAAGTCCAGGATCTGATGATGGTATCATGCCGAAATCGACGAAACTCCTCAATTTTTTTATAGAAAAACGTAAATTTTGTTTTGAAAGTTACTCTAAAACGTAGTTGGGACTCTAACTAAAAAGTAAAAAATAAAAAACTTTTTCCAAAAAAAAAAGATAACCGACTTCAAAAACGAAAAGCTCAAAAATAACTATTTCGGAAGTCGGTGGCAAGGCAACACAATTCGACCGGCAGAAGAGAAGCCACCGACTTCCGAAATAGTTATTTTTGAGCTTTTCGTTTTTGAAGTCGGTTATCTTTTTTTTGGAAAAAGTTTTTTTTATTTAGTTTTTGTATATTCGAATCCATACTGGATTATTTAGGTGTTTCGTATAGGGGTGTATGAAAAGCTTATTTCTGCTTTATTAACTAGTTTGTCGTCGTCGTATTTTTTTTATCTCAATGGTCTCTGTATTTCAATGTATCAATGTTTTAAAGAAATGTACTATCGGCCAAATTGAATCATGACCCATTTCGACGACAAATCGTTTGAAGCTATCAAAATAATAAGACTAGACGTGTGACGTTTTTAATACATGTTTACGCGATTGTCGACCTAATTGTATTTAAATGTCTGTAGGAAAATAAGCTTATGATGGGTCATGATTCCATTTTGTCGATTGTACCTAAGCTTTTAAAATAGCGTTTCATTTTCTACTGTGTTTATATTATACTTATTTTTTTTATAGCCTTTGTTTTTTTTTACACTACTGCTCTTACTAATAATCACTGTGTAAAGTTATGCAATGAATAAAGCCTGTGTAACCATACATTTTTTGACGTATAAACCTGTCATAACTTTATGCAGCGATTAAGGGACAACGCACACCGGAATGGCAGCGGCCCGGCAGCGGCCGCCCGCGGCGCCGGGAGGCCGCCAGCGGCCGCCAGTGTCGCTAGAAACGGAAGCGGCGAAGCGGGCGGCCGCTGGCGGCCTCGCGACCTTTTCAAGCTTTTCAAGCGATACTAGTCTTTTAAGTATGTAGTTAAAGTTTAAAATTATTTCACACGGAAAGTGCTCGCCGCGTCGCTGCCGGCCGCTGCCATTCCGGTGTGACGCATTCGGTGTGCTCGAGCCTTTATTAGTAAGGCGCTACGTGTCCAGTACTCATTTTGCGTGGCACAGTCTGAATGACAATGCAACAAAATACATTGCTGCTAATGATACGGAGTTCATCTTCTCTACTTTGAAAATAGCGCAATGGTTGCTGTTGATTGTCAAAGTTGACAATTCGTTCAAAGAGAAACCATAAATCTCTTAAATTCTTTTTATGAGCGACATCATTTAAGGTCATAGCATTACGGCCACCCGGCAGCCACTCCGCACCGACTCGCCTCCTGCGGCTAGTATTCTTTATATGGATTTGTATGGGCTTGCGCTCACTATATCAACTCCGTACCGTCACCGGATCGCCTCGGTTTTAAGCCGTTCGCGCGCGGTCGGCGGGTGGGCCACTCGTTGACAACTCGCTGCTCGAATGCTTGCCGTGCGTTGACGGCGCGCCGGCCACGAGTGGACCGCACGCTGCCCGCGATTGATACACGCGACGACGCCGACGATATACGGCCGGCGTAACTTGGCGAGTCTGAACATAAGCTTTACGAACGTTAGCGCATTATTTTTTTAAAACCAAAATACGAATAAAAAGATATAATAAAGGAACTAAATTTAAATAAAATAAATATCAAACGTTTTGAGACAGAGAGCTATAAAATAACTTATGAATTAAAGATTCAATTTCAATAAGTTAGTCTCTTTCTTGTTGACGCCTCGGCGTTCGCTCGTTGACCGCGGGTGGCCCACTGGTTGACGGCGGGTGGCCCACCCATCGACAACGAGTTGACGCCGTGCGAGTTGAATCGAGGCGGTGCGGGGTGGCTGCCGGGTGGCCGTAATGAGCTATGACCTTTACACTTTGGATACAGAAAAAGGTTTTAACAAATTTTTAAATTTAAAAAAGCTTATATAAGAATCGTACTAACAAATTGCCATTGTCATTCAGACTCTGCTACGCGATTTAAACCCCTAGGACCTTCACACAACGACTTTTATCCAATACAGGTCCGAAGCTGCAGCGATTCCATTTTCTTTACGCGATGGAATTGGTCCTTTGGCATCTCGGCTGGGACAAATTCGTCTTCATGGGACATTCTATGGGCTGCGAGCAAGGTACGGTGGGCAACATCTAGCTATACTAACCAGTATAAGCTGACTTCTGATTGTACGAAAAACATACACGATGCGTGGTCAGCTAAAACTGGTTTTGTATAGCTTGATGTGTAGCCGTGTGTATGTAAATATATAAGTTCACGTGTTAGGTAAGACGAGGTGCACATTAAAAAAATATCAGCTGTTTCATACATTATGGTCGGGAGGGCATTGAACTTTTGATAGAAACAGCTGATATTTTTTTCGAGATTTCGGAGTTGGTTCCATAGTAAAAGTTGTTTGTTTTAATGGGTAGAATCACCTCCTAGCGGATTGTGCAAGACCAAAAATACACCTAGCATAAGTTTAGTCCTGTCAAATTAGCTAGCGCTTGAAGTAAGTCGACGTATTTTTAGTCGCCATGTTTAATCTCGCCTAAATTATCTATGGAGTGTCTTATTTTGACAGGACTAAACTAATATTTTATCTTCTGTCCTTTTCTTGGTGAAATGGAAAGAGAAAGATGCACTTAACTTAAATTTCATTTAGTTAGAACAAGGCAATCGGCACCAATATATTTTTTTAGGGTTCCGTACCCAAAGTGTAAAACGGGACCCTATTACTAAGCCTCCGCTGTCTGTCTGTCTCCAGGCTGTATATCATAAACCGTGATAGCTAGAAAGCTGAAATTTTCACAAATGATGTATTTCTGTTGCCGCTATTACAACAAATACTAAAAATTAACAAAAATAAAATATTATCCCCATCCCCATACAATAAATGTGGTTTTTTTTTGGAATTTTTTTGCTCAATACTAAAA
The DNA here is from genome assembly GCA_033675125.1 of Athetis lepigone. Classification (NCBI taxonomy): domain Eukaryota; kingdom Metazoa; phylum Arthropoda; class Insecta; order Lepidoptera; family Noctuidae; genus Athetis; species Athetis lepigone. Next base: position 7,582,502 of record CM066220.1, on the reverse strand, counting down.
TCGGTAACAGGTAGACGCTTCAATTTTATACAGAATATTTCCTTGTATATTTCCTTTCAAAATAAATAATTAAACAACGATAAAGTGAATATTAAAGGGAAGCTCCCATAAAACAAACGCAATTTTTAAGCAATTTTTACTCAATTTTAACAGGTAGAAATTTGTCTATTATAGACAATGATGTTATACGTAAAAAAGTGTAGATAGGTTACCCAAACGAAATTCTATCTTCAAAAATGACACACTAACGCACACATACATTACACGTCAAAGTAGGATGACATGAATGAAAAAGTGGTGCGAGTGAAAAAGAGATAAACGTCATGTCAACGCGATACTCAGTATCTTGTTTGCCAATTGGCAAACTTTTAATGTGCCACTTTTTGACTGCATATAACATATCTACACTTTTTTTACTTATAACATCATCCATACTAATATTATAAATGGGAAAGTGTGTCTGTCTGTCTGTTTGTCTTTCTTTCACGGCAAAACGGAGCGACGGATTGACGTAATTTTTTAAGTGGAGATATTTGAAGGGATGGAGAGTAACATAGGCTACTTTTTGTCTCTTTCTAACGCGAGCGAAGCCGCGGGCAGAAGCTAGTTGATTATAGATGATAGTACGAAACCCTTCGTGCGCGAGTCGGGCTCGCACTTGGCCGGTTTTTATTTAGTCTTGTAGTTTATTGTTGTTTTTTCCAGGCCTGTTTTACAACGCGGTCTACCCCGGCCAGATCACGATGATGATCCTCTTGGATGCTGGTCCCACCCTCATGAGGATGCAGGTTGAAGACCCTCATGAGTACCAGAGAATGTACTATGATTCCTACTACGAGAACTTTCATAAGGAGAATTTCATTCGCAAGGTAAGTGAGAATGGACTTAAAGTAGTGCGACACTAGGTGTATTTTAGAATGGAATCGGACTGTGGATATCACCGTGCCCAAGGTTCAAATGGCTCGTCTTTTAATCTCAAACGAGTAATTAAGAATGGACTTAAAGTAGTGCGACACTAGGTGTATTTTTGAATGGATTCGGATTGCTGATGCCGATGTGTTCAAGGTGCAAGTGACTTGTCTCTTAGTCTTAAACGAGAATTGAAGAATGGACTTAAAGTAGTGTAGGAAATTGAATCGGACTGCTGATGCCGATGCCGCTTTGTTCAGGATCCAATGCGGGTTAGGAAAAATATTATTGAAAACTAGCTTTCGACCTCGGCTTCGCCCGCGTGGTTATTGAATTTTCATCACTTATTTAATCCCTTGAAGGATAAAATTCCTAAAACATCCTTACTTAGCGGATACTTACTCTTTACATCGAACACAAACACAACCTCCAAGCCTCCAAGTTTCATGTTTCTAGGACCGGGTTATTGTACAATCGACAAAATGGAGTCATGACCCACCAAAAGCTTATTTTCCTACAGACATTCAAATACAATTAGGTCGACAATCGCGTAAACATGTATTAAAAATGTCACACGTCTAGTCTTATTATTTTGACAGCTTCAAACGATTTGTCGTCGAAATGGGCCATGATTCAATTTTGTCGATAGTATATTCGTCACAAAGTAAACTCGTCACATTTTTTTAAATCCATACATGGAAAGTGTATTCGCAGCAGTTTGGGATGTGCTTAGATATATCAACAGTCAGTTGATCAGTCAGTGTACCATCCGTACCTACTATAATATTATAAATGCGAAAGTAACTCTGTCTGTCTGTCTTTCTGCCTGTCTGTTTGGCTGTCTGTCTCTTCTTCACGCCAAAACCACTGACCCGATTTGAATGAAATTTGGTACAGATATAGTCTGGGACCCTAGAAACGACATAGGATAGTTTTCGTCCCGGAAATCCCCCGGGAAAGGAAACTATTATTCCACGCAGGCGAAGTCGCGGGAAAAGCTAGTCTGATATAACGCAAGTGAAACCGCGGGGGACAGCTAGTAGATAATAATAATAGAATACGTAAAAGAAACAATAATAATATTATGAAATATACCTTGTAAAGAACTACGCACATTTCTTTAGCTTTCGCGTTCCAGCTAAGCGATTTTGACTCTTATACAGTTCTACTTTTAATGCATGCCCTTAGGGTAGATTTTATGAGCTACAAATTACTTTTTAAGCCTAAGGCACCGAAACTCCGTCTTTCTGGTCTCTTCTTCACGCCTAAACCACCGAACCGATTTGAATGAAATTTGGTACAGGGGCCCTAGTCTGCTATTATGATCGATTTTTGACGAGTAACGTCAAACTTTTGACACATTTTCCATACAAAAACTGTCAAAGTTGTCAAATATCCGGCCGATGACTAGTCATTGAGACGCGATTGTAATAGCAGACTAGGGCCCCAGATATAGTCTGGGACCCGGGAAAGGACATAGGATAGTTTTCATCCCGGAAATCCTCCAGGAACGGGAGTTATTTCACGCGGACGAAGTCGCGGGCAAAAGCTAGTGGCTAATAAATACTTTGACTGTCAAGATAACAGCGTGATATTGACTTCAGACGTACACCAAAACCTCAGCAGCTGAGGCGCTCAAAAAGCTGCGTGATGTAGACGACGAGCAGTGCGCGAAATTGCTGGAGAGGAACTTCCATTCTGGGTGAGTTATACACAAATACAGGGGGCCTACCACAAGCCCTTATAGCAGTATTACTTTGATATTACTTTCAGTGGGAAAGAGACGGCGCTAGACAACGTGTCTAACGCTGTCACTTGCACACCCCTGCCCCCTTACCATGACGTTTAAAGTAAGATTGTTTTAGTCCTGTTGCAGGAGTGTGCAAGTGACAGCGTTAGACACGTTGTCTAGCGCCGTCTCTTACCCACTGAAAGTAATATCAAAGTAATACTGCTATAAGGGCTTGTGGTACGCCCCCTGAACAGGAATAAAACAATCTTACTTTAAACGTCATGGTAAGGAGGCAGGCTTAATATTCATTTTTGAACAACATCAAAAAGTTAAATTGCCGAACTCACTTTTGAATTGTCTATGTCTATTAGTTAAAAAGTTAAAGATCGATGAGCACTCACACATGCCGCTTGAATCGGCATTTTGAAGGGAACCTAATGATCTAACACTCACGTAACGCTTAAGGTTAAGCTCATTAGAGCCACCCGGCACCCACCCCGCACCGCCTCGTCGCACGGCATCCACTCATTGTTGACAGGTAATCTACCGCGGTCAACCAGTGGACCCACCCCACGCGGTCAACGAGTGAACGCCGAGTGGTCAACGAGTGGACGCCGCGCGGTCCACGTATTTTACATACAAAATAATTTAGAGCGGTGCATCGCAAAGAATCGTCCTCGCGTGTATCAATCGCGAGCAGCGCGCGGTCCACTCGGGACCCGTGCGTTGTCAACGCAAGGCAAGCATTCGAGCAGCGAGTTGTCACCGAGTGGTCCACCCGCCGTCCGCGCGTGAAGGGCTTATAACCGAGGCGATCTGGTGACGCTACGGAGTTGATATAGTAAGCGCATGCCCATACAAATCCATATAAAGAATACTAGCCGCAGGAGGCGAGTCGGTACGGAAAGGGTGCCGGGCGGCTTTGACCCTTAAAGAGACATTTTACCCTTTTGATCGCCTCGTCAAAACAGCATAAACGTGCCCAAGATTTTTTTAAATGTATAAAAAATGTCACGGGATCGTGACTGTGGCTTGCTAGGCACATTTTAGTTAGTCATCTATACATGACGCTGGCGGTGAGAAGGTCAACAAGTGAGCAAAATTTTAGGGATGATTCTGGTGCTCAAATACTACAACATCTCTATAATACCAATAACGAAATGTCAGAAGAAATACACTTTCTCATAAAAATTGCAACAGCTGTTTGATCATTCTGTATACTTAAATACTTTTTTTTTGAGATTTCTATATTGGTCTCATGTTCCAGTTGCATATAAATATATGTAATGAAACGCGCCACGAATAGACCCGCGGTAATTCGGATCCTGTCTAATCCGACGGATTACAAGAGTAAAATACTACAAACTAAGTCACCATACATAAATAACTTTATTTTCCCATTGGATACTTAAAAAAATACAAATTTTGAAAAATGGGATTGAATACTTCAAATTAAAACTGATTTTGTCTGTGTACGCGATCTGGCATAAAGTGGGTCAGAAACGCCCAATGACCTTTCGGCAAATCTCTCCCAATATAATTTGTAATTTGTCAAGCAGTATTCTATAATCTGACTAATTCGATAATCCGACTTCACTTTGCAAACAGTTTGTCGAATTACCGCGGATCTAATGTATACAAAAATAATTAAAATCTAACTCCGTTCCAGAGACTGTTCCTTTTAATAAATTAAATATCTCTAAGCTTTAATATTTACTATATAGCTGTTATCGTACAAACCTTCAACTCCGTATTTTGCCTTAGTGTTGGAATTTGCGATAATCGTTTCTCAGTGCGTGTTTACGCCATAAAGAGAAACTACTGAGCTGATCTTTTTAGTTTCTGATGTTTCGGCTGTGCGTTGATTATCACTTGTCTATTAGATATCTACCTCCTAAGAAAATGAATATGCGCTATTTTCCATCAGCAACTGGCATCTCATCGAAGCCTGGCATCCCAACGAAATATCAGTGCGGAAAGCGGCGCAAAAAACAAACTTTTTAAAACACGATGTTGGGAGAATCATAAACATGCCGTTTCCCAACTCTAGATGGGCCTCCAAGAGCCCAATGCAACGTCAATATCGAGTACCTCATGAGTTGTACCCTGAACTGGAGCGTTTTTTGAATGAGCGAGCGTACCCTCAACCTGTGAAACCCAATAAGATGCCTAACAAGAAACCTGATAAAAAGCGTAATGACACATCTTTTGAGATGCCTAAATTGGGATTAAGTCCCACTCGCCCACTTAGCCCTCAGCTAGACTGTTCACCGTATGAACTATTCGAATATCAACAGGAAGAGCGACTGCTTGAAAAATTCTATGCTGATCTAGAAGAGAAGGGCCTGATCTGGACTCTAGAAGAACCTTCTACATCAAAATCAGCTCCTCCTAGTCCTGGTTTCAAGGGCGATTATGTTGCAAAAATTCATTTCGTTGGAAGTCCGAGTCGGTCTGTAATGCCGTATAAACATGTGAAATCTTGGGAACATGAAAAAGACAAAGTGTCCTATAAAAAACCCGCTCTAGCTTCGCCGAAGAAGACCCACTACTTTAAAGTCATGTCTTATGAGGCTATAAACTTAGAGGGTAAGGTCCCACGCGAAGACAAACTATTCGTTTTGAAATGCTTGGGCCAGGCTAGAAACAGGTTGTGGGCTGAAGCTAAACGTGGCCAGAAACCACGTGAGGCACGGAAAGCAAAGACCACTAAATCCGCTTGGAAGGCAGAGACCTCTAGTGGTCCTTTTTGGATGGCAGGGACCTTTACTTACTCCTCATGGAAGGCAGCGAGCTCTATTGGTCGCTCTAAACCATCAGAGTCCTCGACTGGTTCCTCTCGAGCGGCAGGGACCTCAGCTGGTTCTTCTAGGATTAGGAGGACCTCTACTATGGCCGTTCGTAGGTCATTAGCTACGGCTACGGCGACACTGCCTGTAGAGAGAGCAGTGGCCGAAGAGGAAGAGAGATATATGAGCCGGGTCCATAATTTGATACGCAGTTGGCAAGAACTCGGGTAAGTGTGATCTGAGTTCGGATTTTCGGATGCATTTACTTAAAAATAATAATTAAAATTTCAATTAAAAATACCCTGCCACTAAGATCGCGACTAACGAAAGAATTGATAACTTAAAAACGCCTGAACTGATTTTATTAAACAATTTGTATTTGGTGGGAATCGTTGCCATATCGTCCAGCTTGGCAGCCGCAGTCTCACTCACTTTTCTATACAAAAACGTATTCGTTGAGCCAATATCTTAACATTAAGTAGACTAGCATTTGCCCGCGTGGATGTCGAACTCCAACCACAATTTACCCCTTTAGTGGTTTTTCCAAAAATCCTTACTAAGTCGATTCCCACTTTTCACAAAGAACATACACTCCAAGTTTCACATCTCTAGGATCAGCGGTTTGGGCTGAGCGTTGATAAATGACCCAATTAGTTAATTTGCGAACGTATACAGATAAATAGATATAAATGTATCCGAATACCCGTTTTCTAGTGATTAGTAAAATGTTATCCAGTATTTCAAGTTAAAAGTTTTTGTGCTTAGATCAAACGACGGCACGCTTATTTTTTCTTAAGAATTATTTGCAATGTCAAATCGTATTTTCTCGACTGAAAGAAAAGAGACTTCACATCATAGGAAATCCAAGTGGTCTGGGCTTAAATTTTTTTTGTACTTTATTGGCATAATAAACCATTTATTTATTTATTTTTGTTTTAATTTATTTGTTTAAAAATGCTTTGTTTTGTTTTTAAGCAGCTAACATAGTTTTTAAGATAACTGTATACTAACAATGAGCCTTTGTAGTCGGTTAATGAAAGTTTTTTTTTAATATTTTTTTTTATTGTTTGCCAATTCTTTTTTCTGTCTCTGGGACGGTAAGGCATCAGCGAGACCTTTGGTAACGCAGATGTCTATAAGCAGTGTCCATTTAACTTTAGTTAGACCGTGAGCCATCAAATTTTTAATTTTTCTTTCACCTAACTTACAGGTACTTGTCATGGGATAACCGCCTCAAAACTCTAGCTCCACAAAACTATGGGAATGACTACTACTTCGAATTATTTAAGTCTATACCTCCAACATTGCTCATCGCGGCTAGTGATGGCGCGAAAAATATCCCGCCAATCCCAAAATGGCATAATGGCGCCAAAGAGTTGTTAGACAAAATGGCGACTTTAGAAAATTTCCATAGAGTTGATGTAGAAGGCAGTCATGATGTGCATTTTACTCATCCCGAAAGAGTAGCTCCTTATATTAATGAGTTTTTTAAAAGGAAAGTTATGTCAAAGCTTTAATTTTATTCGCAGTTATTTTATTTTTTTTGTGATCAAAACGGACCAATTTGTATTGAAATTTCTACCGTTTTGGTAGTATTTGTTTGTAACTTTTGTATATAATCTTATGTTGTTAGAAGTTATGATAATGCAATAAATGATGAACGCCTAGGCTACAAAAATATGGGTTCGTTCGTTTTGACTAATATCAATTTAATTTAATTCAATTTAATTCAATTTAATTTAATTTTTATTTTAATTCAATTTAATTTGTTATTTTATTTTGTTTAATTGTATGCTTAGTCACATTTACACACCTCCCTATAAGTAAGTACGTAAAAAAACTTTCCCCTTTAAGTTTTTTAAACAAGTCATTTTTTGTATTTTGTTGAAGAAGAATAAATTGTAATGAAGAAATTTTCAGATTCAGGTGCAAATTTGACAAATAAACTTTTCTTTTTAGTATCGTGAGGGACATGTTTTTAAGCAGCCCGCCGTCTAGTCCTACTAAATAAAAGGTGGGTTCGAACCCGAGCAAGTATAAATGCTTTTTTCAATTCATATGAACTTTATAAAGTTTGTTTTGGACGTCACTGACATCGCGTGCCTCCAAAAGCACGTATTTAAGGTGTAGTTTTGCAAAAATAAATAATTCTAGTAATAAAATAAGTAGGTAATTTTACCCTCATTACGGAAATCCGTGTAAAGACTCCGCTTGGACGCGCACAGAAACAAACTTAAAGGTTATTTAACAATCGCGCGCTCCTAAAACGACCGTTCAAAAATACTGGACACATATTTTTTACTTAGTGAAATTATTAAAAAAATACAGACCTAGAGAGCATCAAAGCTCTGGACGTTGGCTTATGACGTCACTTCTTAGTTAATATAGCGTGACGTCATCCAGCGGTCTTCATTTAACGTTTACGAGATAAAAGAAAAAATACGTGTCCAAAATTTTTTTTGGTAATCTTACTTACGAACTACATAGTTTTTTTTGTCATCTAGATTTATGTGTGCATGCAAAACGACACCATATTTACGCGAGCATTTAGGAGAATTGACACCAGTATTCAGCTTATTGATGTACAGACGTGCATATCAAGTTACCCAAAACTGTCAAATTTTCCCAATCACTCTGGTCTGGAACATTATGTTCTGGAATTAAAGTTGAAAATATGTTACCCGTATGACCTTGTCACGTATACGTGACATAAACGCGAATGTTTGAGAGGTCAATGATTTAAATAAATTTGACAGATTGTGGTACCTTGATGTGATTGTGAACCTTCGAACTGAACACACATGATTCGAATCACGTGTGTTACGGTGTGTTCTAAAGATTAATAAAGATTACAAGAAAAAAACTTTTGTTCTGTTTTAATGTTATGGCAACTTCTGACATTCTGTCAATGTCAGTGTGCAAAAAGCACCTGCTTACTGTCTTACCAACTTATCTGTGAAATGGCTAAAATTGGAACTACATTTGAGTGTACTCTGTCTCTTTCTCTTTGCAACGCTAAATCGACAGTGTCGCCCTCCTTCAGTTCACAGACAACTTGGTGTGTCTGTATGTAGATAGTTTTTGTTGTGAGGAAGCTTAGCTCTTAAGCTGGGCATTGACGGTCATTTTTCTGCGTCAATTGAACTGACGCCCATGCAAATAGTGTCGAATCGTCACTCCGGAGTTTTACGACTAGACTGACGCGAAAAATGACCGTCAATGCCCAGCTTTAGTTTTATAGCTTTAAAAAGATGGTTGTAATTAGATGTATGCTCAAAGTAATATATATGTCACCGGAAAATAACAAGATCCGTAAGTTTATCAATCTACTAAGAAGTTTATAAATTTTCGTAAGATTCTAAACAGGAGATAAATTGTAATATTTTACGTCCACATTTTCGTAAATTGATAAACTTACTGAACTCACTCGTAAAATAATAAGTAAGCAGTAACCAAACGCTACGCGCGATCTGATTGGTTGGCTGTCACGTGTCACTTCTCCTTCCTCGCGGCCCCCATTGTTCGCCACGGAACATAAATAAACCAGTTTGCTTGTGCGTTTTTATTAGTTTTGAATGTTGAACTGTGTTGCAACTCAAAGAAAACTCAACTCACTACATCCGTGCCAGAGAGGAACCAGGCATTGTTGCTTCCAATATATAGTTTGTCAAGTCTGATTATACCAGTCTTTGGACACAAGCATTGCCACTCCAGAGAATCAGAGAGCAGTGTGTTATTTTACGTATTTTAAAGATGCGTATATTTAAAAGAGTTTCTGTGATTGGTCGAACCATTTAAAATCTTACGAATAGATATCCGTTAGTTTATAAATTTACCGTATGACGTCGAAAATTGATAAATTTACGAAAATGTGGACGTATAATATTACAATTTATCTCCCGTTTAGAAGCTTACGAAAGTTTATAAACTTCCTAGTAGATTGATAAACTTACGGATCTTGTTATTTTCCGGTGACATATACACTATGTTATTTAGTTTAGTCTTAAAAAAATTGTATTTTTATCGAGTAGAAAATTTGTCTGTATTTTAATAGAAGAGTAGATAGGTATTTGAAAGGTTAACAAATCCTAAGGCCGTTTGTCCACCACCGTAGTCACCGTCACATTATTTTGGGCTGAGTTTCATAATTATGAGTTGACGTTACGTGCGGTGGACACCGGCTATAGTAAATGTATGTATCGCCACTTCGGCGTCGTCAAATGATCGGTTACAGCCCGTAACACCGGTCAGTACAAAGCTTTATTATAGGTAGGTAAAAAGGTGTAAATAGGTCATAGGCGGTCAGCAAGTGCCACTTAAAAATGTGGTTATTTCACCCCATTGGCCTTTTTTTTGGGGAGTGGGAAATCATCAAATTACTGCAAAATTATGTATATTTGGCCTTGTCAAGAAAGGGCGAATTCGCCGTGAAACGTTTCGCGCGAATTCATTCGCGCGTTGGCGAGATACTAGGCACCAATAAGTACATCGCGTCCACAAGCATCGCGCGAATAATAAATTCCCGTGCAGTTCGCCAGACTCTCGACCATAGATAATACATATAATATCTCGACTCGCGCGTGATTCGTGCGTAATGCGCGCGAGTCGAGATACTAGGGCGGCCTTGTTGCGTCCAGATTTCGCGCGAATTTCAGAGCGAGTGATCTTGATACGCGCGAGAGAATCGCGGCGAATTCGCCCTTCCTGGACAAGGCCTTTGTCTCCTTTTCATTCGCAACACTTGAATCATGTCATCCTTTTTTGACGTCTAATCATACTTTAGGTGCCATTGCAATATTTATAGTTATTTATGTGTGCATTAGTGTGCCGTTGTCGACTCGACGATAGAGTGTCGTTTTCATAACCTATCTACACCTTTTTACTCTTAATATCATTGCTTTAATGTATCTTTTTCTATTTTTATTAAATTGATGATTACTGATTAATTGTCTTAGGTCTGTCGAACTGTGAATGATGATGCTGACCGGACTTCAACGTTACTGGCCACAAAACCCGTACCGTTATAATTAATGAGTTTTTTTTTATTTTTTACTTTTACTACGACTATATGTATACAAAAATGGTATTCTGTATAGTCCGTCTGTTAGGCCTTTCAAAATTCTGGACACATATTTTTTGCTTGATCTAATTGATAAAATAATACAAAGATAAAGAACATCAAACCTTTGGAGCTTGTAACATCACTTCATATAAATTGTACCTATACTTAAGCCAAATTCAATAAAGAATACAGGTAAACAAAACCTATATAGGGTTATCACAACTTACTTTTTACAAATTCTATTATTTACATGATTATCGCCTTTTTCACGCTAACTATTTATTAAGAAATCCTATTGCAGCATATTTCACTAGAATCACTCAAATAACATGCATACTACCTCGTTATTTCGAAAAACCAAGCAACGGTTTGTTTACCTCTATTCTTTATCGAATTTGGCTCAAATATAGGCGCGACGGGTTCCCTACTTGAATTAGATTTTCGCTTAAATGTAGCCATTCCATGTTTATCTCGTTTCGCTCCTGCAGTCGCATCGCAAATCGCTGCCTACTGTAGCCTTATCCTTAAGCACAGACGCGCGTATAGCTTTAAATAGGAGATCGTAGATCTTAATATACTGTTTTCTATAGACTTTACAATTTTGCGCGGAAATTTCTTTGCAAAACTTACACAATACTGGAGCTGGTAAAAACCAGAGACAAGGCTTGTCTTCCCTAAAATGTCGTGATATAGAGAAATTTTGGAACATTTGTTTATCGTTACGACAGCTTTAAAAATCTTGACAATCAATAAAAGCTGTCATATCTTTATGACAACTTTAAAAATCTTGATACTGGTGCCGATTCCTTTGCTTACAAACTAAACGAAATTTAAGTTATACGTCCTTTTCTAACGAAATGGAAAGAGAAAGATGCACTCAACTTAAATTTGGTTTGATTTGTCAACAAGAGAATCAGCAACAATCTTCAAGATATGAATCGTCCGTTTGGTTGTTTCCTAAATCTATTTTAATTAAAAGAACTGAAAAAAAACTAAAGTTACTATGTATTTCGCTCCGAGAGCGAGCGCTTGCTCATCCCAAGACTTTGTTACCGGTTAAAAACCGGTACTTGCCGCAAAAATCGGTTTTAGCCGGTTTCTTTTAAGATGTTTTGCAGAAACTTTTATAAAAAGGTTTTCTTTCTATAAAATGTTTAATTGTTATTCAGCTTTAACAAAAAAAATATAGGTGTACCAGTAACTCATGACAAAAAAAAAGTAAAACAAATAATGATTTTTATATGGTATTGTTGTCATGTCAGCTGTCAAGTGACATTACGTTTGTTTGTTTACATTTGTTATTTTCATGAAATCTTTAGTAAAAAGTGAAAGAATGACTAAGAAACCACCGCGGTCACAATCCAGAAGCACTGTTTATAATGTGTACTGATACATCTGTAAAGTAGAAGGTGTAGCTTACACACAATTTTCGATTTTAGACCGCGTGCTTATGTTGACTGGTTAGTATGACTCGCCAAAGTTGATACTTTGTTTCATATCCATTTGTATGAGTTTATCATATGTATATATATTGCGTAACATATAACTGGTTTATTACAGGGGCGTGTACTAGTACTATGCGACGAATTATTGCAGAAGGCAGATGAAGAAGGCAGTAGCCTTGGTGTCAGATTCACATGAGCCGTTTAAAGACGTTTGACTTGCCTTATGTGACGATCACTACCATAGTCAATGCCCTGAATGCCCTAAACAAACTGGGATACCAATCACAAAGCGAAAAACCATTTCTTTCATTTTTGTTGTGTAAATAAAGTACTTATATTATAGTGATTGGGTTTATCTTAATTTATTTTATACTAGCTTTTGCCCGCGACTTCTTTCCCGTTCCCGGGGGATTTCCGGGACGAAAACTAGCCTATGTCCTTTCTTGGGTCCCAGACTATATCTGTACCGAATCTTATTCATATCGGTTCAGTGGCTTAGGAGTCAAGAAGAGACTGACAGATAGAGTTATTTTCGCATTTATAATATTAGAATGGATTAATATAATATGGAATTAATATAATAATATGGATATATATCTTGCTTTAAATATCTCAATCTTTTTTTTAATATCTTTATTTTGGTCACTCATTTACTTATTTGTTTGATTTACACGGCCGAAGACCAATTACATAAATCAACATGGTTATGGGTTTAAATTAGTGCATCAAGCCTTTTTAGCTTTATCCAGAGTAGGCTGCAAGTAGGTAGGACCCAATCGTCTCATCGGCTCATAGAATACAACTAAACAAACATCACTGTTAAATAAACTGCACAAATTATCACCTACGTCTTATTCTGATATATAATAACTAATGAGACAATTCTGTAATATTTCTGTAAAGTTTCATCAAATACGTTCAGTAGTTTATGCGTGAAAGAGTAACAAACAAAAATACATACAATTCTTTCCTCTTTATAATATTAGTATTGTTAATAAACAATAAGTGTAATAAATTTTAAGGGAAAAATACAAGTATCAAAACATTTTAATCCTTTTTCCCCAGTGTTGCTCTCATCATATTTTATTTTCCATTTTTGTCATCAGTTACTGGTACACCTATATTTTGGATGGTTTTTACTTTGCCTCTAAGAATAAAAATATGGGTTGTTAGCGACGCGTTTACGTCGCTTTGTAAATAAACCGAATTTAGTCTTCTTCCCCGTCCCGTTTAGAAGCGTTTTTCCGCTTAATCCGGTTAATTCGGGTCTATAAAAACATCCACTGCGGATAATCAGATAAAGAATTTCCGCACCGTATTAGGCCTCATCATCCATTTGGAAATGAACATCATTTGTGTGTTTTTGTTAGCATAAAACATGTATTGGAATTTACGTAACGGTTGTAAAAACACAATTTACGAATCTGGAGGCCAAAGTGGTATCGTGTCGCTCCATTTAAGTACAATACTGGTATCCAGCTGAATCCGTTTAGACTGGCAGCCGACCCTAACATACACACATCAAAAGTGTCTAGGGATATTTTAATTAAACCTAAATAACTAAAATTCTATTAACTTTTTGTTAAGACACCTACACTTTAAAATAAACCTTGTTTAATTGCCTATCTAATCTGATAATAAACTTTTAGATAAAGTTAAATTAAAAAAAAAACTTAGAAGAAGAGGAAAAACTCAACAAAATTTCAATTTAACTTTATTTTTGAAATTTCAAAACCTAAACAACAAAACAATTTTTTTTTATAAAAATTGTTGAAAACTTAAAATTAATAATTCGTGGATCCACCTAAGACTCTCCTGACACATCTGGAGCGGTTCTGCATACTCAAAACAAGGGTGTCAATATCCTGTTGTGGAGTACTGTCCCAAATCCTGCTAAGATGCAAGAAAAGCTGGTTTTGATGCACAATATCAACAGGGAAATTCCTACGAGCTCTTCTCTGAAGCATATTCCAGGCATGCTCAATAGGATTTAAGTCAGGGGATTGTGCAGGCCGGTCTAAAGCTTGGATAACATGCTGTTGTAACCAACTTGTAACGATACGCGCCGTATGTGGACGGGCATTGTCGTGCATTAGCTGGAAATTTTGTCCCATTTGCTGTTTGTGGGGCAAGATTACAGGCTCTAGCACCTCATCTCGGTATTTTCGAGCAGTCATATTGCCTTGTATCCAAACGAGGTCCGTTCTACCGCCGAGACGAATTCCTGCCCAAACCATAATCGTGCCACCTTAATATGCATGAACTTGTTGTGGGTGCTGCAGTCGATTCCAACGTCCAGGTTTTCTCCAAACGCGTACTCTTCGCGAAGTAGGATGAAATCCAAACCTAGATTCATCAGTGAAAAGCACAAGTGACCATTGAGAATGGTTCCAGTTTTCGTGTGCAATAGCCCATTGTAATCTTCTTCCTCGATTACCTCTCCTTAGTGCTGATACCCAAAATGGCCTACGAGCACGTAGATTGACTTCATGCAGTCGCCTACTCAAAGTTTGACCGCTTACCAGCAAACCATACTCTCTCTGTAGCCTTTGAACCAATTGCATCGCCGCTGCATTTAGTTGACTTTGTGCAGCATTTACTATGAATCGGTCCTGTACATGTGTTGTAATGCGTTGAGGTCCTCGGTGCCGTTCCACCACTTCCTCCGTGACACGATAACATGACCAAAGCCTGGATATAACGCTCTGACTGGTCTTCATGGCTTCAGAAACGGCAATTATGGGACAGTATTCCACAACAGGATATTGACACCCTTGTTTTGAGTATGCAGAACCGCTGCAGATGTGTCAGGAGAGTCTTAGGTGGATCCACGGAATATTAATTTTAAGTTTTCAAGAATTTTTATAAAAAAAATAGTTGTTTTGTTTGAGTTTTGATGTTTCAAAAATAAAGTTAAGATTGAAATTTTGTTTGAGTTTTTCCTCTTCTTCTAAGTTTTTTTTTTAAATTTAACTTTATCTAAAAGTTTATTATCAGATTAAATAGTCTACTAAACAAGGTTTATTATAATGTGTACATGTTTTAACAAAAAGTTAATAGAATTTTAGTAATTTAGGTTTAATTGAAATATCCCTAGACACTTTTGATGTGTGTAGATGAGAAAAAGGCTATAGAGATGATGGCACTTCGTATGATGGGTAGAATTCGTAATAAAGGCAGTGACTTGTGTTTTTACACCCTTCATAATTAAAACAATATAACTTTGAGAGATATTTTAGCTCAAAATTATATTTTCAGATTTGATGTTGTGTCTACCTATTGTTAACTATTCGTCTATTGACTAATAAATGTGTAGGTTCTTCGTATATTAACCAATATAAAATGTAAAAGAAAAGATTGAAAATGACTGAATTTGGCCTTAAGGGTTTGAAATTAACCGTCGTTTTAGCGCGAGCTTTAAAGTTAAAGGCGATTTTTGAGGTTGCCATGGGCAGAGGGTGTTTTGGAACTAATGTGATGTATTTTATATCGATGACTTGGCGTAAACAATCGTAATTATCTAACAAATTGGATATTTGACACCATTAACCAATAAATCTAAGGCACAATTTCTATACAACCGCTCTTAATTTGAGCCCTAAAAATCCGATTCATTTCAATTTACTGTAAAATTGGGTTTTTAATTGATTTGAATTAAATAAATAGCTAGTCAATCAAGTTGCTAGCTTGTGACGTTAGAAAGTGACGTTGCCATACAAAATCTAGGGGAGAATCGCGTTTTGACAGCTCATAAAAAGTACGTCAATTGACGATGGTATCAAATACCGGGTTGTCGGAAATAGCTTGAAAGGTGGAATTCGTTCGTTTTTGAAAATTTTTTTACGAACAAAATTAATTTTTACTTCATTTTTCCTGTTTGTAATAGTGTTAATTATTCTGAAAACAGAACATATCAAAATCTTTTTACATATCAAAAATACCAACAGTACATCATAAATTACTAATACGTATTATTATAAAGTTATTTTGATACCCCGATGGGGGATCCTTCTATTTATACAGACGTAAATAGGAGCCCCGCGAAGCGGAGCTCCTTCAACCTTGTGATTACGATTGATTACGTGGGAGCCATCGATTTGTGGTTAGCTCATGTTGTATCTACCATGGTTTGAATGTTGTTTGGCTAGCAATCGCTGAAAAAACATGTTTTTGCAGGCTTTATCTGTAAAAAAAAACTGGATGAATTTAGGTTAGCTATTTTGCCGTGAGCAAGCAAAGCCGATATCGACTAGACGCTTAAATGACAGCTTATGTCAAACTTACCAAAATTCATCGAGGGGTTCTTTACAAAATAAACAGACTGTGTGTATAAGTAGCCAGGTGAGTTATACTCATAATGTAACGAAACAGCAAGGTGCTATAGATAAAAAAGAAAGGAGTGCGACGCCGCCATTTTGAAAAAATTGCGGCAAATCAAAATTAAAAAAAAACTAACAGTCATTGTAATCTGAAAAAAAAACATTTTTAATCAATTTTTAATGTTATTGATGTCCAAGTATTAACTAAATGTTATATTTAATAAGTGTTATTAGAGTTTGGCTTCCGAAAGCTGTTACACCACAGCTTATAAAATCGCATTAAAAATGTCTGGCTTGAATTCTAACAAATAAATTGAAACTATTTTATTTGCCAATGATATTAAATTACTTATTTATAGTATCATTTTTGTTATTTAAACTGTATGTATTTCATCGTCCATAATATAGTTTTTTTTATTTGCGGACAATTTTCGTTGGCCAAACTCTATTATTTATAAGCTTTAAACTATTCAAATAAATAGTAAGTAATTGGTTAAATGGTCCATTTGGCAATTAAAACTATTAGCTAGTTTGTTTGAAATGTTTATTTGGTGTTCCTAAACGGGCCATAGATTCCATCCACTCTGTGCAAATATTCTTGCAACACTCAAGGATTAAAGTCAACTTATTGACTTTCTTTAAAACGCAATTCACAAGTTAAAGGAGTAAGTTGGAAACTCAGGAAACGCGCTCCTGCTGTGTAATATTATTAAAAAAAAGGAAAAAAGATATGGGTTGGATTTTTTTTTGATTAAACAAAAAAAAGGTTATTATAGACATAATTATGTGTACCTATTCGACGTATTAAGCTGTTCGTTTCTGAATAATTTCATTGCGAGATCCAAGACAGTTGAATCGTTTCTCCGGGACTCGTCGAGCTTCATTGCTCGGCGCTTTTCTGGCGGACTCCACTGTTGATTATGGCTTTCAGGAGTTGCAGTGGTTAGGTATAGTAAACATATTGCTGTTATAATTCTTATTGCCCGTTTAGGAGTAGGTATTTTTGGTAGTTAGATGAAATTATTGTTATAAAATTATGCAGGGTGAATTTTTAATTGTCTTATAAAAGAGGATGTGGATTATTGTGTTGTACGTCGGTTAAAATTCACCTTGTGTAAGTTTGTTAGATTGGTTATTCATAAGTTTCGAATATAATTTGGGATATATGTAATTAAAATTGGGGTTAGTTCTGCCAAATAAATACAAACGAATGTACTTGCATAAGCACAAGGAACGTACTTGCTTGTTTAGCTCAACAAAAAAAAATTAACCATAAACCAAAGAGTATAATATAGATATTAAAATATGAATTAAAGTTTTTTTACTAATATAGTTAATAAATTAAATAAAGATAATTATTCCTATAGAAATAATAGAAATGCAGGTAATTATTCCTATATAAGTATTAAGAATCTACACTTATAAACTTAAACCTTTCAATTGTTCATTTGTTCGTAACGCGTGTAAAATCCGTCACAATCGTAATACGAAATAAAAAGTATGGCAAAAGCAGGGTTAACTGTGCCAAATTGTATATTACGAAAAGAGTAAATGTTTGCGTAATTTAAGTAAATAAATTGGAAGCTTCCTTGCGTTTGGTGTGCGCACACGTAACCTCTCACCTCAAACGCATACACTTTCTCCGTTCCGTCATGTCATGGGTAAAAAGCAATGATATTACGTTTAAGTAAAAAGGTGTAGATAGGTTACTTCACGATACTACTACAATTGGATGTCAAAATAGGATGTCATGATTCAAGTATTGCGAGTGAAAAAGAGACAAATATAATTTGGTCAAATAGCTACATTTTAAACTAACCTAACCTATCCACACCGTTTTACTTATAATATCATTGGCTGCAAGTTTGTTTCACGTACTAATATTTTAATTTAAATTACTAACAGGTGGTGGGTTGACTCGATTTGCTAGAACTTACTTCAATTATAAATAATTATAATAGGTATTCATTCATGTTTTATTTATTATAGAATCTCTATGTTTATTTTGTGATTTAAATATATTGTTGTTAGTGTTAAGTATTACTTATAAATGATTGTATTTCTGACTCAATTATTATTACTTATACATGTTTAATAAATGAATGTAAGTAGTGGAATATTGTTTAATTTATTGCTGATTACATTCTTGAACGTAAAGGTGCTTGTACACGGTGCATGTAGCTTGCGCATGTTGAGGCACTTGCGCGGGTTATATGCATCGTAAACATATCGTTTAAAAACACGTGCGGGTCCAGTGACTCAGAAACTCGAACAAATAGCTTCTTTACTTGCTCCAGCTACATGCACCGTGTACAAGCACCCTTATTGTCACTTACACGTGACAAGCGAGCGCATAATTATACGTCATTGTCACAAATAATAAGTGACAAAATATACACTATTACACGAAATACACACGTTAGTATTTTTTTCTTTGAGAATTTTTAGACTATTAAGTCTTAAAAATAATTTATCCAAAGAATTTTAACTCTCATTGTAAAAGAGTATAAAAATAAATAAAACAACATTCACGACGGGAATATCGATATACGAAACGGCATTCATCGAGCGAATTTCCCATCCGATGAATAGCAAAAAAAGTAACAATATTATAAATAAAATAACAGTTTTATTCAATAGTAATACCTAAGTTTTTGTACATCTATTCTTAATATTATTATTCAACTACTGGTACTGTACAACTACTGGCATAAAAATATGGCGAAAACATAAACAGATTTGTTCTCTAAGGGACTAGTGGACTACCTAAGTAGATTTTCAGCTCCCTTGGCGTTTAGCTGAACGATTTTAGTCACACTTATACAGTTCTACTTCTAACAGCCGCGCTCAGCGTCGTAACAATGAGAAAAGCCATCAACTTGGTCATAGCTCATTAGAGCCACCCGGCACCCACCCCGCACCGCCTCTTCGCACGGCATCCACTCGTTGACAGGTAATCTACCGCGGTCAACCAGTGGGCCCCACGCGGTCAACGAGTGAACGTGGTCAACGAGTAGACGCCGCGCGGTCCTCGTATTTTACATACAAAGTAATTTTGAGCGGTGCATCGCAAAGTATCGTCCTCGCGTGTATCAATCGCGATCAGCGCGCGGTCCACTTGGGACCCACGCGTTGTCAACGCAAGGCAATAATTCGAGTTGTCACCGAGTGGTCCACCCGCCGTCCGCGCGTGATGGGCTTAAAACCGAGGCGATCTGGTGACGCTACGGAGTTGATATAGTGAGCGCATGCCCATACAAGTCCATAAAGAATACTAGCCGCAGGAGGCGAGTCAGTGCGGAGTGGGTGCCGGGTGGCTCTAGTGAGCTTTATTCAGCTTAAGGCGATTCGCACACTGCCCCGCATGATGCAGCGTAGCGCGTGGATGCGTGTTCTTCCGTTGCTTGTAAGTATCTCCGTTTGTATGGAAAACACGCACAGTCTAACACACCGAAAATGCATCCACGCGCGTTCATGCGGATCACGCGCATACACGCGGAGAAACATGCACCCCCGCGCGTAGGTGCGGGGCGAGACGCAAGGTATGGCACACCGAATCCCGCAGTGCCGCGCGTGATTTTGAATGGGCGTGACGTGTGAATCAATGAGAACGAGAGAACGGCGAATAAATGAGAGCCGCCGTGCGTGAATCTACAAAACGCACCTACGCGCGTGAGTACGCGAAAAACCCGCACGATGATGCAGATCTGCACTCCCGCAGGAACGCGCGTAGGTGCGTTGACACGCAACATGCAGCGTGGTCCGGGGCAGTGTGATAATCGCCTAAGTCCGTAGAAAATAACGATTTTGCACGAAAACGCGTATGCGTCCGGATTTTACAAAACCGTTCATCTTTTCATTGTTTTGTATAGAAGTAGAACAATCGTTTAGCAAAACGCGAATAGAGGTAAATACAAATTCCTTCGTTAAATTACGTGCCGCGCTGTCCAGGCCGACATATTAAGCAGTCCCGATTTATTACTGTATTATTAAGTACCTCACCATTCACTATTCACTCTAGTAAACCAAGAAAACCCGCGAAACCGCTAGTTATAAAATTAAAATCATAATTTCGACTTAGCAACACCATCTTCTAGCAGGAACTCAGTAATATCTTCGACTATAGCGTCCGGGTTCTCTATGTGAATGTCATGGCCGGCCTCAATTATTTTAAATCTGTAATTTCCATTAGGCCACGCCTTTTCGTCCATCACAAAAGGAACTTGACTATAAAGCCCGAAATCCACCATTCTTTGTGACAGAAAACAATATGTCGGTGTTGTGGTAGTGGCATAGATCTTGTGTAACATTTCTCCGGAGAATGGCAACACAGTCACTTCTTTCATACGTTGGTCGAATGTGAATCTGAAAATTTTAAAAAGGAATGATAATAAGTACGGCGCGAAAGGATCATCAACGTAAACGTACAGATGACAGAAACTGTAAAAAAATCCCAATCAACGTTGAACCTTATGTTGTAACGACAAAGTTAAAAGTCTATTAAAAAAATTGACAGTTGTAATATGCTGATGTAGGCTGATGTGTTGACGTTTGTGTGTGGCTACTTTTACGGTGGGATCAATTATATGATACTACTCAACAAAAGAAATTCCTAGGAGCCAATAGAGAATATAAATATATTTTTATAGCTACAATAGTTTACATAGCTGTGCACTCAAAAAATATTTAAAATTAGGTGGTAAAGCAATTTAAAGATGGTCAAACCATACGGGCACATCGCTTGGTGTGACGTAATAATTTATGCTAACACCTAAAACTAAGACATTTATTTTTGTTCGCTTTGACCTATCGCGTAGGTTTTAAAATATTTTAATAATTATCCATCTTATTTATTTTCACTTCTAAAATTACTATCTTGTTCAGAAATAAATAATATTAACTAGCTTTTCCCCGCGGCTTTGCCCGCGTGGATGCCTATACTTCCGTCCTCTATTTTAATCTTCTTCTTCAACTTCCATCCACTTTACGGTTAGAATTTTCAAACAGAGAATTCCAGATACTAACCTCTTCCTAAAGAACACACCCCGCAAGTTTCTGTCTCTAGGGCCCGTATTAATAGACGTCACTCAATTCTGAGACGCTCTCAAGTTTATTGCTGTCCTTATTTTTTCCCTTTAAAATGACAAGGACAGCAAGAGACTTGAGAGCGTATCGGAGTTGAGTGACGTCTATTAATACGGGCCTAGGACGAGCGGTTTAGGCTCTGTCAGTATATAAAGCTGGGCATTGGCGGTTATTTTTCGCGTCAGTCTAGTCGTAAAACTGTGGCGTCACTCCGAATGGTTTAGGCGGCCAACCAACTCTGGAGTGACGATTCGACACTCACGATGGACGTCAGTTCAACTGACGCGCCAAAATGACCGTCAATGCCCAGCTTTATAGTCAGTTAATTTACCATTTTATGTAGATAGATAAAAAATATGTAATAGTACCTATAAAGTCCATCACCAGCCGGCACCAAACATCTCTCAAGAACACCTTCAGTCGCCTCTCTCGATAACAACCTGGTCTCCATCATCATTTGTTGGGCCTGAAAATAACCAGAAGCATAAAATGGCGCTGTCGCCTTGGCTATCAAAACCTAGCGGCGAAAATATGGTAACTTGTGTATTATATTTTCTAGTATGTTAGGGTTAAGGCTGAGGCTGCACTAGCCTGCGACGCGAGCTGTGACACATAAGCGATTGAAACAAATACATGGGTACTCACCGTGTATGGCTACACCGTTCATCAAATATTACTAGCGATCTTTGATTTCTTTATGCGACAGGAGATACAATACTGTAATCACGGCACGGGCTACATCGACGTATCAGCGAAATTGAATCGAATATACGCCAGATTTTCGCTTATAATGTAGGCATTCCACGTTTATCTCGTTTCGCTCTTCCAGTCGCATCGCAAATCGCTGCCTACTGTAGCCTCAGCCCTCAGCCTAAGATCCTCGAGCCGTGCGGTCCGAGCGCCCAAATTTATTTTTAGTTTTGTTTAAATGACTTTCTGAAGTCTATCTTGGACTTCACAGACAGTGCGCGTGTTAATCAATGCTCGTGCCTTCTCTATATGAGAAGAGGTCTTTGCCCTGCAGTGGAACAGTAATAGGCTGGTATTTTAATTATTATTATTAAAGGGCTCGCTTATATGTACTTTAATTCTTACGCTTTGCCATTCAACGTCGTCATATTCTTGGGCACCTCTTGACGGCGTAGCGGGGGAGATTATTAATGCCATTTTATTTTACTTTTTTATCTGACTAATCAGACTATTTGTCCGTTCCTTTATTACTTCCAAAAGTGTAAACGGCTAAATCGATTTTGAAGCGTGAGGAGTCATTACATTGGTTAGCAACCCTTAATTTTCACAGAATTTGCAGTTACCCAAAAGCCCATGTGGGGAAAAAATCCTATATCTAGAGTTTAGCCAACGAAAGCTGTCCACAAGAAAGAGCGGCTAATTTAAAATTCGACATTTTGGGCGACTAACACACAGTTTATTGAATAACGAAGGTGATTCTAGAAATAAGTTTAACAACACACATTTTTTTATAATTCATCTTGTTAGAATTCAATCCAGGGATTTCAACTGCGATTTTTTTAATTACCGCGCTTTCTTTTAAGGCGCTCCTAAACGGGCAACACAATTGCTGCAATTTTATTGCAGCAATTTTTTGAGCATGGCCCGGCAACTCCAGCAATATTGCCGGCGTTACTCGGCAATATTTTTGTCATACAAAAAGTGTTGCCCGGCAATACTGCAATATTGCAGAGAGTTCGGAAACATTGCCGGGCAATGCCGGCAATGTATTGCAGCAACACAATTGCAGTAAAAAATTGCCCGTTTAGGAGCACCTTTACACAACTTTTGATGGCCAAACTTTAATGATTTTCAAAACCAAACCTTCTCATAAGTATATCTAGGTGCAGTTTCGAGTCCACTGTTGAATTTATGGTATCTCTCATCGTCGTACATCCCGTAGTAACTGTGGAACCAGTCGTGGATGCCATCCCTGGTGTTGGGCCAGGTGTGGTGCGCCGGGACTGGATCTATCTCCACCATGCGCGTCATGTGACCCGGGTAGACTATGTTGAAGAATTTCCCTGAAATGGGTAAATAAAAAATGGTGGTGATATCTATCGTCCAACGTATGAATAGCTGAATCCGCACCAGACGATAGGTACACAATTAACGCTCCAATTGCGTGATCCAGCGGCGATTTTCAAAGTAGCTCTTTGAATCATGCCGCTGGATCGCGCGATCGCAGCGTAGTGGACCGTATGGTGTCGATCCGGCTATTCACAACTGACATTCTACATCCCGCGATCTGAATTTGGCGCGTGGCTGTGCTAAAGAATTTGTTTGAATTGGAATATATACGAAAACATAGTGCTCGGCATCTTTATTCGCCCATCTGAACCAATCACTGAATTTGACGCAAGATTTGTATTTCTACAAAATCCCGACAACGACTGTCGATCTAGATGAGATCATCGGTCCATCTTGCGGGAGGCCTGCCCATGCTAGGTTTTCCGGTACGCGGCCGCCACTCGAAAACCTTTCCTACCCAACGGCCGTCAGTTCAAGAGCGATGTGCCCCGCCCACTGTCACTTAAGTTTGGCAATTCGACGAACTATGTCGGTGGTTTTAGTTCTCTAAACTCCAAGCATTGCTCGCTCCTTTGCCCAATATAGTATAGATAAAAAAAATATACTCACCAATAGGAACCCCCAGCGAATGTCCAATATACATAAACTTATCCCATTTAAAATGATCCTTTATCTTGGCTATGGTCGGTACTAAATCGAGGATCGAATACCGAACTCCTTTAGGCATGTGGTCGGATTTCCCATTGCCGGGTAGGTCTACACTCAGGTAATAGAAATTGGTGGGTAGTTTGGAGACCAGCGGACGGAATCCAGAGCTGGCGTCCAGCTTTCCATGGCAGAGAATCACTGGTGGGTTGGAGGGATCACCCCAGGCTAATGCTGTGGATTAAAGTTTGAAATTAATAGGTTTACAAACCTAGCTATATTCGGTCCCAAAACTAGAACAAACGTTTAAAACGTTTCACTATCATCTCCCTAATCTTTTCCTAACTACGTTAGATTCGACTTGTCTTCTTTAAATAATAATATCCTTCCTCTTAACACTCTACCTATTGACGTAACATTCAAAAGATCTAAATAATCAAAAATCCCAAGCGCAATTTCGGAAGTCGGTGGTTTTGTTCCTATTTTATAATTTGCCGCCAATTTCCAAAATTGAAACCAATTCAATGACACTTCACATGTCGAAATCCGTTGAATAGTTTAGGCTGTAGAACGTGCCAAAGAGTGAAAACATAACCCTCCTTTCAGCAGTTGGGTAGGAAGAGCCCTTGGAGCTATTTTAGCTAGCATTGAAGCGAATAGCTTCAAAATCTGATGACGTAATGATGTTTTTGACATATCTTACAATGATATGACATGACATAACATTGACAGATATGTCAAAATTCACCAATCATGCTGCAGTTGGACCTCACGCCTACGTATTGCCATCTAGCGGATTTCTCATACGCAAAAACCCTCATTCCGACTAATTAGACTCATTAGAGCCACCCGGCAGCCACTCCGCACCGACTCGCCTTATAACCGAGGCGATCCGGTGACGCTACGGAGTTGATATAGTGAGCGCATGCCTATACAAGTCCATATAAAGAATACTATATATAGCCGCAGGAGGCGTGTCGGTGCGGAGTGGGTGCCGGGTGGCTCTAATGAGCTATGACCTTAATACGGGATCTGAGAGGCATTAGATTCAAAGCCTAGTTTAATTACTTACCAGCTATGTTCCCCCATGGCGCTTTTATTGTAATCTCCTTTTCCTGTAGCTGCAGTGGCTGCAACCTGCCTTTCATGGTTCTGAAATACAGGTAACGTAAGTTAACACTGTTTACATTGGAAATGTAAGTTCTCACAGTCAAATCTTGGGAAAATTAAACATACTTATCTCCCAATCACACCCAAGTATAAAAAAAATATATGTTTTTTATTAGATTTGAATAAAAAAAGAACTCCATACTAAAATTAAGGATATTGCTTTAAATATAATAGTAAATAATGTCTTAACTAAACAAGGTATCTTAAAATAAATCAAGGTACTTTAAATAAATGACAACATAATTGTAATAACAAACTCATACATTTCTAGGTCATCCTATATTACGTACCTATAAATACTTTATGAGGTAACAATTACTAACCTTTAAAAAGTAAACAAAACATCAACAAATAGTTTTATAAATAAACGTAAAACAAAGCTCGTACACGTATGGACTGACTACGTAAATCAATATTTAGTTATTAAATTATCATTATTAATTCACAAAATGCAAAAGTACAAAGGTCACTTAAGTATCAGGTATAAGTATTAATACTAGGTTAGGTTGGTAAATACTTATACCAAATAATAATAAATTAAGTATTAGTAATAACAAATAAAATGAACTTACGCGCTGATTCCACACAATAATTTTGTCAGACGCATTATTAACACGCTTTGCGGACAACCTTATCGAGTTATCTAATATTATTGTAGAGACCTTGAAGACGGAAAAAAATACAGTGTGTTTGTATTTATTGTGCTTGTCATCAATTGAGATACCAATATTTCTACAAAACCGGCCAATAGCGAACCGGTGCGCTCGCAAAGGGTTCTGTACTATCACCGGTGAAAAACGACAAAAAAGTCACGTTTGTTGGTATGGGACCGGACCATCCTAAAATATTTACTTTTTTCTAATTTTTCGTACCTAACTATTTGTTATAATAGCGGCAACAGAAATAGGTACATCATTTGTGAAAAATTCAACACTAACGCCCGAATGCTGTTGCGGAATGTTTATAATAGTTACCGTGACCCGGAACATAAAGGGCAACAGAAGGAACGTGAGTGGGTTTCCGTTCTCTCAAATCTGTTGCGGTTTTTGTCGTAAAGTAACGACAGCAACAGAAGAACGACAGAGAGAGAACGTTTTTTTAGGGTTCCGTAGTCAACTAGGAACCCTTATAGTTTTGCCATGTCTGTCTATCCGTCTGTCTGTCTATCCGTCCTCGCTTAATCTCTGTGGCCGTTAGCACTTGAACGCTGAAATTTGGTACCAATATGTATATCAAACACGCCGACAAAGTGGCAGAATAAAAATTGGAAAAAAATGTTTTATTAGGGTAGCCCCCATATAGGGGGGCTACCCTAATAAAACATTTTTTTAAGTAAAGAGGGAAGTGATTTTTTTTAATTTCAACCCTGTCGTGTGATATCTTGTTAGGTAGGTATTGAAAAATGAATAGGGGTTTACTAAAATCATTTTTTGATAATGTCAATAATTTCGGAAATAATCGCTCCAAAAAGAAAAATAAAAGCGCCCCCCCCCCCCTCTAACTTTTAACCCGTAGGTTTAAAAAATATGAAAAAAATCTGGAAATTAGAACTTTATAAGGACTTTCTAGGAAAATTATTTTGAACTTGATAGAAAGAACAGTTTTTATACAAAAAAGACAAAAAGGTTGTACAAAATAATTTCTGCGTACTTAGTATGTCAACGTAACAAAAGCCTTTTTAGGGTTCCGTAGTCAACTAGGAACCCTTATAGTTTCGCCATGTCTGTCCGTCCGTCCTCGCTTAATCTCTGTAACCGTTAGCACTAGAAAGCTGAAATTTGGTACTAATATGTATATCAATCACGCAGACAAAGTGCAAAAATAAAAATTGGAAAAAAACGTTTTATTAGGGTAGCTCCCCTATATGTAAATAAGGAAGTGGTTTTTTTTTTAATTACAACCCTGACGTGTGATATATTGTTGGATAGGTATTTAAAAATGAATAGGGGTTTACTAAAATCATTTTTTGATAATGTCAATAATTTCGGAAATAATCGCTCCAAAAGTAAAAATCAAAGCGCCCCCCCCCCCCCCTCTAACTTTTGACCCGTAGGTTTAAAAAATATGAAAAAAATCTGGAATGTTGAACTTTATAAGGACTTTCTAGGAAAATTATTTTGAACTTGATAGAAAGAACAGTTTTTGTACAAAAAAGACAAAAAGGTTGTACATAATAATTTTTGCGTACTTAGTATGTCAACGTAACAAATAGCCTTTTTTTAAACTTTTAAGTAGGTACACTTATTGTGACGGACGGGAAACTACGGAACCCTACATTGAGCGTGGCCCGACACGCTCTTGGCCGGTTTTTTTTAAACTTATAAGTGGGAACACTTATTGTGACGGACGGGAAATTACGGAACCCTACATTGAGCGTGGCCCGACACGCTCTTGGCCGATTTTTTTTTTCTTATTTCATATTCACAAACAGTACTTTTGAGTATCTGTTAAAATTAAGAGCTTCTTAAATTAACTTGTGTGAAAACGCCACTCAGCTATCACGGTTCATGAGATACGGTCAGTCTATCGACTGATAGGTATTAACCTTGGGTACGGGACCCTAAAAACAACTACTGATGTTGATGTATGGCACAGTAATAAGTTTATTATTATGACGTGTGCGCATTGCAGTTTATGTAAATAAAAATAAAAATAGGTATCTCGGAACAACTCACACACGGCCATCTGATCTCAAAATAGGCAGAGATTGTGGTAAGATAAAATTCAAACCCTTTTTTTTTTTTTTTGGTGAGTGGTAATCATCCTATGACTGCTCCCGTCCTGGGTGCGGCGGGAGGGCGTGTCAGACTTTTACTGACTTAAACCCACTCATGTTCCTTCGGTTACCCTTTATGTTCCAGGGTCACGGTAACTATTATAAACATTCCGCAACCTCGGCAGGCTTGGCCCAGTTGGCCCCTTCCAGTGCTGACTTCTTCTCTTTGAGGATTCAAACCCTTAAGGGATAAATTAGGGAATACAAGTTGGTATGAAATCCAGGCTGGATGAATGACGCCGCAGGAATTTAATATGCATGGGTTTAAATGCGAGTTAAATATTGTTTCAACTGTATTTTATTTTTTAACGGGCCTGTTGTTCTAGTGGTTAGACACCCTGACCACTGAGCCGGGGGTCATGGGTTCTTTGTGGAATCTTTGTGTGATGAGCATGATTGTTCGTTCTGTGTTAGGGTGTAATTATCCATACTAATATTATAAATGGGAAAGTGTGTC
Source organism: Athetis lepigone (assembly GCA_033675125.1). NCBI lineage: Eukaryota > Metazoa > Arthropoda > Insecta > Lepidoptera > Noctuidae > Athetis > Athetis lepigone. The sequence goes on along the minus strand of CM066220.1, from coordinate 7,554,073 downwards.
TGTCTGTCTGTATGTCTGTCTTTCTTTCACGGCAAAACGGAGCGACGAATTGACGTGAATTTTTAAGTGGAGATAGTTGAAGGGATGGAGAGTAACATAGGCTACTTTATGTCTCTTTCTAACGCGAGCGAAGCCGCGGGCAAAAGCTAGTCTATAATATAATAATATTACCTATGTGATTATTATCAATACATAAAACAGTCACTCCCCGCTTTCTGTACCTATGTATGCTTGAATCTTTTAAAAATACGCAACTGATTCTGATGCGGTTTTTTATTCGATGGAGTGACTCAATAGGAATAGGATTTTTAAGTATAATATACGCAAAATATAGTAGAGGAAACCGGATTTTTCAAAGTTTTATAACACCCGTGCGAAGCTGGGGCGTGTCGCTAGTCTGTATCTCTACTAATATTATAAAGAGGAAAGATTTGTATGTATTTATGTAAGACTTTACGAATAAGCTCAAAAACTACTGGACGGATTACGTTAATTCTTTTACAGAAACAGACCAATCAGGAGTCAGTATAAAAATTTACCAATTGTAAGTGGTTCCGATACCGCCCTTTTAAAAAAAAGTATATTATGTATGGGGCCGATAATTTTTAACAGAATACCCGATGTAATAAAAAAAGAGACATTTCCACTATTTAAAAGAAAACTGACAGATCTATTAATTTATAAATGTTATTATTCAATTGGCGAATTTCTGACTGATAATAATTTAAATTGAAAATGTGACATCTCTGTATTCTTGACATAATTATTTAACTATATTGACATATTATATTTGAACTTCAATTACCGTTTGATTATATTTAGACTAACTATTAATTTGAATTTTAATTGTGACATGAATTACTTATTTTGACTTAATTGAATGTGTTTTAACTTGATTGTGAGTCACTATTATGTTTTAGTTTAACCTGTTTGCATGCCTTAGCTAAGGTAGTTAGTATAAGGGTCATCTAATTTTTAACACCTGTAACTTGTACCTACTTTCCGTGCAAATAAAGTTCTATTCTATTCTATTCTATTCTATCCCTGTAACATAGGCCATATAACATCACGCTATGACCAAAAGGAGTAAGCAGTTGGCAAAAAATAGTCATTACGCAGGTGAAACAGCTAGTAAATTATACATATAAGAATGTTTATTTGTTGTCTGGTTGCCTTCCGATCGATGGCGTGTGTGAGTTGTCCCAGTATATTTATTTATTCAGAATCATCAATTTTTTTTAACAAAATATCTTTATGAACAAGAAAATAATAAAAATAAATTTAAAAGTGGCAAAAAATTTAAGCGTCAGAGCGTTACTAATGCGTAGTTATTAGATGTTCGCTATATAATCTGTCGTAAAACATTTATTTTCCTGACATCTTTTTTAAACACGCTGTATAAGTTAAATTTTCATAAAAACATTATTATAACCATTGAAGGCTTAGATAAAACAATTAATAAAACACGTCACTCACGATGACTGTATGTTTAATTTAGAAAAGTAAGTTTGTTGGTGTGTTTCCTTATTATTACTATTGCACCGATTTTTATGAAATTTGGAATGGTGATTGCTTGAACTCCAAAAAGAGAGCCAATATTTTATCTTTTGTCCTTTTCTTATTAAAAATAGAAAGAAAAATCTGCTCTTTGAGAGGGGATCCTTTTTGCTTAGCTAATATATTTCAAGTAATAATGAGTCACATAGATTTTATAAATTTACTCAGGAATACCAACTACGGAACAAAAACCAACCCTGAATTTATTGTAGGTAAAAAAACAGGTCTTCACATTTTGATCTTGTAGTATCTGCATATTTGCATGTCTCAGCAGTTTATATTTTTAAATTAAATATTACAGAGTGAGATCTATTAAAAATCATACTTTTGCCGGTGAAAGATGGCCATTAATTACATTAAATATTCACCCTGTATAAGAGATAGAGAAATTCGTGACAATCTCATAAAGATAACACAATGAAAAGAAAAGAGATGATGATGACAGACAATTCGTTTCGTTCTACATCTACCTATCTCTCCGTCTTATTATTTTATTCTAAAAACTGCAAAACCCATTTATTTATCTAGATTTTTTTTGGTGATTTACAGACTATCTTAATTAGATTGAAATATTATCTTTCATATCTTGAAATGCCGTTCATGAATATAAAATGTAATCCTTAGAATAATAACGCTGTAATCTTATTAATTCAATACACTTTACTTGCGCTCGCGAGTAAGTCGTGCCATACACGTAATGTGACGTAATAGGCAGGTTTGTACTTTGTACTATTTAATCGTATCTTTATTGGGCTGTTATAATAATTGTCAATGCGCTGTAATTATCTTTACAATAATTTTATGTTTAAAGTTGCTGAAAACTTTATCTCAGAACAGTGCCCCAGTTATATTTTGTTTTTAACATTTGTTTAGTCACCCCACCACTGGTTTGTCATCTATCTAGTTGTCATCTGGCAACTGTCACTTTGACAGTTCACCTTGTATGTTTTGGTCAAAATTGTCTAATTATCAAAATTCAATTTTAAATTAAATTAAAAGACGAACGTAGATGTTTAATGACTTAATTAAAATAATTATTAAATATATTTCACAGTAAATCAACTGAGAAAATCGACTGAAGAAATTAACAACATAAATAAGTCAAGTTAAAGTGTACCTCAATATTTTTTCGTAAAAAATGGATTTAATTGAACACGAGTGGTATATACAAGCACCATGGGGCAGAATAGCAAGTAAGTTTGCCTCCTTTATGTATTCTTTACAGAAAAATTACTTTTTAAAAACGAAAACTTCTATTAAAAACGGCTTTGAACTTTGACCCTCTTATAAAGTTGAAGTTATAACTTAGGCATTTTAATCTATTGTTATCAAAAGTACGTTGATAGATAAATAATATTTAAATTTTGTTTATGTTAAAGCGAGTCTTTGACCATAGGCAGAACTGACCTAGTATTTAATCTTCTGTCCTTTTCTTGGTGAGATAGAAAGAGAAAGATGCCAAGAGAATCGTCACTATTGTCTAATACTGATGTTATATATACAGTATATTTCAAACCATTGAATAACATTTATCTTTAGTTTGTGCAGTCACAAGATAAACAAGTAGGTATGCACAACGCAAACACTCAAACCTATTTTCTTTTAGAATAACTACCTATAGTAACATTTGGTTTTAGGTCATATTTTATAGAAGACTAGCTGCTGCCCGCGATGTCGAAGGCTTCAACTCCGCCCCCATAGGTGATAGCGTGATAATATGTAGCCTATGTTTTGACCCGACCTCTTAGTAATATCCCTGCAAAACATTTTTATTTTTTGGCATAATAAATCATTTTTATTATTATTATTATTTTAAAATATGTTTCCATATCTCGGGACCCTGAGGTCCCGGACTTTTGGAAGGCGTACGAGGGGCCGAAGCCAACTCGCAGAGGCCCCTTGAGGAAAAACTTTATGTGGAATGGGACACCGACCGACTTATTATTATTATTATTAAAAAAAATTGAACTAAATCCATGCAGTACTTTTTGAGTTTATCCTGGACATACATACAGACAAACAAACAGACAAAAATTTTAAAAACTATATTTTTGGCTTCTGTATCGATTGTAGATCACGCCCCATGTATTCTTTTTAAAGAATATTCAATGTACAGTTTTGACTTTCCTACGATTTTATTATATGTATAGACTATGATATAAATATAATTTAAATGAAAGTTAGGTCTAATTAAAAAAATATATTTTAATGTTTATTTAGTGTATTCGTGTTAATGCTTGTGGCTGTTTATACATATAATAACACCATTTCATGATGTTTCAGTCATAGCGTGGGGAGACTGCTACAATCCCCCAGTGCTGCTATGTCATGGAAGCATGGACTCTGCGGTCAGCTTCAGAGCTCTAGTCAGCAAGCTGCCTAAGAACTTTTATTATATTGGCAAGTATATACAGAACCTGCTTTTTCCCAGGAACACCTTGACTACTAATTAGCCTTATTTTTATTACTTACAGAATACTTTTGTATGAACAAGTTTGATTAAGTATTTACATTATTAGATAAATTTCCTACTAGGTACTTGAATGCATTAAATTTTATAATCTACTAGCTTTTGACCGCGGCTTCGCCCGCGTGGATGTCGGTTATATCGCGTTTTCAAGAGAACTCTTCAAAAGTTCGGGATAAAAACTATCCTATGTTCTTTCTCAAGGTCAACTTTATCCCTGTACCAAATTTCATTAAAATCAGTTCAGTGGTTTAGACGTGAAAGCGTAACAGACAGGCAGACAGACAGAGCGAGTTACTTTCGCATTTATAATATTAGTAGGGATGCTCATACGTTTATTTTTCGAGGTGGATGTGGAATTTCCGCCGCCATGTTGTTTATCTCAAAATCGTTGAAGTGTTAAGTGGAGACAAAAATATTACAAACAAAGTAATACACCCAGAACTGCCCAGAGGGTTACTCCAAACGTTACCCCATAGCGTCAGCGGCCTGATACGCCCCTTCTACCATCAGTAGGTTTCGCCGTCCAAGGCATTCCCTAGACTGGGGATGACGACAGCATTAAAAAAATGACATTCTGTTTAGTCCATCTGATATATCGGCCGAAAATACGGAACACGTATGTTTTGCTTGATCAAATTAATAAAAAAATACAAAGATAAATAGCAACAAAATTCCGGAAGCTCGGTGACGTCAAAAGCCCCCACGGCTTTTGACGTCACCGAGCTGCAAAAATTGTATCAGATCGCGACGTCATGCGCAACTTCAACGCGAAGAAAGTTAAATACCTACTTGTCCAAAATTTTTTGATAGTCTATGTGACGGACTAATTACTTTTTTTTTTGTCGTCTCGCCTTTTGGGTAAGGTAATGGCTAGGTAGATAATGAAACGATTCTTCAAACATTTGTTTTTTTTTTAAGTTTCCTTAGGTGTAGAAAATGATGTAATTTTTAAATTTCAGGTGTAGACCTCCCCGGTAACGGGAAGTCTGACCGATTCCTCCCAGGTTTGATGCTAAGTGTGTATGATCTGGTGTCCGCAGTACACACCGTTGTTAAACACTTCCGGTGGAAGAGTTTTACTCTGATTGGACATTCGTTTGGGGCTTATTTGGGTAAATATTTCTTTTTTTATGATTGCTAAGAAGTTTCTGCTTTATCAAAACAAGGTCAATAATCTCTGTGTACGGGCCCGGCATTATGCTGAGCGCTAACCCTTTTGTGCAATAAATAAGTTTATATTAGAATAGTTAAGTTCTTTTACTGTAAAACTTTTGCACGAATAAACTGTTTTTCTTTCTTCTGTCTCTGCCTGGTGACCCAAGATTTCTTTCCAAGAACAAATTGTTCTCTTACCGAGCCATCCGTTCTCTTGCCGCTGGTAAAAGGCGATTAAAGAACTGTCGCTAGATATTATGAGCACAATATCTACAGTTAATATTGGTGCTGATTCTCTTGTTCACCAACTTAACTAAATTTAAGTTAATGCATTTTTCTCTTTTCATTTCTTAAAGAAAAGGACAGAAGACACATTTTAGTTTAATCCTGTCAAATTAGACAGCGCCTGAAGAAAATTGACGTAGGTATATATAGACGCCATGTTTTTAAATCGCGTCTAAATTATCTATGGAGTGTCTAAATTTGACAGGACTTAACTTATATTTTATCTTCTGTCCTTTTCTTAATTAAATGGAAAGAGAAAGATGCACATAACTTAAATTTACGTTAGTTTGTGAACAAGAGAATCGGCACCATTGTATGCCAAAAAGCTCTCCACTTGGTTACTGCCCAACTCCGATATTATGTAGCCTGTGTGATCCGATGTATAAGCTTATAAATGTTTTTGAGTAAAAGGATAAAAAATATTAGCTACCAACCTTTTTTGTTTAATTTCCAGGACAATTCTACAATCTATGCTATCCCGGCAGAGTAAATAAACTGATCAATTTAGACCCTATTAACTTCGTTGCGTTTCCACCTGAACATTTTCATAGATGGTAAGTATATTTTTATACTAGATTACTGCTTCGCTCCCGTGGGTCGTAGCGTGATGATATATAGCCTATAGCATTCCTCGATAAATGACCTATTTACCACTGAAAGAATTTTTCAAATCGGACCAGTAGTTCCAGAGATTACCCCCTACATACAAACTTACAAACCTACAAACTTACAGATTTTACTTATTTATAATATTATTATATTATATATTATATTATACTAGATGACCCTTTAGACGTTGTGATTGCGGAATGTTTATAATAGTTACCGTGACCCCGGAACATAAAGGGCAACCGAAAGAACATGAGTGGGTTTTAGTTAGTAAAAGTGAGACACGCCCTCCCGCCGCACCCAGGACGGGAGAAGTCATTTGATGATTTCCCACTCCCCCAAAAAAAAATCCCCTTTAGATATTCTTGGTAGTGTAGGTCACAGGCCATTAATTTTATATACGCTGATTTTTAATGTACCCAAGTAGGACTAGGAAGGCGAGGTAGTGGCTTCGAATCTGGGCAAGGACCAATGTGACTTTTTCAATTCATATGGACTTTCTAAAGTTTATCCTGGACATCTATAACACTCCGTGCCTCTGAAAGCACGTACAGCCGTTGGTCCCGGTTGTCATTCGTAGAAATTTGACTGTCGTTAAAGGTAGTCAAAAGCCAGTGAGTCGGTCGGAGTTTAACCAAGAGGTATCGTGTCCCTCGCTGGGTTGTGGAGGTCTGGTAGGCAGTTGATTTACGTAAAACACTGGTATCCAGCTGAATCCGGTTAGTCTGAAAGCCGATCCCAACATAATTAGGAAAAGACTAGAGAAATGATGACTACAAAATTATGTTTTTATTTTTTTACAGGTACCATATATTCTTCACAGACTTCTTTAAGAATTATGACAAGTATAATACTCAGCCGGAAAATGCGCCGCGTATCAAGTGGGAAGATGTAAGTATTAGTTGCCGTACATAATAAACAAATGATTATAATCGTAAAAATAAAGAAAAACAAACTTATTTTTTAAATTATTTATCATGCGTATTATTTAACGTAATAATTACGTTACATAAAAATAATGATTTTATATTGTTAAATGTAATAAAAACTCGCAAATATGAAAATTTAAAATATTTTCTTTATCCTTTTAACAGATTTGTGATAAAAGTAATCTCAATGTAAAAAATCTCAACTTTTACCAAATATCTCAAGTTTTACTTAAAAATCTGAAGTTTTACCAAAAATGTCAAGTTTTACTTAAAAATCTCAAGTTTTACTTTAAAATCTCAAGATTAACTTAAAAATCTCAAGTTTTACTAAAAAATCTCAAGTTTTACTTAAAAATCTCAAGTTTTACAAAAAATCTCAAGTTTTACCAAAACAAAATTGTATAAGCTTTTACAGGCTAATGAGTTTTAAGGCATACAAAAAGTTGTCTTGAAGTTTCTCATATTAAGGAATTTAGTTTATTCTGCAGCACTTAAAAACCTCCTTTTCCAGGCACTTCAGGCGATAATGAAGAGCCGTCCCACTCTGACTGAAGAACAAGCGTCCGCCGTCTTGGAGAGGCTTTCCATGCCGGCCGGGGATGGACATATCAAGTATGTGTTCAAAGTTACAATGTTCTTTTGAGTTAAAATAAATCATTCATTTCGTACCCAAAAATGAAAGGAAAAAATTCAAGCCTCAAACAAATTGTACCCAAAAATTTAAGTGCTTAAAATGGCCCGAATACATGATGATGACTGATAACACGGCTAGTTTATTAACACTCCAGCGAATGCAAAGTAACTTAGCTCGGCTTTTTTTTTCTGAAGTAGCTTTTCTACAATCAGTTACTCAAAAGCAGATTGTAAAAAAGCTCAATGACATGGAGCAAGTACAAGCTGGGGCCCTATTCTGCTAATACAATCGTGTCTCAATGAACAGTCATCGACCGGATATTTGACAACTTTGACAGTTTTTGTATGGGAAATGTGTCAAGAGTTTGACGTTACACGTCAAAAATCGATCATTGAGACACGATTGTAATGGCAGACTCGGTGGCTTGTAGCTTGTAAACTAGGCCTGTGTCTAGCCTTAATATTGCTTAGCCAAAACATTTGCCAAGCAACTTTTTTTTTATTTTGGCTTTAGAAACCGGTATTCGACACCTTCATTTAATGACGTACTTTTTATGAGCTGTCAGCGCGTTTTGAAAGCTCCCATAGATTTTGTGCGGAAGTGATGCCGATCCCCTTTTGACAATCTAGACGTTAAACACGTATTGCATCTCTTTTTGAATTCACATTAATAGAACGACAGAAGATAAAATATTAGTTTAGTTCTGTCAAATTGCGACATTCCATTGATAATTTAGGCGCAACTAAAAACATGGCCACTAAATTTAATTCTTGACTGAACTAATATGTATCTTTTGTCCTTTTCTTAATAAAATGGAAAGAGAAAGATGCACTTAACTTAAATTTAGTTAAGTTTGTGAAGACGAACCAGACGCCACAAGCACCTCGATTGACTATCTAACTATTTATTTATTTCAAAGCAACTAAAAATCAATTTTACAGTAAATTAAAAATTAATCGAGTTTCAAGGCTGAAATTAGGAGAGATTAAATAAATTGTTCCTTAAATTTGTTGCTTAACTGTGCCGAAACACCTAATTTACGGCAATTCTTCAACAAACGCATCTTCTATTCAATAAACACAATTTCTCCACAGATACACATACGACCTACGAATGAAACTTGTCCACGGCCCTGCGTATTCGCCGGAACACGTAAAACAACTATTTACAGCGACCCCTACGCCCATACTAACTATAGCCTGTAACAGGTCACTAAAAAAGAAACTTTTCAGGAATACGGACTTTTTGTTAGATGAGGCTGAATTTCCCGGGAAGAATATGAGGTTTAGATCTGTAGAAGGGAGCCACGATGTTCATATAAGTCACCCTGATAGAGTGGCGGCATTTGTGGGTCAGTTCCTTGTCCATGGTTTGGAGGGGTTGGAGAGTAAGGCTAAGTTATGAGTTGTCTATGGTTGTGTGAAGGAGGTTGCGCATTCCCGCAATGTCAGTTAGATTTTTTGAAAATTTGAGAAGCTATGCCGTTCATTGGTCAGAATCATGACGTGAAAGTGTATGACAACAAAAATGGCAATTTCAAATTAAATTTGTATGTTCCTAATTGCTAAAGTTGACACTAATTATTGCATCAAGAACAGAAACTAATATAAATTAAAATTGAATATTTACGCCCGAACAAATTAATATTGTATGAAAAAAACTTTAGAAACATGATTTGTATTGTATAAGATACTTAGTACATAAATGTACCATCGACCCAATGGAATCATGACCCACCATAAGCTTATTTTCCTACAGACATTCAAATACAATTAGGTCGGCAATCGCGTAAACATGTATTAAAAATGTCACACGTCTAGTCTTATTATTTTGACAGCTTCAAACGATTTGTCGTCGAAATGGGTCATGGTTCAATTTTGTCGATAGTACATTATGAATATTGAAAGTCACTTTTGTACTTACCCGGATTCGAACCCACAACCTCCACCTAAAAAACGGGCGCCTTAATCACTAGGCCATCACGATGCCAACTCGTGATTTAAAAAAAACTTTGAGTCGCATATTCCTACATCAGATTCCAACTGGATTGGCATAGCCTTTATTAGTTTAGACGTAACAAACAAACCGATATAAATTATTCTAAGAATGATATCAGCAAACGTTTAGTGCAATTAAAAGTCAATTATCAATTTTGATGTTCTTAAATAGATGATAAATTATAGAATTATTATTTTAAGTATTTAATAGAGGGAGAAGGAATAGTTATAATTTCTGAAAGAAATTAACATATAAAAAATAAAAAAATGTAAATTAACATATAAAAATTAATGACATTATTATCAGCCAGTAATGTCATTAATTTTTGTCTATGGACATGTCATAACCCCATTGAAAATGTCAAATAATACAATATGGCCGCCATTATTTCTTGTATTGCACTTAATTAAAATATTTAGAAGTTATGGAAATCCATAGATATAAAATCTTTGTTTTAAGTTTCCTTCAGGATTATTTTTAAGTGTATGTTTTCTGGCTAAACTAAACTAGATTTAATATTTTTATTAAATGACATCAGTGTTGTACATTCCCATATTGTACTTTGTTATTAATTGTTTGCAATCAAACTGAAAATACATACTAAACCAAAAGAAATCTGTTGAAATTTTCACTGGGGCGAAATTCCTGTAATTTTATAATGATAATATTTTAATATAAGCCTCAATCTTCCATAAGCAATGATATTACAAGTATAATTTATAAAAAAAAAACAATGTATTGCCACAAGAAGAAAAATAAATAGATTCGATCTTCATGGCGCTTATGATGTACTATCGACAAAATCGAATCATGACCCATTTCAACGACAAATTGTTTGAAGCTGTCAAAATAATAAGACTACTACTAATACTAAGACGAGTTACATTTTTAATAGGTACATGTTTACGCGATTGTCGACCTAATTGTATTTGAATGTCTGTTGGAAAATAGGTTTATGGTGGGTCATGATTCCATTTTGTCGATTGTACCTACGTCTTTCTTACTTATAATATCATAGACCAGGGATCAAAGTCCAAAATTTTTATGAATAGGCACTGAGGTCTCTGAAACTGTCAAATTTTCCCAATCAACATTAAACCTTATGAATTAGCGATAAAGTTGAAAATTTAATACTATTTGACAGTTTGCAGCCATCCATGTTTGTCCTGTGTACTTTCAGTAATATTATGATAAATGAAAGTATTGTACTTACCTCGTTGTATGTATTACTATATTATGTTATTTCCCATATTACTTACAAGTTAAAAGAAGAACCCTGCCGAGTTTGCGGAATAGTTCTAATAGTTACCGCGGCCCCGGAACATAATGGGCAACCGAAGGAACAAGGGTGGGTTTTAAGTCAGTAAAAGTCTGACACTCCCTCCTGCCCCGCCCAGGGCTGGAGAAGTCATTTGATGATCCATAAAAAACAATAATAAAAAGTAAGAAGATATAAATAATTTATGTTTAGTTTGCGGTAACCAATAGAATAGGCGAGACGACAAAAAAAAAGTAATTAGTCCGTCAGTTGAACACGTACTTATTTTTTATTTTTTCTCGTAAACGAAGAATGACTACGATACAGTGCGTTGAAGTTGCGCGTGACGTCACACTAAGATACCATTTTTGCAGCACGGTGACGTCAAAAGCCCCCACTCTGGAACTTTGTTGCTCTTTATCTTTGTATTTTTTTATTAATTTGATTAATGAAAAAATACGTATCCCGTATTTTCAGCCTATCTATCAGACGGACTAAACAGAATGCCATTTTTTTAATGCTGTCGTCATCCCTATTGCATAAAATCTCCTGTGTTATCTAATTCTTTTGGTGAATAATATAAGTTTACTAGTCATAAGTACGCTTGACGGTAAACTTTTGACGTGTCAATTGAGAGCACATAATTATGACGATTTTTTATAGATGGTACATCTTCAAGTGACTTCTCTCGCCCCCAAACTTTTTGTTGACCTTTATGTTCGGGGTCGCGGTAACTATTAGAACTATTCCGCAACACATATGACGTGTCCACGTCTTTTTTACTTATTGTATGTTATGTATATAAGATCATGGTTTCTGTTGGTGATTGTGCTATACAAATAAGTATTTATATAATTAGCAATTTTGTTACAATTTTATAAGAGAATAAAGTTTTTACAAGTTTTTTTTTGTAATTTTTTTGTAATTTTTTTTTTTGCTTAGTTTTTCCTGCTTGAATTTTAGATCTGAGAATGATTACAAGTCCATTCATGCTAACTTGGATCTTGTCTGAAAAGTCAGGACTTATCATACATAATACCTACTCAAAGTTCAAGTCTTGGGCTCATGGTTGATTTTCAATCCAGGGGAGGCATAACTGGACCCAGCCATAGTGTCTAATCTGACACCATGAAAAACTATTCTTAATCTATCTTATGATCTTATCTTTCTATGAGAATGCTAGTATATTTACAATTTTACTACTAGTATATTGTTACCCGCGGATAGTACAGGTAAAGAACGGAGTTGACTTCAAACTCCTGCTGGGCAATCCCCGACTGGTTAAACCATCATCGCGGTAGGAAACATTTGGTTGGAAACTACCTATTAGATTAGTATAAAACACAGTCGGGTAGGTATTATAAGGTTGATGACCACAGATCAAAGTTTTCAAAAACGTCTTTGAAGATCAGAATTTTGTGAGGGTCGTTACAATGGTAAAAATATTTAAAACATCCTACGATTTTAATAAAAAACAAGCGTTATTAAACTACAGATAAATATAAAATTAGAAGGAAAATATTTTTAATTTCATTTTAATCGTAACCCAAGACTCCCTGTACTCAAGAGACTGACACATCATATTCATTCAAGGCTATCTTCACAAACGTCATGTTTGTCATGTCATGATTTCATGAATGTCATAATAAGCTGCTGAGTGCTGAGCCAAGAATCATATATTTTTCGTAGAAAATGTAAAAATACTATCATAATATGTAGCGATTATATAATAACAATTATCTATAGAATGGTCAGGAACCTTGTAATTTGAAATACAATATCAAACAGTCATTAACACTCAAGGTAATTTGACAATATTTAATTAAACAAGCTAACCTGTGACCGGCGAGCAGTTTGACTTTTTCTCATGATTTTGTTAGAAGAAATGGTATTTTAAGCACGAACTTTATGTAATTTCAGATGGCATTATTCATGAAACAAGATTTTTCACCTCCTCTATTCTCTAGAAGATGGTTTGCCATGAAATTCAGGCCTAATATGGTAAGTATGCTTTTCGGAGGTTTGTACTGTTTTTGAACACTATTCAACAAGTGTTAAAAATTGTGTTAAGATACTAATTAAGTATTGAAAATTAAGGTACCGACAACTGCTGATAACATCACAAATTATTAAAAGTTTCCATAAATCATTGAATACATTTTCACTAATCATATTTAGAACAGTGGCATGTATGTACTCAATTTATGAAATCAATACCTTTGGTTCAATGAACATTTTAATGCTGCATTATAACTAGTATAATATAACTAAATAAATAAATAAATATCCTGGGACATCTTACACGGCCATCTGATCCCAAGCTAAGCAGAGCTTGTGTTATGGTAATCAGAAAACTGATATACATACTTATATAATTTTTAATTACATACATATTATAGATAAACAACACCCAGACACAGAACAAACTTTTATGCTCTTTACACAAAGTTTGTCCTGGGTGGGAATCGAACCCACGACCTCTGGCTTAGCAGTCAGGGTCACTGAACACTAGACCAACAGGACCGTCAAGTGTTCAGTGACCCTGACTGCTAAGCCAATATATCAGCCATACTCAAACTGTGCTTAGGAGGCCTATTCTAGACTCTGTAAAATCTCTGTAAAAAAATAAGATTATAATAAAAAAAAATATTAAAGAAAACTAAAATACAATTTCATGCACCACCATAAATGGGTATGAAATGCCATTATATGTGTCAAATCTTTTTAACTAAGGCAATGCTTAAGTGGTTTTTATGATTTTTTATAATGTTTGGACTAAAAAAAGAATAGCTGTAAAGTTAATTTGTGCTTTTTTATTATCCTACTAGCTTTTGCCCGCGGCTTCACTCGCGTTATAAAGAGACAAAAAGTAGCCTATGTTACTCTCCACCCCTTTAACTATCTCCATTTAAAAAATCACGTCAATTCGTTGCTCCATTTTGCTGTGAAAGAAAGACATACATACAGACAGACACACTTTCCCATTTATAATATGAGTATGGATTACTATCCCTCTTCAACTTTTCAACAACCAAGCAACAGTCAGCCATCACACTGCTATTGTCTTTCTATTGTGTCTCAAATTACTTGTGTTCCAAGGATTTATAACTATTGTTGTAAATAATTAAACCTCTCAAACATTATACTATTAAAGAAAGAAAGAAAGAAAGAAAGAAAAACATTTATTTTAGTCACACACAGGAGAAGAAAAATAACACAAACAAAAAACATGAAACTATATAACAAAAACAAAAAAAGATACCTGTGCGAGGCCAAAAACGGTCCCTATCTCAGCATGATGCTGCGATTTTTTCCATAAAAAATACCGCAGCGCTGATATTCTGATATGGCCGAAAGTGCTAGTGATGTCACGGATGCACATACAGACACTTGCAGAAACACTAAATTAAATATATATATGTAGACAAAACAACATAAAAAATAAATATATTATATTTGTTTCCATTGGTTATAGGTACCAGTTTCCATACATTTTAGCTCATGCTCTTTTTCATGTAAATTTTCCACTTTTCTGATCACTTTAGCACTTTACATAATTATGCCATCTATACATCCATACTAATATTATAAATGGGAAAGTGTGTCTGTCTGTCTTTCTTTCACGGCAAAACGGAGCGATGAATTGACGTGATTTTTTGAGTGGAGATAGTTGAAGGGATGGAGAGTAACATAGGCTACTTTTTGTCTCTTTCTAACGCGAGCGAAGCCGCGGGCAAAAGCTAGTATATTATAAATGCGAAAGTAACTCTGTCTGTCTCTCTGTCTGACTTACATGTCAAAACGACTGAACTAATTTAAATAAATTTTGGTACAGAAATAGTCCATAGCCTGAGAAAGCTCGTACATAGGATAGTTTTTATTCCAAGAATACTGTGGGTCGGGTAGTGTCGTGATGGCCCAGTGGATAAGGCGCCCAACTCTCGTGTAAGAGGTTGTGGGTTCGAATCCAGGCAAGTACCAATGTGACTTTTTGAATTCATATGTACTTTCTAAAGTTTATCTTAGACATCACTGATATCCCGTGCCTCGGAAAGCACGTACAGCCATTGGTCCCGGTTGTCATTCGTAGAACTTTGACAGTCGTTACTGGTTAGCCAGATACTTTGACCAGACTAACCAAGAGGTATCGTGTCGCCCAGTTACTGGGTTGTGGAGGTCAGATAGGCAGTCGCTCCACGTAAAACACCGGTATCCAGCTGAATCCGGTTAGGCTGGCAGCCGACCCCAACACGGTTGGGAAAAAGGCTAGGGAGATGGCTAGGGAGTGTGGGTACGGGAACTACAGGGGTAAAAGATAAGCAGTGATTAACCAGTGATCTTTCTCTAGTACAGTGTTTTTCAATCTTATAGATTTAGAGACCCTCTGCCAGCTTAAAACATTCTGGCAATCCCCTTGTCATACAAAGAATTTAAATTGAAGAGTATACAATAATGGTGCCGATTCTCTTGTGCACAAACTATCGTAAATTTAAGTTAAGTGCATCTTTCTCTTTCCATTTCTTAAAGAAAAGGACAGAAGATACATTTTAGTTTAATCCTGTCAAATTAGACAGCGACTGATGAAAATTGACGTATATTTAGACGCCATGTTTTTAAATTGCGTCTAAATTATCTATGGAGTGTCTAAATTTGACAGGACTTAACTAATATTTGATCTTCTGTCCTTTTCTTAATTAAAAGGAAAGAGAAAGATGCACTTAACTTAAATTTACGATAGTTTGTGCACAAGAGAATCGGCACCAATGATTTACTTAATTTTGATACCTTTACTTATTAGTCTACAAGAAGCAACAAGCAGAGATACATTTTTGAAAATAAACAAGCCCATCCTTCTTACTAAAATGTGTTTATTGTACCTTCCTTTTGACTTCTACCGGCTACCCTCCGACTAAGGTCATGGCACATTATACTGGTACCGCAAATGCACAACTACAGCACACCATCGCCTCGAATTCAGGCTACGTCTGACAGCCAGCAAGGTAGCAACCATACGTCTGCGAGGTACAAGCTTGCTATCACCGCAAACACAATTGCAATATGGCAGTTGCAGTTTTATCACAAAGAAATTCTGATTTGCTGGCTACTCGGAGCGGCGCGTAGTATGCACGCGACTAACGATTAAAGGCTGTCAATGACAATAAAGTGGTTTAATTCTCTTTGAAGGCTGTAAATTGAATGGCAGTTTAAATGCTTATAGCTGTGGCGGTATAGTAAGCAATGGACCTTAAAGGTCATAGCACATTTAAACGACTCTGCTCCCACCCGGCAAAAAGAATATAATTTAAATATGGGCTTTAAATATTGCTCTTAAGATATATTTTAAATTAGCATCATAAATTCACATTGACAGCTCCCTGTCAGCGAGCTTACCGCCGTCAGACTGCTCGGTAGTTGACGCCTCGCTGGCCGACGTGTTGGGTGGGAGCGGTGTTGGAGCAGAGTCGTTTAAGTGTGCTATGACCTTTAGGCTTCGCAACCCCCCTTAGGTAGGGTCGCGGCCCACAGATTGAAAAACACTGCTCTAGTACATTCTAATAAAATCCTCTTTCCTACTTCCACAGGTTCTATACAACCGTGAAAACATAATACTGATCCTCGAAAGCGGCCTCCTCTTCCGCGAGGACAGTGTAGACGTGGAGCAAGAGTCCCCGGCGCCGGAGGATGTGTGGCGGTACGGCGGGGGAGGGAAGAACGGCTGGATGACTAGAGGGGAGAGGGCGGCGGCGGTGGCGGGGGTCGCTGTCAGTGTGCTGGTGTTTCCTCCGAGGAGGTTAGTGGGATATTCACAGATGCGCTTTTATATTATGTTACTAGCTTTCCGCCGCGTGAATACTTCCATCGCCTATTTTATCTCTTTAGGATTGTTATTTGCCAAAATACTTTTAGTCTCCACTAACTATTCTTCTCTGGAATGCGCTTTCTCTCGATATCAGGACGGCCACTAGCCTTTATGGATTCAAGCGGAAATTGAGGATTCATTTTCAAAACATATGAGCACAGTCTATTGACCAGTTACTACATTTTTTGTTTTATACGTATGTATGTATTTTTAGGTATATCCAAACTAATATTATAAATGTGAAAGTGTGTCTGTCTGTCTGTTTGTCTTTCTTTCACGGCAAAACGGAGCGACGGATTGACGTGATTTTTTAAGTGGAGATAGTTAAAGGGATGGAGAGTAACATAGGCTACTTTTTGTCTCTTTCTAACGCGAGCGAAGCCGCGGGCAGAAGCTAGTACTTTAATATATAATTAATTAAGTAAATGTTTATTCCTCTTTTTAATTTTAAGTTGTATTCTTCTATTCTATTTCTTTTTTTCTTTTTATTAGTACACCTACCATGTAATCTCTGCACTACCCTGGGTAGACTGGTAGAGAATGTCTAAGGCATTAAGTCCGCTATTGTACATAAGTGCATAAAGCATAAATAAATAAAGAGCAGCGGTTTGGGTTGTGCGTTGATATATTAACGGTCAGGCAATCACATAGCTGGCTCACCTGAGATGGCGCGATACTACACGCCGAGGGAAATAAAAATAGAAGAAAATTTCGTTAGACAGACAGACTTAGGCCAAGATGCTTAGCACGTACTCTAGCTTAGCCTATCTTTATCTGCCGGGGTCGGCTAGTTTATAATATAAGTAAGATGTCCCTCAATTAAATTACCAGGTTACCACGTATCTTGTCCTCAGCATCCAGCGCTCAACGCTCATTAACCTGGCAGTCTACGCCTCTCTGCCTCTACTCCTTCGCTGGTGCCACCGTGCCTGCTGCCGAGGAACCCTGCCTCCTCTGCTGAGTGTCATGAGAGAGTACCTGGCTCTCGCGAGGAGGACGCATGCCTGTTTGAAGGAGTATGCGGCGTTGCATGAGAATATGTGAGTCTTACTTACGCATATTTATTCATAACTATAGTCTATTTTTTTTAACAAACGGGTACTGCGTATAAATAAATAAATAAATCTTTATTGATCAGAAAACCTTACAAAAACTTGCTTAAAATCTAGCTGTTTAACAAATTGTAAAAGGTACACAAAATTGAAACCCTCTCGCAGAAGTATATCTCTTTCACATTTTCGGTATTGACAAGAGAGAGATGGAAAATTAGTCGAGGCGGAGCCAACGCTTTTAACACCAATAATAACACTTATGCTGATTATGTGGACCAATAGAAACGCAGACAAAATTTGGGGTACTCGTTTGTTAAAAAAAAAACAAACTATAGTATTTAGACCCAAAGTTTAGTAAAGTAGGGCAGGGTTAACGGAGCTCTGTCTGTTTTCGTCCACTTTGATAAATATCTACGTAACTTCCAGGTATCTCAAGTTTAGTAGTACTATCGACAAATTGGATTCATGAATGACCCATCATAAGCATATTTTCCTACAGACATTCGAATACAATTCGGTCGATATTCACGTAAACATTTATTAAAAATGACACTTTTTACGTCTTGTTAATTTTATGATTCCAATTTGTTGGTAGTACATTATAAAATGTTAAACATGGTATTAAAATAGAGGTAATATTTTAGTAAAACCACAGATTAATAAATAGTTACTACGTAACAGATACTTCACTCCAATACAAAAACCAAAATACCTACGCTATAATAGCCTACAAAATCATAATAATAATACCAGCTGTTTGCAGCGAGGAGAAATGTACCATAAGTACGCACAAAGAGAGTTGAGATTCTTTTGCCCGCCGCGCGACTAACGTGTGTGCGTGTCGTCCAGCAAATCTGCTAGGGTTGTACGTATGATGACAATGGTAATAAAACGAATGTTTTAGAAAAATAATTAATATTTTATTTGTTGATCAAATATTTTTTAGTTTGATAAATTGACTGATGCATATTTTTCGTTCCTTGAATTCCCGACTAATATATTTTAGTGTCGAAAATATCCAAAACTGCGTGAATAATTTTAATAAATAATCAAAAGGGAAACAAGTGAATTGGGAAACAGGGGAATTGTACAATAATCAGGCAATAATTACGTGGTTTCGGCATTTTGATAGTCAGCGCTGTATCGGTGACGCGCGAGCACTCAGCCGGGCGCGCGACAGCCCGGTTTTCGTTGTATCGTCGACGATACGCGAAGCGGTAGGCATCAAACGCGTGGCCTTGAGCGAGTGACGGACGCCTGGTAAAACACTGGTAAAACAACATTTTTATTGTATTTGATAGGACTAAAGAGATGGATAGTAAATTATTTGGTGCTTGAATATTTTACTGATCTGGGCAGCGCGATCATTTATTCACCTCACCTTTTCCAATAAAAACTATTTATTATTTTAAATCTTTCTTTCAGAGGCTCCCTAAAAACAGTAATAGAATCGACCCACACACTTCTCTGCCGCCATCAGACCGGTCTTTCAGTGCTGCTGTCGCGCGCATCATCAGCTGTGCTAGGCAACGCACCCTGGCTTCGAGCTGACGTCGCCTGGGAAGCCGTGCAGGGCCAGGCGACTGATAATCTTATGGTGAGTTGTGGTAAAACATTGATAGAGACCACTCACACACTACTCTGCCGTCATTTGATAGGTCTCTTATTGCTGATGTTGCCTGGGAAGCCGTGCAGGGCCAGGCGACTGATAATCTCATGGTGAGTTGTGGTAAAACTGTGATATAGTCCACCCACAGGAATCTCTCATCAGTTTTCATCAGCTGAGCTGGGTAACAAGCCCTGGCTTCGAGCTGACATCGCCTGGGAAGCAGTGCAGGGCCAGGCGACTGATAATCTTATGGTGAGTTGTGGTAAAACAGTAATAAAGTCCACCCACAGGAATCTCTCATCAGTTTCCATCAGCTGTGCTGGGTAACAAGCCCTGGCTTCGAGCTGATGTGGGTTGAAATGCCATGCATGGCCAGGTGACTGATAATCTTATGGTGACTTGTGATAAAACTGTGATAGAGTCCACTCGTATGGTGCTCTCATTAGCTCTTATCAGCTTTGCTGGACAAAGTGCCTTGGCTTCGAGACGATGTCGCCTGGGACGCTGTACAGGGCCAGGCGACTGATAATCTTATGGTTAGTTGTGGTAAAACTGTGATGGAGTCTATCCGAACTAAGCTCTCATCAAATCTCACCAGCTGAGCTGGACAAAGTGTCCTGGCTTCGAGCAGGGCCAGGTGACTGATAACCTAATGGTAAGTTGTGATAAAACTGTGACAAGTCTATTCAAATGGTGCTCTCTAAGCTGAGCTAGGCGGCCTGGCTTCAAGGTGATGTAGCCTGGGACAATGTGCAGGGTCAGGCGACTGATAATCTTATGGTGAGTTGTGATAAAACAGTGATATAGTCCATCTACCTACACACTACTCTGCAATCATTTGGCAGGTCTCTATGCCGGGCCAGGCGACTGATAATAATCTTATGGTAAGTTCTTAAAACTGTGACAGAGTCTATCCTAACTAAGCTCCCATCAAATTTCATCAGCTGTGCTGGGCAACGCACCCTAGCTTCGAGCTGATGTCGCCTGGGAAGCAGTACAGAGCCAGGCGACTGATAATCTTATGGTGAGTTGTGGTAAAACTGTGATATAGTCCACCCACAGGAATCTCATCAGTTTTCATCAGCTGAGCTGGACAAAGTGTCCTGGCTTCGAGCAGGGCCAGGTGACTGATAACCTAATGGTAAGTTGTGATAAAACTGTGACAAGTCTATTCAAATGGTGCTTTCTAAGCTGAGCTAGGCGGCCTGGCTTCAAGGTGATGTAGCCTGGGACAATGTGCAGGACCAGGCGACTGATAATCTCATAGTAAGTTGTGATAAAACTTTGATAGGATCCGTTCAGACACTATTCTACCGTTATTAGACAGGTCTCTCATTGCTGATGTCGCCTGGGAAGCTATGCAGGGCCAGGCGACTGATAATCTCATGGTAAGTTGTGTTAAAACTGTGATATAGTCCACCCACAGGAATCTCTCATCATTTTTCGTCAGCTGTGCTGGGTAACAAGCCCTGGCTTCGAGCTGACGTCGCCTGGGAAGCAGTGCAGTGCCAGGCTACTGATAATCTTATGGTGAGTTGTGGTTAAACAGTGATAGAGACCTACATACTACTCGGTCGTCATTTGACAGGTCTCTCATTGCTGATGTCGCCTGGGAAGCAGTGCAGGGCCAGGCGACTGATAATCTCATGGTGAGTTGTGGTTAAACAGTGATAGAGACCTACATACTACTCGGTCGTCATTTGACAGGTCTCTCATTGCTGATGTCGCCTGGGAAGCAGTGCAGGGCCAGGCGACTGATAATCTCATGGTAAGTTGTGGTAAAACTGTGATAGGGTCCATTAACATACTACTCTGTCGTTATTAGACAGGTCTCTCATTGCTGATGTCGCCTTGGACGCCGTGCAGGGCCAGGCGACTGATAATTTCATGGTGAGTTATGGCCAAACATAACAACCATGCTAGAAAAAATCTACTGTTGGGCATAATCCTCCGCTAGGTGTTTCAAACTAGTTTGGGATAAGATCAAGGGGCATGAAATGTCGTAATGCCCAAGGTACTCCAAAAGCACCTTTGTTTTTTTGCTGTTTTTAGGGTAATTTTGAAAAGGATCAATTTCTCAAAGTTTACCCTCTCTTATCAATCTCTTAAATGTATAAAGATTTGTTATTTTTAGCATGTTACTATTTTTATAACAAAAATATTCTCTTTCCCCAGAAAATTCACCACGCCTTCCTAGTAGTTCAGTCGAATTTCCTCAAACACATAGCAATGGCCCACTATGTACCGCCATTACAGGCCCAACGCGTCTACAAGAATCACAACGAACGCATATATTGGATTCACACTGTGGTAATACCCCATATCACAGAGGAATACCAACAAAACTTCGAATCTTTAGACCGCATGTATCGATTACTAAAAAACTATGGGAATAATGACAATGAGAACAAAAAGTTAGGTAAAGCTTTCACTGATAACTGGGTTTATTCAGACATTCACACAGGCATCGCAAAATCTTGCTTAGAACTTAAACTAGCACTCAATAAATCGAACAGTCTCGATGTTTTTCTCGATTCCTGCGCCATGAATAATCAGGAAATCGATTTGGAAGTCCTGAATCGAGATATCGATGACATAATCGATGGCTTAACCAAGTGTTTGAAGTCTGCACAAAGCTCACAGTTGAGGTTGAAGAAACTTCAAAATAAGAACACGAAAGAGGTTACGTTTGCTGAAAAGGAGGCTATGGTCGAAGAGGCGGCCATTTTGAAAATAGAAGACAGAGAACCAGAGAGTAAAGATGAAGTTTTTTACTTTGTTAAGACTGATGATGACGAGGCTATTCAACCAGCGGGAGACGTAACAACAGTGCCTGGTAAAAAAGAAAGGGAAACAAATAAAATAGTTTTAAGTGAATTAAAAAGGAAATTGGGGAAGAGAGAAGACGTTATGAGAGAGCGAGAGCGCCAAGCCCTCGCTAAAACAATGCCGGAATTAAAAAGCCTACCGGAATTCCCGCGACAAATAGACTTAGAAGACTTCGTAGAGAAAAAAGGTTACATAAAAAAGATCAAATTAAAACAAAGCGCGCCTAAAAAACCTCTGTGTTGCAAGACTAAAAAAAGAAGAACTAAAGATAAGAAATACAAATACAGATTATCAAAATACGTTACCGAATCAGATATAAAAGGCGATATCTATGAGGCAAACGCGAATTTAAATGTAAAAAGTAAACTTTTAACCGTAAGCACTTTAAATAACTATTACATAACAAAGTGGTGTAAATACGTAACTAGTGAATCTAAAAAATTAGACTTTAACAGTCTTTCCGACAGCCTAAGCGAGGTCGATGACGTCACACCCAGAAAACCAATAAAGCAACCGGATAACGAAATCCGGTTTACGAAAAAAGATTTGGAACTAACAACTTCCTCTTCAGAAAGCGATTTCGAATTTTACAAACAAAAACAAAAGGCTTTATTACACGACATCCGTCGCCATCGCGCGGTTAGAAGAAAAAATTACCCCAACCATAGACCGACCACAGATAATGTAGACGAGAGTTTGAGGCCCATAGAGTATACGTTTGGGACAGGGATGGCTATGGCGTCGGTTCTTCAAGTAAATAAGTCTGTACCTAAGTATATAGCTGATGAAGAAGTATTTATAGGCGACGGGGAAGTTTCAACAGACAGTGGCAATGATGAAAATGCTTGATAATTTCATTTTCTATACTTGGATGTAAAATGAATCTTATTGCAACATGTTTAGGTACTTATTGTAGTAAACTATTTTATTTAACAACATTTTGTATAACGGCTATTCTTTTTCAAATGCTAAACAATATTTAGCTGGTCCTGTTAAATGTGACAGCTGTCATAAATGTCAAGCGTCTTAATACTGATGGTTTTGTTGTTTAATCTATGGTATGGACGATTGTGACCACATACCATTGCCAGATAAAGGGATATAAAGGCTATTATTTGTTTAAATGCTATAGTCAAAGTATTAGAACTATGGCCGAATACTTAACCGTCACTCAATTTGAAGACGCTCTCAAATTTATTGCTGTCTTTGTCACTCTAAAGGGAAAAAGCAAGAACAGCAACAGATTTGAGTGTTTTAAAATTAAGTGATATTTAAAAATTTAGGCTATAGGCTAATAAAAAACAGAGTTGCGCCTTGTGTAATGCTTGCAAGAATTATTTTTCCTAAATTGTATTAATCTAAATAATAAAAAATAAATATTTTTGTACGATCACTGGCAAACTTTATATAAAAATAAATCGTAGCTGTTGAAGACCACAGGAAAACTGTTAAGATTGTGTCTTTTTAAGAGTTTTAAACTGGAAAACTGCTTTTGCTAAGCAGATTTTTTTTATTTTTATTTCTGGCTAGTAGTTTTTGAGATTAGCGTACAAACAAACAGACAAACTCTTCAGCTTTATATTATGTCTAGATTGTAGGATTCATTCTCAATATTAAAAAAAAAATTGTCATTTTTCCTTTATCCTGTGGTCTTCACTTGAAATAAATTGTATATTTTTTAATGATTCACTACTTGCATTTTTTACTTCAATCATTTTTATAAATTATATAATTATAATTTCCATAATAAATATAGAAAAATAATCTCGCATTTAAAAGTTGTAAGTTATGTTTATTTTAGATCTGTGATCAAAGTTGTTGAGTCAATAATTATTTTAAATTATTGTTATTGTATCATATTACTTAATTATTTTATTATAATGTGTAATAATTAAATTTTAATTTGCTTTTTAAATTGAGTTTTTCTTATACCATCATACCTCAGTGGCTCCGCCTAACCGTATTCAAAATCCTCGTTTTTCAACTGTCCTCTCTAGACTGTGCTGATTCTCTTGTTCACAAACTTAACTAAATTTAAGATAAATGCATCTTTCTCTTTCCATTTCTTAAAGAAAAGGACGGAAGATACATATTCGTTTAGCCCTGTCAAATTAGACAGCGCCTGAAGAAAACATGGCGACTAGATAGTCGCCATGTTTTTAATCGCGTCAAAATTATCTATGGAGTGTTTAATTTGACAGGACTTAACAAAAATGTTATCTTCTGTCCTTTTCTTAATGAAATGGAAAGAGAAAGATGCAAATCTCTTAAATTTAGGTTAGTTAGTGAATAAAAACGTGTAGATAGGTAATAGGCAGTCAGACAGTAGCAATTTAAAATGTGTCTATTTTACCCATATTTCACCCCATTGACCTCAGTCGCAAATTATATTTGTCTCTTTTTCACTTGCAATACTTGAATCATGTCATCCTACTTTGACGCCTAATTGTATGTGTGCGCTAGTGTGCAGTTTTTAAACACAGAATGTCGTTTATAAGTAACCTATCTACACCTTTTTTAACCGACTTCAAAAAAGAGGAGGTTCTCAATTCGTCTGTATGTTTTTTTTTTGTATGTTTGTTACCCGATATCTTCGTCAATTGTAAACGGATTTTGATGGTTAAATACAAGACAAATATCTCCCCCTAGATCTATGGCCGGCGGGCAGATGTCCCTCCATAGAGCCCAGAGCTGGGTGGTACAAAAATAAACTGTAAGAGAGAGAATCAAGGCGTGTTTCTGAGTATATTAGCGGAGCCAACATCCGATGCAGCAAGATATATTGATGAAAATATAATCCCATGCCAATTATGTACTCCTTCCCTTTTCTTTATTTTTACCCGACTGCCAAAAGATGGGTTATGTTTCTCGAACGTATGTTTGATGCATGTCTCATGCTATGGCACGCTCTACAGCCTAAACCATTGAACAGATTTCGACATAATGAGGTGTCATTGAATTCGTCTCAGTTGACATAGAAACAAAAAATATATAATTATTATTAATTAATTATTATTTGGAGTGACATAGAAATAAAAAATATATAATTAAATAATCAAGAAACCCAGCTGCAATTTCGGAAGTTCGCCGGATTCAGCTGGATACCTGTGTTTTACGTGAAGCGACTGCCTATCAGACCTTCATAACCCAGTAACTGGCCAACACCACCCCTTGGAATGACATGGTCATACTTTCTGGCATTTGACTACCCGTAACGACTAGCTGTCAATGTTCCACGTATGACAACCGGGACCAGCGGCTTTACGTGCTTTCCGAGGCACGGGATGTCAGTGATGTCCAAGATAAACTTAAGAAAGTGAATGAATTGAAAAAGTTACATTGGTACTGTACTTGCCCCGATTCGAACCCACAACCTCTTACACGAGAGGCCGCGCTTTATCCACTAGGCTATCACGACATTTCCAGACAATTTATCGCAAGCATACAAGTTATAATAATTAGTGTCCCTAGAGAATAACATAAGACTCGATGCGGATGAAGCGATAACAATAGATTCTAGAGGTTATACGTATGATGATAATGGTAATAAAACGAATGTTTTAGAAAAACAATTATTTTTTTATTTGTTGATCAAATGTTTTTTAGTGTAATAAAATGACTGATGCATATTTTTCGTTTCTTGAATTTCCGATTATTATATTTTAGTGTCGAAAATATCCTAAACCGCGTAAATTATTTTAATAAATAATCAAAAGGGAAACAGTCAGCGCTGTACCCGTGACGCGCGAGCACTCAGCTGGGCGCGCGACAGCCCCGTGTTCGTTGTACCGTCGACGGTACGCGAAGCGGTAGGCATAAAACGCGTGGCCTTGAGCGAGTGACAGACGCCTGCTAAAACCTCCTAAATATAACGTATACTTTTCATAAATCCGCATAAAAATCAGTTCAGCCTAATGCGAAATAATCCGGAGTTGCGAAATAGTTGTAATAGTAAATATAGTTACCGCGGTCCCAGAACTTAAAGGGCAACCGAAGGAACATGGGTGGGTTTTAGTCAGTAAAAGTCTGACACTTCCTCCCGCACCGCCCAGGGCGGGAGAAGACATTTGATGATTTGCCATTCATAAAAAAAAAATGCAATATAATCGCGAACAGACATACATAGCTACGCCTACATACATACAGGTCAAACAAAAACCACCCTTTTTTAAGCCGGTTAAAAATGCAGTCATTGGTGCCGATTCTCTTGTGCACAAACTAACGTAAATTTAAGTTAAGTGCATCTTTCACTTTCCATTTAATTAAGAAAAGGACAGAAGATCAAATATTAATTAAGTCCTGTCAAATTTAGACACTCCATAGATAATTTAGACGCAATTTAAAAACATGGCGTATGGTGATAATTTGACAGGATTGAACTAAAATGTATCTTCTGTCATTTTCTTTAAGAAATGGAAAGAGAAAGATGCACTTAACTTAAATTTACGTTAGTTTGTGCACAAGAGAATCGGCACCATTATATCATAACAAGACTTATTTTGACGTCACAATTATATCTAAACTGTATATTATAATATACAGTTAACCTAATAAGTAACGGAATGACGTGAATAATTAATTAATAATAAATTACGCTTTAATAGCTGTCCACGTTATTATTTGTTATCGAGTTTAGTTCGTTGTGCATCTGCTGACAACATGGACGCATCATTTGTGTAAGTTTATTATAATAATTATGTTTTTCTAATCTTTCTAGGTATTGCAATTTATTTGTCTACGTTTTTAAATATTACTAGCTTTTGCCCGCGACTTCGTCCGCGTAGATTAATAGTTTCCGTTCCCGCGGGATTTCCGTGATGAAAAACTATTCTATGTCCTTTCTCGGGTACCAGACTTTATCTGTACCTTTGATTCAAATCCGTTCAGTGGTTTAGGCGTGAAGAAGAGACAGACAGCTGTCTGTCTGTCTCTTCTTCACGCCTAAACTACTCTAACTCTGTAGTTACTTTCTCATTTATAATATTATATTAGTACGAATTTGTTTCTGGATAGAATCGGTTTATCAATCACAGAATACAATATACATTATTATGTACTTCTCTACCCTAGTAATGCTGAATCCACCAAGATTTTATACGATACTAGCGACCCACCCCGCCGCTTCGCACGGGTGTAATGCTGATAGTGATACCGTTACACAACCGCTATGTCCCTGCATTTTAAATCTGTAATGGTGCCGATTCTCTTGTTCACAAACAAGAAGATTGTGAACAAGAAACTTGGCATCAATATTATCGAAAATATTAATTTTAATTATGACATGCTGGCAATATTGATCTATATTTGACGGGCCTGTTGGTCTAGTGGTTAGTGACTCTGACTGCTAAGCCGGATGTCGTGGGTTCGATTCCCACCCAGGACAAACTTTGTGTGATGAGCATGATTCTTTGTTCTGTGTCTGGATGTAATTTATCTATAATATTAATATTATATGTATTTAAAAAAAGAGAACCATCAAAATCCGTTTACAATTGACGGATATATCGCAATTAAGAATTGAGAACCTCCTCCTTTTTGAAGTCGGTTAAAAATTATATAAATATGTTTACCAGTTGTCTGATTACCATAGTACAAGCTCTGCTTAGTTTGGGATCAGATGACCGTGTGTGAGTTGTCCAGGGATATTTATTTATTTATATTTATACTAGCTTCTGCCCGCGGCTTCGCTCGCGTTAGAAAGGGACAAAAAGTAGCCTATGTTACTCTCCATCCCTTTAACTATCTTCACATAAAAAATCACGTCAATTCGTCGCTCCGTTTTGCCGTGAAAGAAAGACAAACAGACAGACAGACAGACACACTTTCCCATTTATAATATTAGTATGGATTAAATGCACAGTTTATTAAAGGTTAAAATCGCTTTGTAAATAAGCCATTATTAAACCTTTGTACACACGAGATTCGAGACACAATAGAAAGACAATAGAAGCCCGACAGCCGGCTGTCGCTTGGCCGTCGAAAGGTTAAAGGAGTTAGCAAAGGATAAAAAATGGTTAATGATGCTAATTCTCTTGTACACAAACTTAACTAAACTTAAGTTAAGTGCATCTTTCTCTTTCCATTCATAAAGAAAAGGACAGAAGATGCATTTTAGTTTAATCCTGTCCAATTAAACAACGCCTGAAGTAAATCGACGTATTTATAGTCGCCATGTTTTCAATCGCGACTAAATTATCTATGGAGTGTCTTAGGTAATTTGACAGGACCTAACTAATATTTCATCTTCTGTCCTTTTCTTAATAATATGGAAAGAGAAAGATGCACTTAACTTAAATTTAGATTAGTATGTGAATAAGAGAATCGGCACCATTGTGGATCATCCCTAAGAGATAGACCATCGCGAACTTTTGTGTAGACCTTTATAAAGCGTATAATACTATAATACATTATTTTGATTTACGCCAATGGGATAGCGGACTAAGGCAGTCTACTTTTGCACAGTAAGGTACAGACCTGGGGGCGTACCACAAGCCCTTATAGCAGTATTACTTTGATATTACTTTCAGTGGGAAAGAGACGTTACGGCGCTAGACAACGTGTCTAACGCTGTCACTTGCACACTCCTGCAACAGGACTAAAACAATCTTACTTTAAACGTCATGGTAAGGGGGCTGAAAAGGCTAAAGAAGGCCGTGACTGTATTTTTCCTTTAATATTTCTTTTGCAGTGCACTGATCTCCCTTACCCTGTCTATCGTGCTACTTTCGCATCAAATAGCATCGGACTCGAACCTTCCTGATGGCAATACAGGCAACCTTGAGTGCCCAACATTCGACAATGCTACCTTCGTCGATGGAAAACTAGGTAAGAGCACATTATACTTTAAGCGACTTACTAATAAACGCTGCATACAGTTATGACAGGTTTATACGTCAAAAAATGTATGGTTACACAGGCTTTATTCATTGCATAACTTTACACAGTGAGTAAGGGCATAAACTTTCGCGTTGCATATTTATACTTTATTGTTTTTAGCGGGAGTTAACACGCACATACTTTTTGTTTTTTGCTTGACGTTTCGGCAGGGTTACACCTGCCAGCGTCACAAGCAGTCTGCTTGTTACATGAAATCCCGCTAAAGTAAAGTATAGGTAAGACCTCATTGGCGCCAAATCCCTTGTTCACAAACTAAAGTTAGTTCAGTGATAAATCGATTAGTTTAGTCCTGTCAAATCACTCTGTGCTTGACGTAAATTGAAGCAAGTTTAGTGGCCATGTTTTAATCGCGTCTAAATTGTCTGAGTACTTTAAATCGACGTATTTTTATACGTTGCACTGGGGGCCTACCATGACATCTTAAAGTGAGAGTAGTTCCGTTGAGGGAACGAGATGACGCTAGACGACTTGCATCTTAGATTATTAACTTCTAGATTGAGCCACCGCGTGGCCGCACATGAGACAGCACTATAAAATTTCAATGTTGTCATTACGTAAAATTTTCCCTAAATATGACCAAAACCGTGAGATGTTCCGTTGCAACAACTACTTATTACATTCATGTACTAAGTTGCGTATCACAATCCTTATTAAGAGTGCAAAATTATTTATATCGTAAGTATTATTTAAGTTACGAGTCCAGGTTTTCTCACGATGTTTTCCTTCACTGATGTCTGTGATGTCCAACTATAAAAATTATATAAAATTCCTTTTAAAAGGGAGAGGATACCTCACAGGGCATCAAAGAACTAATTAATCATCTGATTAATTTTATTTATTTAACTAGTTGCAATTTTATTATCAAGTTATGGGAAAAATAGAACTGAGGTATGGTAACACTTTGAAAAACAAGTAATAGGTTATGTAGATAAAAATATAAACGATATCGCTAGAAAATGTCCTTAATTTTGATCGAAAGCCATGTAATTACATACACACAAATGTATTTATTGAATCAATGCACAATAACTTGTAATATTTGCATCCTTACGAGTGAAAAGTAACATTCTTATCTTGCTTTCTTTCTGTGCGGCTTTTGCAGCCTAAAATAGTGCATCCTCCCATTTTATAGCACAGAAAACGCACTAAACACTTAACTACTGGAGTCAATTTCTCAAATATACATTAAAACTATTGGTTTAATTACCGAAATTGTTATAAAATTGTAAAAACTAATACGAGCCGACCATTCAATGACAGTGACATCCCTTTGTTTGGCTAACTTTTCAATGTTCGCCAAGCGAAAACCGGCCACGCCGAACGAGACAGAGCATGTTATGCTTTGTCTCAATTTTCTTACGAAATTCGTATATATGCTTCTCACTTTCACACTTCTTTACAACCTCATGGTTACGTCTAGAAGTTAATAGTCTAAGACTTGCATAGCTCTCTCTCTTTCCCTCAGAGGAACTACTGTCGCTTTAAGACGTCATGGTAGGCCACCTGAACTTAAATTTTGTTTAGTTTCTGAACAAAGAAAATGGCCCTATAGCTCCAAATTGACTCTACCTACGATTCTTTATCTTCTTCTATTATTCTTCGCGCCTTACTAATAAACGCTGCATAAAGTTATGACAGGTTTATACGTCAAAAAATGTATGGTTACACAGGCTTTATTCATTGCATAACTTTACACAGTGATTATTAGTAAGGGCATTTATCTTCTATTACTATTCTTTATCTTTTATTTATGTTTCAGTACACAACTTCATAAAAACCGAGTCGTGTCATAATGGCAGAGAGATGCCCGGTTGCTGTGTTCAGAGAATTTACTGTGACTTCAACTCCTCACATATAGACCTGTCCCTTTATGGACCGCCCGGGTTCCGCATGTAAGTAAAAGAAGGCCTTTTGTATGTCACTGGAAACTAAATTTGAGATCAGTGCATTTTTTTCTTACCATTTAATTTAGAGAAGGACAAAAGATACATATTAGTTTAGTCCTGTCATTTTTTTTTCAAGATACGTTTTTGCGCTCTACCACTCTGTCGTGGGTATTAACCTGGTTCATTAAAGAAAGGAATCTAAAATGGCGGCGCTTATCATGTTCTCTCGCTCGCACACTAGTGCCGTCTATACTCACTCGCGCGCGTACCATCAACATAAAAAAAATTGTCTTGATTTGCTTTCACGCTGCCTTGACGAGCGCAGTGCTCCTTTTTACGAATATCTTGTTACAGTTTTCTGTAATTTTTTCGTTGTTACCTGTTTGTTATTGTGGTAAAAGTAGGCACTGTTTCCGATGAAAACAATAAAAATTCGTAATAATATTTTCGATTTGAAAAAAAAAACTTTAACTTTAAATTTTATATGCAGACTGTACTATCTGTCAACGCAAGTACATGCCGCCATTTAAGATTCCTTTCTTTAATGAACCGGCTTATACAATAGCCGAGTCAACAAAAAAAAATTAATTAGTCCGTCAGTTAGATTAAGTAGGATCAAAAAATTATGGACACGTATTTTTTCTTTTTTCTCGTAAACGTAAAATGACGACGACGGACGATGCAGTGCGTTGAAGTTGCGCATGACGTCACGATCTGATACAATTTTTACAAGATGGTGACTACAAAAGCCCGCACTCCGAAACTTTGTTGCTCATCTTTGTATTTTTATTAATTTAATGAGGAAAAAATATAAGTGTCCCCTATTTTTGGCCGGTCTATCAGACGGACTAAACAGAATGCCATTTTTTTTAAGTTGTCGTCATCCCTATTCCCAAACCGCACAAATACGTTTTACACATTGGGTGTAATTTATCTATAACTAGCTTTTGCCCGCGGCTTCGCTCGCGTTAAAAAGAGACAAAAAGTAGCCTATGTTACTCTCCATCCCTTCAACTATTTTCACTTAAAAAATCACGTCAATTCGTCGCTCCGTTTTGCCATGAAAGAAAGACAAACAGACAGACAGACAGACAGACACACTTTCCCATTAATAATATTAGTATGGATGGATATTATTTAAGTTCATAAACTCGCGTTAAAAAGAGACAAAAAGTAGCCTATGTTACTCTCCATCCCTTCAACTATTTTCACTTAAAAAATCACGTCAATTCGTCGCTCCGTTTTGCCATGAAAGAAAGACAAACAGACAGACAGACAGACAGACACACTTTCCCATTAATAATATTAGTATGGATGGATATTATTTAAGTTCATAAACATATATTTTCTTAAAATTGTGCTCACATTTTCTATTAACCACTTCACACAACTGCGCGCCTAGTACTTTTGATTGATTTAAGTACTAAGTATATCAGTATTTTAAATTTTCTCACATTATCACTTCACATTACTGCGCTCCTAGTACTATTGTTCTCTTAAGTTTTCAATCTTTAATTGAATTTAGAAATAACTATAGGGGAAAATGATTCATCTTTTATAATTATGTTTTTGTCGATTTTTCATTATTTTTAAGATGTATTCTGCTATTCGGGGCGGGGACAAATCCAACGAACCAAAAACCATGAAAATTGGTCTAGCCGATCTCGAGTTATAAGTGTTGTAACAAACCCGACTTTGTTTTATATATAGACTAGCTTTTGCCCGCGGCTTCGCTCGCGTTAAAAAGAGACAAAAAGTAGCCTATGTTACTCTCCATCCCTTCAACTATCTCCACTTAAAAAATCACGTCAATTCGTCGCTCCGTTTTGCCGTGAAAGAAAGACAAACAGACAGACAGACAGACACACTTTCCCATTTATAATATTAGTATGGATGGATATTATTTAAGTTCATAAACATATATTTTCTTAAAATTGCGCTCACATTTTCTATTATAACCACTTCACACAACTGCGCGCCTAGTACTTTTGATTGATTTAAGTACTAAGTATCTCAGTATTTTAAATTTTCTCACATTATCACTTCACATTACTGCGCTCCTAGTACTATTGTTCTATTAAGTTTTCAATCTTTAATTGAATTTAGAATTAACTATAGGGGAAAATGATTCATCTTTTATTATTATGTTCTCGTCGGTTTTTCATTATTTTTAAGATGTATTCTGCTATTCGGGGCGGGGACAAATCCAACGAACCAAAAACCATGAAAATTGGTCTAGCCGATCTCGAGTTATAAGTGTTGTAACAAACCCGACTTTGTTTTATATTATATAGATATGTATGTATTTATAAAGTATATAAGTATGTATATCAGTTGTCTAGTTACCATAACACAAGCTCTGCTTAGCTTGGGATCAGATGACCGTGTGTGAGTTGTCCTAAGATATTTATTTAATTATTTAAATATTTGTGATCTACAGCTATTTGTGGTGATCAATGCTTGTGCCTTCTCTGTATGAGAAGAGGCCTTTGCCCAGCAGTGGGAAAGTAGGTAATCTGTTATTATTATAATTATATAGCTATTTGTCTCGATTCTGATTGTGACTTTATGATTTAAAAAAAAAAAATTGTGGTGGGTGTTTATTTTTAATAAAAAATAAGATATGAATAAAATTTCAACTTTTAATAGGTAATAAATTCTTGATTATTACACAATTTTTCCATGCATACTTTTTTACTAACTTAAATCAGAAATATGTTTGAACAGTTTTTAGTAATCCATACTAGACTATACATATAGTATAACAGTAATGGAGTTCAAGATTAAATCACGGGCAACATAAGCTCCAATTTTCAACCATACATATACAATGTGTAACTGAATTAATGCACTTTGAGAAAATAGTTTGTTCAGAATCGTTTACTGAATCGATTTTTGTAATTTTTAATATAGGAAATATTTTATCCCAAAAATAATTAAAACTACGTAAACTGCTGTCACAATTTCCTTGTACAGTCAAAACAAACTAAAATGGATGAAATACCTACTGCGCTAGACCCTTATGCAAGTGCGACTGTGTGCATGCGTAGATTTGTAATGTGACTATAATTTTCTCCCACAATCTGTACAACAAATTTATAAAAAAAAAACAGTGTTTTAAACATAATAATAAAAAATCAGTGTATGTATAATGATTATAACATAATATTCTAATTGGGGTGTCTGGTGGTGTGCGTTAATTCCGGGACATGTTGTATAAATAGTAAACTGACTAACTGGGTGACATAGTGACAGCCCAAACCACTCGTCCTATAGACATGAAACTTGGAGGATGTGTTCTTTGTAAAGAACAGCCATGTACCATGACGTTTAAAGTAAGATTGTTTTATTCCTGTTCAGGAGTGTGCAAGTGACAGCGTTAGACACGTTGTCTAGCGCCGTCTCTTTCCCACTGAAAGTAATATCAAAGTAATACTACATAAGGGCTTGTGGTACGCCCGCCCCCAGGTACCTACCGAGAAAGAGTTTTTGGAAATTCGGGTGAAATAGTGAATTGAAGTTTGACATCCACACGGATGAAGCTGCAGGCAAAAGCCAGTATTAAAAACTGCTCTAAACATATTCCGCTGCAGTTGTGTCATTCATTATTTATTTAACATTCATGAGACCATTTATGGTTACACAGGAAATCAATACTAAATGTTTTCTTACAATGCGTACACTGCCAGTCAACTTCGTTCTGATGTACTTCATTGAAATGTGCTTCCACTACTTCTTTCATAGTTGTAGCGGTAAACTGTAGCTTAATCTTACAGAACAAACATTCTATTTTAATCCATTCTGTTATTGGAGGTATTGGGCTATCAACTTTGTTCATTTTGACAATATAGTAAAAATATAACGGAGCTGTGGTCTCTTCGAGTTGTAAATCGTACCTCGAATCAAGACTCTGATCGTTTTCTGTGTATAAATATCTAACATATTTATACTTGTTTGCATACTTTTTGTAATTGGCCGGTACTCTGTAGCTGAACTCGTTGTCAAATGAGTCTTTTAGTTCAGAGATGAATACATCTATAACGGGCTGAACTGCGACATACATCTCATAATTTTGAGACGCACATTCGCTTAAAAGGTCAGTAAAGTGCTTGAGTATCATATCTTTGCTATAAATCTTGCCTTTTTTCGATTGTTGCTCTCTTAATAGCGCTTGTAAGCTGGTTTCTAAAACTGTGTCACTGGAACTCTCGTCACGGACTTTGTTGACTAACACATGCTTTAGATTATGCTTAATTTCTCGAGTAACCATGAAGTTTAGTAACGTAACACATATTTTCAAACACCATCCGCTAAGAATTTGGTCAAATGTGAGACGTTTGAGAGAAATTCGAGACGGAGTGACATTGGACATGTTGAATACTGTATTATTCAGATCTAAACGAGGACGTCTGAAGAATAGGTTGTTCAGCTGTTCTTTAGTACATTGGATTTCCATGACAACGTCACTTGAGTCAATATTGTCATCTATTTTTGCGGTCTCCGGTGTTAATGACTTTACGGCTTCTTGGGCTAACGGTTTAGCAGCTTCGAGCATAACACCTAAGTATTCCTTCAAGTTCTTGTACTTGTGATTCAAGACTATAGTGACCGCTTCAAAATCCTTTATATTACTCAGTTTTGTTGAAATTCGTTCTAATTCTTCCCATTGCGGCCAATCTTTGAGGTATTTTTTAATAATTTTAATATAAATGTCTACTTCAAGCTCATGGCTTGTTTTTACGCAAATATTGAATTCACTTTCCAGTATATTTATTATCTGTGCGTTGGTCATTACTGTGTTTTGTTTATTTCGGATTAGACGACGAAGAAGGAGCATTATTGGTCTCTCTGAAATAATGAAAATGTTTATTAGTTATTGAATAATTAGAGAAAATATTAATTTAAATGAACAATGTGATCATTATTCATACATCTTTCCTTATTCATGACTAAAAACAAAAGTTTTTAATTTTCTTAAGGTTCTTACGGATCGAAAGAGTGAGAAAAAATTTAAAATATTCAGTCTACTTAACATCTAATAGCCGTTCCCCGTGGGTTTCCCGCGATTTTGGTCTGCTCCCGTCGGTCGGGGTGGTAATCTATCTATTTATCATGTTACATAGCTTAAAACCTTTCTCAATAAATGGACTATCCAAAACAAACATAATATTTCAATACAGACGTAGTAGCTCCTAAGATTCGCATTCAACCAAACAAACCGTTCAGCTTTATAATATAAGTATAGATTATAACGTCCAAATACGCGGGTTAAACCACGGGGGACGGCTATTATAGAAATAGAGAAAAACTAACTTTCATCTCCATCGGCGTCATCCTCGTCTTGACTATCTATATACTCCACAAGTTCAACGTCATTCGACGCGTCGTCCTCCATTACGAGTCCTTTAAACAATAATTACGCTTAAAATTATGAAAATGAAAATAAAAGTTCACTAGAATCAGAACTAACTTTCAAACAAAACAAGTCCACGACGAAACAAAAACAATGAAACTTAAACTGTCACTGTCAAGTGTCATGTGCTCGTGTCTTATGTATTCGTTTTTTTGTACATTATGATACTAAGCCTTTTAAGTTTATAATTATCCGACTGTTACTGACTGCCCCAATGCTGAACAAAAAAGGCCACTTCTTATACCAAACTGATAGAGAAGGTATCAACTTTGATTTATGTCTGAATGTGTATTACAGTACTACCCGTGCGAGCTAACATGGCACCAGGCTCGAAAACAAACCTTTCCCCGCGACCCCGCGCGGCGCCCCGCTCTCGTCTTACCAGTAGCGTCAGCCAGCATCACTGTTACAATATTCGGCACAAGTTTATCTAAACTGGCGGACGTGCAAAAACAGATTTTCAGGCGTGCACGTATTTTTTTTTTACAACTTTGTCTCTAAGTTGTTTGTAAAAAAAAAAACCTAAAACGTAACGTAACGTAAACGTAGTAATTTGTAAAAACTATCCAAAAAAACATTTTTAAGCCGCAGTTCTTTACTTTAAATTAATTTGTTAGTATTTTTATGAGTCTCTTATTTATTATAATTTTTTAATTGGTGTTATCGTATACCTGTCATCTGTCATGGTTTTAGCACAAAATCGAACATCTTTTTTTTTGCACTCATTACTTTAAATGTCATTCATTCGAGCCAGGTGCCATGTTAGCTCGCACGGATAGTAGGTATCTTTCAAAGTAATTTATTTTATATATTACTAGCTTTTGCCCGCGACTTCGTTCGCGTGGAATAGTGACTTCCGGCAGATTTTTACTATTTATTTACATTTTTCCGATGAATTTTCAGTACTGAATTGATGCCGACTCTTGACCAATAGATGGCGCTGTATGTCCGGAATAAATTTAATTTTTCATTTTATTTTTTGTAATAAAAACTATCCTATGTCCTTTCTCAAGTTCCAAACTATGTCTGTACCAAATTTCACACAAATTGGTTCAGTAGTTTAGGCGTGAAGCAAAGACAGACAGACAGACAGACAGACAGACAGAAAGACAGACAGACAGACAGAGTTACTTTCGCATTTATAATATTAGTTTGGATTGCATAGCATTTTTTATCACCTTATTTAATTATATTTTTTTTCTCCGGCTTAGCAGTCAGATTCACTAACTAGTAGACCAACAGGCCCTTTATAACCACCAGAGACCCATGATGCATATTGTGAAAAACGTCACGGCCGCCATCTTGGATTCTGAAATCGACCTCGTTTTTGACCTTAGCACCCCAAGAAACCAAGAAACCGACACCCATGACGCTTGAGAAAAGTCACGGCCGCCATTTCGGATTCTCAAATCGACCTCATTTTTGGCCTAAAATACCATGAAACCGACACTCGAGCGTAATATTTCAAAAAGTCATTAAAAGTTCTGCTATTCATCGATAGATGGCAAAACTAAAAAGTATTGATCACCGTTGTGTCTGTGTGAGTGTGTAATAAAATTTCGTTACGGAATTTCTGGATTCGGTCTCCACGCCCAAGGCACGCGATAGAAGCTATGCAATAGCGTAAAAATGGCATTCTGTTTAGCCCGTCTGATAGATCGGCCAATAATACGGGACACGTATTTTATGCTTGATCAAATTAATAAAAAAAATACAAAGATAAAGAGCAACAAAGTTCCGGAGTGGGGGCTTTTGACGTCACCGTCCTGCAATATATGTATCTGATCGTGACGTCATGCGCAACTTTAACGCACTGTATCTTCGTCATTTTTCGCTTGTAACGAGAAAAAAGAAAAAATACGTGTCCAAAATTTTTTGATAATCTATCTGACGGACTAATTACTTTTTTTTTGTCGTCTCGCCTATTATAATATATTATTATGGGACCACCCCTGAATCATGACTTATCGAACAAAAAAGAACCATCAAAATCCGTTTACAATACGGTATTTGACACTATTAACCGATAAATCTAAGACATATTTTTTATAAAACCTATCTTTTTATTATGTAGTCCTAAGCATCGGATTTGTTTTTAATTTACTGTAAAATTGGATTTTTAATTGCCGTGTAATCAATAAATAGTTAGTCAATAGGGTTGCTAGCTTGTGACGTCACAAGGTGATATTGCCATTCAAAATCTATAGGAGAATCACGTTTTGACAGTTCATAAAAAGTACGTCAATTGATGATAGTGTCAAATACCGTATTGACGGAGATATCGCGTAACAAATATACAAAAAAAAACATACAGACGAATTGAAAACCTTCTCCTTTTTTGAAGTCGGTTAAAAAGTACAGTATATTGACAGAAGAGTAACCCCTTACCTACGATCATTATCACGACCGTTATTAATTATTTATTTTTATGTTTTCCAGGCCATGTCATGATGTATGCTGTCCACTAAAATACATTCTAGTGATACCACCTTCAAATATAACCGACGATGGTAGCAGTAGCTCAAGTTCGGATATTTCAGACAGCGATAGCGACGAAGATAGTAATTAAAATAAAAAGCTATGAAGTGACGCCAGCACATCAAGTTACCCTGAGTCATTTTTCCAATCAAAATTGAACTTAAAGTTTTAATGTTTGTTGAAAATCTGTTTGAAATATTTAAAATACTTTACAAACAAAAATAAAATGTTATAATAAAATGTTAGAAACAAGAAAGTACTCATGTAATTTAGGCCGCCTGTCCACTCTAGCGAAACGGTGAAAGAGTCAAACATCCAATTTCACAAGCAGAAATTCCCCAGTGGACAGACCTCATGGTGCGACTACTTGCAAACTTCGCAAACTATTTGCGTGTTCGATGCAATGCAATATAAACCTTACTCCAATAATTCTAGAGTATAGTTTGTATACCCAAGTAACGCAAATAGTTTAATACGCTAAGTGAAATCGCACCAATTTATAATTTTCACATGTAAAACAAAACTTACAACATTTTTTGCAAATAAAACGGTAAAATAAGTTTTGAGTTAGTAAAATAAAGCCATGCATTCACATGTAAACATTGTTTTTATATTTATTTATTGCAATGAATTTTTTATTGAGAAAGACGTGTTTCTCAGTAAATACATGGCTTAAAAAGCATCTATTTTGTATAATTAACTTATCTGTACTATTTAAATAAATAAAACATTGATTACTTATTTTTATTACTTACCTTGGAAAAAGGACATCTTGTACTAAGATTCAAGACCGAATTTCACGAAGCTTGCTACAAAATGGAGACAAGACTTGGGCGGGTACACGCATGCGCTTTATGGACACGCTTAAACTTGGACCTTGGTGTATAACCATTGTTCTATTGTGTTATTATGAATGAGTAGATACGATAGACACCCTATTCGTTTATTTTGTGATAAGCCAAGAACGTACAACGATATATAAATAAACATTAGAAAGTGATTTAGCTAAATATATTGCTGTCACCGTCACACAACTCTCAAATTACTATAGTCAGAGAGAGACAAAAAAATAGCTAAGACAAAGTACCTCATTTTGGGTTTATCACCGCATTTAGGTCTTCGAATAAAAAGTTCAAACACAGGATAAGGTCCAGCTAACAATTAACAAAAACTAAGAATGATTGTATAATTATTTATTAAAAAGTAAAGAAGTATAAATAAAATCCCGCACAGTCACAAATGAATTTAAATAGTTAAAGCGCCATCTATGAGCGCAACTTTTGTATTAACATGATTGAGTACAGCGCCATCTAGCGTCTACTGGTCGCATTCACAAAGACTGCATTCGGGGCATCTCCTATGGGCTTTCCGACCTCGGCGACCGGACACTTTGTATTCATGGTAGTTGGAACGCGGTCTGGATCTTGAACACGACCTGATGTAAGAAAAGTGTATGTAGATACGGCTTCCTATAGTTCGCATGCACTAGCGATTTTCGAGCGGCTGCGGAACGGGGCGGGCGCGTAGCAAAAACGTCGCGAACACGCTGCAATAGCTGCACAGCGAAGATAAGATATCGTGATGGCCTAGTTGTTAAGGCGCCCGCCTCTCATGCAAGAGTTTGTAGGCTCAAATCCGAGAGAGTGTAGCTTTTTCAATATAGTCCGTGACCCGTGATAAGACCTGTCGTTCTGTATGGATCGGGATATTGGGCCTTGGAGAAGATGGATGAAAAAAGACTGCATGTAGCAGAGATGACAATGTTGAGATGGATGTGTGGAGTGACCAGAATTGATAAAGTGAGAAATTAGTATATTAGAGGAAGCTTGAAAGTAGCACCAGACACCAGATAAGTTGAAAGGAAATCGTTTGTCGTGGTATAGGCATTTGAAGAGGAGGGATGAGACGCATATAGTTAGGACAGTATGAGTATGAATGTAGACGGCAGGAAGGGTAGAGGAAGACTAAGAAAAAAATGGATGGATTGTGTGAAGAATGCTATGAAGGAGAAAGAAGTGAGTGATAGCATGACGGTTGACAGGTTGGTTTTGAAGTAAATAACATGTTGCGCTGACCGTAGGTAAAATGGGATAAGAGCAGCAAGAGATGTACTTTTTAAAGTTTATCTTGGGCATCACAGACATCGGTGAAGGAAAACTTTGCTGCGCATACGCGGCGTGTTCGTGGCGCGCCCGCTCGCTTGGTATGCCTGCTTGCAGCTTACATACTAAGCTGTTTGGCCAGAGTGGCAGCTTCAAGTTTACGTACGTGTCTATGCAGCTACACCTCCGTGGACAGTAAGCCTTATGACTATCACACGCGCAAGCTTGAAAGAAAAAACTTGGGCCGCCGCGCCGTGGGGTTTTTGCGGTGTACAGTTTTACCAACCACGCGTTCCATCTTACCTACGCAAACCGGTTTGCGCAGCAAGTCTGCGGTTAAAGGTCATAGCTCATTAGAGTTTTTTACTGTTGTGCTGCAACTGTCGGTTATGTAAACTAAAAACTTTAGTAAAGTAGGACAGTGGCAAGAATAGAGGTCATAGCTCATTAGAGCCACCTGGCAGCCACTCCGCACCGCCTCACCTTCTGCGGCTAGTATTCTTTATATGGACTTGTATGGGCATGCGCTCTCTATATCAACTCCGTAGCGTCACCGGATCGCCTCGGTTATAAAGCGAGTCGGTGCGGAGTGGCTCCCGGGTGGCTGTAATAAGCTATGACATTAAGCTTGCGTGCCATTAGTGATCATAACCGTACCCACCTGGATCGATCCCTGGAGTCCCTGATCGAGTCTGTGCCGTCGTCTTCCTCGATCTCACGGCCCTTAAACAGGAGGCCCCAGTACTGGTACGCAAAGTAGATCAGGGTCAGCACTCCGGCTAACTGGAAGTAAAAAACAAAATTAAACTTTTGAATACTTACGCTTGTCAAATGTCATAACTATATTTATGAGAATCGCATTAAAAGCTATGACAAGCCAGCGCATGTATATATGTCCTGTACGTCAAAGACACAGGGCCGGACTAAGGGTCCCGAGGGCCCCTAGGCACTTCGACATTGGGGCCCCCTATTCTGAAGCCACTTTGGATTTTTTTGCAAATAAAATGCCCCCCCCCCCCCCCCGCGTCTCATAAGCACATGATAAAGCCGGACTTCTTAGATTTTTTTGTTATAT
Source organism: Athetis lepigone (assembly GCA_033675125.1). Taxonomy (NCBI): domain Eukaryota; kingdom Metazoa; phylum Arthropoda; class Insecta; order Lepidoptera; family Noctuidae; genus Athetis; species Athetis lepigone. The sequence continues at coordinate 7,511,977 of CM066220.1, read as the reverse complement.
TTGATCTATGACAAGTGACTATAAATTATAAACGTTCGGGATATTGAAATTTAGGGATTATAAAAATAGAGATAATAATAAAAGTATAAAATGGCAAACATTTTGTGATGAGTTAGTGTACATATACTAAGAAAAGATTTTTTAAAATTCGATCCTGGATCGGAATGGAGATAATCAATCACATGTTTTCTGTGGCTATTGAGGGGCTTTTAGAAATAGAAATTCTTGGTAGATCGCTACAGTTTTTTTTATACCACTCAGTCAGACATGCTTGCTGGAGTTGTCAGTCAACAGACATCATTACAATAGCCACTGCATTATAACTAGGACTAGGTAGTCTGTAACTAGTCGATATAAGTGTCTAACTAGTAAAAATCCGGTTGAACCAGCTAGAACAAAGTGTCAGCCAAAAAAATTATATTTTTTTCCCGACTCCTGAAAAATCTGGTCTAAGTAGCCATAAAAAAATCTAGATCTATTTTTTTCCTGACCTATTTATAGATCCGAGAACGAGTATAGATCACAACGTATTTAAATTATCTACGAACAACCCAATACTACTACGAACCAATCTTTTATTTTATTCGGCGTGCAAAATCCTCATAGATGTCCTTCACCCTGTGGGGGCCAGAGCGATCTGTCAGACTCTTAATAACTCAAAACTAGTGTTCCTCCCGCCGTAAGTGGGACCTACGGCGAGCATCGCAGGAACTGATGCGACTTCCTCAATCCCCAGTCGGTGCCAGCCCGGCTCTGCGGGTTTCCTCAGGTCTGGGAGGGAGTGACGTGTTTAACTCCCCCCGCGACACCAAAAAGGGATGCTCGGTACTACTACGCTCCACCAGCTTGGGTCCAGTTGAATAAGTGCGTCGGACTTCCCCAAGTCCGTTGCCCCTGATCCCATTTAGGGGGGCCGAGAGCAAGAAGAGATCCCTCTCTCCCTTTCCGCTGCTTCCTTCTGCACGATCGTCCCAGGACTGTGCACTGCCAGCTATTGGGTTCGATTCCCACCCAGAACAAACTTTGTGTGATGAGCATGATTGTTTGTTCTGTGTCTGGGTGTAATTTATGTATAATATTTATTTATTTATTTAAACTTTATGCACATATGTACAATGGCGGACTTAATGCCTTAGGCATTCTCTACCAGTCTACCCAGGGTGGTGCAGAGATTACATGGTAGGTGCACTAATAAAAAGAAAAAAAAAGAAATAGAATAGAAGAATGCAACCTAAAATAGAAAAAAGAATAGACATAATAGGGTATTACACTGTATAAGAGAAAAAATCTAAAAATATATTATTGAGGTAGCTTATGCAAAAAGCAGCCGAACAGTGTTAGTTTTAGTTCATAAAACTAGAAAATATTTTTTTAAATTCAATTCAAAGTTTTCAGTTTTTTTTATCTGTTCTTGAACACACCGAAATACAGACCACAGCCAGTGAGAGTTGTCGACTGCCAACAGTGTCAACTAGACGTCACTATTTGTTTTATTTATAACCTCCTAATACGATCTTTATTATAAAAATATACTTTTTCATGGAAGTTATTGTGAAAGATATTTTAGATGGCTAAAGCACATAGGTACTTACATCAAAGCGATATTTACTAAAATACAAACGGGTTTTTATGGTGTAATAGTTGGAATACTCTTCCCACAACTTTTAACTAAGTTTTTCTTAAATTTGAATCAGTTAACACTAGAATTCACAATTATCCGATGTTTTCACACTTGTGTTCTTGCATTCCGGAACGCACACCAACGGTAAGTCGAACAGTAACTAATTTTTTAGATAAAAACAATAATAATGATGTAAAATATCACAGCGCTTTGTTTATTTACACGACGTGAGGACGTCATATCGCTAAAGCAAAACCACGCCCACGGCGTTTTTCGTTTTTGGAAATTTCCGCGCGGAATTTGAAAATACAATTTTTAAAAGCGTTTTTAGGGTACTTAGCGTTTAAATAAAAATTTAGGATTTTTTTTAGTGGTTTCTTAGTACTGTAGGAGTTATTTGAACAACTTTAAAAAAAAGAGTGTAATACCCTATTACCTACTAATTTTATATTAAAGTTTATACTACTTAAATAAATATAAATACATACATACATATAAAACAAAGAATGTAGTGACTGGTCAATGGACTCTGCTCATATATTTTGAAAATGAATCCTCAATTTCCGCTTAAATCCATAACGGCTAGTGGCCGTCCTGATATCGAGAGGAAGCGCATTCCAGAGAAGAATGGATTGAATCTGAAAGGAAGAATGAACTAAATCCGAAGTATGAGAAGGGCAAAGTAAAAGAAGATTATTGGAAGAGCGCAGGTTTCTAGAGTGCGAAGAACATAAAAATTGGAACTGAGAGATGAGATAGGAAGGCGGAGTGGGACAATGTAGCAAAGAAAAGAGCGTAGTCAGAGCACGCAAATTTCGCCTCTGGCGAACAGGCAACCAATTTAGCTCAGACCTGTAGTCAGAGACATGGTCATACTTTCTCAGATTGAAATTAAACCTAATGCAGTTATTAAGGATTCTGTCCAACTTATCCAACAAGATCGAATTCAGGTCAAAGTAGCACACGTCACCATAGTCGATTAAAGGGAAAATTAAAGTCTGCACAAGCATGGTCTTCGTCTTAGCAGGCAAGAAGTTTTTTAGACGATACAGGGAGCGCAAAGTACCATTGGCTCTCTGACAGACGCTGGAAATCTGCTTTTGCCAACCAAGAGTCGAGTCAAGATGTAAACCGAGATCTTTCACATCTGGGCTGAATGGAATGACGGTACTATTAAAAATAATTGGAGGAAGAGAACTAACTGTCAGTCTTTAATTGCCTCTAAGTCCCGGTTTACATCATCAACAGCAACACTTAAACTATCCAAACGTGCTGAAGTATATAACTGAAGATCATCGGCATAAAGATGATACGAACACCGAAGACAGTGAGTTATTAAATTAATAAAGATAGAAATAGCAGAGGAGAAAGAATACCGCCTTGTGGGACACCAGCATCCAGCTCACGCCAACTTGATGAATTCTCATCGACGCGCACCGACTGCTGACGTCTCCGAAGATACGAAGAGAACCACTCCAGCGCCTCGGAAGAAACCATAAGGTGTGATAGGATAGCTAACAGGATGTCATGACTGACAGAATTAAAGGCGTTGGAGAAGTCAATTAACACAAGCACAGTGATTTTGGTATCACTCATGGCTTCTCTAATGTCACCAGTCACTTTAAGGAGAGCAGAGGTTGTGCTATGCCCAGGCCTGAACCCAGACTGGAATGTACTTACCAGATTATTCCTGTGCACAAACCCCGAGAACTGTCTGTGTACACAGGCTTCAAGCACTTTAGACAAGAAAGGGAGAATGGAAATTGGCCGAAAATGATTAGGAAGAGAAGGATTACTAATTTTAGGAAGTGGACGGACGTAAGCCATACGCCACAGGGAAGGGAAATGTCCGGAATACAGGGAATAATTGATTATATGGGTGATCGGTGGAAGAAGACAGTCAATTATCAAGGTGATCATATGACGACTAATACCATCGCAACCCACAGCCTTAGATTTTATGGAAAGGATAATCCTTTTGATTTCATCCGGAATATAATATGTATGTATTTATAAATTATATAAGTAATTATATAAGTATCAGTTGTCTGGTTACCATAACACAAGCTCTTAGCAGAGCTTAACTTGGGATCAGATGACGGTGTGTGAGTTGTCCCAGTATATTTATTTATTGAACTGACTAGGGCCGGCATCGACCGGACACTACCTACTATAGATACGGCCATCGGCACACTCTGCCAGCGTTTGCCGCGCCGTGTCTTCCCGTCAGTTAACGCAGCGGTGACACCGAGCGTCCGGCTCCCTGTTAATTCGGCACAGGTACCTGCTGAAGTAGCCATGCGCCGAGAGCATCTGCGTCGACTAAAACGTCTAGGGGCCGTGCCTTCTTCTGAGTGAAACGTACCTACCTATGAATCCGTTGTATGGATGAGATCACTATCCTGAAGAAATCTTAACACCGCGATTCAGAAACTGGGTGTACTCTTCGTTCTACGCCTTAAATATGAATAAGCTTTAAATAAAAGCCCAAGTACTTATAACTTTTGTCAGAGTGAACCGATTTGAATGAAATAGAGACTGAAATAAAGAATGCCCCTTTTTTCGCTAAGTATTAATTAGTAAAATTATTTTCTTTCCTGTCAATGGGCAGGGAATCTAATTGGTCGGGGTGGCTGGGTGGGTGTGAGGGGCCCCTGTACTAGCTGGGCCCCTAGGCTAGTGCCTTGTTTGCCTAGGGGCTAATACGGGCCTGCAAAGACACAAAAAGGTGACAAATATATGATATCATTTTTTTGTTTTTATTTTATATCCTATCTTGAAAATGAAAGCAGCCGTTGTCAAAATTATGCAATTTAAACCTCTACGACCAAGCGACAGCCGGCTGCCGGGCTGCTATTGTCTTTCTATTGTGTCTGGAAACACGTGTGTTCGAAGGTTTAAAGAGATTTTAGATATTTGCGGTAAATATGTAATTGGCATAGAGGATGTATGATCGAGTGCGTTTCTGCTCTGGCGTCAAAAGCCTAGCAAAAAGAGCGGCATAAAAATTTATAAAAAGTTACATCATAAAAAAGTTGGATTTCATTTCTCAAAAAAAAATATTGTATGCAATAAATAATGATGTTAATAACTGGAGGGAAATAAGGAATAAATATTATCTCCGATCTCCCTAAATGGAATAAACCTTTTTAATAGCTTACAAAGATTACAACAGGACAAAAGAATCCATTATACTATCCATTAAACTTTGTACAACTATTTAATTGACCGCCTTTGATATAATGATCAATTTCAGATTTTTTACTTTGTCTGACACGCAACACCAAAATTGTGGCTCTTATAGGTACTTCTCGTTCCATTCGTTGTGATCCCTATAAAGGTACTTAGTATATTCATTATTTTATATGGAACGCCGTTTATTTGAGCATGTATTATTTTTAATTGAATACAACGAAACATATAAATAATAATAAAGTTGTTGTAGGACAGGACATCAAAAAACTCGTCCGTATCGTAAGTATTTAATACATTTTCGACTACCATCAATTATAACCGATAACTTCGTAAGACATTCAATAGTATCATATTTTTAAAAGTAACGATAATAGCTTTTTCTTTGCCTTTTCTTAAAATTATTATAATTTCTTCGTCTTACAATTTTCACACATTTGATTTGTGTATTTTTCATATTTGTTCAGAAACATTTTTTTTTCTTTAATTTAGTTAGGTACTTAGGTACATATTCATATTTTGTAAAAGCTTTGCCTAGTTTTTTTTAAATAAAAATATTTGTTTATGCAATTGGCGACTGGAGACTGTGCTTTTTAAGATATTATGTTAGCAGAAGGTGTTGGAAAACCTAAATAAATAAATAAATCAAGAACATAAGCAGTCAGCTGCAGGTGACTAACAAAATGACCAAGACAGAAAGGAAAAAAAGGCACAAGGCAAGACCCACCGCTATGTTAAGCTGTCTGACTCTCACGAAGTCAATAATAGAATCTATCAAAGTTTCCATTTCCTCCGTGTATCGTATCTATGTTGGGTTCTGTCAAGAGACCACCTTACATGGCCTCAAGCATACTGTTGAGAAAAAACTGCACTGGCTCGAAAGGTAACTAATAAATTTACTGCAAATAAGAAAAACCTTGAATTTTTTTGTATAACCAATAATTTTTACATGGTAGATATTGTCCAAAATGACAGCTGTGGTGTGGATTTGACGTGTTCTTTTTTTGAATGGGTTTTGTCTCTTTTGTTTGATAAAGAGTTTGAAGTGTTTTGTCGCCAATATTTTAATCAATGACTGATGGTTCATGACGGTGTGATTAAAATCATACTATAATAATTATTGATGGGCCTGGTCTAGGGTAACCCTGACTGCTTAAGGTCATAGCTCATTACAGCCACCCGGCAGCTACTCCACATCGACTCGCCTTATAACCGAAGCGATCCGGTGCCGCTACGGAGTTGATATAGTGAGCGCATGCCCATACAAGTCCATATAAAGAATACTAGCCGTAGGAGGCGAGGCGGTGCGGAGTGGCTGCCGGGTGACTAATGAGCTATGACCTTAAGTCAGCAGTCGTGGGTTCGATTCCCATCCAGTACAAATCTTTGGGTGATGAACATGACTGTTTGTACTGGTGTATTTTTTTTACTTCTGTGGCTGCAATAGTCGGTTATGTAAACTAATAACTTTAGTAAAGTAGGACAGTGGCAAGAATAGAGGCCATAGCTCATAACAGCCACCCGGCAGCCACTCCGCACCGACTCGACTCCTGCGGCTAGTATTCTTTATATGGACTTGTATGGGCATGCGCTCACTATATCAACTCCGTACCGTCACCGGATCGCCTCGGTTATAAGGTGAGTCGGTGCGGAGTGGCTGCCGGGTGGCTGTAATGAGCTATGACCTTAGGTCTGGCGAGGGCGCGTTGAATGAGCGAGCGAATCCCGTACCTCCACCCATAGGTCGGTCCAGGAACACAATGGTGGTTAGCCAGTAAGAGGCACACCCTACCGTCTTGCCCAGACGGGAATAGTCCATGAGGATTTCCCTATGATAAGAAGGGATTAAACCATCGAACACACGTGATTCGAGACACAATAGAAAGACAATAGCAGCCCGACAGCCGGCTGTCGCTTGGTCGTAGAAAGGTTAAATAATGTGATTTGTAGCTGAGTATTTCTTTGCAGGTTACTCTGGCTTATATTGACTTTGAGCGCGTTTGCCGGCGCAGTCTACTGCGCGCTCAGTCAATATTTCAGGTATCTACTCTACAAGTATTATAAATTCCAAAGTTTGAAAGGATCGTTGCCCGTATGTTTGTTACGCTTTTACGCAAAAAATACAGAACGGGCTTTGATTATTAAACTTTACAGCAATGGTGACGATTCTCTAGTGCACAAACTAACGTAAATTTAAGTTGAGTGCATCTTTCTCTTTCCATTTCTTAAAGAAAAGGACAGAAGATACATTTTAGTTTAATCCTGTCAAATTAGACAGCGCCTGATGAAAATTGACGTATATTTAGACGCCATGTTTTTAAAATGCGTCTAAATTATCTATGGAATGTCTAAATTTGACAGGACTTAACTAATATTTGATCTTCTGTCCTTTTCTTAATTAAACGGAAAGAGAAAGATGCACTTAACTTAAATTTACGTTAGTTTGTGCACAAGAGAATCGGCACCAATATACCTTATTTATTAGAGTAACATCTAGGCTATACCACATCACGCAATGTCCCACGGAGCGTAGCAGTAACCAAAACCTAAGATAAAGCGGCTGTTAACAGCAAATCTGTGTCTCATATGCAGGGATTTTCTCAATCGTAAAAAATCTCATGAAATTTGCCCAAATTTTGACCAAATGTCGTATACATACATTATTTTTCTGCTAATCCTGCAGATACAACTCGGAGCCCGTAGTGGTATCCTTGCAGAGAGACTACAGAAGCTGGTGGACTACCTTTCCGGCGGTGACCGCCTGCTTCCTCGACCGGGTGCAGCCGGATAAGGCCAGGGAACTGGTTGAGGAGTAAGTGATTGGAAGGAGAAGGGTATGGGCTAGGAGGGGATCAACTTTGTCTAGGAGGGAGAGTAAGAGAACTAAAAAACCGATTCAGTGTGAGTCGTGCCTGCATGCGTAATGCATGGGGAATTAGATAGACTATTATACAATAATAATAATTACCTACCCATTTTAATTCGGCCCTGTGGTCCTATGTAAATACGTCTTGTTGGTGCCGATTCCCTTGGTCACAAACTAGACTAATTTTAAGTTAAATGCATCTTTCTCTTTTCATTTCTTAAAGAAAAGGACAGAAGATACAATTAAGTTTAATCCTGTCAAATTAGACAGCGTCGGAAGATAATTGACGTATATTTAGACGCCATGTTTTTAAAACGCGTCTGAATTATCTATGGAGTGTCTAAATTTGACAGGACTTAACAAATATTTTATCTTCTGTCCTTTTCTTAATTAAATGGGAAGAGAAAGATGCACTTAACTTAAATTACCGTTAGTTTGTGAACAAGAGAATCGGCACCAATATCTACCTAAATTTGTTTTTGATACAAATTGTTTGATTGTGTTAAAAAGCTGGTCCGGATACTAGGCTCCCTTCCGTTTGTTATACACGAAAATGTTTCCTTAGTTTATTTTGGCAGTTCTCATCAGAAGTTACGAGAAAATGCCGACTGTCTACAAATGAAAATGACGTGTAAAAGTGTAAAAGAGTGTACCTACTTTAGCGTGCACATACGTGTACGTCTACGTATGCCTTTCGGGCACGAAAAATGAAAGGGCTACTGTTTAAGGGCATTGGCTACCATTCGTTTTTTTTTTCTTGTTAATTTCTGCCAACACTTGTTTGGTTACATCAACTCCAGGTTCTCTTTTCATTCCACCCAGCACTTGGAACGTCACCGAAGAGTCAAACCCGACTCTCTACCAATACTACTACGAGTTCATAGAGTTGATAGCAGACGTCTCCTTCCGTGACAATCTGCAGAACTTCTGGAAGTACCAAGCTGATGAGACGGTGAAGGGCATTGATCTGTTGGAGCTGGCGTTGAGCGTGCATCCGTCGTCTGTGCTGCAGGTTCTGGTGTCTAATAGTGAGCATGAGGTAAGTGAGGGAGCTACGCAGGACCGGGGATTAAGGGGGATTGGCCCACCAAGACTTTGTCTTCTGAGGTCGAGTTAAAGTCATAAATGCAAAATATTGTGTGTGAGGATGGACTGGATGAATATATTTGTTACTTTTTTATTTGTCTGATTACTGATGATGGGGCGTATGTACAGTGGTGTAAAAGTAATTAATTAAAAAAACTCTTCACTGTCTAATCAGCCAACATCAATATCAGGGTGATTAGACGGTGAAGATATTGAATTGGTGGGACTAGCGTTGAGCGATCTAGTGAGGATTCTTGGCATTTGTGATGTGACGGAACAAAGGGGCGGTTGTTCTACTAGGTCACAGCAGGACTTGTTGTAGTCAATAAATGTATTTTAAAGTAGAATTAGGCGATTTTCACACTGCCCCGCATGATGCAGCGTAGCGCGTGGATGCGTGTTCTTCCGTTGCTTGTAAGTATCTCCGTTTGTATGGAAAACACGCACAGTCTAACACACAGAAAATGCATCCACGCGCGTTCATGCGGATGACGCGTATACACGCGGAGAAACATGCACCCCCGCGCGTAGGTGCGGGGCGAGACGCAAGGTATGGCACACCGAATCACGCAGTGCCGCGCGTGATTGCTCAGTACTGTACGACCACCACAGAGAACGGCGAATAAATGAGAGCCGCCGTGCGTGAATCTACAAAGCGCACCTACGCGCGTGAGTGCGCAAAAAACCCGCACGATAATGCAGATCTGCACTCCCGCAGGAACGCGCGTAGGTGCGTTGACACGCAACATGCAGCGTGGTCCGGGGCAGTGTGATAATCGCCTTACTGTTATGAATCAAATTTTGTAAGGTTCAATGTTGTTTGTTATTCTGTCTGAAGAAAATATGGGTCGATACTGTGGGGTGAGTTAGGACAGTGTGGAACTAAGTACGATGATTGTCCCACCAAGACCCACCATGCCATGTTGTGGTCTAAACTCATATAAACTTCTAGTGGGAAAAATCAGACAGACAGATATGCAACTGACCATATGGTTTCTTTTTAATTAGAGGTACGCGGAACCTTAACAAACAACTCCACTTCTAGGTACATTGGAATCCAGTGATGACAGAAGTGGGAATGTGTCTGACCTTCAACTCAGTGTATGCAGAGTTCCAGCACATGCTGCAGGAGGTCGACTGGTCTCCATTCCAGTTGCTCCAGTGTCACTACCATAGCGGGCAGTGCTCTGTGAGGATAGACTCTATGAACAATGCTGTTAGGGTGAGAATTACTTGTCTTGTGCTTGTTTTTTAATCTAATATAGGATGGTGTTAGTGTCTATTGGGGCCTCACTTAGAGACGATAGGCTAAGCAAATGTCTTTATTAATCCCGATGTCGCGATTTAATAAGTTAGATGTATTTGTTTCAGTATTTCATACACTCCCCGTACGAGATATCGACCGCAATATCCAACCCGACTGGTGAAGTACTGCCCGGAGAAGAACTCATTATTGACTATAAGGTAGCTTAAATAAACTTCTATGACTTATAGAACTTTGTACCAACGGCATCGCCAGGGGGGCAAGAGGACAGTTGCCCCCTTCTAGAACCAAGAGCCACGAGAGCTTGTTGGCATTTGCTGTTGCTATTACAAATGCCGTAGAGAAAGACTCGTTCGTTAGTGTATATAACTGTACGTGCTCTTGACTGCTCCTGCAAACCTACAATAATACTTTTTCTCAACCTTTGTGAGTCAATTTGCCCTCTTGGCCCGTCTGGAGACACCTTGCTTACGACGTGTGGCTGGCGACATTTATCGCGCATATGTGAACTACAATGTCTAGTAAGTAGTAAAATATGCGTGATATTGATTTTGCAAATTGGTCGCGGCACCAACAAAATTTTGTTTTTTACCTAACTTTTTGTTTTTGACCGCATTTTGTAATTGTTGAAACGCCCTGGCTGGAATCACCTTGAAGAATTCTAACCCAAGCCCTAGCTTCAATAGCAAAAAGCAAAATAACTGCTGAAATATGAAAGTGGTGCTAATATTGGTGCTTTAGGTGGTGGAGATCCAAGCATCGCCAAGTGTGAAGAGTCTGAGGTCGGAGCAGCGACGCTGCAAGTATCCTGATGAATGGATTAGCGACTCTATTCGGGTAGGTATTAGATTCTTTCTCGATCGTGTCGCCAAGTTTCTGGGTTGTGGAGGTCTGATAGGCAGTCGCTCCACGTAAAACACTGGTATCCAGTTGAATCCGGTTAGGCTGGAAGCCGACCTTAACATAGTTGGGAAAAAGGCAAAGGAGCAGATTAGGCTCCTTCTCGCTAAAGCTGTGTGAGTCCAGTCTCCAGAAAGCAACAATAACATCGTGATCGAATTGTGGACTTGACTTTGACCGCTATCCGTACGACTTAACTGTGCACCTCGCGCTGTGACGTAACGCTGACGGAATGCTATCGCTATAAACGAACGAGGCGAACACGGGGCGCCGCGCGGAGAAGCGGGAGAGGGGTCGCATTCCAGCGAGGTGCACAGTAGGTATACTCGTTTGGGTTGTGTGACCTCCATACTTTAAGGATAGTTTTTAACTATGTGGCTGGGCCGGATCGGTGGTTCTTTTTTGGATATGGCATCTCGCAGTTCAGCTCGCTAAGGCTGTTTAGTCTTGGAACCCACAGGACTATCCTGTGGGTGCCAAGACTGACTAGGTAATCAGTGGATCTAGCCTTTAACTCTTTATACATGTTGGCCTACCATCCCTGTCCTGCATCTCTCTCTCTCTCTAACACGTGCCGTTCATATATGTAACTGTCTCTTTCAGGCCTACAGTTTTTCTTTATGCCAGATGCATTGCCGCAGTCGTATGGCTGTCATGTTCTGTGGATGTAGACCATACTTCCATGTCAAAGGAGGTGAGTTTCTCCCTTCTACATCCATACTAATATTATAAATGGGAAAGTGTGTCTGTCTGTCTGTTTGTCTTTCTTTCACGGCAAAACGGAGCGACGAATTGACGTGATTTTTTAAGTGGAGATAGTTGAAGGGATGGAGAGTAACATAGGCTACTTTTTGTCTCTTTCTAACGCGAGCGAAGCCGCGGGCAGAAGCTAGTTGTCTATATTGTGGCGACATGTATCGCCCATTATCTGAAGTACAATTAGCATCCTATATCGCGCAATAAGAGTTTGAAGAGACATAGGTGCCGATTCCGATGTTCTCAAATTAGGGCGTACGCTGCGTTAAGCGGGCGTCCGTCGCGGGTGTCTGTCGCGGGCACCCGCGCCGTGCTCCATCGCGGACAAATTTACACGTCGCGGACGCCCGCGACGGTCTCCCGCCTCTCGCAGCGCCGCGCCGCCAGTACAATTTTGATCGCGCGAGTGTACTGTTTCCTAGAAACATCTCTCGCGTGCTCGCGTGCTTCGTCACGCGGTGCCGTCGCCCGCGAGGCGGTCACCCGCCACCCGCGCCGCGTGCGGGCGGCGGGAGACCCGCTGCACGCAGCGCTGTTCTATGAGATTACATGAAACAGCACGCCACGCGGACACCCGCGACGGACGCCCGCTTAACACAGCGCACGCCCTTAGAGTAAATTTAAGTTCAGTGCATCTTATTCTTTCTAAAAATACGTCAATTTACTTCAGGTGCTGGCTAATTTGAAAGGACTAAACTTATATGTATCTTCTGTCCTTTCCTAATTAAATGTAAAGAGAAAGATGCGCTTAACTTAAATTTGGTTTAGTTTGTGACCAAGAAAATCAGCACCAATGGCTGATCCTCTTGTTCAACATCTAAACGTTTATGTAGTCTTGTAAAATTAGCCAGCGCTTTCACATCTTCATTACAGTGCCATAAAAGGTGTACAATCTATAACCTTACTGGACTAGACGCGCTTTCATGTATGTACGAAATAATTTATGACATAAAAAAGGTTGCATGCCATTAAAAACTGTCACTTTCAAACCTAAGCAACTGACAAAAGAAAAAACAAACCAGTCAACTGACAACCATTATACCAACTGTCAACAAATTTTCCAAATCACCCTTTTTAAAATAAAAATAATAACAATAGTGAAACAAATATTGTCATCGTTTACTATTTTAACTGTAGTACCGTTTAAATATTAAGATCTAAACTAACAGCCATTTTGTATAACCTGTGATCCAAGATGGCGACGTCTGTGATGCTCATGGGATGGCGTGCATCGGCCGGAACGTTGAAATCCTCATCAATATCCCCAAGAATCTTGCTAAATGCACATGCCTGCCCCAGTGCTCCGAACTCAATTATTATTCACACACAAAAACGATCCTTATTCGGTTAGTGGTAATTACAATTTTACTATACATACCTGTAGCTACTTAGTTTTACATTACGTAGTAATTTCTCCCTTCGGGTAAAAGACAGCTTGGCTGAGAAGTCGCGATCCTGACTTCTTTACCTCCTTGCTAAAGCTGACATCCTAGTCCTTAGTAACTGTCAACGTCAAATTAACTTGCAGCCTTTGTGTTTATTGGTTTAGTTCTGTTCTAACTCCTGCTTTTATGGAGGGAGAATTTTATTTTCTTACTCCCAATTATTATGTTCTTTTTAATTTCATTACGGTATCCAAAACAGTTGAATCGTTTTTCCGGGACGCGTGGAGCTTTTGCTCGGCGGTTTTCTGATAGACTCCACTGATGATTCTTGCTTTCTTAAGTTGCAGTGGTTGGGGTCAGTGGGTCGTCATAGATTGGGTATAGTATGGCAAAATTGTCCCATATGGACCTCTATGGACCATATGGATGGTATCAGGACCTCTAACACACGCGGTTATCGCCCCTAAGACGATCCACTGACCAAAACTCACTCGGTAAATATAAGCTCGTTAAAAGTAATTAATCATGATGGGTTTTAGTGTTAAAAAAACATATTTCTTTACTTTTAAACTTAATTCAACGCTTATTTTAAACGCATAACTTTAAACCTACATGAATGGGACCACGTCGGACTCTGAGGAAGACCCGCGGTCGGCGATCCGGATCAACATGATGCCGCCCAAGATCCGGCTGAACCGGGACATCATATTTACTCTTGAAGACTTGTTCGGTTTGTCTCGCTTGATTGTGTGAAGTTTGCACTATTGTGAGGTCATTGTACTTATATGTTTTGAGCACCGCCGAAAATCTAGTAGATAGAGATGTCTTGGCCCATTCCGGGGTACTAGAGCTCTGAACGGGGCTCTGACCACAGCTCTGGAACTGTCAAATGTGACAGCTGTTTTAATATCTGGTGTCGTATTACTGCCACGTGAAATTGACCCTTATGATCACTGTTATTTTGTTGTTTCTGTGATAAGGCTGTGGTTAATTCAACTGGCCACTCATCGACAGTTAAAGGAATCGATCGAAAATAAAAAAGCTAATATTGGGGCTATACGAGCCCCCTGTGAAAATGGAGGTTGAAGACCCTGGGTGCCCGGGTGCCGTCTAGACTTATGGAAAAGACTGTACCGCGGGTTGAGTAAGAAGCTGATAATAGCAGAGTCATTGTTAAAGCTTTTGGGATAATATCTCTTTCTGGCAAGGTGAATCAGAAAAAGAAGACAATCATTCCATTACGAAAGCTGACTAAAATTGCTTGATGTGAAAATCAATCTACCTAATCCGTGGTTTCTGTTGGCACCTGCTTGACAGAATTTGGGCAATTTTTTTATGTGAATTAAGTTTGATAGCATGACTAGTCTGCATGAACAAGCTTGTACAGTATTGTATAATATTGTCAGGTCGAGATAAATACGTCACTTAGCACGAATTTTTGGTAGGCAATACTCCTATCACCGTCGCACATCTGTCAAACTATAATGGCAAGATCGAGATAAAAAATAGCTAAATAAAACAGCTAAGCCAAAGTACTTGCTAATTAGCGTATATTTATCACGGTCGGATACACGAAAAATCCGGTAAGTGGCTTTTTCTGTAGTTTTTTTTTGTTTTCTGGGTATACCTATTTGTCGTATTTAGTTTGAGCTAGCAATTTTGATGAAATGTCATTCCTTATAATGGTAAGAGGGTCAAGAGGAATGACATTTCGTTAAACGATTAGCGGTTTCCGTAGCGCATGAATGCTTGCAACCCCGATGGTATTTATTACAAGAGCCTTACTGGTCCTTGAATGTCTATTCACTCTTTCTTTGCGAGAAATATGCCTAAAAACACCATAATTAATAGACAAGACGACAAAATTTAGACAGGTATATTTTTTTTGTTAACGATAAATGACAAAGATTCACTGCGTTGAAGTTTTGCGTGACGTCACAACTCTATACAATTTCTACCGATCAGTGACATTAGGAGCGTTTACTTCAGAATTTCGATGGTCTGTATCTTTGTATTACTTTCAGCGTCCCTAGGCGGTACCACTGCCCTGTTCGTCGGAGCCAGCGTGTTGACAGTCGTGGAGACGGCTCTTTTCTTCTTACGCCATTTTATGCGAATGGTTATTAGGAGGGGACGCGGCAGGGTTGTGGACTTTAAGCCTTAGTATAGAGGTTCTCACATAGTCACCATGCCATGGAGCGCGCGCAGCCCCAGATTTATGATGTGCACACCGCCCATGAACCTTGAGTTCCGCTATTCCAATAGTGGTTTATTGATCGATTTATGACGTGTGACGTCGCACATATAACAGCTCTATTCAGCTTACTTGAAATAAGCTGATTAAGTGTGCGTAGTCCCTTTGTGCACTTTTCAAGCACATATATGGAAATTATAATAATACAGGGTGTCCCACAGCAATGAGACATAAATTGTTTTTAAAATTCAAATAATGTCTTCTTTCAGTAAAATGTTCTATCTAAAATATTTAAGGTACTGTTCCAGTGTTCCTCCATGTGGCATAGCCGTGGGACACCCTGTAAAATAACAAAGAATGAAATTACAATCATTTTTTGGATTATAGTAGACTTGTAAAAGATGGCGCTGATTCTCTTGTTTACAAACTTAACTAAAGTTTGTGAATAAGAGAATCGGCACCAATTTGTAACAACTAGTTTATTATGTACTAATTTTGCAAGCAAATTAATTAAAACAAAATTGTGAAACAATTTTTGGCGTTGTATGACTTAGCAGGCTGTAGTTCATGATTAAAAATGTTTTTTTGTAGTGTACAATGTTGTTTTATTGATTACCTACTTGTAAACATAGAAACCAAAATGAGAAATATTTTACAAAGCTAAAGTTTATTGAATATAGCTAAACTCTTAATTACAAAGCAACTAACATGTAATACCTACTTACTTATATAAATATGAAACGAAATTATGATTGAATTTCTATCCAAATTGTAAGAGTTGCTTCGTCCGAAGAGTCGAATGAGAATGAGAGAAGTATGAATGTCCAGAGAAACCCCTTTATTTATTAAAGATTAAAAAAAAATATTTGATACTATCTTCTGCCCGCAGCTTCGCTCGCGTTAGAAAGAGACAAAAAGTAGCCTATGTTACTCTCCATCCCTTCAACTATCTCCACTTAAAAAATCACGTCAATCCGTCGCTCCGTTTTGCCCTGAAAGAAAGACAAACAGACAGACAGACAGACACACTTTCCCATTTATAATACTAGTATGGATTATATAAATAAACTCATTTATGGGTTAAGCTCGCCTTAGTACATGATTATTTTATTTGCTACCATTATGTATTTTATTTTTCTTGTTCGTGTGCAATAAAGAATATGAATATGAATAAATTTAATATTTATTTCGTTGTCTGTACCTACATACGTTCGGAAATGAGGACGTCACTAAAATTGTGCGTAAATAGTTTTTTGTTAACCTTGAATTTTATCTATTTTGACATCGATTTCAAGGTCATTTTTCAAAATAGCATTTTTATTTTTGTGTAGCATTCTACAGGAGATAGAACAGTGCTATAGCAATGAAAATTCTCTGTATGTATTCAAAATGATTAGCACCTAACTAAACGCCAATTACATTAATTGCTACAAACAATAACGAAACGCACTAGCTGTCATAATAATGCTTCGCTTGCCCCTCCCACTTTAGGACTTAGCAATGTAAAATGTATTTATTTTTTAAAAATCTAACCTGATTAACTCAATAAAAACAACGAACGAACGATAAACATGTTTCTGACAATACTGTCTTTATTCATAAACACAGTTTATTATGTTTACTCGACATTTTATTATTTATTATACTTCTCTCATACAGTTTTGCCTTTTGGATTGGATATCGGTTTGATTGGAGTGTCTGCGTATTATTTGTCGAAATTAAGTAAGCCAGATATTGAGAATGTTACGAGTATATTCGGACCAGAGCCTTGGGCGAAAGAGACTCAGGGAAATCAAGGAAGAGTGGTCCGATGCATCGCACATAGAGGTGCCGCCTTAGATGCTCCAGAAAATACTCTGCAGGCGTTCAAATATGTAAGTAAACATAAAAAAAAATAACATCTACTTAGAGGTTTTATTAACAAAGAGTTTTTAATATAGTTTTCATGTCAATTAGTAAAGATTTGAAAGTCTATGATTAAAGTGCTGGTTTTGAAAATGGAACAAACTTATGATTACTATTTTGGGCATTCTTGGGTTGGGTTTAGTTCTGACAAAGGATGTTCATTGAATTGATGATGTAACTCAAATTAACATTTACACAATCTATAAATTTTATAAAAAGAATTTCGTGAGAAGATTTTCGTGATCTAGCCATAACTTGAGCACTATTTCTTAAATCCATATCATTAAATGATATTTCTATGTTTAGTATACTTTAGTTTAGTAGAATGATGAATTTATAAGACAAAATAATTCGTCCATGTGTGGTAAAGCTAATTAAGCAAGTTAGTATAACTAAATGAATAATTATAATTTGTTTTTTATAATTTTTAGCTCCGTTATTATTGATTACATACAAATCTAATTAAAAATCTAAATTTAACCATTGAAGTGATGAGTAGTTGTGGCAAATGTTATCATCCAAAATCTTTTTATTAAGTGAAATCTTTTTAATTTAGGAGATTTTAAATAATATTTATAGCTGCAAGTAGTTTGTTATTCTTGCCATCTTGTTTATAAGAAGGTTAATAAGAGACAACTGACACTATTTAAAAAAAAATATTTTAACTTAATGCATGAGAGTCCCTCAACTTGATAACTAAACCGAACCATCTCTAAATTTAAAAGAATATGTAACTCAAATTTTAGTGTGCAGAACGTGACTGCAACATCATAGAGCTGGATGTTCGGTCCTCTAAAGATGGAAAGCTACTGCTCTTGCATGACCAGGGCCTGGAACGGCTCACCGGCACCAACATCTCTGATGTACGGAACGTGGAGTGGGAGAAACTTAAGGATATTGACGTGGGCGCTACACATCCTAACCGGTTAGTATATTAAAATAATAAATTATTATACCTATACTAGCTGTCCCCTATACCTACTTGCATAGTTCCTATTCCCAAAAATTTTTGGGTTATGAAAATTAACAACCAAAAGTTTTCATGCTTTTCTCACAGGAGTTATTTAAAAACTGGGTTGATAGTATTAATGAAAAAAAGAATTAATCTTTTGACCATAAAAATGCTGGGCACATTTTGGTCATCTATACATGACCACAATGGTCATGTATAGATGACAATGCAAAACATCATCTTATGGTTAAGGAAAGAAACAAGTATATTATTACTTTTCCTATAATTATTTTTATGTAGCTGCCACCGTTAAGGTTATGCCTTATTGCTGCAGTGAAAAAAGGCTTTTTCCAAAAAAAAGATAACCGACTTCTTACACTAAAAACACAAAAAAATTACTATTTCGGAAGTCGGTGGCTTCTCTTCTGCCGGTCGATTTGTGTTGCCTTTTTACTTTTTAGTTAGGATCCCAATGTTCTGACTACGTTTTAGAGTAACTTTCAAAATAAAAGTACTAATTCACACTAATATTATAAATGGGAAAGTGTGTCTGTCTGTCTGTCTGTTTGTCTTTCTTTCACGGCAAAACGGAGCGACGGATTGACGTGATTTTTTAAGTGGAGATAGTTGAAGGGATGGAGAGTAACATAGGCTACTTTTTGTCTCTTTCTAACGCGAGCGAATCCGCGGGCAGAAGCTAGTAATCTTATAAAATGAAAACGGCTCTATGCGCTCAACGTCACGCGATATCCATTAGTGCTATATACTAAAACTTTCCCCAGAATGTAACAAACACTTGCGGAAAACCGCATCAAAATCGGTTCAGCCAAACGCGAGATAATCGCGGACAAACATACATACATACATACATACAGGCCGAACTGAGAACCTACATTTTTTTTTGAAGTCGGTTAAAAATTATTCCCTGGTACTTAAACACTTAATAATACTCATAATAACAACAATTTGAAAATAAGTCTGCTTTCCAGTGGTCAAAAGGTTAACGCAGATGTTGCTGAGGTCTTATTAAGCTAGTTACGTCTATTCCTTGTTTTCAGGAGACAGTTCAAAGATGTACGCCTGTGTCTACTGGACGAAGCCCTGGACTTTCTGCTAGCTAACAACATTAAGGTCATCATAGATGTTAAGGGCGAAGATAAACAGGTATCACTATTATATGTATATTTTTTATATAAAATGTTGGCTTACTTTGATTAACCAAAGGAGGATAGGTAAAATAAAATGAAAGCTGATATTTGACAGGGTAAACACCTTTCTCGCGTTTTTAAACCAGTTAGGATGGATCGAATAAATTAACTACCTTCACGCAAAAACCGCGCCTTAGCGCCCACCATACCATACCATAGCTGGTATTTGAAGATCTAATTATAAGTATATGCATATTTCGATTTATAAATGTAATAATTTTTCGTGCACCGCTTTGAAAGGCTCCTAGGGCTTTATTTTTATAGATGGGGGAATCATTCAATGACTTTAGGCGAAGCGGAAAGGAGTCTCAGATTTTTTCCATCTACAATCCATCTATGTCCCTAGTAATGCCCATTGGGGTCGCTGTGAAACTTTACAACAAATTAAGCAACCCTAACGGGCTGTTGCCTACTTGTTTCGCATCAGAATCTCTTTGAAGCTCCTCTCTTCTTCTTTCATTAAGAGATTTTTATATTACTCATCTTCTATTTAATGTTTTGACCGCCACGTCAAAATAGCAGAATTGTGCCCTCCCGCACCAAGCTTTTTAAATAAGTATATAGAAGATTGTCACAGGATCGTGACTGCAACGTGCCAGGCACATGTTGGTTTGTCATCTATACGTGACTTAGATAAGATAAATTATTTCGTACTAGCTTCTGCCTGCGGCTTCGCTCGCGTTAGAAAGAGACAAAAAGTAGCCTATGTTACTCTCCACCCCTTCAACTATCTCCACTTAAAAAACACTTCAATCTGTCGCTCCGTTTTGCTGTGAAAGAAAGACAAACAGACAGACAGACAGACAGACGGACACACTTTCCCATTTATAATATTAGTATGGATTATCTTACGTGTCAAAAGGTTAAAAGGCAGACACCGTCTAGCTGGATCTCCTATAAGCTCTAAACATGTTTACTTACAGGTAGTGAATGGTATTCTGAAGTGCTTCGCAACAAGACCGACGCTTTACAAAAACGCGGCCGTGACTTGCTTCAATCCGTTCATTCTTTACCAGGTATGTAATAGAATAGTAGTACAAAAATAAGGAAATTTTAAAAACTGGAATAATATTTTCCTGACGTAAGAAACCGTGATAAAAAATACACGAAGAATTGTCAATCGTTCCTGTAGTTCCACAGATTACAAAATTTTTACAAACTAAAAACTAAAGATACACGTGTCTATTTATATAATACTAGCTTTTGCCCGCGGCTTCGCTCGCGTTAAAAAGAAACAAAAAGTAGCCTATGTTACTCCCCACCCCTTCAACTATATCCACTTAAAAAATCACGTCAATTCGTCGCTCCGTTTTGCCGTGAAAGAAAGACAAACATACAGACAGACAGACACACTTTCCCATTTATAATATTAGTATGGTCTAGCTGTTCCTCGCGGTTTCACTCGCGTTACGTTAGGTTTTTGGTTACTGCTTCGCTCCTGTGGGACATGGCGTGACAATGTAGCTTTCTAATGGTGAAAGAATTTTTAAAATCGGTCCAGTAGTTTTTGAGCCTATTCATTACAATCAAACAAACAAACATACAAAGTTTTCCTCCTTATAATATTAGTGTAGATATTAGTGTAGATAAACATTTTTTTTTATATATATATTTTTTAATCTTTGCGGAAGCGTGTATGTATCGTGTTGATCATCATAAATATAATGTCTTATGAGTTTATTTTTGGGCTTATAACATTATTTTCGGGCTTTTATGAACGGCCCGATTCTATTTAATTTTGGCATTTTTACTTAGTCAAGTATAAATGTTTCATCCCCAGATTCGAAGGAGCGACCCTCAGATAGTAGGCGCTCTCAGCTACCGGCCCTATTGCTTTAGCTCTCAAGATTATGACGCGGAGAAAGGACCCAATAACCCAAGGTTTGAACTCGTTTAATAATTAATACCAAGTGCAAGATTGACAGACACACAATTCCAGTTTTGTAGTTTTCTTTTATAGTTTTCCTGTAATAATCTATACATAAAGAACTTTTTTCTTGGGGATCGAAAATCATCATGACTGCTCCCGCCCTGGGCGGAGCGGGATGTGGTGTCTGACTTTTACTGACTAAAACCCACCATTTTTAGCTTTTATGTTCCGGGATGATTCCGGGAACATATATGGGGTGGTTGTTCGAATAATAATTGTAAACAGGATGGTCGTTCGAATAATGAACAATTAATTAATTAAGTTATTCGATAAGCTGATAGTTAAGCTGCGTAAGAATTTCGTGGGGCTATGTATTAGGTTTTAAGATTTTTTTAAAGAAAATAAAAGCATTCACTTATTCATTCATATACAGGTTGGTTGTTCGAATAATGAACAATAATTGTAAACAGGGTTTTTTTTGGTGGGTGGGAAATCATTAAATGACTTCTCCCGTCCCGGGCGGGGCGGGAGGGCGTGTCAGACTTTTACTGACTAAAACCCACCCATGATCATTCGATTGCCCTTTATGTTCCGAGGCCACGGCAACTATTATAACTATTCTGCAACCGTAAACAAACTGACAACTTTGTAACAGATTCGCCGACAATTTCCCGCTTCACACCGCTCTACGCGTCGCAGACATGCTGCACGCGTTGTTGTGGCGCTGGTCAGCGCGCTGGTGTGCTGTTAGCGCTGTGCTGCTGCATAAGGACATCGTGAGCGCGTGAGTACACATGTTGTCACGTATTTATGACGTTGGCCTGCAGAATATGCACTAGGTTGTCACGTATAGGTGACTGTCATTTTTGTAACACTACTGTTATTTATGTGAAACTAGCTTTTGCCCTCGGTTTCGCTCGCATTAGAAAGAGACAAGTAGCCTATGTCACTCTCCATCCCTTTAAATATCTCGATTTAAAGTGAAAGACAGACAAACAGACAGACACTCACACTTTCCAATTCATATTTTTTTTATAATATCAGAATGATTTGCCCTCGAGCATTAAAAAATATTAAAATGTTAAGTGATTCTTCAAATATTGGTTTTCATAATTAAACTACACTCTTTTTTCCTTCAGACGTGCGTAACCCTAAAAACATTACAAATCCATAAAATCTCCCCAAAACACGATCAAAATTCTTCACCATTTTGTCTCTAGGAGTGAAGTCCAATACTGGCGGTCGCTAGGAGTGCGCTGCGCCGGCTGGTGCGTCAACAGACCCGTGGAGAAGTTGTACTGGCGGGGAGTGTTGAAGTCGCCGTACCTCGCCAATACGCTGCTGGGCGAGCCTGATGTAAGTCCAATAATAATACTAGCTTCTGACTGCAGGGCAAAGGCCTTCTCTCATTCAGACACAAGTATTGGTCACATGCTTTGAAGGTGTATTGGCGATTCCGGACCGGTTTGGAGGTCTGTTGTAAGTAGTTATGTATATTACTCTAGTGCTGATTAGATGTTGGTGGGAGGACCAATGAGAATCCTGAAATTTTGCCTACTAGGCGGCAGCACTGAGGCTTGAAGTCCAAAAACTATACAAATATTTAGGCGCACTTAACAGTTTTGACAAAAAAGGTCAGATGCATATCGTGTTGGAATTGTCAATTTTTTAATAAAATTAAGTAAGTTCATTAAATATTCTCTTAGGATCGAAATTATACAGTGGTTTGCAGTTCCTATGTGCTAAAAAAAAACTTAAGACCTCGTTAGGCCCGAGTCACACCGGAATGGCAGCGGCCGCCAGCGTCGCTAGAAACGAAAGGCGCGCGGCCGCTCGCGGTGCCGCGGGCGGCCTCGCGGCGCCGCTGGCGGCCTCGCGACCTTTTCAAGCTTTTCAAGCGATAGTAGCTAGTCTTTTAAGTATGTAGTTAAAGTTTAAAATTATTTCACACTGAAGGTGCTCGCCGCGCCGCTGCCGGCCGCTGCCATTCCGGTGTGAGTGTGACTCGGGCCTTAAGGTGGCGCTAACTAATGGCGTAAGTTTTCGCCAAAACCTGCATTAGCCGCCGTTGAGTTCTGGTACGTCATCGACGTCTTGTATCTCTGAAAGCTCAGGCGGTTACATCTAGCGGTTAAATGTGAACTAAATCTCACACCCTACACCGTGCAATCAGAGTTTAACTTGTCGCTAGCATGTATACAAAATCCCGACAGCGACACAGTAACTGCAGCCGACCAGACACAGTACTGGTAGGAGGTTCGTCTGGTCTCTCTCTAGTCGTGTCGTAAAGAGACAGCAAAGAGGGAGTGCACCTATGTTTGCATACGCAATTGTGCACTGTAATGTCTTCTGCGTAGGTACTAGTTTCCATTGGCCATCGAGACTGCAAATAGTTGCAAAACCGCACCTTTTACTCATTTATTCCGCCCAAAGTCCATCCATAACGACTTTATTGCTAAACAAAATAACAAAATGGCGGCCATTACAGGTGGAGACAAAATCTAGCGACAACGAGAGTTACAGCAGTCTGGAACGCTCCGGACCGCTAGTAGACAAGCTTCTGGAACCGGACAGAAAGATATCGTCCGGACAAAATTGATGATTGATGAAATTATGATTGATGATTCAAATGTTTTGATGATACGAACAAAATCGAATTGTGTATGATGTGGTTTGTTCTGCGATTTTGAACGTATGTTTTTCCGTCGGTATAAATGCTACGTTAGGTCAGCGCAAAGTCTAAGCCTAGGCCGTTAAAATAACAGTAAAGGCGATTTTTGCTACACTCGACAAAGCTATGTCCACTTTACAAATACCGACATTAACTTCGTATGGATTAATTTTTCAAAGTTCTATTAAATGTCAATTGCCTTATTGACCATAGAATAGTATAGTATTAAATGCTATACGTGATGTTAGGCTTCATTTTGTCACATATTTGCGTCATTGGCGTACGGAACATGCGGTCGTTTGTCACGTATATGTGACAATAGTGTTAATTGTGCAAGTACTTTATTGAAAGTTTATTTCGTGCAGATGCTTGGCACTAGATTACAATTTATTTACAAAAATATATATTCGTTTAAAATCGCAGAACAAATTGATATTTACATTTACACGTAGATGATTTTAGGTTTGTTATAAAGCGCCAAATTTTATTTAAGCTGCAAAGAGGCCTTTCTTCAAAGTTTTATTTTTTAAATTATTTCGGTCAAGTTGAGATTTATTTAGTTTTGTTTAGTAATATTTGTTGCCTCTGTGGCTTAATTTTTGATGTTCATACAAATTTTCATTCCCTATTTTACCTCGTCTATTTTTTTTAATCTTAAATAAAAAAAATATTAAACTGGTTGATCAATGCACAGCTTAAAGCGCTGGGTCCAAATTTTACAAATATTCAACGATCTGGAATGTAACTTTGTATGACAATACTTTTCAAAGCATAATCCCGCGGGCCATGCCGCTGGCAGCTAGTTAAAGATATAAATAAGGGTTAAATCCATTTTTTATTCGTAGCTTGAAGAAACAGCGCGCGAAAATGTAGATCAACCTCTCACGATTCAAGAAGTGAAATAAGGAGCTTCGAGGTTTGCGGCGGCGAGGTCTCGTCTCAAACGAAGTCAGACTGCCTCGAGTGCAGCGGACTTTGAATTTTAACCTCTTTGTAATAGAGCCTGTTTTAGATGTCTCCCGTTTTGTCCGGCGAGTGTAAAAATTGTCGATGCATACTGGTGTTAATAAGGTTTTATACCGTTTATGGAAATCACAAACGACAATAATTTATATCAAACTTGAATAAAAATTGACATATTTTGCCAGATTGAGACTTGCATTAAAATACAGCCGCTGTTAGTTTTGCCAGATCTTTTTTCTCGGCGCTCATCCGGAATTGGAAATAATTCTAGTCATTCAAATACTGCCATTTCCAAGTTTATCTGTTTATCTAGGACATCACTTACATCCCGTGCCTTGAAACTTTTAACTTTCGTTTAGTAGTGATAGAATTCCATCAGCGTGACGTCACAGCACAAGGTGCACAGTTAAGTTATACGGGTAGTAATTGGAAAAAAGGTTGGGAGATGACACAGGCTCTATTCCTTTTTTTTAAATTATTTTCTCTTTGTATTTCCGCTGTTCTTTTGTCCTCGAGGCGGTCTAGCCTCGCCGCTGCGCTCGAGGCGTCTTGGAGGTTTGTTTACTATCAAGCATACACTAAAGTTACTTTTTGTAGAACAACATTTGTAATACAACGAATAACGAAGCTAAACAAGAATATTGCTCTACAAAAATAAACTTAGTGTTAAAAGCTATTTTACAAAACGCCGCATATTCACAAATTTATCTTTTTGAACGCCAGAGAATCCGCTCTTCATAAGTAAAGATTTATTTGATTTATTTTGTGTTAAAGTGCACCGCATTTTGTCACATATTTGTGACATGCGTACAAGGCGTACGCTAGCCTGTCACGTATATGTGACTATGGCGTTCAAAGGGTAATTAAAGTTGTATATTGTGTTTTTCAATGAACACGGTGTTAATTCCAGTCCATTATTTATTTTATATATTGTTTTATGAAATTGTTGTGTTTTGTATTGAGCCGAGCCTGTTTTGTTTTTTTTTTTTAATGAAATTTGTAATGTACCAAAAATGTGTAGTATTTTTTCAGCTTTATCCATTAGGTATTATTATTTATTATTTGAAATGTTGATTTTATTATTTATTATAGAAATTGTAATGTTCATTTGTTTGCCTTATAGGTGCTGTTTTAAATGGAATTTTCATTGTATATGAAATGACTGGTTTGTGACTGATACATAAATACATAACTCATGCATACAAACAAGACTTTAAGGAAAGTTGTTTACTATGAGTAGAAACATGTCTTTGGGTATCGGTTAGAAATTATCAGACACAGTTGGCCAAAAACTCAAACGTCACTTAATTTTAAGACGCTCTCCAATCTGTTGTTGTCCTACTTTATTCCTTTCGAGTGACACAGACAGCAACAGTGTCTTAAAAATTTAGTGACGTTTAAGTGTTCGCCCAACAGTATTTATGGGTTCTGTTGCAATAATACATTCGAGTACCAACGAAGTTTCTTTTTTCATACATAGGGAAGGTACTTTTTATTTATTTTGTGTTTTAAAAAACTTGATCCAGAAGCTAACAGCTAGCAATAAAGAAGACTAACAGACGATTAAATACTTAGATATATTTAGGTTAGACACCTGAAAAATTATATCAGTTACAATTTTTGTATTTTTTTATATAAGCGTAACTTGCAAACAATACTAAGATTATACCAATTAAATACTTGCCGTAAAATATATTAAATTATCAAGGTATTTATTACACTGAGGCTAAGATTTATGCTACTAAGCACGTACTTTAGGGGGAGGGGTTACGACCCCCCTAACTCCTTGATCCGCCCTTGGCTTGCGAAGTTTTGTCGCGAAATATGTCTCGTTTTAAACGAATGGAGATTTTTTTATTTAGTTTTTGTTGACATTACACAAAAATGTAATGTTTTAATTTACAAGAATAATTTGTGGATGTGAGTATTATTTTACCAAAAAATATTACGTTTATTTAGAATTAAATGCACAAAATCTTGTCGTTTATTAGTCTTATTTTGTGGTCTACCGCTTTTTAATTTGTAATGTTACGAAACATTGCAAAATTAAAATTCAATATAGTGATATGTGGAGGTAGTTAAAAATAGCAAATAAAATTAAAATTACTATATTTTCTTGCCAGATACATTTTCACAACATAGAAAACATGACGAAATCAATAAAGCAAGAATCTATTCTTTCTGTCAAAATTAAAAGCAAAATGATTGAGCAGTGGAATATTCTCAAAATCTTTGAGCTTCGGTGCCCAAGCGACTTGTGGTCTTTCTATTGTGTTTCGATAAATAAAAAAAAATAAGAATCGCGTGTGTGATAAGGCTTAAAAGTGTTACTTAGTGGTTTTCTGATGATAAAACGAGATAGAGCTATTCGTTTTGTATAGCTTAATTTCTTTCTAACGCTTCAAAGATGACTTTCCACCGGTTCCAGTACCAATTCTTTTAAACAGTTTAATAGCTTGGATAAATATTAAATGCCAGGGGCACGGCATTTAATATTTATCCAAGCTATTAAACTGCGCTTTAAGTCGCTATTACTTTTAAGCTTTTTCAATACTTCTGAGTAATTTTGTAAATCATATCTCTAATTGAATAATCAACATAAAGCAACGCATGTTAACTGTCACATAAATATGACACATGGTAGGGGCACACAAATCTTGTCACGTATACGTGACACAATCGGTGAATTGGTGAATGTTACCAGTCTCTGTCTAAAAGATTTTGAGAATGTAGCCACTGTAAAAAAAAGTTGAAAAATAAATAAAAGCGCCTGTTAAATATCACTATGTTTAGCAGAGCGTTTGGTCTCGGTATACCTAAAACGCATTTGGTCTAAATCTCGTTATGCCTAATGTTCAGTTTTGAATAGCGTTTTGCCTAAGTAGTCAATTAGCCTATGTCGTTACTAACCTATTTCTCGTATGGTCTATTTCGCAATGTAACTAATTCGCTTTATGACTAAAACGCGTTTTGCCTAATTTTTATAATTCCATTAAAACATGTAGACATGTATGTAAACTATTTTATACATCTTCTTAATCGTTCCCTCTCAATATCCATGTCATCAGAGAGGTCCTCAGTGACCCAATTAAGCATCTTAAGCTCCTGAACTAACAAAGTTCTATAAACCGTTATAGTTTTTTGGGGTAGACGCAAGAAAAATAAACACTTCGTAGAAGGAGTACACCAAGATCTTTTTTTGATGATTTTATTTTAGCTCTGTTGATGTGGTGAGTGCACATAATATCTATTGAAAGTTTAACCTTTAGGCAATGTGCGATTTAGGCATAAAGCGAATTGATCCTAACGCGTTTTAGACGTAAAGCGATTTAGTCCAATAGCGAGGTAGGCATATAAAAAAATAGACAATTAGCGATTTAGACACTATGCGTAATAGACTTTCAGCACAAATAGACCAAGTGCGTTTTAGGTATACCGAGACTAAACGTAGCAGAGGACCTTACCGTAATTGTACAAAGTAATTTACTCTTAAGTTGATGTATGTGTGTGTGACTGTACGAATTTTGGCTTGTTCGATATAAATAAATAAATGTAGCATTTTATTCTGCGTTTTTATTTTGATTTCCTCCTGTTTATATGTTTAACTTTTCATTGAAATTTAATCACTCAATTCTAGAATCACTTTCGTTATTTGATGCGTGACTGTGTTATTTGTTGTGTCTCTCAAAATGTTGATTTTTAAACTTGCCGCTCATTCTTGTGGTCAGCTTTCGTTGACCAAACATGCTGCTCCTACAGTCGCCAAAATTAAAGGTTTCCAACATTTCACTTCTACCACTGGTAAATGAATTTAATACTCTTGCTACTTTGCACTTTGGCGACATTTTGAAATTAATCTCTCTTATTATCTCTACCTACCCTTCTTTTTTTTTTTGGTGAGTGGGATTTTTTTTGCGTTTCGACATGACATTGTCAGATAATTATGTCAAAATTCACTAATCATGCTGCACGCCTAGTATTGCCATCTAGCGGATTTCTCATACGCAAAAACCCTCATTGACTTTTCCAGGGCGCAGTGGGAGGGCGCCTCAGCCTTTAACTGACTAAAACCCACTCATGTCCCTTGCCCTTTCTGCTCGGGGGTCACGGTAACTACTATAACCATTCGGCAACCACCTCCATCAGTAATATGGTGATTAAGAAATGCCAGGGTGTAAAGGCTCTACCCCACAGGTGCGTCATTAACCCTCTGAGACTGAGGTGCCATTTTTGTTTTCATTATATTGAGGAGTAGTCTGACAGACGTGTAGTTACAGTACCTTTTACGTTGCGGGTATTATATATTTTGGAATAAAACTTAAATTTATATGACTGTTGACATGTATTAAAGGAATTACAACAAGAGTTAGGATAAAATTCAAATGTAAGAATTTACAATAAAAAATGCAACACATATTATTAGAAGTAGCTTTTGACAAGCATCTCTTTTAAAAAATAATAAAATAAAAGATATTATAAAAAATTACAAAAAAAACTCATTTTTACCTTTTTACAGCTTCAATCTTTTGATAAAAACAGTCTCAAAGTTGAGTCTTAAAATCAGCGAAAATTTGAGCGGCGCACTGCAAACAGATCGGTGTTGCGCAGACGCATACAAGTAAATCTCGATTATTAATTCAATTTACTTGGGCCGATTCAACACAATTTCCTGATGGCCCAGTGATTAAGGCGCTCGCCTGCTATGTAGGAGCTTGTGGGTTGGAATCCGAGCAAGTAAAAGTGACTTTTTCAATTCGTATGTACTTTTTTGTTTTTCTGGACATCAGTGACATCCCGACCCTCAGGACGTAATGCCGTTACATACGTAGAGCCATTGGTCCTGGTTGTAGAGCTTTGACAGTAGTTAAGGGTAGTCAAAAACCAGAGAGTCAAACCAGTCTAACCAAGGGGTATCGTGTTTCCCAGTATCTGGGTTGTGGAGGTCTGACAGGCAGTAACTACACGCCAAACACTGGTGGCTAAAGCCTAGTTGGGAAAAGGCTATAGCTTATAGTTTCTAGTATCTCAGTATAAATACACTATGAAAATACTGACGTGACGTCCGTAATACAGTATGGGATTATAACCATTTTACTGACAATACGTCTATGCGACACAGCACTTATTACTGATGTTACGTATTACGGACACCACAGCTGAATTACTAGTCAATGGCTCATGCTACGGATTTCGTCGCCACACTGCAAGGATAGGTGGACGGACGTAGGAAGGTACTGAGCGGCGCAAGAGGATTCTCGGAAAAATGGCGGCATAGCAACCAAAATTTAATGTTGCGGTGTCTGTCAGACGTACCGTCAGTCGCAGAGGGTTAACAGTCGATAAAATCCCTTCGTCCATGTTGATAACCAGAGTCTGATCCCTTCGTCCATGTTGATAACCAGAGTCTGATAACCAGTTACCAAAGAAGAATTATTTTTCTTCTTTGGGCAATCGGTTATCAGACTGGATTTTTTTTTCCTTTTTGGGTATTGATTGATAACTCGTTAGTTTGAAAACTGCTTGGAAGTTATGTGTTCCTAGTACTTCGCCTGTTTCGAAAACAAGCCTTCCTCATGGACCAACTACGTATGTGTTCCTAATGACAACTACAGTAGAAAGAGGAAATTGACCTTTATTCGTTAAATGGCAGATTCTGGAAACGACAGATTTTGTACAGTTGTCAGCTAAAAATGTCGTCAAGAAAAAATGAAATGATATGAAATGGTATGAAATGATATGAAACGGTATGAAAAAAAGAACACGTTAATGGAAAACAAACTCGCAAAACTTATATTTATAATTTAAAACAATAAAACTTAATCTATTAAAACATATATGGAGCAATTATTTCCAAGCAGTGGCCAACACTTATTGTCCTTTGATTTAATTGATCTATTGCTAGATTAATTTCCTCGTCAATTTCTTGATACGTTTTAATTTTCCTTACTTTCTTTTTGATGTCTTGTAAGTTTATTTCTCTAACTAAGATGTCGAGTATTTTAGGTATAGTTGGGTTTTTAATACCTACAAACCGGTTGATTCGAGAATGCCACCCCTCTAAATGGTTAGTAGTTCGTATTTTTTCTCTTTGACAGCACCACATTTTTATAAAATTAATATCCTTCAACCAGAATCGCTCAAAATACTTATTAAATTTCTTAACATTTTCATTGTTAGGGCTTTTCTCCATAATATATTTGTAACCTGCTGTGATTTGCTGCAAGGGTAAACGGGCCAGGCCGGCACATCGGGCAACATGCCGCCTCTGTACTCTTGATGTTATTCCCAATTGCTTGGCTTTTTTGAAAACGCAGCGACACAAATGGTAAAAGCATCCTTTTACTATCGTTTTAGGAAAGATATTACGAATAGCATTAATTGCTGACTTTTCGTAGTCTAGAAGTACTTTACTAGGATTCCATTTTGTACGCACCTTGATGATTTCAAAAAGCTTCTCATAAGTTTTTTGACTTTTGTTTTCAAGGAAAGCGAAACACAGCGGAACAACCTTTTCCGTACAAACATTGTATCCGTGAACACTGTATAACTGTTTAAAGGACCACCCTTTAAACAGTTATACAGTGTGTACAATTTTCTATCGATCTGCAGTTTTATCACGATATTGCGACGCAAAATATTTATATATATTCTCCGATAGATACAGTTGGTAATTGCGGAAAACTATGGAGTTTTATCCTACTAAACGCGGAGGCCAAAAATTAATATTTGAAGGCTATGATTACCATCTAAGAAAACAATACAAAAACGGGAGTAAGTTTTGGCAATGTGTTAAGCGAAAAGATTGCAATGGAAATATTACAGTAAGTAGAGAAAATATAAAATTAAAAGGAAATGTGCACAGCCTTCATTGCAAGCCAAACACGGGAAAGAGTATAATAATAAAAAAAATGCTTAATTTAAAAAATAACATTTGTAACAATAATAATCCAATCCAGCAGCAATTTGAAAAAGTTATTAGTGAGCTGAAGGATGAAGGAATAAATTTAATTTCAGAACTGCCCCAGTTTCAAAACGTAAAAAGTGGCTTATACAATGCTAGAAATAAAAGCTTAAATGTTTCAAAGATATGTTTTAATCTCGCGAAAGAGGTAACATTGCCAGATAAATTTCAAAAATATTTGCTTGCCGATTACAATGATGAAGAAAGAATACTTGTCTTCTGCTCTCCTGCTTTAGAAACCACACTAAATTATGATGTTTATCTTCTCGATGGAACATTTAAATCGAGTCCACCACCCTTTAAACAGTTATACAGTGTTCACGGATACAATGTTTGTACGGAAAAGGTTGTTCCGCTGTGTTTCGCTTTCCTTGAAAACAAAAGTCAAAAAACTTATGAGAAGCTTTTTGAAATCATCAAGGTGCGTACAAAATGGAATCCTAGTAAAGTACTTCTAGACTACGAAAAGTCAGCAATTAATGCTATTCGTAATATCTTTCCTAAAACGATAGTAAAAGGATGCTTTTACCATTTGTGTCGCTGCGTTTTCAAAAAAGCCAAGCAATTGGGAATAACATCAAGAGTACAGAGGCGGCATGTTGCCCGATGTGCCGGCCTGGCCCGTTTACCCTTGCAGCAAATCACAGCAGGTTACAAATATATTATGGAGAAAAGCCCTAACAATGAAAATGTTAAGAAATTT
The DNA here is from genome assembly GCA_033675125.1 of Athetis lepigone. Classification (NCBI taxonomy): domain Eukaryota; kingdom Metazoa; phylum Arthropoda; class Insecta; order Lepidoptera; family Noctuidae; genus Athetis; species Athetis lepigone. The sequence goes on along the minus strand of CM066220.1, from coordinate 7,479,480 downwards.
AATAAGTATTTTGAGCGATTCTGGTTGAAGGATATTAATTTTATAAAAATGTGGTGCTGTCAAAGAGAAAAAATACGAACTACTAACCATTTAGAGGGGTGGCATTCTCGAATCAACCGGTTTGTAGGTATTAAAAACCCAACTATACCTAAAATACTCGACATCTTAGTTAGAGAAATAAACTTACAAGACATCAAAAAGAAAGTAAGGAAAATTAAAACGTATCAAGAAATTGACGAGGAAATTAATCTAGCAATAGATCAATTAAATCAAAGGACAATAAGTGTTGGCCACTGCTTGGAAATAATTGCTCCATATATGTTTTAATAGATTAAGTTTTATTGTTTTAAATTATAAATATAAGTTTTGCGAGTTTGTTTTCCATTAACGTGTTTTTTTTTTTCATACCGTTTCATATCATTTCATACCATTTCATATCATTTCATTTTTTCTTGACGACATTTTTAGCTGACAACTGTACAAAATCTGTCGTTTCCAGAATCTGCCATTTAACGAATAAGGGCCCTCGCCCACGGCGACTTTTTGTAGCGATGCAGTCGCGCGTTTAGCAAACGCGCGACTGCATCACTTCTAACGCGTGTTAGTCGCATTTGCAACGCGCTACTGCATCGCGATTGTATCGATACAAACGCGCGACCGCGTCGCGCTACTATCGCGCTACTATTGTATTTCTGCGTGTCAACTCTGGTTTTACAATGGAAAGCAATTCACAAAACGTCGAATATGTCATTCTATAACAACTTTTGAATTTAAGATCATAATTTTTGAGTTGTTTGAATGTTGTTACATGATGTCCACAAAGTAATCTCTGGGTATTAAATGGATGCATCCAATATTGACGCTGCTTCCGTTGCCTACGCTTCGGCTGCTTACGTAAAAGCAGCACCAAAGACAACGTGACTAATGTTGCCTCAACGGAGTCCATCTTGCAACTGTACTGATCCAAGGTATTTTTGTATCGTAACTGCATCGCGACCGAATCGCGTTTGCATCGCGACCGAATCGCGTTTGCATCGCGACTGAATCTGGTCCCGTGGGCGCGGGCACACAGCTAGCGACTGCTTCGCGTCTGTATCGATGCTACGCGCGAGAGCATCGCGACTGCATCGCTACAAAAAGTCGCCCGTGGGCGAGGGCCCTAAAGGTCAATTTCCTCTTTCTACTGTAGTTGTCATTAGGAACACATACGTAGTTGGTCCATGAGGAAGGCTTGTTTTCGAAACAGGCGAAGTACTAGGAACACATAACTTCCAAGCAGTTTTCAAACTAACGCGTTATCAATCAATACCCAAAAAGGAAAAAAAATCCAGTCTGATAACCGATTGCCCAAAGAAGAAAAATAATTCTTCTTTGGTAACTGGTTATCAGACTCTGGTTATCAACATGGACGAAGGGGATAAAATCGTAGCTAAATACTGGGAGGTCCTCGTGAATGACGTTTCATTGTGAAAGAAAATAACAACACTTTGTATCACATAACAATTATAAGATATATTTACATAAAACAAGGAAATATTTATAAAGTTACGATAAAAAATTAACTAAATTACAATTGAAAATCTTGAAAAGTAACAGTAGCTATCATATTAGAAAATTCTTTATTAGTAGGGATAAATCGATTTCATAGAACGCAAAATGAGATCACTCGAAACGATCACATGCAAACATGCGTTTAGTTAGCGCTCACATTATATGTTTACACAATCGAATTGTCAGGTATTTCATTATTTTCTGGAATAATAATCATTGCATTGTGAACTACAGGTACACTAATTAGATCTTTCATTTTCAATCTAAGCCAGTGTATAACATATATGTACATTTTCGACAAAGCTGTGAGAAAAAACACACTCATCTTGAGCACAAATTCCTAAACCAATCAATCAATAGTTTCAGGAATCTCTCATGCAGCAATTACTAAACGCACTCCATTTTTTCAACGGGTTGCGTTCCAAATCTGCAATGTAAGGATATTGAGCTTATTATTCGTGCTACGCTAGTCACACTTGAGGATAAATGTATAGAGTCGTTTCATGATAGTGTTAAGTATATCGCAAAGTTCATGTGGAATGGAGATTTTGACAGGTGTCTGCCGTGCCACCAACTTGAATTCGATTGTAAAGACCCCGATCGAACCGAAATAAATGTAGGTCTGCGGGCTCCATCTGAACTCTGAATTCTCATAAAGCAGCGTCAAAATTTAAGTGAAGTATCAGTTCAGTACGTTGTAACACCAGCGCGAACACGCTATGCATTGAATAACGCTTGTAACTAAGTTAAAACTACTCGAATATCTAACACTGGTCGTGGTTAAAAACTGTCATGAGATTTAAGCTTATGTAACATTTTATGTCCGTGAAATAACGTTAAAATTACCTGTTAGTGGTTGTTTACCTCCACAAAAAGGTAAGGGGTGCGTTTTTACTAATATTTGTGCATAAAGTGATAAGTGTTTCTTTTAATAACCTTGAAAAGCATCGTGTAGGTGTATGCCGGTCCTCTCCAGCTGTAACACATTAACTAATAGACTGTTTTCCTTTTAATGCTTCCTTCTTAACGCTTTCTGTAATTTTGATAGTAGTTTTCGTAAATTTTAGTTAAAATTTACTAGATTTTCAATTGCACTGCTTTCTGTCACTGTCCTGGTTAGTAGTGGTTAAAAATGTCACGGGACTTCTGTTCTATGTTCAAATGCTAGTTTTTTTTTAATATTCTTTGACAAGAAAGAGGTTTGAACCTCGTTTTGTGTTGTTCCTTTTTATTTACTTGGACCTTTGATGGAAAGTACTGTTTATAACTGTTTATTTTTGTATTTATTGTTTATTTTTGTTATTATTTCTTTAGGTACATGTATTCTAATAAAATTCTGAATTTATACAGCGTAAATAGCTTTAAAAATATCATGTAATTTTTATCAAAGAAAATCTGCAGAACATTTGCAGTATGTCACAGAACAGATCTGATATTCAATTGGTGATATCAATATTATTATCAATTTCCCCTGATTCATATTGTTTATTCATTGATAAGATTACACCTTGGCATTGAAATGTATATTGTTTTAGGTAAACACCTTTTTTGGCTTTTTATCTTGTTACTACATGAAAACTAAACAGTACACATTTTTAATAGGCTACATACTCTTTGGTCGACTTTTTCAAAAAAAAGAATGTTGCAAATTAAAAGAGGTCAGATACCATAGCCAATTTCAATTGATTGATACCAACTTTATAAACCTAGCTATGCATGAGGGTACCTGTTTAGTGCCATAGGTATCTAAAAAGTATCAGCTTGGCTTGCCAGAACCTAAAACGGCCAAGTGCGAGTCTGTTTTTGTCATAAGCTAACTGTTCAAACAAGCAATTTTTTTTTTATATTTATTAAATTGTCTTTCGTCTGCAATTTCATCCACTCCGTTAGTTATTACCTAGCTTCCGTATATTATAACGTTATGTTATAAATAAAGCTGATCTCCTACTCCTATAGTCTTTCTCGATAAATGGCCTGTCCAACACAAAAATATTTACAAATTAGACTGGAGTTCCTGAGATTAGTGCGTTTAACCAAACAAACAAACTTCAGCTTTTTATACTATTATAGATATGATACTTACAGATTAATTTCGGAACTGCCATCCCCTTATCTTATCTTATTGTGGGGCCGGCCCAAGCCGTAGCACTTCGACCCTTTTGGATCTTTTGTGCTGTACCCCTCCTTTTACTCAACCCCTAGCCTTCTGTGCACCTCCTTCATTAGTCCCAGTATGGCCTTGATGGGGCTGAGCCTGTAGTCCTCTGGTCTTGGGAATGGTTGGGCCAGATACCCTAATCTTTTGGAGCCTAGTGCTGCGCAATCACACAGCAGGTGTAGCATAGACTTCTCTGCTTCTCCACAGAGCCTGCAAGTCGGGTCGCTTGCTAGTCCCATGTTTAGGAGCTGTTTGTTGGTGGCGTAGTGCCCTGTGAAGACTCCTGTGATTGCTCGGAGCTGTGGTCTGCTGTACCTCCATAGTTTCCAGGTCCAGCCATTATCTATGTCGTTGAGGAATAGTTTAGCATGCTTCTGGCCCGTTGTGTTGTGCCAGTGCATGCTGTGTGTCCTCAACGCAGCCTGTTTTAGCGTGTGGTTGATGACCCTTGGTGAGAGTCCTATGAAGGGTTCCGGTCCGCAGAGGGGTGTTTCGGATCCTTTCCTAGCTTGAGCGTCGGCCTTCTCGTTGCCTTCTACTCCTGTATGACCTGGCACCCAGATCAGTCTGACCTGGTTGCGCCTTCCTATCCTGTTCAGTATTTTGATACAGTTTAGTACCAGCCCAGAGTCCACTCTATTGGACGTAAGTGCCTTGAGTGTTGCTTGGCTGTCGCTTAGAATGTAGATAGTATCCCCTTTGGTATCTCTATCTAGTATTTCCTGCGCACATGCGATTATGGCGTAGGTCTCTGCTTGAAAGACCGTCGCCAGTTTGCCCATGCTTAGGCTGAGGTTGCAGTTGTCGCTGTGTACCCCTGCACCTGTACCGGTGCTCATTTTAGAGCCATCCGTGTACCATATCTGAGTGTTACCTTTGGTTTTATTCCACCTTTCCATTCCTCCCTGCTCGGAATGTAGATTTTGTATTCCTTTTTGAGATTGTGGATGGTGTGTATTTTGTCACATCCCATGTGCATAATCCAGTCAAGTACCCTGTTTGGTCTTGTGTTGATATGGTTTGTTGTGCAACCGGAGTTTGTCCAGTGCCCCATACTTCTAAGCCTATGTATGGCCCTCCTCGCCTCTAGTTCCACTTCAATGTGTAGGGGGGTGAGATTGAGCATTGTTTCCATCGCCGCGGTTGGCGTGGTCCTGAATGCTCCTGTTATGGCCATGCAGGCAATCCGCTGCACTTTGCTTAGCGCTTGTCTGCATGTTGCCAGCTTGGTTCTAGGCCACCAAACGATGCTCCCGTATGTGATTATCGGTTTCACCATCATGGTGTAGATCCATTTGATTACTTGGGGTTTTAGACCCCATGTTTTCCCATAGGCGGAGCGACACATGCCAAAGACCCTTAGAGCCTTATTTACTGTCGCTTCGGCATGGCTTTTCCACGTGAGTTTGCTATCCAGGATTACTCCTAGATATTTTACTTCCGTGGACAACTCTAGTGCGGTGCCGTAGAGCTTCATAGTTCCCATTTGAGTTAGGTCCCTCCTTCTGGTGAACGGTATTATCACCGTTTTGCTTGGATTGATGGATAGGTGATTGTGTTTACACCACTTTTCCACCATGTCTAGCTTTTCCTGCATAATCTCTGACACAGTGTTAGGAAATTTTCCGTTTGCTAGTATCACGAGATCATCCGCATAACCAACCGTGCGCGTTGGTCCTTTGTTCAACTCTGTTAGCAGTTCGTCTATCACCAAGCACCAGAGGGTTGGTGAGAGTACGCCTCCTTGTGGGCATCCTCTTGTGACGTGTGCCCTATTGGTCTCACCTAGCAGTGTTGACTCTATAACTCTGCCCTTCAGCATATTGTCCATCCAGTCGCATATGGTGGGGTCTATGCCATGTTTCTCTGCAGCTGTTCGTATCGTTCTAAAGGTAGTCCGATCGAACGCGCCTTCTACATCGAGAAAGGATGCTAGGCAAATCTCTTTGCGCTCTAGCGCCATTTCGGCGCGGCTAACCACTTGGTGTAGCGCCGTTTCCGTCGACTTGCCAGGCTGATATGCGTTTTGCATCCTGTGAAGCGGTTGTTTCTTCAGCGCTCCTTCCCTGACATACTTGTCTACAAGTTTTTCCAGAGTTTTCAGGAAAAACGATGTCAAGCTTATAGGTCTGAATGACTTAGCGTCCTCGTAGTCTGTTCTTCCTGACTTGGGAAGAAAGATTACCTTCGCCTGCCTCCACGCCTTTGGTATGTAGCTAAAGGCGATGCAGGCTCTGTATAGTCTGCCAAGGTGCGGGTATAGTATGTTCCCCGCCTTTTGTAGTAGGACCGGATAAACTCCGTCCGGCCCCGGGGCCTTGAATGGCTTAAAGCCCTCCAGGGCCCACTTGATTCCATTCGACCCTACTACCTTTTTCATCACCTACCTGCCATCCCCTATTTTACCCCCTTTTTTTTGGGGAGTGGGAAATCATCAAATGACTTCTCCCGTCCTGGGTGCGGCGGGAGGGCGTGTCAGACTTTTACTGACTAAAACCCACTCATGTTCCTTCGGTTGCCCTTTATGTTCCGGGGTCACGATGACTATTATAAACATTCCGCAACATAATTAGGGTTGGAATTTCCAAAAATCTTTTCTTAGTGGTTACCTACTCTTCACAAAGAACACACCCACCAATATTTTACTGACCTACCTACAAAATGAAATTGACACGTAATTAAGATATCACGATGAGTAATTTTTCAGATAATTTCCATCCATGTTTGAAGTACCTAGGTACTTGAATGGATGAGCAATAAAGTTTATCAATTGTGTCAATCGGTATTCACATTGTGTTCTTTAGCCCCGGACCTACGATTAGTAGGGGTGTGCCCCGGACCTACGATTAGTAGGGGTGTCGCTGAAAATAAAACTAAATGTTGACTGAAAAAGTGTACGGTGTAGTGTCCGGTCGAAACAAGAATTTTATTTTTATTAATATTTTTGATAGGTGTATCGGTTTTTTTAGTTAATAAAAAAAATCGATTCCGGCATAAAAAAAACTGCAGCGGAGTCACGTACTAAAAAGAGATAATAATATTGAATTTTAACCTCTTGTAGACCAAGCGACAGCTGGCTGTCGGGCTGCTTTTGTCTTTCGACCAATCAAGTGGTCGTTGAAAGGTTAATATTTAAAAACAAAATCCTTGATAATATGGTCTTTTTACCCAAATGTCCGCCCAAACTGGTTGGTATGTCCGACTATTCCGTTTAGCGACCTGGCAACCCTGCTTAGGTACAGTAGTATCGTATTTGGTACAAAATGTAATATGTCTACTAATGTTTAGTGCCTGTCTACCTATTTCACAATCCCAAACTTAGTATAACAGTAACTGTTGTAAATAATAAGATGCACGAGGCAGTAAGTCCCACTTCAGGGCAAAGGCCTCTTCTCATAAGATAAGAAATGATCATTGATTTATTATAGACATAATAGACGCACTTTCATGTGTTATTTATGAACCACGTGACTACAGCTTATGGGCTATTTGACAGCACACAGCAAGTTAATGGCGTCAAGCTGAAGTTAACAAAAATGTTGATAACTACGAAACGGCTTAACCGATTTTGTTGATACATATGCCTAAGAATCATCGCTAGATAACCTAGAACCTACTTTCAAATAACAAAAAACTTTATCCAAAACTTCATTTAAATCGGTTCACGCGTTTGAAAACTACAATGCCACAGACAGACAGACAGGCAGACACACACACAGCAGTCAAACTCGTAACAGCCCTCTTTTTACTGTTATTACTATTTTTCATGCAAATTGATTAAATTCAACTCTCATACACGTCAACAAACACCATTGTTGTGCTTATTTGCAAACGATACGTCCCGTCTTTCCTAGCTGACTATTCTGAAAAGAAACAACGGAAATAAACTCGGGAGATCAGTCTCTTTTAAAGTCCAAATAATCGTATTAGTCAGATCTTGCGAAGACCATGAAGGTTAATGTATAAGGTGCTTGCTCTCTTGCCAGGGTCGCGGAATGTTATAATAGTTACCGTGACCCCGGAACATAAAGGGCAACCGAAGGAACATGAGTTGGTTTTAGTCAGTCACAGTCTAACACGCCCTCCCGCCCTGCCCAGGACGGGAGAAGTTATTTGATGATTTCCCACTCCCCAAAAAAAAACGGTGCTCTCTTGATGAGAGAAGCACACAGACTTGAGCGAAATTTTCGGGTGAAAGCATTTGTCAGTAATTGTTTAGTTGAATTAAAAATTTAAGCGCCCCAAGTGTGTTTTCTCATTAGTCACTGAGACGTAATATTATTCTAAATACTTTTTAACCATATCACGTGGATATGCTCGTCACTGACCTTCATTCCGGACATTTTGGCTCGATACTGGTTTTAGGCTTTTCTTCTTGTAATCTTTATAATTGGAATTTAGCTGACGAGATCTTTCGTATGTTCGCTGTTGTAAACTTTAGTGCAATACGGTAGTTTCCACCATTATCAATTGACGTACTTTTTATGAGCTGTCAAAACGCAATTCTCCAATAGATTTTTGTATGGCAATGGCAACTATGACGTCACTAAAATAACAACTCAGTTGACTATCTATTTATTGATTTCAAAGCAACTATAAATCAAATTTTATAGCAAATTGAAAATAAACCGAATTTATTGGGCTGAAATTAATAGAGGTTTTATAGAAATTGTGTCTAACATTTATTGGTTAATAGTGGAAACTACCCAATTGGAAAAAATCTTTAATTGATCTTAAATTGATGAGGGATAGTCATTTGTCCAGCCTTTTCCCAACTGTTAGGGCCGACTTCTATTTGAAAATCACTGGAGTGATTGCCTATCGCAACGGGCATTAGACGCAACCCAACTACAGCGTGACACATTTGGGTTGATTGGTTGTCAGACATTCTCTCTTCTGTTTGGGGCTGATATCTGTGAAGTCCTAAATAAACCTGACAGTAAATACGAATAAAACAAAATTTGGTGACCCAGTTTCAAATCGACATCCACAAGTATAAGAGGCGCCTTAACCTTTCGACGACCAAGCGACAGCCGGCGGTCGGGCTTCTATTGTCTTTCTATTGTGTCTCGTTGCGCTACTAACCAAATTCTCGGTGAAACCACAGGGGGAGATAGTCAAAACCATAATTATACTGTGTTTTTTGGGTCGGCAAAACATCTCTTAGTACCTCTTATCTTGCGTAATAATAGCTTTATCTTATTGTGTAAATTAATAAAACCTGAATTACTCATGACGCTGATTACAATTTTCAAAATGTTTATATACTGTGCAGCTGATTTGGGCAATATTTATTACAGTGGCGTGTCTAGAGGGCAACATTTGTACGTTTTAATGTCACGTTGTCGGTTTTTTGTATGTGTCTTATTATGATTTCGGATTCGCCATTGATATAATTTGCATTATATTTGTTTTAATTAGTATATTCTTTTAAGTTAATCTAGGACATCGATAACAAATCGTGGTTTGGCAAAACCACTTTAAAATCTAAACATTAGACAGTTGATTTGGCAATCAAGTGACGTCACAGTAGGAATTCCCGTAACACGTATGTCGTATACATAACCAGACTAAACAAATATCTGTACAAATATTTGACTCTCGCACAGCAGTCAATTGCTTAGCCACTGCGCCACCTCTCTACACCATTTAATCGAAGTTCTCCTGAACCACGGTCTTAACCAATTTTTCTTTCTTTCCAGGGTGAAAAAATCTCAAAAAAATACTCACGATGTTACGACGCTGCTCTAAGCATTTACAGACCATCTATCGAAGGCAGGGGCAGACCCTTCGGTTTAGGTCCTCAGAGGCCCCTAAGGTCTTCGGGGCCCTGACCCAGGCGGCCGCGAGGTCCGCCCAGCCGAGGGTTCTTACTGCAGCCCACAATCAAGTCGCCACCATCCATTTCACGACCCCACTCTTCGCTGATCAGGATGTCTTGACCCCAAGCTTCCCAGACTCAGTCTCCGAAGGCGACGCAAAACTCGGCGACAAAAAAGTCGGGGACGCGGTTGCCGTTGATGAGGTCGTCATGGAGATTGAGACGGACAAGACAGCCTTACCCGTCATGGCTCCAGGCAACGGTATCATCAAAGAGTTCTACGTCAAAGATGGAGACACGGTCAAGGCTGGACAGAAGCTGTTTAAATTGGAGCTGACTGAGGGAGGTCCTCCACCAAAGAAGGAGGCAGCTCCCGAGCCTCCAAAGGCTGAGGCAGCGGCACCACCACCACCGCCACCAGCAGCTGCCGCTCCTCCACCTGCACCAGCTGCGGCCATCCCAACCCCACCCCCACCACCCAGAGCTCCTCCCGCAGCTAAACCTGCCGCCCCAATCTCCTCTATCCCCGTAGCAGCGATCCGCCACGCTCAGTCAATCGAAACTGCGAGCGTGAAAGTCCCTCCCTCCGACTACAGCAAAGAGATCGCCGGAACCCGCACAGAACAGCGCGTGAAGATGAACAGGATGCGTCAGCGCATCGCTCAGCGCTTGAAGGAGGCGCAGAACACGAACGCTATGCTAACCACCTTTAACGAAATCGACATGTCCTACATAATGGCGTTTAGGAAGAAGAATCTGGAAGCCTTCACAAAGAAACATGGCGTTAAACTCGGTCTGATGTCTCCATTCGTGAAAGCCGCAGCCACCGCTCTCATGGACCAGCCTGTTGTGAACGCCGTCATTGATGAAGCAGAAATTATTTACCGTGATTACGTTGATATTTCTGTGGCTGTAGCTACTCCTAAAGGTCTGGTGGTTCCTGTGGTGAGGAACGTACAGACCATGACGTACGCTGATATCGAGTTGACCCTTGCTGCTCTAGCAGAGAAAGCTAGGGGCGGCAAGCTAACCATTGAAGAGATGGATGGCGGCACCTTCACGATCAGCAACGGTGGTGTATTCGGGTCTCTAATGGGTACTCCTATCATAAACCCTCCTCAGTCAGCCATTTTGGGCATGCATGGAATCTTCGAGAGGCCCATCGCGCTAAATGGTCAGGTGGTGATCCGACCTATGATGTACATCGCGTTGACTTACGATCACAGGCTTATTGACGGACGTGAAGCGGTAATGTTCCTCAGAAAGATCAAACAAGGAGTTGAAGACCCAGCGTCAATCATTGCTGGTTTGTAAATAATTTTGAGCCATCCGACCGGAAATCAAGCGAGTTACCAACAAAAGAACAAGTTAAAAATCTTTGCGAGTCGGAGGGTAGTTGAAAAAAGTTAAATCATGTAAATTATTCACAGGATTCAATCAGTAGGGTGTTAGAAGCAGCAGTGTATGCACGTGCGTTCGTCAGCTCCGTTTTTTTTGTTATTTATTGAAGTTCGCCTCGTATTCTGTATGTATTATTTAACTAAGTAATAATTGTCGATAAGTACATAATGTTATGTAACGACATAAGTAAAACCTCGTTTTATTTTATTTCTTTTGTTTTATTTATTTTACACTATCTTAAAATTTTTGATGCACTTTTAAATCTACAGTAATTTTCAAATATATATTATAAGTAAAATGCTTATAGTATATTTTATTTATCCTGCTTTAATTATTCATGATTTTATTTAATATTATAAAAAACTTAACTGCTGGTCTATAAAGTAACAATGTATTGAAAAAATTCGATTAGTTTTGCAGTCAACCATAGCATATAAAATGCTAGATGCATTTCTGCAAACCAATTCATAATATCTACCTAAATAAAGTCCATACCTATAGATATTTTATTTTGATACTCAAGAAGCAAAGTTCAAGCGAGTTATTTTTTTATATCATTGAATGACAACAGTAAATATGATGTTATTGGTCACATCATTAGTTCAGGCAGTATGCCTATACACATTTGCAATACCAATCTTGTAGGCTCCTATCGACAGGGTATTCAAGAACAGTGCATCTTTTTCTTTCCATTTCATGAAGAAAAGAATAGAAGATATAATCTTAGTTCAGTCCTGTCAAATTAAGACACTCCGTAGATAATTTAGACTTTAAAAATACGTCGATTTACTTTAGGCGCTGTCTAATTTAACAGGACTAAACTATTTCTTGTATCTAAGGGCGGTAGCACTTTATCGGACAAGTTTTATCACAAAGAGTTCTATCACTTTGTGATAAAATACTGCTAAATATTAGAATAAAGTAACTCTCTCTGTCTGTCTGTCTCTTCTCTCGCTTATACCACTGAACCGATTTAATTGAAATTTGGTACAGATATAGTCTGGGATCCGAGAAAGGATATAGGATAGTTTTCATCCCGGAAATTCCCGGGGACGGGAACGAAGTCGCAGCCAAAAGCTAGTTTCCTATAAACATATAATAGGCAGTAAAAGTATATATAAAAGATGCTCATTATTTTGGTAACTGGTGTAATGTAGATCCTTACTGCATAGGTATTAAAATATCATCATCTCCCTAGCCTTTTCTCAACCATATTGAGGTCGGCTTCCAGCCTAACCGGATTCAGCTGGATACCAGTGTTTTACGTGAAGCGACTGTCTATCAGACCTCCACAGCCCAGTAACTGGGCGACACGATACCTCTTGGTTAGACTTTTTTATCTTACCCGTAACAACTGTCAAAGTTCTACGAATGACCAAGATAACTTTAGTTAGGAAGTACATATGAATTGAAAAAGTCACAATGGTACTCGCTTGGATTCGAACCCTCAACCTCTTGCACGAGAGGCAGGCGCCTTATCCACTAGGCCATCACAACATTATTCGGTATTAAAATATTTAAAGTAAAATTTATCTAAGTAAGTAATCCGTACTAATATTATAAATGGGAAAGTAACTCTGTCTGTCTGTCTCTTCTTCACGCCTAAACCACTGAACCGATTTGAATCAAATTTGGTACAGATAAGGTGTTATTTAGTGACCGTGACTGCTAAGTCGGAGTTCGTGGGTTCGATTCCCACCGAGGACAGATCTTTATGTTATTATGAGCTTGCATGCATTTATAATTTTCACTTCCGGCTTCTTCTGTGGGGATGTAGAGAGGTCAAGTTTTCAAAAAACCTTTCTTACTGGCCACCTACTTTCCGCAATTAACACACCCAGCAGCAAGTTTCATGTCTCTAGTACCAGCGGTTTGGGCTGTGCGTTGATATAAGTATCAACAGTCAGTCCGTCGGTTTACTAAATATATTTATATAGATATAAATATGTGTATTTTTTATGAAAAAATATGTGTATTTTTTATGTGTTTTTTTTATTTCTTTTCCTGAGGGCGTGTCAGACTTTTACTGACTAAAACCCACCCAATTTCCTTCGGTTGCCCTTTATGTTCCGGGGCCGTGATAATTAGAACAATTCCGCAACCCCGGTAAGTATGTGTATATGTTGTCTTTACCTTTCGACGACCAAGCGACAGCCGGCTGTCGCGCTGCTATTGTCTTTCTATTGTGTCTCGAATCACGTGTATTTGAAGAATTATAAGGACAGGCCCTGTCCAGGTTGGATTGTCTCAAGACATTAATTATTTTAATGTAAAAAAACTACAATTATCAACTGCTGCACAACCAAATGTGGACGTTTAAAACTCCACAGAAAAATAATAGTCTAGTACTTGACAATTTGGCCTTCACCTACTTTTTATTTTTATGCAGAGTTCGGCACCGGGATTACGTATCTTGCAATAGCCGAGCGATCGCGATAATTTAGCAATATTTGCTGCTCAAACGTCAATTCAAAATACGTCACGTCAAATAGCAATCTAGCGATAGTGCTGCCTCTGTGGAGCAATCAGTTAACTAAAATATGCATTTTTCGTTTGGTGGTTTCGTATTTAGTATGGTTTTTAAGAGCAAAGTTAAGTTTTTTTTGTTAAAGGTGATATTTAATTAGTTCCAGCGATTGCTACTTTATCGTCATCGTAGCCATAAGTGCATTAGAACAATCAGCGAGCGATTAGCAATCGGTTCATACATAATACGATTTTTTTTGACGATCGCGCTGTGATCTCGCGATCACTGCGCAGATATTGCTCATTGCTGTTTCATAGGTAATAACCCCGCGGGACGCTGACGTATATCTACGTCATAGCATAATAAGCTTACATAACATATTGTTATATGGTTAGCATATATTTTGGGATATACAATAGGATAGTTTAGGATATAAAGCAGTTTTTTTCACCTCCGATGCAAAAAGAGTTGTTATCTATACTATAATATTATAAAGAGATAAAATTTGTAAGTTTGTATGTAGGGGGTAATCTCTGAAACTCATGATCCAATTCTGAAAATTTTTGCACTGTCAGAAAGCTACCTTATTCCTGAGTGCTATAGGCTATATAATATCACGCTATGTCCCACGGGAGCGAAGCAGTAACCAAAAACCTAACGTAACGTGGGTGAAACCGCGAGGAACAGGTAGTGTATTAATAAATCTTACAAATCCATACTAATATTATTGGGAAAGTGTGTGTGTGTGTGTGTGTCTGTCTGTCTGTTTGTTCGTCTTTCACGACAAATCAGAGCGACGGATTGTCGTGATTTTTCAAGTGGAGATAGTTCAATTCAAGGAATGGATGCGACATAGGCTACTTCTTTGATTATAAACATGGGCTACTTTTTGTCTCTGAGAGAGTGTCAGGCTTTTACTGACCCACCCATGTTCCTTCGGTTGCCCTTTATGTTCCGGGGTCACGGTAACTATTATGATGAGATAAAGAGACGTTACTAAGCACTGACTTTGGCTTAGCACTATACCTGTCACTGTTACACAACTGCCAAACGTCAAGTGAACGATAGAGACGGGAACATCGTCTATTTCTCACTTAGGTATGTCATACGTGAGAGTAACTTCAGGTTATGTATTCACTACTTGTCATTTGTTAGGGTTCCGTACCCAAAGGGTAAAACGGTACCCTATTACTAAGCATCTGCTGTCTGTCTGTCTGTCTCTAGACTGCATCTCATAAACCGTGATAGCTAGAAAGCTGGAATTTTCACAAATGATTTATTTCCCTTGCCGCTATAACAACAAATACAAAAAATTAAAAAAAAATATTAAGGGAGGTCCATACAATAAACGTGGTTTTTCGTATTTTTTTGCTCAATATTAAAAACGGTAACACGTAACAGTAAGACGCTTCAAAATTTTCACAGAATATTTACCTGTATATTACCTTTCAAAATAAATAATTAAATAACAATAAAGTAAATATTAAAGGCTTCCATACAACAAACGTAATTTTTAAGCAATTTTTACTCGATAAAAGCAGCGTAGAAACTTGTCTAATAGATGATAGTATACGGAACCCTTCGTGCGCTAGTCGGACTCGCACTTGGTCGGTGTTATAAAGCCATGACACTTCGTTTAACTTTCTTTGCCGACAATACACGCTGAATATCTAGCTAAACATCCCAGAATAAGCTGACCTCTAATTGCATGAAAAACTCTATTGATTGTAAGATCAGCTTACACTGGAAAGTGTTAATTCAGGTCAATTGTCAATTTTGGTAATGCTTAAATATCTACTTAGTAACCGAGTGTACAACACTGTTACTAAGTAGATATGTCGTTTTACTAAATTGCTATAGTGGTGGGTGTTGGCTATATTTATGTAACAATAGTTGTAGTTGTTGGTTATCATGAGCACAATCACGTGTTTAAGTACACTGATTACCAGTCACCCTAGTATATATCTAGGGATAGTTTCTTTAATCCGATCTGTATAGGTAGTTCTTGATAATATCAACTCGTTTAAACAATCAAACAAAACAACTACTATGAGCTTTATTATACAAAAGAACCTAAATCAAAACACTCCTTTTTGCGTAGTCGTGTATAATTCATACAACAAGTGGCGCCATCTATCGCGCAATAGGTGAACTGCAGCCCTTTTTACTCTGTTAAAAATTACATTGAGGATTCAAATGCTTGGGATTGAGCTGTTTCGATTAATACATTGGCCATTATTTACTTTATGTACATTTTTTTTCTTTTTCTCTTTGACATTTAATTATTATTTTGACATTTATTTGTATACTAGCTTTTGGCCGCGGCTTCGCTCGCGTTAAAAAGAGACAAAAAGTAGCCTATGTTACTCTCCATCCCTTCAACTATGTCCACTTAAAAAATCACGTCAATTCGTCGCTCCGTTTTGCCGTGAAAGAAAGACAAACAGACAAACACACTTTCCCATTTATAATATTAGTATGGATGGATATTATTTAAGTTCATAAACATATACTTTCTTAAAATTGCGCTCACATTTTCTATTAACCACTTCACACAACTGCGCGCCTAGTACTTTTGATTGATTTAAGTTATCTCAGTATTTTAAATTTACTCACATTATCATTTCACATTACTGCGCTCCTAATTTAGCTCCTTAGTTTTTACGATTGTATGGACTTTAAAAGGGACTTTGACCTCTGAGTTTGTTTCGGATGTTTCTTCTCAGAGCAGTCCAGCTACGAAACACCGGCCCCATCGTTCGCTTAAATTAAATAAAAAAAAAACAAATTTTGACGTGTAAAAGTGTTATGATATAACCTATTTACAAAATAAATATGATTTTATGATATTTACAGAAAAACTAAATTAATAATACCTAGCTTTTGCCCGCGACTTAGTCTGCATAATAGTTCCCGTTCCCGGGAGATTTCCGGGATGAAAACTATCCTATGTCCTTTCTCGGGTCCCAGACTATTATCTGTACCGAATTTTATTGAAATCGGTTCAGTGGTTTAGATGTGAAGAAGAGACAGACAGAGTTACTTTCGCATTTATAATATTAAGTACGGATAATAAAATCGTTTATTTATAAAATAGGGCACCTTTACATTATGGAATATTCAATGTTATTAAAAAAAATGTTCAGTTTTATTTACATACATACTAGCGGTTCCCTGTGGTTTAACCTGCGTTCTGCTGGGTCTTTGGGTACCTACTATTCCACTCCCGTATTCCATAGTGTAATGCCGATTTCACACGAGGGCAGAACAGTGGGCAGTACAGTACTGCTACTGTTTGAACGTACAAACAATAGCAGTACTGTACTGCCCACTGTTCTGCCTCACTGTTCTGCCCTTGTGTGAAATCGGCATAAGTGGTGTAATTGTAGTCTAAGAATTTTCATTTTTTTTGGCTTTCTGGCTTCTAACTGCTTTCCGAGGCACGAGAAGTCAGTGATGTCCAAGATCAACTTTAGAAAGTACATATAAATTGAAAAAGTCACTTTGGTAGGTACTCGTCTGGATTCGAACCCACAACCCCTTTTATGAGAGGCGCGTTCCTTAACAAGTGGGGCATCACGAAATAATTAAAAAAAAATATAGTTTGCTAGAGGTTGTTAATGCTGCACGGTCCTATCCACCAAATGATCTTTGCCGAGTTAAGTGTACGCCAGAAATCGCCAATCCGCCTTGAGCTGGTGATCAATGCTCGTGCCTTCTCTGTATGAGAAGAGGCCTTTGCCCTGCAGTGGGACAGTAAAAGGCTGGTATCATAATATTTTTACTCTATAGAACTCACTGACATTCTCGTCTAATCAACTTAGCTTGACAATGTTTGAAATAACGGTCACCATAGCAACCGAATTTGCGTACAACAAAAGCTGTGACGGATATAAAGATTTGTTAATTTACATCGTATTTTATACTGTACTGTGCGTGCGATATTATAGAAGAAACATAAAAAATAGTATTTTTAAGTAAAGATTTGGTACAAGTGAAATTTCAGCAAGATAAATTGAAAATTATGTCAAGGTGAGAATTAATTAGGCTAGCCACTTATCCTTTTATTTATTCATGATTGTTTTGCTAACCACGTGAAGTTTGCGTGTACATCGATTCTTTAGGGCAGTCTTTTCAGCCCTTTGAAGGGTCTATGTAGGTCAAGCGTTTAGCAATTTCTTTTGTATTTTTCGCACTTTCACTGTATTCGTTTATTTGTCTCTCGATAACGTTACACTTAGAAAAGTAAGAAGTACTTAATGAATCATTAATTTAGCAATATTTACTGAAACAACGGTGACATAATTTTCAAGACTTTTATACCCGACTGACGAAAGAAGGGTAATGCATTTCGAGAGTATGTTTATCTCTTCTATGGCACGCTCTGTCTAATTTGCGCCTCTTCCCATACAGAGAAGGCACGAGCTAGACCACCGCGCTAGATCAAAGCGGATAGGCGATTTCGAACTTTTTGTTAAAGTCCAGTACGTAAAGCCGTTAGTCCCGGTTGTCATTCGTAGAACTTTGACAATCGTTATGGGTAAGCCAGAAAGTCTGACCAGTCTAACAAAGACGTATCGTGTAGCCCAATTACTGGGTTGTGGAGGTCTGAGAGGGGTGATAGGCAGTCGCTTCACGTAAAACACTGGTATCCAGCTGAATCCGGTTAGACTGGAAGCCGACCCCAACATAGTTGGGAAAAGGCTAGGGAGAAAAGAATTGTTAAAGTCTAAGTTTCCTCAGGATATTTTCCTTCACAGATGTCTGTGTTGTCCAGGATAATCTTTAGAAAATCTTCTAACTCAAAATATACTTACCATACTTCTTTTTATTTCAGTAAGGAAAGTACCCAGTTGGGTACTTTAAATACTTTCGTTATTGCTTTTAACTTCAATTGATTTAGTTATTACGCAAAGTGGTCTAGTTAATTAAAATGTTATGAAGTGTGACCATTAAAAATAATGAGTTTTGCGACGCACGTACTCACTAAGAAATAACGTAAGCATTTCCTATTTTATACTTTTTTTTTGAGTTGTAAGTTATTTAAAGAACGAGTGTAGAAAGTTAAAAAAGCAAAAATATAAAATTGTATGTGTATTCTAAACGTAAAAACGTCTTATTTAATTTACGTATAAGTAATGTATTCATTGACATGGTAACTGATTATGACATTTTAAGTAAGCTTTTTAAGTAGGTATATTTTTACGTATATTAATATATTGTGTTTGTGAGGCATGTAGGTCGTACCCTACGAGTATATTTTATGACTAACAGTTTGAGTACTTAATGCGGCCCACTCAAATGTTCTTTCTTTGATATTGATCGAAGACATGGGTTAAAGAGGTTGGACTACTTACGTTTTAGTTGAGCTAAACGATTACTGACAAATATTTGTAGGGCCTGGACAGCAAATCTGTGTGCTTCTCTCATCAAGAGAGTACCTCAATCACTTACCTCGCATTTCGCGTAGGTACCGTATGTTTCTTTAAAGTAGTCGGCTAGAAAACACCGGCCACACTATGACACTATTAGCTTAAACTAAGCAAAACACAATATTAAAGTGCAATAGTTAGGTACCGTGACCCTGGAACATAAAGGGCAATCGAAGGAACATGAGTGGGTTTTAGTCAGTAAGAGTCTGACACGCCCTCCCGCCGCACCCAGGACGGGAGCAGTCATTGGATGATATCCCACTCACCAAAAAAAAAAGTGCAAATGTGTTATTTTTAACCAATTTCCACAAATAATTTTATCATTGATATTACTTATGGACATTAACGCATACCAATAAAAGATAAATTGCACGGAGTAACACAATATGAGAGGAGGAGACGCGTATAAATTATATATTAAACCAATTTGCAAATAAATGAAATTTTTGCATTGACACACATATTACTGGCATGATGAAGAGGTTAAGCTAAAGTTTATCTTGTACATCATAGCCGCGTACCCACCTAACGCACAGGCTCGCGCGGCAGCCTCGCGAACCAAATGCCTCGGCTGGTGTGGACGTGCCTCGGCCTGCCTCGGGCGCGCGTTTGCTCGACCGAGCACGGCTCGGCCCCGAGCCATCTGTTGTCGGTAAACTTGACGCGCTCAAAGGTGCCTCAGTGAGCGCTGTGCGTTAGGTGGGGACGGTTATGTTTTGGCTTGCGCGCAAAGCTACTTCAAATTTTGTCTCTTGCCGTGTTTGTCTTCTGTAATTTTGATATCATATTGGTGGCGACGCTCATATTTTTTTCTAAACTAGAAGCGTCTAGGTTTTTTCTTGATACGTGACTGTTTTCGTTTCTTTAAACAATAAGCAGCTAGGAAAATAGCTGCAGCTGAAAATACACGACTGTCCATTACGAATACTCGCGGACTTATGATAGCTCAGCCTGCCTCGCGAGGCGGCCTCGTGTAAATTGAACAAAACTACCGAGGCTGCCGCGGCTGCCGCGGGAGCCATCGCTCGCGATCCGGACACCGAGGCTGCCGTGCGAGCCTGTGCGGTAGGTGGGTACGCGGCTCGTAAACTTTAACAGTCGTTACGGTCATGTAAAACACTGTAACCAGCTGAATTCGGTTAGGCTGGAAGTCAACCCCGAACGTAATTGGAAAAAAGCTAAAGAAATGATGATTATTGAAGGTGCAGTAGCGAAGCTAACAGTCAAACTTTACCAATTCACTTAATCTTTCAAATTTCAGTGAAAACTAAACTAAAATGCAGACAACAGTAAAGAGGCCCAGTGATTCCAAACCGAAACGAGAGAAACAAACTAAAGACGACGCCACGAAAGTAACACAAGATGACAAGCTTAAGAAGACTCCCTATACAGTCTCAACACCTAGGAATTTTGTGCAGGTATGATGAATTCATCTGTATATATTTAACTAGCTGTGTGTCTTTTTCAATTCATAAATAATGTACTTTCTAAAGTTTATCTTGGACATCACTGACATCCCGTGCCACGGAAAGCACGTAACGCCGTTGGTACCGGTTGTCATTTGTAGAACTTTGACAGACGGACAGATCAGTATAACCAAGGCCTCGTTTCTGGAGACGCGTGGCTTCGAGCGTCGCGTGCGGAGGCGCGACCCGCACTAAATTCAAACTTACGGCGTTGTATGAGAGCGTTTACGGAGAGGCGTTTTTACACGCGTTTGTTTGAAATGTAGCATTATTTGCGGATGACGACGCCGCGTCGGTCGCAGCGCCGCCCGCGGCGTCGGTCGCAGCGTCGTGCGCAACGCCAGCTTTCTTGTGTCCTGGGCAGTCTTGTTATTGTCCGCCGCCGCGTAGCCCGCCGCGTCCACCGCCGCGTCCGCAGCTACACTTCACGGACGCGCCATGACCCTCGGCTCCATGAACGAACTCGTACTTAATCATATGTTTGTTTTTGTGCGTGTGAAGACGCGGACAGCTGCACGCGCCGTCTTTTTGTGAACGCAAAAAACGTCCAACGCAACGCTAGTCGCCACACTGCACGCGACGCGCGAAGCCACGCGTCTCCGTAAACGAGGCCAAGAGGTATCGTGTCGCTAAGTTATTGGGTTGTGAAGGTCTGATAAGCAGCCGCTTCACGCTTTTATCCAGCTGAATCCAGCTGGAAGCCAATCCCAACATAGCTGGGAAAAGGCTTGATGATGATGATTTTAGTTTGAGCTGAGTGTGAGTTGTACCAAATAATTTATTCTGTACCTTCTAATAAATGTTTTTTTTGTTTAACAGAAAAGTTCCACCGCCGACATTTACAGTCAAAAGAAAGGTAATGCCGTACAAAGCGCGCGGGCTCCTAAAAAGCCTTCAATTACTTCGAACACAGCAAGCAATGCATCACCAATGAAAGATTATCTCAAATCTTCACCCTCGTCAGTCAGTCAAGTAACTGTAAGAAGTGACAAATCCAAGATGGCCACTCCAAGAATGTCAGATGTAAGACCGAGATACTCTGCCACTCCGAAAAGCAAGGATTTTGGTATTGCAATAAACTCACCAGTGGTTAAACGAAAACTGAACTTAGATTTGAAAAGGGAACAGAGTTTTGTGAAAGATTTTCCCAAGGAAAAGAAGGAGAAAGAGAAGAGTAATGTAAAAGAAGAGATAAAGACGAGTAGAGTTAAAGAAAAAAGTTTCGTGAAAGAAGATGCAAGGAATAGAAAAGACAGAGAAATGAGTTTTATTAAAGACGCTGCAAAGCCAAGTAGAGTAAAAGAAAAGAGTTTTGTGAAGGAGGTGAAAAGAGACCAAGAAAAGAGTTTTATCAAAGAAGAGTCAAAAGATAAAAAAGCCAGAGAGAAAAGTTTTGTTAAAGAAGCTTCGAAAGACAGAAAAGACAAGAGCTTTATAAAAGATTCCGCTAAAGATAAAAAAGAAAAGAGCAGTTTAAAAGATAGTGAAAGACAGCGAACTAAGACAAGAACGTTAGACGATAGTGAAGTTAAAATATTGAGTGCTGAGGTTGTAGATAATAATGCTGAAATGTTTAATTTGTCGCAAAGGCTCACCGCTAAGCCTAAGGCGTTTTTTATTGATATTGATGATGAAAAACCAAGCCGGAGTAAGGAGGTGAGTAGTCTTTTTGTCGTCAAGCACCCTTATTGGTTAAAGGTATCGGGACTTTGGCCGTCAGTTGCGGAATTGTTCTAATAGTTACCGCGGCCCCGGTACATAATGGGCAACCGAAGGAACTAGGGTGGGTTTTAGCCAGTAAAATTCTGACACTCCCTCCCGCCTCAATCAGGGCGGGGAAGTCATTTGATGATTTCCCATCCATAAAAAAAAAACTCTGGCCACCAAAATCATAAGTCCTTGTTAAAGTTTCTTATTATTTAATGTCACTAAATAAGTAAATACCTACCTACGTAAAGTGATGGATGACCTATTACAAAAGGTTCCCGATCGCTTTATTAGAATCCAGCTTAAGAATTTCCGAGATCCTTTTACCTAAATATACCTACAAACATTTTCAGACTCCCCCAAGCAAAGTTTCAAGCGACGGCGAAGTGAGTTACGAAGACGACTTTGAAAGCTACGAGTCGGACTTCGATTCCTACCATAGTTCATCACCTAGCGAACGAAATGGTAGTGATGAAACTAATGAAAATGACGACGAAAATGATGTTGATGATGAAAATGCTAGCGATGATGATGAAAGAGAGGCAGCGACTAAGGAAGTTAAAGATGAAGAGAATATGTTGGATTCAGGTTGGTTTTTAAAAGTTAAAGCTGTTATTGGTTTCAAGGGTTTCCACTAGTATCTATTGAGTGAGACCCAATTATATCTGCAAACGGCAATTGAATTATATTAAACACTAGCTGACCCGTGCCCACTTCGTTAGGCGGTAAACATCCGCCCGGCTAGACAAAAACTGAGACAGTTCGGCTAATACGCATGATATGTTTATAATTTATAGCCTATAACACTCACGAATAATGTATCTTTCTACCAGTGTAACAATTTTTAAAATTGGTTCACTACTTCCGGAGATTACCCCTACATACAAACAAATTTTACCTCTTTATAATATGTGTATAGACTTGAGGCGGATTGTTGATTATAGAAGTTTCTTGACTCCATGTCCGCTTAGATGTTTAGGATTTCCTAACGGATTATAATGAGGTTTTTTTATAGAAAAAGCGATTCGAAAGGAAGGTTTTAGGATTATTATAAAGCCGAGATTTACAAATATTTGTAACACCGACTCGCGAAGCTAAGACTTAGCTAGGAACCTTGGGATTTTAATCACCCTATGTATTTAAAATTTAATTGCGTAGTATTAAAGATCTAATCATATTATAGGGACGAACAGCCAGACATCGGAAAGCGACTTTTTATACTAAAATATGTAATGATGAATGATATATGTAGTGATTCTTTAAGTCATAATGTAAGTCCGGATTTGAACCATCGTCGTCAATGCTTCGTGTTTTCAGTTTCTTTAAGGCCTTTGCCTATAAGAACAGAATGTATTATACGAAGGTAAAGGAAAAATACACAGCTGTCACTATCGTCTTGTTATTATTGATTGTCGAGCACTTTCCCTTAATTGTATGTTCACACACTGTCTTTGTAATAATCAATAGTGTTTCATTCTAGTCTATAATTCTAACTTAGTTTTATTAGGTGTTTTTTTGTAAAACATAATCTCTTAAAGGGATAGCTTACAAAAAAAAGAAAACTACATTATTTTTAACCCCAAAATTCAAATCTTATAACACCTAACGTTTTTTTATGATCAAATGACTTCTCCCGCTCTTTAGTGTCAGACTTTTACTGACTAAAACCCACCCTCGTTCCTTCCGTTGCCCTTTATGTTCCGGGGCCGCGGTAACTATTAGAACTATTCCGCAACGCCGGCAGTCATTGCATTGCCAGACCCCCGTTATAATATAAATAAATAAATATAAATATCCTTGGACAACTCACACACGGACTTCTAATCCCAAACTAACTATGGTAACCAGACAACTGATAAACATACTTATATAAATTAGAAATACATACATATTATAGATAAATTTACACCCAGACACAGAACCAACAATCATGCTCATCACACAAAGTTTGTCCTGGGTGGGAATCGAATCCACGACCTCCGGCTTAGCAGTCAGGGCCACTAATCACTAAACCAACAGGCCCGTCAAAAAATAATGGCCGCTATTTGTGTGTTTGTTTGTGGTGCTGTAGCTCTACAACGGGTAAACCGATTTGAATGCTGTTTAAACCAAGTTGAAAGTGGGCTATTCAGCGATGTTTCTTAGATTTGTTTCATGAAAATTAGTTAAACCGTTTTGTTATTAATTCTTTTGTTGTTTGGAGTCGCGATCTTATTAACACATATTTTTAACAATATTAATTTGTTCATGTGTCTAATATGCTCCATGGATATCCATACTAATCCATACATAATGACCTTACTAATAATCACTGTGTAAAGTTATGCCATGAATAAAGCTTGTGTAACCATACATTTTTTGACGTATAAACCTGTCATAACTTTATGTAGCGATTATTAGTAAGACGCTAATATTGTAAATGCGAAAGTAACTCTGTCTGTCTCTTCTTCACGCCTAAACCACTAAACCGATTTGAATGAAATTTGGTACAGATATGGTCTGGAATCCGAGAAAGGACATAGGATAGTTTTCTTCCCGGCAATCCCCCGGGAACGGTAACTATTTTTTCACGTGGACGAAGTCGCGTACAAAAGCTAGTACACTATAAATAATGCTGCGGACAAAGCGAAGGAAAAATACTTGTCAATTATGAATCAGCGAAGTTATTTAACTTTCAGGCAGTTTCGATCTCCGAGACCGTTCAGCGAATAAACAAAAGCCGGTAGTCTTAGACTTCATCTTGGAGACGGCAGAGGGCGGGGAGAAGCCCAGCTCTTTGACTGATGAGGGGTTCCAGGAGATGAGCAGCTCTAGCGCCGTGTCCAGCATTCGGACTGTGCACACTGATGTGATTGACAGGTTTGTGAAAATGTTGCGGAATGTTTATAATAGTTACCGTGACCCTGGAACATAAAGGGCAATCGAAGGAACATGAGTGGGTTTTAGTCAGTAAGTGTCTGACACGCCCTCCCGCCGCACCAAGGACGGGAGCAATCATTGGATGATTTCCCACTCCCAAAAAAAAAAAGGTTTGTGAAAATATTTGGTATGATTTTACTTTTAAATAGATATCCTCTGCAAACCTGCGTTTTTGGTTACTGCTCCTCTCCTATAGATCGTAGCGTGATCGTTAATAGCCTATAATTTTTCTCGATGAATGGACTACCTATTCCACAATTTTTTTTTCAATTCAGAGCAGCAGTTCCTGAGATTATAGCGTTAGACCAAACAAAAAAAGTCTTCAGCTTTATAATATTAGTATAGACTCATGGTATGGGCATGTTAAGGGGAGGGATGAGACGCATATTATAGTTAAGACAGTTATAAGTATGAAAGTAGAAGGTTGGAAGAGGAGAGGAAGACAGAAAAAATGAATGGAATGCGTGAAGAATGATATGAAAGAGAAAGGGGTAAGTGATAGCATGACGGGTGACAGGTTGGTATGGAAGAAAAAGACATGTTGCGCCGACCCCAAGTAAAATGGGATAAGGGTAGGAAGAAGAAGAAGAAGACTATGAAAGTAGTGAAACCCAATAAGACTGATTAGTTGAAGTCGCTTAAAACTATTAGCTGACGATAAGTTTATATTTTGTTTGGCAATGGCGATTGCCCTTCAACTGACTGGAGGAATAAATCGTGCAATTTTGCAATTCTATTCTAGTCTATTTAATGTTACCAGCCTTGCTAAGATGGGTATCGTCTTTAGCTTTAATATTATTCTCGTTTACCCAGAGAGGTTTTCGTTGTGGGGCCAGACTTGATGTAAGAATAATGTAAGCATTTTAGAAATAAATAAAAAATAATAAATAAATTTACTAACACGAAATCCTTTGAAATTTAAGTTTAAATAGTTGTTCATCTTTAAAAAAATATTAATTTGCAGACCTCTATTCATCGACTTTACAAAATCAAAAGAGAATCGACGAAAAAAACGAATCGGAGACAGACTCAAACAACGCGCCAAAGATTTACTAAGCATCATAACTTTGCACGAAATGTCATACTCTTTGTACGAAATGAAACCTATTTCTTACGATCTGTATATGGCGACTTTTGGAAGATCTAACTATACTCAGGTTGCTGTACAGACTTTTGAAGACGGTGTATCAGAAGAAATACAAACAGATGATATAGAATGCGAAAATAAATGGACTCAACATCCGATAGAATTCACAAATCATGACATTTGTATCAAGCAAAAAGTGGAAAGCCGAAAATACAGCAAAAATATGGAAGATTATTTAACTAAATTCACATTTTTGACAACACATAGTATAGATGTTGAAAAGAATAATGCGATTAACTTGGATGAAAATTATAAAACTGATCCGTTACGAATCTTCTTTGAACAAAAAGATGGCGTCGGGCCCAGCGAAATGATGCCATACGAAACTTACAAATCGAAATTAAAAAATAATGATTATAACGTAAATAGATTGAGCAAGTTTTTAAAGAAAATTGAAAGTAGAATAAGTAGCGTTTTGAATACAAACAGTGGCAACACAGAGCTGTCAGAATTAAATATAACGAACTACCCTTTTAGCAAAGGTTATGTTTCTATTTCTCCTAAGAATATAACAGATGATAACTTTTCCTTTTTAAACAATACAAAGATATCACAAATGTATTTTTCTGAAACGAAATCAAATCGATTAATGACTGTGCATAAGAAAGAGGATGTAGTGCTTAAAAAGTGTACGATTTGTTTATGGGATATCAGTGTTGCCACGCGTGATCCTATAAAACTACTAACAGCTATAGACAATGTAGCTAAGGGCCGATTAAGTGGAACTACAGATGGATATTTCGTAGCAGCATTGGAAGACGGGTAAGTTATATTTAATACTTGCCTTCTTTTCTTCATACGTTTTCTAAGGTATAGCTTCAACTTTCTGGCCAGCTGGCCAACTCCATGAACATTCAAAAGTGCCTTTTACTTCCGATCTTCGATAGGCAAGAAGTTTTCTATCTGTTTATAGGCTTAGCTCTATGGAAATACATAATGGATTTTAATGCGGATTTCAATCAATAGATTCACTTAACTAGCGACCCGCGAAATCTTTGAAAATCCCGGCTTTTTTTTCTACTATAATATGCACGTAATATACGTAATATATTATACGGGTGTGATACGTGACTTAGAAAAGTGTAACCCCGAATATTACGTCCCCGAAAGTTCACGTATTCAAAACATTTAACAACGAATGCACGCTACCTCGAAAAACTGGACGCCGTAGCCATCGTGATCTCGAATAAAGAAATCCCAACTACACCTGTAATCCTGGAGGTAATCAATGTGATACTGGGTCTTAAAACAATCACTGCATTCACTAAGGCCTGTTACAGAATTGGTGACAGGCCTTTATAGTGAGATGTCTTTATTCGAGATCACTATGGCTACGGCGTCAAGTTTTTCGAGGTAGCGTGCATTCGTGGTTAAGTGTTTCGAATACGTGAACTTTCGGGGACGCGATATTCGGCGTTACACTTTTCTAAGTCACGTATCACACCCATATTATACTTACCTCTTGAGTCATTCTATCGATAAAAAACACATCAAAATCCTCAAAAATCAATCATATATAGCTATCCCAATTTGTTTCATCACAGCGGGGAGTGACTTTGTTTTATACTTTGTCTTCTTCTTCCTGCCCTTATCCCATTTTACTTGGGGTCGGCGCAACATGTCTTTTTCTTCCATACCAACCTGTCACTCGTCATGCTATCACTTACCCTTTTCTCCTTCATATCATTCTTCACACATTCCATCCCTTTTTTCTTCGGTCTTCATCTCCTCTTCCAACCCTCTACGATCATACTCATAACTGTTCTAACTATATGCGTCGCATCCCTCCTCTTAACATGCCCATACCACGACAAACGATTTCCTTTCAACTTATCTGTGACATTCATTTCTCACTCTATCCATTCTAGTCACACCACACACATCCATCTTACTTTGTTTTATATACTATGTATTGATAAAAAATGTATGTATGTAAAAAAAGGCAATATTTCTAAGGATTTATAACATCTATGCAAAGTTGGGGCGGGTTATTAGTAAACAATAAAACAGTGTCTTTTGAATTTCGAATTTCAGTTCAGTACACCTTTGGGATTTGTCGGAGGAACCAACATGGCGGGAGGATGTTGCCAGTGAAGAAAAACGTACTAAATTAGTAGATGTTAATGATCGAGCACTCACAGAGGTAGAGAGAGATAGAGAATGGAATAAGAAAAATAGTAATATTGGTTTGGATGAGGTAAGTAAGATTGTTTGAAGTTTTAAGAATTTATTGTTCCGCCAGAACTTATTCATATAACTCGTTTTGTACTATTTTTGGAGATAATCTGATTTTGATGATGAAGAGTATTTTAAAAGCATTCAAGACATATTTTTTTATACATTTTTTTCGAGACAGTAATAACACACGAATGGCATCTTTATACCCAATGATGTTTTAAGTAAAAAAGTGTAGATAGGTTATATGCAGTCAAAAAGTGGCACATTAAAAGTTTGCCAATTGACAAACATGATACTGAGTATCGCGTTGACATTTGACGTTTATCTTTTTTTCACTCGCACTACTTCAGTTATGTCATTCTACTTTGACGTGTAATGTATGTGTGCGTTAGTGTGCCATTTTTGAAGATAGAATTTCGTTTGAGTAACCTATCTACACTTTTTTACTTATAACATCATTGTTTATACCTGAAGAGACAGTCTTTTTGCTGAAATGAAATAATTTTTTAGTTACAAGTACAGTTTTCATAGTTTTTTCTTATGACATACAAGTACTGAGAAGCGATGATTGGCTATTCCACTCCTAACGGGGTAAATAACATAAGGAATGACAATTTGTTTTAAAGCAAGGGACGCCCTGCAATAACACATAACTTTCGTCTACATTTTTAGCCCAGCGTACATTGCGCGCTACAGTCATGTGCGTACACGAACAGTGCTTTTAACATGAGCAATGGAGATGCAACAGATAGTATAGTTGGCTTGGAGGTGACTGGTGATCCACACTCCATCATCAGCCAAGAAGGCGGAAGACGAATTGTGGGACAGGTAACTAGTGACTTAGAATGTTGCCAAGAAAAAAAGTGCTACAATTGAGTAGAATTTGGGGGTATATCTAAATGATAAAATAATAATAATATAGCAGTTTTACCACAGTGCAACTAAATTGATTTGTTTTTGGTTGAAATGCATCGCAATAAAGATTATGGTTAACCACAAGTCTTGTGATCGCCTTAATTTTTTTATTATTTTATATTTGAAAGGCCCTAGAATATAGATATAATTATTCACTGTTTTTTTTGGTTAATTTCAGGAATTATTCAATAGCGTTACACGTTCCAACCAGATTGATGTGTTTAATTCAAATTGATGGTGTATAACAATTCTCTCTTCAGATTCTGCCACGTGTGGCTTGCAATATTATACAGGAAATTTGGTTGAAAGGTGCAGAAAAATTAACTAGAATTTAAACATTTTATTTTGATTTCAGGTCATATCTCTACAAAGTATAGGCGTGCTAACAATATGGTCAATAGTACAACAAAAGTCCAAGACAATCCCGCCAGACATCGGCAAAGCATTCTGGTCTAAAATGAAACTAGAAAAGATTCAGACAATATCTTTACTAGACCACATAGACATCCCTCTAAAAGACCCACAGAATGGCGACATAAAATCAAACTTCAATTTAAACGCAGCAAAAAAACGACTATTAAAAAGAAAGCAAGAAAAAACAATAATAAAAAAAGATCTTTCCCGCCCAAAATCAGCTGTCAGTTTCGATTTTGACAGTGACAGGCCGTCCAGTGCTGCCAGTGCGAAAATTAAAAGAGTGTTGTCATTCGAAAAAGATGTTTGTATGAATTGGGAGAATGGTGTTGTTTGTGTTGACTTAAAAGTGATGAATTGGAAAGATCGTGACCATTATTTGGTGGCTAAGAATTGTGGTGAAGTTTTGTGCTGCAAAAGGATTCTTGGAGCTGTTAAAGTGAATAAGTTTTGTATTGCAAGTAAGTACTTTTGTCTTTAGAATATAATTTGCAGAATTACCTATACAAGGTGCATTTTTAAAGCCGCAATACTTTTTAGGAGGTTATAAAATCCATACTAATATTATATATGGGAAAGTGTGTGTGTATGTGTGTCTGTCTGTCTGGCTGCCTGTTTGTACGTCTTTTTAACCGACTTCTAAAAAAAGGAGGAGGTTCTCAATTCGGATGTTTGTATTTTTTTTTCTGTTTGTGCGCGCATATCTCCGTCGTTTACCAACCGATTTGAACAATTCTTTTTTTGTTTGAAAGGGTAGACTTCCCAAATGGTCCAGGATCTGATGATGGTATCATGCCGAAATCGAGGGAAGTCGGTTTTTTTTGCAAAAAAATATCTTGGACGGCAAAACGGAGCGACGAATTGGCGTGATTTTTTAAGTGGAAGTGGAGGGAGTTAAAGCGATGGAGCGTGGCATAGGCTACTTTTTGGCTCTTTTTAACGCGAGCAAAGCCGCGGGCAAAGCTAGTCAGTGTATATCAGTTGTCTGGTTACCGTAGCACAAGCTCTGCCTAGTTTGAGATCAGATGACCGTGTGTGAGTTGTCCCAACATATTTATTTATTTAAATATCCTGTTTCAGCTGACGCATC
Source organism: Athetis lepigone (assembly GCA_033675125.1). Taxonomy (NCBI): domain Eukaryota; kingdom Metazoa; phylum Arthropoda; class Insecta; order Lepidoptera; family Noctuidae; genus Athetis; species Athetis lepigone. The sequence goes on along the minus strand of CM066220.1, from coordinate 7,448,814 downwards.
ATCAGTAACATGCATAGAAGTGTCTCCACATCGCCTGCCATACTTTCTAGCGGCCACTGACAGTGGGACCGTTAGCGTCTGTTCTTTAATTGAAAACAGGGTTCTACTTACACTGGATTGTAGGTAAGACTGCTATCTTGCTTAAACTCTTTTTTGATAGTTTTAGTAGTTTAGTATATTAATATTTATCCTTTTTTTATTTCTTAATTATCTTTTCTCATCCAGTCAGACGCATTTTTGGTGGAAATGTTTGTAATTCGCGTCTTCATTTTTTAAAGTGTATATGAATATTAATTTGACAGGTCTAAACCAATATCGTGTTTTGTCCTTTTCGTATTTAAATGAAAAGAAAAAGTAAAACTGATCTTAAATTTTGTTTCGTTTGTAAACAAGGAAATCGGTACCATTACATGTTAGCGTTTCATCAATTGACAAAGCTAATCATTATACTAGGTGTATTTTTGGTCTTGCACATTCCGCTAGGAGATGATTCTACTCATGAAAACAAACAACTTTTATTATGGAATCAACTCTGAAATTCCGAAAAAAATATCAGCTGTTTCTAACAAAAGTTCAATGCCCCCGGCCATAATGTATGAAACAGCTGATTTTTTTTTTAGATATAAAGACTTTGTTCCATATTAAAAGTTGTTTGTTTTCATGGGTAGAATCATCTCCTAGCGGGTTGGGCAGGACCAAAAATACACCAATATTATAAGATACAGCCTATCTCCTTTTACATGGAACTTGGTTAAATAATAAAAAGTTATTGATTATAATGTTACAGGAACATCCAACCTAAGACCGTGGAGAAGATTCAATCTGATCACAAGGGACGATACGTCGGTACTTATTCTACTAAGACCAAGCATCAAGAGCGGGTAAGATGTTTTTATTTAACCTTTCAACGACCAAGCGACAGCCGGCTGTCAGAATCCTATTGTCCTTCTATTGTGTCTGGAACACGTGTGTTTTGAAAGTTTAAACAGTTTTTAGATCATTATAAAACTCGCGAGTCGCGTCAAACTGTGATTGCACGATGTAGGATATAAGCACCAATTTTGGACGCTTTAAAGTCATTTTTTTAACAAATGAGTACTGACCGACTGAGACGGGTCATTGATCGGGGCGGGACCAAAGCCTTTAACAATAATAATTTAACATTAAAATTATGCTAATTACGTGGACCTATAGAAACGCAGTCAAAATTTGTTAAAAAATCAGACTACAGATTTTGCGGAATTATTTGATATCTATATCTAGGCATTAAGCGTCAAAATGCTACCCTGATCATGTTTTAATTCCTTACGATCAGATGCGAGCACATCAACCTACTACAAACTGTCAAATTACTCCAATAGATTCTCAACTTTAGACCTCAAGCATTAGGTTCAAGTTTGATTGAGATAATTTGTCAGTTTTGGGTAGCTTGATTTGCTGGTATCTGTACCTATTTTCCGTAAATAATAATTTACAAATAATTGAAGGAACTGATGGTGCGTTTCATGAGTAGCGGTGGCACCGTGAACATGGCGATAGGTTTCAATTTTGGAGAATCACGAAGAAATTTTGAAATGCATAGAGATTTCCTGGCAAGTGGAAATGTAATGGTTATCTAATATCTACTTTATTGTTTGTAGAATAGAGTAGAATATTCGTTGATTTAGAAACAGACAAACTTACTATTTTGCCATCGTAGCTTAAAAGTTGTAACTTGGTCCGACCCCTTGTTAAAGACCAACAATTAGTATGTAGAAACGGTTTATTAATACATAAACCGTTTATAAATCGTACATTTACCTATTTTTTAAGCTAAATATTAGATTCATTTGCAAATCAAATTACTTGTACGGTCAGCAAAAGAGATATGCTACCAGCCATAAGATATAGTTAAGGTTTTCTTGAACACCGATTGATGTATCCAAATGAAATTTAAATGGATTGAAGAACAAATTACTTTCTACAACATTTGAAATTTTAATTAAAATATTATATCCATTGGTTAATGAAAAAACTTTAATTGTATCTGACGGCCCTGGTAACATATCTCTTTTGCTGACTGTACATAAAATAATATCTAAAATTTTGTTCTGTGACTCTCGGTCTATACCGGAACGAATGGGAAATAAAAGGCTCAAATCGTCACGTCGTCACCATTGGGGACGTACGTAACTTTTTTCCCTATTATACCCACTGGGGACGACGAGGTGTCCCCCGTTTTGATTATTAAGACATTTGATTTTATTATTTGCAGATTTAGCTAATATTTAGTCCCGGAGACTTGCTTTTGCCGAAATATCCCTTCACTTTTTAATAAGAGACATCTAGCCCGTTCAACTAAACAGGGGCCCTAGTCTGCTCAAAGTTCAAAGTTCAAAGTTCAAATATTCTTTATTGTGGAACATAGGTTGTTGTACATAATACAGATGGTGTTAAAACATTTTAGGTCCAGCTATGTCCTACCCTTATAGGGCGTACAATAAAATGTAGGTATCTATAATAAGTAACATGCATGTCAAATTTATAATAGCATTTACATCTATACAGAAACGCATCATGACCCAGGTAGATTGTATTCTAATAGTGACTTATCGGCAAAGAAATCGTCAATGGAGTAATAACATTTATTTACTAACAGAACATGGAGTTTCTTTTTAAAAGATTTTATTTCAGTAATTACTGTTATGGGCTTTGGGATATTATTAAATATACGCGGAGCAGAGCAGAAAATGCTTTTGTGCAAGAAATGCGTCTTACTAGGAATTACGTCTAGCTTGTCCTGATGACGTGTACGCGTTCGATACTTAAATAATTCAATATTATTTTTAACAAATACTGCGACTTCAAAAATATAAAGACACGGTAATGTTAGGACGTTCATTTTTTTAAAATATGGTTCACACGAATCAGTTTTTTGTAAATTAAAAATTGCTCTGATACACCGTTTTTGAGCAACGAACGCGCGTTCTTTATCAACACTATTGCCCCAAAATATCAGGCCGTATCTAAGGTTAGAGCTGACGTAACCATGGTATGCCGTTATTAACGTTGAGAGATTAGCGATTTTTCTTAGTCTGTAAAGGGCATAAGAGAACTTGCTTAACTTTTTACAAACATGGTCGACTTGCTTTTTCCAATTTATTTTGTCATCAACGTATAACCCTAGAAATTTTGTTGTTTCTGTTTCTTATCGTCATACTTGATATTTAAAGTACCTGTGCGTCGAGTTCTTATTTTAAAATTCATTATTTTGGTTTTGTCAATATTAATTATTAATTTATTTGAATTATTTGAATTAAGCCAGTCATTTACTAATACTAAAGATTCATTAATGTCATATTCTAAATTAATCGTATTGTCATTGGTGTATAGTATAGTACTATCGTCAGCGAATAAAGTCATGTCATGGTTTATCACCGAAGGCATGTTGTTTATGTAGACAAGAAAGAGAGGGGCGGATAAAATACCCCCTTGTGGGACGCCAAGTTCTACTGTTCTGGATTCAGACGCATAAATTTCTTCTGTTTTTGTGACTATATTGACTCTCTTTACCTCTGTGATCTGTTGCCTATTAGATAGATACGATTTTATAAGACCGTATGCATTGCCTCTCACGCCGTATGCATATAGTTTTCTTAATAGAATATTGTGGTCAACACGGTCAAAAGCTTTTGACATGTCCATATACATTGCAACAGCTGGTAGTCCTTTGTCTAAATTCGTCATTATTTTTCCTAAGAAATTATATATTGCTACATTAATAGATTTATTTTTCCTAAAACCATATTGACTTGAAAAAAAATATTATAGCTTTCGAGGAATGTATACAGATTTTTATAAATGACCTTTTCCAAAATTTTGGCAAAGATAGGTAACAGCGCTATGGGCCTATAATTGCTCATATTTGTTTTGTCCCCTTTTTTAAGAACTGGCTTAATAATGGAAATTTTTAATTTGTCCGGAAATACGCCTTCTTCTATACACAAATTTGTTATATAGCTTAGGGGTTCTGATATTATATCAGCAACATCTTTAACAATTTTGGTCGTTATTCCATCATAACCGGCTGGTCATTGAGACACGATTGTAATCTGCTATTACAATCGTGTCTCAATGACCAGTTATCGGCCGGACATTTGACAACTTCAACAGTTTTTATATGGGAAATGTGTCAAATGTTTCGATCGATTCAATAAAAAATCGATCGTTGAGACAGGATTGTAATAGCAGACTAGGGCCCCTGGTCTGGTCAACATACGCAAGCACATCTGAAAGATGAGGCATCTGGGCCGCGGGCGAGATTTTTGATGGGCTAGTTCTCTTTTACCTCTAAAACATAATTTACTCCCTTCCAGTTGTCTGTGACGTCATTGTCCTGGTCTCGCATCAACCCATGTTGCCTCTTCGCCTCGCTACAAGACGAAAGCCTGGTGGAATGGGAACTGTCCTTCAGTGATATTTACGCGAAATGGGCGGGCGACGCCGCGGCGAGTGCTTGTTCTGCTGGGGATAGTACTCTGGTAAGTATAAATATATGTATATAGGAAATAGGGTAAATCTATAAGTCTACTAACTGACTTAACTGACTGCCGTGGGTGCGATTCCCAGTTTTTCGTCCAGGACAAACTTGATTGTTCTGTGGCTGGGTGTAATTTATCTATTACTAACTGTCCCCCGCGGTTTCACCCGCGTTATATCAGATTTTTAGTTACTACTCCGCTCGAATTTTACTCGAAACCATGTTTTATGTCACGTCCCACGGAAACAGGATAAAAACAAAAAAAATAAAAATAAAAAGTATTCTATGTCCGTCCCCTGGTCCTAAGCTACCTCCCCACCAATTTTCAGCCAAATCGGTTCTGCCGTTCTTGAGTTATAAAATGTGTAACTAACACGACTTTCTTTTATATATATAGAATTCTCATTACCACAGATAAGCTCTGAAAAAAAAACTGTTGGAAATAATTTTAGCTTTGACCAAGTAACTTTTTTGGGATCATAATGCCCGATATTTTCAGTGCATTATTTTGGAAAACGGTAGACTTTTTCGTGTAATATTTCACGGAAAAGTCTATCATTTCATGAAATTGTGTACCGTTTCTAATTGCGACATTTACTCCACAGGCTCTGCTGACCCCAGAAGGCGAAATCCACGTTCACAAGCTGCTGAATGAACACAAAACCAAAGAATATTTGTTACTGTTCGAGAAATACCTCGCATTATTGTAAAACGTTGCTATCGTTTTGTAATTAAGACTAACACCTGATCTCTTAGATTAATGTAGAATTTAGACTGTTGATTGTGATTTTATTCGAACTTTGTATTTGGAGAACCAGCTAAACACAAGGTCTGCTATTAGGCCCGAGTCACACCGGAATGGCAGCGGCCGGCAGCGGCCGCCAGCGTCGCTAGCGTCGCTAGAAACGAAAGGCGGGCGGCCTCGCGGCATCGCGGGCGGCCGCGGGCGGCCTCGCGATCTTTTCAAGCTTTTCAAGCGATACTAGTCTTTTAAGTATGTAGTTAGAGTTTAAAATTATTTCACACTGAAGGTGCTCGCCGCGCCGCTACCGGCCGCTGCCATTCCGGTGTGACTCCCCAACTAACAATTTAACGTCGTACAAAAGTTTAGGAAACGTTATCTTAAAACCATTGATCGTAATATCTAAGTTGTACTAACGTTATAATAACGTTTACTAAACGCGAAAATGGCCCCAGTTATACGACCAACATTATCGTTTAATGGACATACAAAAGTCGCAAGATGACTTCGTTACGTCATTCAAAAGTCGTATGAACGTGATGGAATTACCACTTTCGTCGCGCAGAAGTCGCATCATAACTTTACAACGGCTCGTTTGTTGTATTGTCGTCATACAGGTGTTTTTGAATGACTAAAACGTTTTATTTGAGTCAAGGAACGACACCTGTAAGACTTCTCTATTTTTCTTGTCAGTGGCATGTGTTTGGATTTGATTCGAGATTAGAGTGCAAAATAAATAAGTACATGGTAATAAAAGGTTTATTTAAGTTATATTATATATCTCGCTAATAACTGTATCTGTCTCTTATGCCGTTCGACCCTGTTATGACAAAACAATGCAACCCGGGTTACATCGTTTTATGGTAATACATCGTTAAATAATCTACGCGGTGTAAGCTTGGTACAGGTTCGATTTACACTTCAATAATGGCTTCCGGTGACAAAAAAACACAATTTTACACTTCATAGCAACCCAGAATTCCAATAAAATGTTCTGGCAAAACGCGGCATTCTAGATTGCAGCGTTTTGCCGTGACAAGTAAGAGGGCGAGCGGGTGAGCCGCGCACGTGTTTGTATTTTGGTAAAACATTGCAAACTTAGGTTGCATTGTTTTGTCAAAATAATAATAAACAAAACACTGCGGTTACGCGTATTGTTTGCATTACCATAGTATAAAGAAGGGGAAGTAGGCTATTTCCGGCCCAATCCGCGACATAATTGCCTACTGTGTTAGGGTTGTCACTTTTACACACGACACAATTACAATTTTCTAACTGTAAGCAGGTAAGTACTTAGTTACAATACCTACAATATTGAGAAATCGGCATAACTAAACGAATAATAAGCAATAGCAGCAAATCAATTGACAGATCAAAAGTATCTAATACATTCTATTAGGAAATTAGGCCTACCTACCTACTTCCTCATGTGTGTGACGGAAAACTAATACAACAAAAAATAAGTAAGTAGGTATCTGAACATCAAGTAAAAATTATATTCTAGATTGAGTGACTAGCTTGCCTATTTTGTTCAATAGGTAATCTGGACAGAGACAATATTGAAATCTGTTAAATAAAATAAATGATCAAAGGAAAATACATCGATGCAAGCACACGTAATATTTTATTTAAAGTGACAATCATATTATAACAAGTATCATAGCAACCAGATACCATAGATACTTCACATCCCCGGAACTTTTTAAAAGAATATTATGGCAAAATATTCTTTAATCCTAATGCTGAACTTAAATTTATTTATTTATTTTAAGTATCGGAAGATGCGTTTTACCAGCATGATGTCTTTCTTAGTAGGTGCTCCGAGGTTTCGAGATGCGACACCCAGAACATAAGAAATATCAGGCCTTGTGCCTACTGATAAATATGCCAGAGCACCCATGGCTTGTCTATATGGAAAATGTGGATTGACTTCCTCTTCCTCTGCCATCTCATTTTCTTTGATGATAGGCGTTGGTGCTGGTTTGCAATTGGACATTCTGCGAAGACGTTTTATTAGGTTGTTCTTGTGAAAACTCTAAATCGGTGAGCAGTCTGGAGATTTCATTTTTATTTGATTCATCGTAGAACATAGTCTTCGATACTCTAACATCTTTTGAAGTTATGATGCTGTTCTTCGAGGGTATGAAGATCCTGAAAGCCTTCGATGTTTCAGAATATCCCGCAAACATACCAGGAATTGCCTTTGGTGCAAATTTGTGACCTTTAATGCCTTTCATCAGAACGTAAGTCTTGCAACCGAACACGTACAAATGATTGATACATGGCTTTCTCCCAACCCATCGCTCGAATGGCGTTTGGTTCTGAATGGCGCTGTTTATACTCCTGTTTGATAGGTAGTTTGCAGTGAATACTGCTTCGCCCCAGAATTTTAATGGTGCCTGTGCGTCAATCATTATTGCTCTCGCTTTCTCCACAAGGATACGATTCTTTCGTTCAGCAACTCCGTTTTGGTTTGGAGTGTAAGGTGCGGTGAGTCGTCTCTGTATCCCACAACGTTTTAAATAAGCATCGAACTCTTTGTTCACATATTCGGTACCATTATCTGATTGTAAGAATTTGATTTTGTTCCCAGTGTGCGTTTCCGCTAACTCCTTGAACTCTTTAAACTTTTCTAAAACTTCGTTCTTGCTTTTAATCATGTAAACTCGACTGTATCGGCTATAGTCGTCTATGAAAGTAACGAAGTACTTGTTTCCGCCTACTGTGGGCGTTCTGATAGGTCCACATACATCGCTATGAACGATTTCTAAGCGTTCTGTTGTTCGTTGAGTTGTTTTCTCACGTGGGGCAGGTACTCGATGAAGTTTTGCCTGGATGCAGATTTCACAATCTGCCAAGGTTTCAGAAGCATCAAAGTTCAAGCCAAGCAAATTCTCGTTTTTGAGTGCATGTTTCAGATCTTTGGCGTTCATGTGACCAAGTTTTCTGTGCCAGTCGTAGATATTTGATGAATTCGCTTTCTTTTTAGCAGTTGATTTGGAAACAGTATCATCATTATGATTGGCCAGATTGTTGCGCTCATGTTTATGAGGTTTGATGTAATAAAGACCATCGCCTTGTTTAAATGCGGTGAGAGTTATTCCACATTTTGGATTCTTGACCGTCGCTTTGGTTTCAGTGAAGAGGACAGAACAGCCAGCATCTGTCATCTTACTAACGGACAGCAAGTTTGTGCACAGATTAGGTACGTATAAAGTGTCTTTTAGCTGTGTAAGGGCTGTTCCATTACCATTTTTTGTTACAAAGGAGACTGTACCTTTTCCTATAATCTCTGCAGTTTGTTCTTTATTTGCAAAGTTCAGTTTTCCGGATGTTCTCTCCATAGTCTTAAATAAGTCTCGTCGATAAGTCATGTGAGATGTACAACCGCTATCTAAAACCCAAGTGCAGTTTTCAGAATTTTTGTTATGTGTAAGGAGACACTGCACAGCAAAATTGTTTTTATGAGAACCGTTATTTGTATATTGTTTATTAGGCTTCTCATTGTTTTTCTTCCAGCAATATTTGGTACAAATTTTGTGAGTCTTACGTTTAAAGATATTACCACTGCGTTTGCAAATTTGACAGGACGTGTATAGGCCTTCTTCTTGAAAAGAGGATTCAGGTTCGTCGTTTTTAGTCACGTTTTGGCTATGACGTGCTTCACATTCTTCTATTATTTTATTTTGAAGCTCCTCTGGCTTCGAAAGAGTGTCTCGCGATTCTATAGCGACTCTGAAGTTCTCAAATTCCTTTGAGAGACTGTATAACATCATGATTGTTAACAAGTCCTCATTAATAGCTACGTCCATGTCTGCCAATTTGTCAACTATATCCATAAACTTGTTTAGGTGTGATCTTACATCGTGTCCTTCTAATTTAGTTAGGATTAGTTGCTTTAATAGGGATGCCCTTCGCGCAGGTCCCTTACTGGCGTACGTGTGTTTCAATTTTTCCCATAATGCTTTAGCAGTAGTGCAATTTTTAATTTGTTTAAGCTCAGAAGGAGCGATTATTAGTATGAGTTCAGATCTCGCCTGTCTATCGCCTTCTTTATCAGCCACTGCAGCATCAGTCTCGATGTATTTCCATAGTTTGTGTCGTACAAGTACAGCTTCAGCCTGTATCACCCAAGTGTCGTAGTTCTCTCTATTTAGAGGGTCAATTTTCGTGCTCGACATTTTGGGAAGGTAGGTACTTAAAATTTATTAATACGTACACGCTCTGCTACCATGTTAAATAAAATAAATGATCAAAGGAAAATACATCGATGCAAGCACACGTAATATTTTATTTAAAGTGACAATCATATTATAACAAGTATCATAGCAACCAGATACCATAGATACTTCACAAAATCGAAATGAATTGTCAAGACACCCAAACACACAGCAATACGTAGCAAACGAAACCAAAATGTTTGATAATCGCAGGAGAACGCTTCTGCGATTATCAGACATTTTGGTTTCGTTAGCGGTGTTGAAAAGCAGTGATGCGCGAACCTCGTACAGTGTTAGCCCCGACTGGCGCCATGAGAAATGCGTCGAGATTTTGTTAAAGTGTGCGTGCGTCGACGCGTAGATACTATGGCACGCACACATACAAGCCGCGCGGGGTGCGTTTGTATATGAAGTATGAAGATAACCTACTTCCCTTCTCTTTATACTATGGCATTACTTTATTGTTTGTATTACTTTATTGTGTTCACACAATTAAAAAGTCTCGAAAAAATTTGACAGCCCACCCACTCACACACCCACGCACACACACAAACAAACATACAAACTTTCAATTTTTTTTACTCTTGGTTGAGCAAAGTGTATTAAGGCCACAATAAGTCTATCTCTTCAAAATGCTGTAATCAAGGATTACGTTGTTATGTCACAACAAAAACACATGTTGACTAGCAATATGCTGTTGTAACAAAACATGTTTTTTTAATATTGTGAGGTATCTATAGCAAAAACGATTAAATTATGTTAAAATGAAAATAAGTAAATATTATGCCAAATCTGCTTAAAAAAAAACTAAATTGTTATCTATATTGGATTAAATTTGGTAGCGAGTTAAAGATTTAAACTTATAAATGCGTTTTTCTCAAAATGACGTTTTCTAGATTGCAGCGTTTTGTCCTAACAGGGCCGCGTTTAGTTCGAGTGGGTATTAAAGTTTTATGATAATATACCTATGTGTATTTATTTGAAATTTTCATTCCCCCTCTCAATTTTGTGTTTAAATGATTATATTTTTATTAATAAAAATATATTTATTTCTAAAAATGTAGGACATGTTGCTTTTGTCACACACTTATCTCTTTACGACGTTGTAAAGACATAAAGTCGTATTAAGGTTATTTCAAGACCATGCAATACGCCATGACAGCAGCTAGGTATTAAGGTTCCTCATAAATTTAAAACCCTTTTTATATTGTTCACAGTAAAAGTACAGTGCAGATTTCAAATATTTAACCATTTTTTTTTTTACTTTTCTTTTGTAAGTTCCACTACGTGTAAGTCTTCTCCACGAATTTTTACCTTCCATTTTTCGTAGCAAAAATCAAACGTTCCGTAAATATGGCGGCCTAGACGATTTAAAGTCAAAACCTGACTTAAATGCGACTACAAGTTTGATTAAAGTCAGGGCATGACAATAAACAGACATCATCAAATATATTGGTTATATTTAAGTATCAAATAAACCACCAAGTCATTTAAGAGTCTCCAATTGACCGCTGTAAAACCGGATAGTGATCGTTATATAAACGTCACTGTGAAAACGTCTATACAACTGCTACATTACATAGATGTCATATAAAGGTTTTTCAAAGACCTAATTTAGTTAGCACAATACGCTTAATGGACTATAACGTTAGTACGACTATAGCGTCATGGGCGTAGCCACACTGGGGCAAGCTGGGGCACTTGCCCCACCCTGGCTCTAACCTATTAGGTACCTAACTAAAAAAAAATTTTAAACAACAATCATTTTCCGTAAGAAATTTACACAATAAAAAAAAATTGTCGACAAAAAAAAAGTGCGATCAAAACAAAAAGCGCGCACGATTGACCGAACGCGCGCATCGCAGTAGCCTTTTGAAACAGAGCCGTATTACTGCAGATAAATACACACATCAACATGGTCTAGGGATATTTCAATTAAACTTAAATAACTATAATTCTATTCACTTTTTGTAAAGACATCTATACATTAAAATTAACCTTGTTTAATAGCCTATCTAATCTGATAATAAACTTTTAGATAAAGTATAAAATTTAAAAGAAACTTAGAAGAAGGAAAAAACTCAGACAAAATTTAAATCTTGACTTTATTTTTGAAACATCAATACCTAAACGACACAGCTATTTTGTTTATAATAATTGATGAAAACTTTTATGATAAAACGCGGGGCAAGCTCCGCACCGCAGGACCCCTCCTGACGCAGAGGTCCCTATACCGAAGCCGGGGCGTCCTGCGGACTCTCCGTCCGCATACCGGCCCACCGTTTTGCTCGACGAGGCGGCCAAGCTCTTGGAGAGAGTGATTGCAAGTCGTCTCGTCGAGCGACTGATGCGGGTGAGGCCGGATCTGGCGGACGGCCAGTTCGGCTTTCGCAGAGGACGCTCCACGGTGGACGCCATCATGCGCGTGCGTCCTCACGACAGGGGATGCGGTGGCACAGGGCAGGGTCGTCTTGGCGGTGTCTCTTGACATCGCCAACGCTTTCAATACCCTGCCTTTTGGGGTGTATAGGGGCCGCCGCATTACGGTATCACAGGATGACGGCCTACCTCTGTCGTGTGGTCGAGGCCTATCTGACGGACAGAGCCGTTATCTACCCCGGTCACGAGGGAGTGTCGAGTCGACGAGGGATGTCATGCCGTGTTCCACAGGGATCGGTCCTGGGACCGCTCCTGTGGGATCGGGTACGACTGGGTGCTGTGCGCCGAACTTCTCGAAGGCGTCAGCGTAGTGTGCTACGCTGACAACACGCTAGTCCTAGCGCAGGGAGGGTCGTTCCAGGCGGCGGCCGACTTAATATCGAGAGGTGTTGCGACAGTCGTGGAGAGGATCCGGCAACTGGGACTTGAGGTGGCCCTGCTCAAGTCCGAGGCCATGTGTTTTCATGGCTCTCGGCACCGGCCACCTCCGGGGTCTCAGAAAGCGGTAGGAGGGGTTCAAATCGGTGTCGAGTCGACGATAAAGTACCTGGGACTTGTCCTCGACAACCGGTGGAACTTCACGGAGCATTTCCAACGTTTGGGCCCCAAACTGGCGAGGGCTGGAGCTGCCCTCAAACGGCTCCTGCCCAATCTCGGTGGCCCAAACGCCTCCTGCCGGAGGCTCTACGCGGGGAGCGTGCGGTCCATGGCCCTCTACGGGGCTCCGGTGTGGGCGCCCAACCTAGCCACGGCTCCGGCCCGGCTTCTGAGGGCGTCCCAGAGGGTTACCTCCTTGCCGGCACTCCGCCGTGGGATCTGGAGGCAACAGTCCTTGCACACACGTACGAGTGGCGCGTGGAAGTGCAACGCCAGGGCAAAGTCCCGCTGCCGCGAGTTATCGCGGCGCGACTCACGGAGCCCCGGCGATATCTTATGGCGGAGTGGAGACAGCGACTGTCGCAACCTAGTGCTAGGCACGCCGTAATAGCGGCGGTAAGACCCCTCTTTGAGAAGTGGCTGGAGAGGCGCCACGGCGCTCTCACGTTTCGCTTGACACAGGTCCTCACCGGACATGGTCAGTTCGGGAGGTTCCTGTGTCGGATTTGGGCGGAAGCGACGCCTGGGTGTCACCACTGCAGCAACGGTCGCCTGGAGGACACGGTCGATTACACTGTGGAGGTGTGCCGCGCATGGGCGCACCACCGACGTGTCCTCGTAGAGGCGATCGGCGCGGTGACCTCTCGCGCCCGGCGCTGGTTCAGGCCATGCTGCGGGGCGAGACGGAATGGGATGCCGTCGCCTCCTTCTGCGAAGCAGTTATGCTGATGAAGGAAGCGGCGGCGTGTGAGAGGCAACGACGAGCCTCTCGCCCCGGACTAAGACCCAGGCGAAGACGTCGAGAGTCGCAAGACGACTACCGGCCACCGTAGGCGCGGTTCTGCGGATGGCGAGCGATGGGTAGCTCGCCGCCCGGCTAGGACCAGGACCGCGACGACGGCGCGTTAGTGTTCCACGCGCGCCTCAAACAGTAGGAGTCAGCACAGGAAGGGGCCCTACAGGGCCAACACCTGCCGGGGTTGCGGAATGTTTATAATAGTTACCGTGACCTTGGAACATAAATAGCAATCGAAGAAACATGAGTGGATTTTAGTCAGTAAGAGTCTGACACGCCCTCCCGCCGCACCCAGGAGGGAGCACTCATTGGATGATTTTCCACTCACCAAAAAAAAAAGAGGCTCTAGCACCTCATCTCGGTATTTCTAGCAGTTATTTCAATTCAAACCATAATCGTGCCACCTTGATATGCATGAACTTGTTGTGGATGCTGCAGTCGTTTCCAACGTCCAGGTTCACCCCAAACGCGTACTCTTCGCGAATCATTATGAAATCCAAACCTGGATTTATCAGTGAAAAGCACAAGTGACCATTGAGAATGGTTCCAGTTTTCGTGTGCAATAGCCCATTGTAATCTTCTTCCTCGATTGCCTCTCCTTAGCGCTGGTACCCAAAGTAGCCTACGAGTACGTAGGTTGACTTCATGCAGTCTTCTTAAAGTTTGACTGCTTACCAGCAAACCATACTCTCTGAATGTCTCTCTCGTTATGTGAAATTTGTACCTACTTTACTTAGGTATTTAGAGAGGATTTTATTATTCTATATCTCGGGTCCAGAGCGTTCTGGCGCGTCCGCTCTGCTCTTTTTCTAGCACCGCTCATACACTCACTTACACTCTTGGTCAATACTTTTATAAAGATTTGTAGAAACTAAATATTACATTACAGGCGCACAGCCCAAACGACTCAAGTTATAAAAAAAAGACGGGTTGCACTCTGGGAGTGCCGGCAGAAGTGAAAACTTGATTATTAACGTTGAGCATGTTTGATATTTTGGAATGGTTAGGGAATAATTTTGCACCAATTGCTTTATCAGTATAAAAGCACTATCATTTATGTGGTAGAATACAATATTCATTTATTGCGCTATCGTACACAAACATGACAATTTATATTACATTAAAAATTTAACACTTTAAAACTATTACAATTATTTTACATTAAAAAGTTTATCTCTCCGAAAAATCAACTTTCATCCATAATTTCAACTAACAGAAAAAGTGCTCAACGCCGCTAAAGAAGTTTTCACTTCAAAAATTATTGCGGGGGGGGGGTAGGTTGACTTCTGCCCCATCCTGAGCCCAAGGCTGGCTACGCCCATGTATAGCGTTGTCGTACAAACGTTTTAGCTAAGACTGTAATACAACGTCGTTTAGTTTAGTCTTACCAACGTTGCTAAGACCAGCTTATTATGACATATTTGTCGCACGACTAAAAAGTTAAATTAAAGACGTCTAAAGGACCTCGTAGTCATCTCACTATCATTATAAGACTGCTATCCAACTTTATGTCGTATAAGTCAAGACTTATATGACGTTTTTGTTTGTTGGGTCGGGCCTTACAATTGTGTCTCATTGACCAGTCATCGGCCAGATATTTGACAACTTTGACAGTTTTTGTGTGGGAAATGTGTCAAAAGTTTGACGTTACACGTCAAAAATCGATCATTGAGACACGATTGTAATAGCAGACTAGGGCCCCACCTGGGGCCCTAGTCTGCTATTCAAGTCTGTTATTGCAATAATATACTTAGCGGTTCAATGGTCGATTTATGACGTGTAACGCTAAACTTTTGACAGATTTTATCCATACAAAAACTGTCCAAAAAATATCCGGTCAATAACTGGACATTGAAAGACGATTGCAAACTTAAAGGAAATGGTAACATAAAACACAAACAAAATAATTACAACAAAATAAATTATACTCGTAGGTATTTACAATAACAACAATATAAACTAAAAACTAATTTTTCTTCTTCTTCCCTTTCTCGCTGTAACTCTTCTTCCCCAAAACCTTTCTGATCACCGTCCTAATCAGGAACTTAGCGAGCGCGATGAGCACGGCGAGCACTGCAAGCACCACGAGCACAAAGTCGAGCATCCAGCGCTCGTACCAGCTGTACTGGAGAGATGGCGAGCGGAGGTGGTATGCTCCTGGAAAAACGATATGAATAACATCATTTGCAAGAGTTTTTCCGTAGTGCGTGATGGCTTAGTGGTTAGTGCGCCCGTTTCTCATGTAAGATGTTGTGGGTTCTAATCCGGGCAAGTACCAATGTCTATGTTTCAATTCACACGTACTTAAATAAATAAGTAAATATCTTGGGACAAGTCGCACACGGTCATCTGATCCCAAAATCACACCCAGACACAGAACCAACAATCATGCTCATCACACAAAGTTTGTCCTGGGTGGGAATCGATCCCACGACCTCCGGCTTAGCAGTCCGGGGCACTAACCACTAGACCAACAGGCCCACTAAACTTACTTATGTTTATCTTGGACATAATATGCTATCCCAATTAGGCTGGTCAGACTTTCTGGCTTCTAACGACCCGTAATGACTTAAATATTTATGAATGCCAACCGAGAATCACGGCTCACGTCCGAACCATCAGATATTAGTGGTAAAGCCGGGGTGTCGGAATGTTTATAATAGTTGCCGTGACCCCGGAACATAAAGGGCAACCGAAGGAACATGAGTGGGTTTTAGTCAGTAAAAGTCTGACACGCCCTCCCGCCGCACCCAGGACGGAAGCAGTCATTTGATAATTTCCCACTAACCCAAAAAAAAAGTGTTAGTGGTGAACTCAGAAAGTAAATATGAATTATTGTAAAATTAACGCTTTGGTATTTGCTTGGTTTTTTAACTAAGATGGTGGTGATTATAATAATGATGATGAGACAAACCTTTGGTTTCAATGGCGAGTTTCACGTAGAAGGAGATCAGATCTGACGGAGGCAGTGGACGTGCGCGGAATATCTTTGACAAGTACTGCGCTTTGTTGTAATACCTGGAATATCACACAACATTCTAAATTTAAAGAGATACACGGAGTTTTAGTTGGTTGACTAGTCCAGTGGTCTCGTGGTTGCGAAACATTGCAGTTGTGCGTATCCTGGGTCTGGTAAAGTGATTTATGGGTTTTTGTGCACACATGGCTCGTGTCTGTGGCGCCACCGCCACACGGAATAAGTTAGCTCCGTACAAATAATTTGTTAAAAATATCTAATCAAGCAATTAAGTATAAAATCTTAGTGAAACGGGTTAATAATCCCACGTACCATCAGTGCAAGTGTTATCCAGCAAAAAACTTAAGTGTTATTCGGACAAACCCTATTTGAAGTGACAAAGTGATAAATCAATATTAAAGACATCATAGAACCAGTATTTAACGTGGACTAAACTTACTTACGACCCACAAGACTAAACCCATACAAACAGTGGAAAAAAGTGACTATTTTTATTAAATTCTATGATAACATGATCAAGTGAGTCCGTTTTTTATTCAAACTTTGACAATATTGACATCACAACCATCAAATCTCGGGAAGGAAGCGACATCTAGCGCAACTATTTGAAACTGCTTAGCGTGGCAGCTAGCTCGCATCACGAAACACCACAAGATGTTAACATCAATGATCAATCAACTATAGCGACATCTAGTATCTTAAAGGAAAAACTGCACCACATACGTCACCGCACCAAGAGATCATCGATTTCGCTTATTGCCTTAAGCGCTGGTGTGGTCGACTGGATATATAGGCTGCGTGATAGCTAGTGTCTGTAGGTTCGAACCCCACTGGGGAAAGCACTTTTTGTGATTATTTAATTCAAAATCTGAACATATAGAGAAGTATAAAAAAATATCAGAAATGGATTTTCTAAGCAATATTACGTTTAGAAGACCTAGAACGCAATCAGACACTAAATTGGAAGATGACAGTATAGCACAATCTGGAACGTTAAACTACACTGCTAATAGCATGCCAGAGGTATCTGACGATGAGGACGACCAAATAAAATCACTAAAGGAACAAGTTGAGACATTATCAGCACAGTTACATAGCGCATACAATGAAATAGATAAGTTATCTCTAGTAAATATTAACCTAAAACAATTAAATGAAGAATTAATAAAAAAAAACAGTCTGTACAAAAAAAATGCAAATAGCCCAATCAAAAATAAGACTCCGAAAAAACAATTAACTAGTAAAAATAAACAAAACTTTAAGGAAGCAAGTAACACTACTCTGTCAAATAAATCTACTTCAAAAGAGAACACAGGACGAGAAGCATTAAACAAGTGCAAGAAAAGCATTGATAAAAATGTCATAAACTCCGAAACAACAACACCGAACAACAAAAACAGTAATAATATCGGAAACTTTTTGTATACCCAGTTTCCTAGCTTTAGTCCTTCAGAGGATAATAAAGACAAAGAAAAAATGTGCATATTAAGTACAAATAATAAAAATCACATCTTCTCGATAGCGACTACAACTTTCCAAAATAATAACATATGCCATTACGTAAAACCAAATGCTAGTACCGAACAGCTTTTAAATGGGATGAAAACCAAGTTAAGCGACTTTAAGACAAGTGACTTCTGCATTGTATTACTCGGTGAGGAAGACTTCATTTCAACACAAAATTATCACAGGATTGTTCAACATATAAGAGACGTTTTAAAGGAGATTCAGCATACTAATATAATTATTTGTTTACCAACTTACAAGTTTGGGAACTTCACTAGTTTATACAATCAGAGAGTTGAGACATTCAATAATTTATTATACTGGGACATCCAGAATCACGGACATGCATATCTACTGGACAGTAACCGCAATCTCAAATGTGACTACAGTATGTTTAATAGACATACATCAATAAATAACTTTGGACTAAGCACTATATTTAATGATTTATTGACATTAATTAACGACGTTAAACGTAACGTTAATACTGACATCTCACCCGATATAGAAAATTATGATGAATCTGTGACAACAACCGATTTTTTTCGTGACTAGCCACTTATACATTCTACATCAAAATATTGCAGGCTTATTATCAAAGTCTGATATTTTTACGATCTGCCTTAACGAACTGAAAGAAAAGAGTATAAATGCCAACGTGCTGTGCATTACCGAGCACTTCATGATGGAAGGCTATGAGGATCAACTCAATATACCTAACTACTCTCTAGCAGCATGTTTTAGCAGAAAAGACAGTAAAAGAGGAGGTGCCTGCATACTCGTTAGGAATGGCCTGCGCTGGAAGGAACTACCGCGTATATCTAAACTATCAACTTGTGGTATATTTGAATGTTGTGCTATAGAGCTGAGTGACTATAAGACTGCTATTGCCTGTGTATATAGAGTACCAAAATTAAGTAATCTAAACGTGTTTTACGAGAAACTTGAACTGTTGTTAAGAGAGCTAATGAAAAAATGTATAAAAAATATTATTGTTACAGGTGATTTTAACATTGACGTAATGAAAAAAAATTGTCAATCGTTGGAATTTCAGAATTTATTACTAAGCTGTAATTTAAAACTGGCTATCAATCAACCCACACGTCTAAAAAGTCAGACCTGCATCGACAATTTTGCGCATAATTTTAGTCAACCCTGTAAAGCCACGGTGCTTGAACTAGCTCTATCCGATCATACAGCCCAACTACTTAAGTGTCCAATAGAAACATTAGGTTGTCTAAATAGGTGGCGAACAGCGAGACGTGATTACAGTAAGGAAAACATCAAAAAGTTCAAAACATATATCGGTAGTTTGTCTTTCTCTGACGTATATCAGTCTACTGACGCAAACTCTGCCTACAATGCTTTTATTGACATTTTTAGTTTACTCTACAATCAGTGCTTTCCTAAAATCTTTACTTCAGTCAATATGAATAGAAGAAGTAAGTGGATATCAAAAGGTATTAGTTTGTGTAGCAGGAAAAAACGTCAACTATTGTGGCAATACAGACTAAAACCCGGACCGCATAATAAAAATATCTTAACTAATTATTCAAAACTATTAAAAAAAATTATAAATCTAACAAAACGGGCACAGAACGACCACAAAATAAATACATCTAAAAATAAAAGTAAAGCAACGTGGGAAATAATTAATGAGTATAAATTGAATGCACCAAAAAATTATATAACTAAACTTATAGTTAATGATCAAATAATAAAAAATCCTAAACACATTGCTAATTTTTTTAATGACTATTTTGTAGATAAGATACAACCGTTAAGACATACAGAGGTATCAGTAACTAAACATATTCCGGCAAAAAAAGACTCCATGTTCATGGCACCCTCCCTACCACAAGATATTGTAAAGATAATTTCAGCTCTGAAGAATACTAACAGTGTGGGTCATGATGGGATCTGTACCAAAATAATCAAAGAAGTTCCTTATGAAATATGTGGACCATTAAATCATGTGATTAATCTAAGCATTAGTGAAGGCACGTATCCAGATGCTCTTAAAACAGCCATCATTAAACCAACGTACAAAAAGCAGAACAAAGAGCTAATGGAAAACTACAGACCTATTGCGCTGATACCGGTATTTGCTAAAGTATTTGAAAAGTATTATTATAAAGAATTATACGCGTACTTGGAAAAACATAACATATTGTGCGATGAACAAAAAGGGTTTAGGAAAAATAAAAACATTAATATGGCTGTATATGACTTCCTACATGTGGTATTAGAAAATATGGATAAAAGAATGCCAGTGTCATCAATATTTTGCGATATGACACAGGCCTTTGACTACATCCAACATAATATCCTTTTCAAAAAACTTGATGCCTATGGGTTAAGAGGTAATATTCTAAAACTCTTTGAATCATATTTGAGTAACCGTAAGCAAATAACGCAAATTAGTAGCATTAACGCGAAAAAGGTAGAACAAGTATTTTCATCGGAAGAACGTAGAGTAGTCTATGGAGTACCACAGGGAAGCGTATTAGGACCGCTTCTCTTCATTCTCTACATTAATGACTTCCCTAGAGCCACGATATACCCTATGACCCTTTTCGCAGACGATAGTACAGTCACTGTAACATGTAAATACCGAGACACGTTCGAAACAGACATAAACGATGCTCTTATTAAAATTATTGAATGGTTAGACAATAATAATCTAAAAATAAATATAAATAAGACCCTAATTATCAATTTTAATCAACGTTTGACATCTAAAAATCTTGACATTAATTATAATAATACAAAAATTGACGCAGTAAATACGACGAAGTTCCTAGGTCTAACATTAGATAGTGCCCTCAATTGGAAGGCCCACATAGAGACGCTAAGCAAACGATTGAGCAGAAGTTCATATGCCTTATATACTCTATCTCGAAACCTCAGTAGTGATGCACTCCTTACTGGTTATTACGGACTCGTTGAATCGGTTCTCAGATATGGTGTAATTTTCTGGGGCAACTCTACTGACAGGGAAGTAATATTTAAGGCTCAGAAAAGGTGTTTGAGGGCAATGTTTCATTTAAAAATAACAGATAGCTGTAAACCCTATTTTAAACAATATAAGATTCTGACTCTGCCATCTTTATATTTATTAGAAATACTTTTATTTACTAGGTCAAACCCTTACCTATTTCCAAGTGTTGCGGATACGTTCCCTAGAAACAGGCGTGATAATAGCAGACTATGCTCGAAATCGGCTAGCACGGCACTTATGCGCAAGAGTGTCTTATGCATGGCACCTACCATATATAATAAACTCCCTAAGGGTTGGAAAGATTTGAGGTTTGCTGAATTTAAATCTAGAATTAAATCCATGCTAACTGACAAAGCTTATTATAGTGTTAATGACTTTTTACAAGATAAATTATGAATATATTGTGACTAATTATATTGGCAATCATTAATTCTTATTATATGTAATTTCTAATTTAAATTTGAATAATAATAATTCTCGAATACAATTAATCAAATCAAACAATGGATTGCACGTCATTGATTATGACAAACATGTTGGAATCAAATTTTATTGTAACATCTTGCATGCTATTGTATGTACACACATGTTTATGCAAATAAAAGTATCTTTATCTTTATCTTTATGGCTTCATTTGGCGTCTGAAGCACAGAAGCAAGTAGTACTTAATAAATAAATAAATAAATAAATATCCTGGGACAACTCACACACGGTCATCTGATCCCAAACTAAGCAGAGCTTGTACTATGGTAACCAGACAACTGATAAATATACTTATATAATTTTTAAATACATACATATTATAGATAAAACACACCCAGACACAGAACAAACATTCGTGCTCATCACACAAAGTTTGTCCTGGGTGGGAATCGAACCCACGACCTCCGGTTTAGCAGTCAGGGTCACTAACCACTAGACCAACAGGCCCGTTAATTTATAAAACATGACCAAAAGTTAGCAGTGCGTGCCTTGGTAATAAAATCTCAGCTTGCCTGTATAAGAGATATTATTATATGTACATATATTCTGTTATCCGATATGGTATAGTCGTGTGGGGAAACTCTTCCCAAATATCTAGAGTGTTCATGGCTCAAAAAAAATGTATTCGTGCAATTTACAATTTACAATGGTCCGACTCTTGCAGGCCTATATTCAGATCGCATAACCTTTTGACTGTCCCCTGCATTTATATCTATGAAATTGCTAGGTTCGTAAAGTCTAACATGGTACTGTTTGAACGAAATGATAACAGGAATAAGCGAAAAGTTACACATTTAGATTTTGAAATGCCCATTCCTAGGCTAGAACTCTTTCGGCGGAGCTGCGTTTACATGGCTCCACTAATTTTTAATGCCCTCCCTAAAACAATTACGCAACTGCCCTTCAGGAAATTTTGCGTGATGTTACGAAAGTGGTTGGTACAAGAATCTTTTTGTACAATTGATGAATTCTTTAAGAAATATAACTGTAAATTTTATAGACATAAATAAATTATCAACTTTTGACCTATTTTTATACATGCATGCCGTAAACTGGCCGAATATGTGAAACATATCCATTTAATTTTAAGATCTGTAACCACCATACTTGATGCAATAAATGATTATGATTATGATTATGAGACAGATAATGATAATCACAACGATAATAAGAGATGGTGAAAGAGAAAAGAGAAACCCTGCCATGTGCTTCCCAATTTTGATCACTCCAGCCAAAAATATCAGTAATTCTGGATACTTACCTGTCATTACTAAACATCTCCTTCAAAGCCACCCCCAACTCCTCAGCCACATCATCACTGAAGTCCACCCTTAGCGCATACCCAGCCCGTCTGGCGCGCTCAGCATTTGCCGGCTGGTCTCCGAAGATCGGAACTGCTAGGAGGGGCACTCCAGCGTGAATGGCTTCCAGTGTGCTGAGGAGGCCACCGTGGGTTATGAATAGGCGTACGTTTTTGTGGGCTGGAAGATTGAGAGGTGTATCATCAGATCGGGCGTACGTTCAGTTTTGAGGAGACGATTTTCTAAAGTATTATCTCAAAAGGTGTTTTTTTTTATTCTAGTTGCTTCGTCCAGTTATTGGGCAGCTTCTCGCATAGCCTTTCACACTTTTTCTCTGGCCAATTTCAAAATAAATTATCAGAAGTCTCGCAGATGCGTTAATTCTTGAGATAAAGTTGATAGTCTCATATGCTCATAACAATAAATCGGCGCCTTCCTCCGCCACGTGTTTCGAATACTTCAACAAACCGCAAATTTAGGTTAACTAACCAAGTACACTAGGCTGCGGCAGCCAGGGCCGCACGTGCACGTTGGGGGGCAGGCCAGTGAGCGGCTCCTCGAACTTCCACAGCACGGTGTAGGGCAGCGAGCCGAACAGCTGCAGCAGCGCGGCGCGCACGCCCGGCTTCAGCGCCGCCGAGCGCAGCACTGAGCCCATGCTGAAGTATATCGCGCCTTGCGGGGAGCCATCGAGGAGCTCTTGCAAGTCCTGATACAAAGAAAAAAGAGTTTTTATAAGTATATCTTGGACATCCATGAAGGCTTTGTCTTATCTGAAGTTGCCAGTCAACCCTGATCTAACGTGGTGATCAATATTCATGCTTTTTGGAAATGTCCTAGCCTGCAGTGGGATTAAAAGCTGGTATTTTCAGATGGAAAATAGAAAATATCATGAAATACCTGGACTTATAAGTAGTGGGAGTTAGAACACACAAACCTGCCTTAACCAAGCAAATCTTTTCCTCTTTATAACGTGATCGTGACTTGTGGTGTGCATGAGGAGACCTTTGCTTTGCAATAGGTCAATAATAGGTAATGCGGCTCGAAGAACCACAAATAAATTTGTGTGCAGTTGTTAAAACTAATGTTTTTTCTAACATTTAAATTTATAGAGAACCTTTGCACAACACACTCTGTGTCTTACATTGTTGGGAACTCGTTATGATCGATCAGCCCCCTTACCATGACGTTTAAAGTAAGATTGTTTTATTCCTATTCAGGAGTGTGCAAGTGACAGCGTTAGACACGTTGTCTAGCGCCGTCTCTTTCCCACTGAAAGTAATGTCAAAATAATACTGCTAAGGGCTTGTGGTAGGCCCCCAGTGCTAAATGCGGGGCGCCTTTCGTGTAAGAGGTTGCGTACAAGTATGAATGTGACTTTTTCAATTCATATTCACTTTCTATAGTTTATTTGGACACCCTTTCGTAGAACTTTGGTATGTGTTACGAGTGGTCAGAAGCCAGAAAATCTGACCAGTCTAACCAAGGGTATCGTGTCTTCCAGTGTCCAATAACTGGTTTGTGGAGACCTGATAGGCAGTTGTTTCTCGTAAAGCACTGATATCCAGCTGAATCTGGTGAAGCTGAATGCCAAACCCTACATAGGTGGGGAAAGGCTACATAATGGGATGAGTGGTGTAAATAAATTATTCCACCGTACCTTAGGCAACGGATCTGGATCATCATCAATATGATAGCCAGCTATATTAACAACATTCGGCGGCAGGCTCAGGGCATGTCCGATGGACTCGTGGGAGTTCACCAGGAGAATAGAAACGTTATTGTGAGCCTCATGGAAGGGAGGTAAGGGCACTCCTCGCTCGGCTGCTAAAGGTCCGTAGATTTCTTCGTAGAGGGCCGCTTGGCGGTACTCGTCGAACCTGAAGTATGAGCACAGGTATGAGGGAGAAAGATAAGACCATGTGTGTAGGAAGGAAAGTTAAAATGTGTTTAGAGAAATATGTAAGGCCTCTTTTTGACGACAACGGGTCGATTTTGATAACGAGCTTCGGATCCGCAGTGTTCAATAGGTTAGCGTGGGTGTTTTGTACGAGGGACGTCTCCGTTGGAATCTTGCAATAAAATTAAACGTGTCGGCCCTTACCCGTTGCCAATAACGGTTGTCAATAACTACTGAATTTTAGTAGAACATTTTTAGTGACTTAATTTGCTGGTAACCAGTAACCAGTAAAAACAATCAAAACAACCGCTTTGTGAAAAAAACGAGTTCAATTTTAGCCCCTTATGTCAAATTTATCATCAATATTTATGCGGATATAAAATAAAAACTACTGCAGAATAATGAGCGTAAGAGAATAAAAGCAAAGTTTAACGGAATTAAGAAAAAAACTGTGAAAAGCTTTTAAATTGGAAATTATTCAAAAAATGGTAAAACAGCTTACCAACTGCAAGCACCAACTCACCAGCTATCCACAGTCATAAGCATATAAAACAGGCCGTTCAGCCACCGCCCGCCCAGGCTCATGGGTACTGAGGCATCATTGAACTGCAATGGAACCGTGCAGATGGACCGCACCTCATCCACCAGAGCCTCTAAGTTCGCATGAACCCCTATCGAGCTGAGCAGGATCCAGAGTATTTGAAGTACAGCTGCGTAGCTATAAATGAGAGTTTGGTTAATATATCTGTAATAAATGCGGTGGATGTGAAATCTTTAAATGACTTCTCCCGCCCTGGGCGGGGCGGTAGGGTGTGTAAGACTTTTACTGACTAAAACCACTCTTGTTCCTTCGGTTGCCCTTTATGTTCCGGGGCCGCGGTTACTATTAGAACTAGCTCTAGAGGGCCCCGTTACGTGCTGAATGCTTTTTGAGTAGCGCGTTGAACAAAACGCGCTGTCGACACGGGCCTGGTCCTAGTTGGGCGGCGAACTACCCATCGCTCTCCGTCCGCAGGCATAAAACTGTTGGCCCTGGTTAACATTTGTAAATCTTCGACAGTCGTTACGGGTAGTCAAAACCAGAAAGTCTGATAAAATCAGTCTATCGTGTAATGGTTGTCGAGGTCTGATTGGCAGTTATTTACATGATCTTAACCGCTGGTCCACACGCCATTATAGCCCCTAATGGCCCAATTTTAGGATTTAAAATCCGACTTACCCAGCTTCATACTCATTAATAAACCACGTAGATATCACAGCATCAAACTGCTGTTCCACCAACACCTTCCTGAGCTCTGGGCTCTCTGCAGCAGTCCTGGAGACGTTTCTGGCGAATGTCCTAATGGCAGTTATACCTCGTGAAGAAGAATCCAACATGTCCACGGCTGTGGATAAGATATATTGGAGAATTATGATTTAGCTGAATCAGGTGAGACAGGAAGCCTAATAAGGTAGTTTGAAAAAAGGTTAGGAAGATGATGATGATAATCCATTTGAAGATGATTTAATTTGTCTAAAAGAGTAGTTTATATCAACTATGGAAGCCGATTATTCCTGATGACGAGGTGTCCACCTCTCAAGTTTGGTTTTGGTTCAGGTCTGTCAAATCTGACTCTTTTAATTCATATTGTATTTACGAAACATTTTCTTGGACGTCACAGACATCGGTGAAGGAAAACATCGTGATGAAATATACTAGGTGTATTTTAGGTCTTGCTGATTAATACATAATGGTCGGGAGGGCATTGAACTTTTATTAGAACAGCTGATATTTTTTTCGAGATTTCAGAGTTGCTTCCATAATAAAACTTGTTTGTTTTCGTGGGTAGAAGATCGTCTCTTAGCAGGTTGAGCAAGACCAAAAATACACCTAGTAAACTTATACTGGAACTAGCTTTTGCCCGCGACGTGTCCGCGTGGAATAATAGTTCCCGTTCCCGAGGGATTTCCGGGATGAAAACTATCCTATGTCCTTTCTCGGGTCCCAGACTATATCGGTACCAAATTTCATTACAATCGGTTCAGTGGTTTAGGCGTGAAGAAGAGACAGACAGACAGACAGACAGACAGAGTTACTTTGGCATTTATAATATTAGTACAGAGTACAGATTAAGCCCGAAATCACACTTACTATATGAGAAGAGGCCTTTGCCTTGCGGTATTAATAGGCTGGCATTTTTTTATATGAGATGAAATCCATACTATACTAATATTATAAATGGGAAAGTGTGTCTGTCTGACTGTATGTTTGTCTTTCTTTCACGGCAAAACGGAGCGGCGAATTGACGTGATTTTTTAAGTGGAGATAGTTGAAGGGATGGAGAATAACTTAGGCTACTTTTTGTCTCTTTCTAACGCGAGCGAAGCCGCGGGCAAAAGCTAGTATTAAATATTCGTATTGAGACTCGTACCTTCAATAATAGCTCGAGTGGCGGAGAGGTCTATAATCGTCAGGTTCGCTTGGACATTGTTCTTCTTGAATGGAGTTGCCCACGTCACCTAGATTTATTTTTATGGATTAGTGCTTAGTCAGCCGATTTAAAATATATACGGGCAGACCCAGCAAATGTTGCAGACGCAGAACCAGGTCTTGTTCTGTTTATAAACCATTCAGCAACCCATAACGTCATCCATTTCGGTCCAGACCTTTAGGAGGACTCCCACCTAAGGAACAATCACAGGTCGGGGTTGCGGAATAGTTCTAATAGTTACCGCGGCCCCGGAACATAAAGGGCAACCGAAGGAACAAGGGTAGGTTTTGATCAGTAAAAGTCTGACACTCCCTCCCAACCCGCCTATGGCAGGAGAAGTCATTCGATGATTTTCCATCCACAAAAAAAAAGGAGAAATGCTAGCAAGAAAATGGTTATTATGTCTTACAAAAACATTATTTCATGCCAATCGATCCTGTTTCTAATAAAAACAAATAAGAGTTATTATTTACTAACTTCATGTCCAGCTTTCAACAGTGCCTGTACCACTCCATTAGATAGATGATCATGGCTCTTCGTGGGCGCAGGGAATATGCACAGGATCTTATAACAGAAACCACTGGAGATGAATAGCAGTAGGACTGTAAAAACCTTCATGGTTGTATTATTTTACTCAGTTTTCAAATCTGTGAAATAATAATAAAACGCTATTATATATACGGTTCAACCAAGTGAGTATCATGGTGGCCCAGTGGATAAGACCTGCCTCTCGTGCAACAGGTTGTGGATTCGAATCCTGGCAAGTACCCTTATGACTTTTTCAATTCATATATATGTGCTTTCTAAAGTTTATCTTGAACTTCACTGACATCCTGTGCCTCGGAAAGCACGTAAAGCCGTTGGTCCCGGTTGTCATTCATAGAGCTTTGACGGTCGTTACGGGTTGTCAGAAGCCAGAAAGTCTGACCAGACTAACTAAAGGGTACCGTGTGGCCGGGTTATTAGGTTTTGGAGGTCTGATAGATAGTTGCTTCATGGAAAATTCTGGTATCCAGCTGAATTTGGTGAAGCTGGAAGCCGACCCTAACATAGTGACGATGATGATTATACGGTTCAACCAAATTGGTTGAAGCCATGAAGTACTTCGGTAGAAAAGAGCAAATTTATTTATTTATTTATTTACACACACAACCTTAAATCTACCATTACAGGACATGCCTAATGCGGCAGATAGGTATTTATTATTTATAACAAATAAACATAAAATATTAACATATACTATAGTACCTAACTTAATTCGTAACTTATCACCCTTATCAAATGTTCAGCTAAAGTCTATTTATATAAATATCTTGTGATAATTAAGACACAGTTACCTGATCTCAAACTAGACAGAACATGAAGGCGGTAGGCCTTAGCTGTCGTGGTTATTTTTTTTAAACACACAGTAATAGAAGGCCCGTTTAGCGGGGCTCCGTCGAGCCAATTTATTCCGTTTATAAAATGTCGCAGCATTAAAGAAACGGCGGGATCACGCAAAATGCCTGCGACACAAACACAAATCAATGAATAAAACTTACAGTTCTTAGATTTCTAATTTATCCATAAGCACGAACCGTGTACACAGCACTAAAAAAGAAAACTGTACAAAAAAACAAAGAAATTATGTTGTAAACAGATTATATAAATTAAACTAATACGCACGATATTTAAGTTAACAAAATGGACGTGTGTGGATGAAATCATATAATGTTTTAATCCTCAAGATAGAGATGAGAACGTTATCTGATAAAATTGTATATGTATATTTTATTATCACTAATATTATAAAGCTGATGAGTTTTGCTTGTTAGAAAATGCTTATCTCAGCGACTGCTAGTTCGATTTGAGTAAATATTTTTGTTTGTTTTTTGTTTTATAGTTTGTTAATTTTTTTCATAGTTATAAAATCACTGTACTACAGTGTAAAGACGCTTTACCCTATGTGTGCTTAGATCTTGAAAAGTACGATATGGTTTTAATTCGTTTTTCTAAATAGAATAATTATTTTTATAACTATTTAATTAATAATTAATTATATATTACCTATACCTGAGAATTTCAAAGATTTGTAATATGATTGCAAAAATGTTATAAAATTAAAAATATTGTAAGGATGGATTGACGCATCTATAGAAACAAACATATACATTATTTTTTTTTTATTTTGGTGCAGGAACCAAGAATCAATTTTACGATAATACGCAAAGCCACGAAATTAAATACTTTGTGGCTATCGTAAGTAAACAAAAACAGCTTATTCATAATGACTCAGCAATATCTATATGTATTACAATAATTATCGTCCAAGAGTGACATCATCTAACAGTACTGTAACTAAAATACTGACTACGAATAAAAAAATACAGGAAATGATTAGTAATTGGTGTAACCTGTAACTAACAAAATAAAAATAAAAACCGGCCAAGAGCGTGTCAGGCCACGTTCAGTGTAGGATTCCGTAGTTTCCTGTCCGTAACAATAAGTGTTCCAACTTATAAGTTTAAAAAAAGGCTATTTGTTACATTGACATACTAAGTGCGCAGAAATTATTTTGTAACTACAAGCTTTTTGTCTTTTTTGTAAAAAAAACTGTTTATCCATCAAGTTCAAATTATTTTTTCTAGAAAGTTCTTATGAAGCTTTACTTACTTTTCAGAATTTTTTCATATTTTTTAAACTTATTAAAAAAAATGAAAAAACTCTGAATAGTGGTTCAAAAGTTTAGGGACGGGGGGGACACATTGTTTTTTACTTTTGGAGCGTATATTTCCGAAATGATTGACATGATCGAAAAATGATTTTGGTAAACTCCTATTCATTTTTAAATACCAGACAGACAGACGGACATGGCGAAACTATAAGGGTTCCTAGTTGAACGGAACCCTAAAAATGGTGTTTTTCTTTGAAATTACGCTTGGCCGTTTTATGGATGAAAAATGCACCACCACTAAAATACTTTTAGTGTAATACTTCATCGCAGTATTGTGTTTTGTTTATAAGCAAACTATAAGGTCCGTCTTTCCTAGCCGTAAATTCGAAACAAACTCAGAGGTCAAAGTTTATTTTAAAGTCAATGCAATTGTAATGGTCAAATCATGCGAGGACCGAGAAACATGAAGGTAAATGACTAAGGTGCTTCATTGATGAAAAAACGCATCGATTTGAGTACATCAGTCCAGACAATGCAAGCATTAGTCAGTAATCGTTTATCTCAAATAAAAGATAAGATAATAGTGCCAATATTTATACCCAATGAAGTATTTAAACGACCCAGGGTTGCGGAATGTTTATAATAGTTACCGTGAGCCTGGAACATAAAGGGCAATCGAAGGAACATGAGTGGGTTTTAGTCAGTAAAAGTCTGACACGCTCTCCCGCCGCACCCAGGACGGGAGCAGTCATTTGATGATTTCCCACTCAACAAAAAAAAAGCATTTAAACGGTCCATTCATTACAAAAATATGTAAGTCTACTTATAGCAAAGTTTTAAGAATCAGCATGACTTGACAAAGATTAATGTTCTTAGCGATAGCTGAATTACCTATATTATTTACTGACTTATAATCTCGTTCGATAATCACGAGGTGGGGCATTGTCCATTGAAATTTTCCATTCGGAATTTTGCAGTATGTCTAATGTCTTTGACATTCTTAAAACTTTGACAGTCGTTAAGGGTAGTCAAAAGCCAGAAAGTCTCACCTGTCTCACCAAATAACATTTTTTTTGGGGAGTGGGAAATCATCAAATGTCTGCTCCCGTCCTGGGTGCGGCGGGTGGGCGTGTCAAACTTTTACTGACTAAAACCCACTCATGTTCCTTCGGTTGCCCTTTATGTTCCAGGGTCACGGTAACTATTATAAACATTCCGCAACCCTCACCAAATGGCATGATGTTTTCGAGTAACTAACAGTCTGAACGAGTTTTTAGAACAATAGTTTCACACTTATCTTATATTCATTTTATTGTTAACTAGATTATGCCCGCGACTTCGACCGCGTGGAATAATAATTCCCGTTCCTGGGGGATTTCCGGGATGAAAACTATCCTATGTCCTTTCTGGGGTCCCAGATTTCATTCAAATCGGTTCAGGTTTTGCAGATTCCAAAATACACCTTGTATAGTCATAGTACATAGGATACTGTTTTCCTCCCGGTGATCCCCCGGGAACAGGGAAAAAAGCCAATTCTGCGTAGTCGTTATTTTACGCGGACGAAGTCGCGGGCAAAAGCTTGTGTAATATATATTTTGATACACAGCATTGCATTTATTAACCAAATTTCACCTAAAATCGTTAAAAAGTGATGTAATTTAAAAGTTATATTGTTATGTGCGCCCGTTTCAATTATTATAAATATCATAGACTAGCTGTCCCCTGCGGTTTCACCCGCATTTTTCATTACTGCTCCGCTCCCGTGGCTTGTAGCGTGATGGTATATAGCCTATAGCATTCCGCGATAAATGGGCTATCTAACACTGAAAGAATTTTTCAAATCGGACCAGTAGTTCCAGAGATTACCCCCTACATACAAACTTACAAACTTACAAATTTTACCTCTTTATAATATTAGTATAGATTGATATGATATCAATGCTTTTTTCGTGGATTACAAAAATTTCAGTTTGTCAAGGTTGCTGAAAAACGCAACACGCGTTTTTATCAAAGATAAGTGTGACTAGCAATAGTTAAAAGAACGGTCTCGGCAAACTGTTTGAATGTGTAAAAATATTATAGGAAAGTAGGTAAGTTTTAACTAAGTGATTAGTCATTTTTACATACTTCATCTCACTAAAGCCCCGTATTCATGGTAAACATTTTGTTTAGCAACATGGTTGCATAAACATGTTGACGAGTTGCTGTCATCATATTACGGGCAACACTTGTGTTGCGGTGTTGATCACGCCATACTGCAGAGTTGACGCCCGGCGAGCGACAACATCAGTTGATCAACAGTTGCTAAACAAATGTTTACAATGAATACAAGGCTTAATGTATTCTTCTTCTGTAACTTAATATATAAATACAAATAACCAGCGGCCCGCCCCATCTTCGCACGGGTGTGTTCACACACTCTACCTATTGTTGAAAACTGCATTAATATCCGTTGGGTAGTTTTAAAGATCTAAGCATACATATTAAACAGACAGACGGCGGAAAGCCATGTTAAAAAGCTAAAAGAGACCTTGGGTTTGTAAATATAATCTTATTTTCATGTATTAGAATCAGAAAACTAAAATGAAAAAATAAATGAAATCAAATATTAGATTTGGATTTCAGATTGTTTATTTTTTTTTGTAGGTAATCTCAGGTAATCCTATTCTGCCTAAAAAAAATATTTCAATGGTAAAAAGTTGGTAATTATAACAGGTTACCTAGAGTCATTATGCTCATCTTATACCAATATTCAAAATATTCTTGACGGCCAAGAATTTTAATTGAATCACCTCCATTTCAGACACAATGAAGTTCCACTTGCTACTGCTATTAACGACAATCACCAGCTCTTATGGGTACCACATCTTGGCCCTGATCCCAGGACCATCCCACAGTCATAACACCCTTGGGAAGGGCATCGTTGATGCTCTTCTAAAAGGAGGTCATACGGTAAGGTTAATGATCATCTGCCTAGCCTTTTTCCAATTATGTTAGTGGCTTCGAACACACGTGATTTGAGACACTAAAGAAAGACAAAAGCAGCCCGACAGCCAGCTGCAAAAGTAATAGGCGAGACGACGAAAAAAAAGTAATTAGTCCGTCATTGAGATTATTAAAAAAATTTGGTCACGTATTTTTTCTTTTTTCTCGTAAACGAAAAATGACGACGATACAGTGCGTTGAAGTTGTACGTGACGTCACAATCATATACAATTTTTGCATTACAGCGGCGTCAAAAGCCCCCTCTATGCCCCCCCTCCAGAACTTTGTTGCTCTTTATCTTTGTATTTTTTTATTATTTTGATGAAGCAAAAAATACGTGTCCCGTATTTTTGGCCGATCTACCAGACGGACTAAACAGAATGCCATTTTATATTTATGTTGTCGTGATCCCTATTGTCAATCTGTGTTTTGCATGGAGCAACTGCCAATCAGACCTCCACAACCCTGTTACTGGGCGACACAATACCTCTTGGTTAGACTGGTCAGACTTTCTGGCTTCAGTGTACTGGTAACGACTATCAAAGTTCTACGAATGACAACCTGAACGACTTTATGTGTTTTTCGAGTTATGAGATTTCGGAAAAGGCTAGGAAGACGATTTAATTTTGATATAATGACGATTAACCCCGTTATTGACGAGCGTTTTTGTCAACGGGTAACGGGCTGTCGCGTTGAGTTAGTTTTATGCAAGGCTGTAATGGGTATATGATCGTCGTGTTAACGAATACTCACCAACCATTCAGCATTGTGGGTCAGCCCGTTGCCCGTTTTTAAAAATTGGGCCCATGTCATGTGAGCAGCAGAGCCAACTGCAGCTTCCGCTATTGCTAGACGACCAACGACGGCAGCTGCAGTTGCAGTTGCTCATCTGTGCGAGGCCTTAGAATTGGTGTTTATTTTTTCAATAACACTAGAGCAAGATATAAAAACGCAAATTTTTTCAGGTGACTTGGGGGACACCTTATCCTGAAAAAGTCAAGAATCCTCCGAAAACATTACATATTATAGACTTAAGTGCCGTCCGAAAATATACAGAAGGTATGTCAATATATTAATATAACCAGCTACTTTATAAGCATCATCATCATCAGAATAAGCTGAAAAAACATTCAGAGATAGATTGTACAGTTGATTATATGTTTTTCCATCTATTCCTAAATTTGATTAAATCGACTTAGAGGTTAGATTTTTTCACTACATCAAGGATTTGCAGAAATGCAGACCTCAGTATTTAAAATAAATTTTATACCTTCACCAGAGAATAAGAACATAAACATTTAGTTTCACCCGAATCGTACATACCTTACGTATTTACTTAATTTGTACCGTTGATTACCATCCATTTTATTACAACATAATATTATTAAATCGGGTATTAACGCGAATAATATTTATTTAAATACCTTGGAAGGCTTGACGTTTTGACCTGGTTGCACAGGTCGTGGTCGCAAGCAGACTCCTGCCCAGCAGAGACCCGAATGCAGGGAGCTGTGACATCGCATCCTCAGTCTGCTTGCGACCACGACCTGTGCAACCAGGTCGAAACGTCAATCCTTCCAAGGTATTTAAATAATTATTATTCGCGTTAATACCCGATTTAATAATATTATGTTGTTATAATGAAACGCGAAAGTTTAAAAGTTAGTATCCATTTTATTGTTGATTCGTGTCAAGAATCACTACCACAAATTGGCTCCTGAAAAGTTACACAGTTTTAAAAACACACCCTATATAGTTTTTTATCCATTTTCCAGGAATTGACATGACAGAAATTAAGACAGACTTATCAGGGATCACCATGATAAAGGATATAGCCAAAAACATATCTGTTGAGATGATCACCACTCCGGCAGTACATGAGGCTCTGGTGAAGCAGCAATTCGATGCTGTTGTCACTGAGGCTTTTTTCTCCGATGTTCTGGCTGGGTGAGTTGAGGGTTCCCAGGGCAGGGCTATTGGGTTCTTTTCAGTGCTTTGGTTAGAACGTTCTCAGCATATCGGTTATTGGAAGTGGGTGGTTATGCTTAAAAAATTACAGAATTCTATACAAACTTAAATCCCTTGTTGTAGCCTCTGAAATTTCAACAACATATAAATAATCTATGTCATATCTCTGGGTTATTTTTTTTATGGATGGGATTTTTTATCAAATGACTTCTATCGCCGTGGGCGGGGCGGGAGTGTCCGACTTTTTGTCAGACTCGTTTCTTTGGTTGCCCTTTATGTTCCGGCTCCGCGGTAACTATTAGAACTATTCCGCAAACAACAAAATGTTTCTGGCTTCAGTAGTTTTGTATTCATTTCTTATGAGTCGCTTAATTCCAGCATTGCGGCAGTACAACAGGCTCCCTGGATTCTGCTGGTCCCCATGCAGCTGATGCCCAACTTGGAGGCACAAGTGGACGAGGTCCGCTCCATGGCCACCATCCCTCCCTTGCTGAACCCTTCGGACATTCCAATGTCCTTCACTGGCCGGGCCATCAACGCCTTGCTTCATTTTGGGATGACTGTTTTTGAATGGTAAGTAAGAGTATCATAAGTTTTTGAAAGACTCCTAGACTGGATTTCCCCTTCTGTTTGGTTTTCTGATATTTTTGTATGAAATCAATACCGCCATACTTTTCCCTGTTCGGTTTTTTATTAAGTGCTTGATATAAATTTTATAAATTAATTCTGCTTCTACTAATCACTGCAATTCCTGAAAACCAGAATCAACAGTGGAGTCCAACAGAAAAGTGTTGAGCAATGTAGCTCGGCGAGTGCAAGTGCGGTATCCAACTGTTGGTTCTGGCTTTAAAGAGTTGTTGTAGCTAGGAATGGTGTGGCAAGAACGGCTTTAAATAGTTGAGAAATGAGTTTGTTACTGAGTTGAAGGGTTAATTAAGGTTAATAGCATTCATGAGCGATTATCGTTGATAGCCTACAATATTAATGTATTTCGAAATTAAGCTGTATTATTATATCACTTTATAATTCATTCTTGACAAAGCGTTCAAAATCACGAAATGGTTCATTCTTTTTACCTTCTAAG
This sequence comes from Athetis lepigone, assembly GCA_033675125.1. NCBI lineage: Eukaryota > Metazoa > Arthropoda > Insecta > Lepidoptera > Noctuidae > Athetis > Athetis lepigone. The sequence continues at coordinate 7,413,172 of CM066220.1, read as the reverse complement.
GGATTCTCTTTGTAAAGCTATTGAAAAACCTTCTTTTCCTCCCAAAAAACGCTATTAAACTCTTCCAGGTTAGACCGGCCCACAACAATCGAACTATACGAAAAACTATTCGGCCCCATAGCAGAGGCCCGAGGAATCACTCTCCCACCATTCAACGATGCCTACTACAACGTATCAATAATGTTTGTTAACACCCACGAGTCCATAGCTCCGGTGTACAGCACCCCTCCGAACGTTGTGAACATCGCTGGGTACCATATAGAGGAGGTTATTCCACCATTGCCCAAGGTAAGGAACTTGGCAAGAGAATCTGCTGGTAACTTGAAAAAAACTTAATATATTAGCAGAAAGACTAAGAATTCATAGCTCTGGTATTCAGCACTCATTCCAATATCGTCAACATCTTTGGCTATTTTAAGGGGTTATTTAGTCTGAACGGCCCAAATCGTTTGGCCCGCGGGCCATTCGACCGTAAACAAGAATCGCCTACGTTCGAAAGGACCGGTGATAAAAACTTGTAAACAAATTCAGTGTCATAAACTACATCAAGTACATTCGGGTGCAAAAGTTAAAAAGTTGAAATAAAAGTTTTTATTTCTTAGATTTGTATTATCTTCCTTAGAAAAACAATCAACAATAATATAAAATGTTTACAAAAATTGGTAAGTAATAAAAAAAAAAAAAAAAAAATCAGTCTTATTTTAAAGAAACAAATCATTAAAAAATAATAAAATAGTTAAATTCATAAACTTAGCGACTATTACAATGTATGCGACTGTACCTTTAAATTAATTTTGAAATCATTTTATCACCGGTCCTTTCGAACGTAGGCGATTTTTGTTTACGGTCGAATGGCCCGCGGGTCATACGATTTGGGCCGTTCAGACTAAATACCCTCTTAAGGATGCGAATATTCTACCATCGCTCCTGACTAACATCCCCATCCTTTCCCAACTCTACCTACTTAAATTCACACACTTTTTGCAATCTCCGATTATGGCCAGTTAATTGCTGCCGACCTCCTCAATCGGAAGGGTAAATGAGCTTTTAGATTCTTCCGTGGCATCTAAATAAGTGGAACACTTGTGGGCTATGGAAGCTACCAAGTACCAAAATGATTTGTTATGTGCTTTTTTATTCAGGTCTTTCTCTCGTTAATGTCAACCATTTTTTTTGTCTGCCAAATTGTTAGGGAAAGGGCTCCCTCATGAACTTTCACTGTTCCTTGTGTAATGCCTTCCCATCTCTAATAAGCGACTGCTGCACGTACTACCGTCAGTGTTTTTTAGGCATGCCTCTCGCCCGTCTCCGAATCTAGCATATTAATCGGATCACAACTTGAAGAATTCGTGTGACTAATACTCAAACAATAAGAAGCCTTATGTCCATTGCAACAGGACCTACAAGACTTACTAGACGGGTCGCCACAGGGCGTCGTATACTTCAGCATGGGCTCAGTGCTGCGCTCGGCGGCGCTGAAGCCGGGCGTGCGCGCCGCGCTGCTGCAGCTGTTCGGTTCGCTGCCTTACACCGTGCTGTGGAAGTTCGAGGAGCCGCTCACCGGCCTGCCGCCCAACGTGCACGTGCGGCCCTGGCTACCACAACCTAGTGTACTTGGTGAGCTTTCGGAGATTGTTATGTCCTGAAAAGGAGGCCTTGGTCAAGCTTTGCTGCACCATCAGGTCATGAATGACTACCCAATTCACACTGGGGCCTCTTTGTGCCTCGACGAAAACGATAATTATTATTGTTTCACAGTTGAAGGTCTAACGAAAATGAATAAATCCTTGAAAAGTCGTTGCCGGCTATGTATCTTGATCAGACTACCTACTTAGCCAGAAGTTTAGAAGGAAATTAAGTGTAGCAGAATGTAGAAATCGTTATTTAGTTTGAAGTCTTAGAATTCTGTTACCGTTTCCCTTATTAAAAAGACCTATGAATGGATTTCCGAATGTGGATGAGGAGATCTAGAACTGTATCTTGACTTTCCCGTGCCTCGGAAAGCACTTAAAGCCATTGGTCCCGGTTGTCATTCATAGAACTTTGACAGTCGTTACGGGTAAGCCAGAAAGTCTGACCAGTCTATCCAAGAGGTGTCGTGTCGCCCAGTTACTGGGTTGTGGGGTCTGATAGGCAGTCGCTACACGTAAAGCACTGGTTTCCAGCTGAATCCGGTTAGGCTGGAAGCCGACCTCTACATAGTTGGGAAAAGGCTAGGAAGATGATGATGAGGTGACCTGTAACTCCTTCTCTGTCTGCAGCTCACAAAAACATCAAGGTGTTCATCACTCACGGTGGTCATCTCAGCACATTGGAAGCTATTCGAGCTGGAGTTCCTCTGCTAGCAGTACCAGTCTACGGAGACCAGTTCAGCAACGCTGACCGAGCCCAGAAATATGGATATGCTATTAAAATCAGTTTCTCGCCTGACATGGTCCCCGAACTGGAGGTGGCTTTGAAGAAGATCCTTAGTGATGATAAGTAAGTACTCTCTTATTTCAATTTGAAGATAGGAGAACCTCATTCTCCACAACACGCTTGAACGTGCGAAGAAGTGCTTTGCATTATGTATTGAATAGTTGATTTAGCTGTCATTATTCATGTAGCTAGTAATTTTTACTTTAAAAACAAATAATTGTATAAACATTTATTAGTTGACTTCAATGGTTTTACCCGCGTTTTTGGTTTCTTTGGTTTGATAAATGGACGAATGGTTCTTTTCACACACACTTTCTGCAAATAAGCGTGTTCAACCAAACCAACAAAGAGCATATTTATTATATTAGGATAGCAGTATAGATGCATGTACGTTTTAAAGTAGCAACCAGATTATTTTCTGTTTACTTGTAATTGGTGTTTCAAAGTGCCCTTTTAATGGTCTAATACTTTTAGTTATGTTAGTAAGTAAGGACTTTTAGTTATTAATTAAAGTACAATTTCTAAAAAAATGTTACCGTTCCAGATACTACAAGCAAGCACAGCACCTCTCCCAATTGTTCCAAGCTCGTCCGACGACTCCGGCACACCTCATCAATCATTACGTCACTCTGGCGATTGAGACCAAAGGTATATTTCTATATAGTGTTCCACGCGCGCCTCAAAGAGAAGTCAGCACTGGACCCCTGCCCAGCAGAGCCAACGCCTGCCGGGGTTGCGGAATGTTTATAATAGTTACCGTGACCCCGGAAAATAAAGGGCAAAGGTTTACTGACTAAAACCCACTCATGTTCCTCCGAACATGAGTGGGTTTTAGTCAGTAAAAGTCTGACACGCCCTCCCGCCGCACCCAGGACGGGAGCAGTCATTTGATGATTTCCCACTCCCCAAAAAAAAGACCACTTGGATTTGATAATGGTTTTCAACTGTGCATTTATCCTTTAACCTTTCGACGACCAAGTGACAGCCGGTTGTCGCGCTGCTATTGTCTTTCTATTGTGTCTCGAATCACGTGTGTTCGAAAATTTAATAGACACTATACAGGGTGTCCCACGGCTATGCCACATGGAGGGAAAGTACCTTAAATCTTGTAGATAGAACGTTTTACTGAAAGAAGACATTCTTTGAATTTTAAAAACAATTTAAATGGCATTTATAGATTTTTAAATAATTAAATGGTTGGCCCGGGAATCGAACTAGTTCCACGAGAAAAAATAATCATTCTGTAGTTTTATCATGCCGATCGAAAGGTTTAATCATAAGGATTATTTTTTGCTAAAAAACAAGTGTCACAAATAAAAGGAAGACCGTGAATTTTAACATTTGATGTAAAATTTTGTTCTGAAAAGTTAGAAGCTTACATTGCCGTAAGGACATACAATTGACAATGACTACTCACTTGAGTAGTACTCATCATTTAAATAAATAAATATCCACCACAACAAGACCAAGAAATCGTCAGGGGAAAGAAATAATCAAAAGTTATCACTTTGTGTTCAAGAAGAAGAGACTAGTTTTGAGCAGTTGAAAAAATTACCAATTTTGTATTAAAAATGTTAAAATTCATGGTCTTTCTTTTATTTTTGACACTATGTTATTTAGCAAAAAATAATCCTGGTGATGAAGCCTTACGATCGCTAGGATATAACTACAGGCTGATTAATTTTCTCGAGTAACAGGTTCGATTCCCGGTTCATTTATGTAATTATTAAAATATCTATGAATGTAGTTAAAAATGTTTTAAAAATTCAAATAATGTCTTCTTTTAGTAAAACGTTCTATCTACAATATTTCAGGTACTTTCCCTCCATGTGGCATAGCCCTGGGACACCCTGTATATTATTTTGAAGGGGAGATAGACGTATAATGGTGCTGATTCTATTGTTCACAAACTTAACTAAATTTAAGTTAATGCATCTTTCTCTTTCCATTTCTTAGTGAAAAGGACAGAAGATAAATTTTAGTTTAATCCTGTCAAATTAGACAGCGCCTGAAGAAAATTGACGTATATTTAGACGCCATGTTTTTAAATCGCGTCTAAATTATCTATGGTGTGTCTAAATGTGACAGGACTTAACTAATATTTTATCGTCTGCTCCTTTTCTTAATTAAATGGCAAGAGAAAAATGCACTTAACTTAAATTTACGTTAGTTTGTGAATTAGAGAATCGGCACCAATATAAAATTTTGAAGAGAGATGCCGCAATTATATTATGCTGACGCCAGGGCTTGAAATACCGTTAAAAATATGGTATCGTTACCAAATTTAACGTTATATCTGGCACATTTTACCGTTAAACATACGTAACGTTATAATGTACGATAACGTTAATTTTATCGGTATGAGTCAGTTTTGTTACCGGCGCGGCGCGGCGCCGCCACTACCCGCCAAGCCGCGCCCGCGCGGCCTTGGAAAAAAGGGCAACGTTTACCGCTATTTTCACAATAACATTAAAAATACCGGTAATTTTTAACGCTATTTTTAATGTTATGTTACTAAATAACGCTACCAAATCATACCGATATGCAAGTATCTCTATGGAAATAACGTTACTTAACGTTATTTTTAATGTGAATTGGTAACGTTTTCAAGCCCTGGCTGACGCCGCGTGTCGCAACGCGTGGGTAAGCTATCGGTTACATACATTTAGTACTGGATTGATTACATTAGTCCCGTCCCGCGTGTCGCTGTGTCGTGTACTAAATGTATGTAACCGATAGCTTACCCACGCGTTGCGACACGCGGCGTCAGCATAATATAATTGCGGCTTTACTCGGCTCCATTGAAAAGAGGGGATCTTCCAACCAGACGGGTATTGTCGGCTGCTGCCTGACGGTTCTAGTGTTGTCGCGTCAAACTCTTATATCGCGATGTAGGATCGTCAGTTGTAGTTCACATGTTCGGCAATAGATATCGCTAACACAAACCTTATTTTCCAGGAGCATACCACCTCCGCTCGCCATCGCTCCAGTACAGCTGGTACGAGCGCTGGATGCTCGACTTTGTGCTTGTGGTGCTCGCAGTGCTCGCCGTGCTTATCGCGCTCGTCAAGCTCCTGATTAAAGCAGTGATCAGAAAGGTTTCGGGGAAGAAGAGCTATAATGTGAAGAAGAAGAGGAATTAGAGTTTTTATGTTAGTTTTAAGTTTTTGTATGTTATATTCTTTTGTAATAAAAGTTTAGTCTCGATTTTTTTGTTGTTTTTTTTTTCGAATGGTGTGACATTATTTGGCGAATTTGGCAAAATATAAATTACCTACGTTACTGTCATTGGTTACTGTGTAATAAATATAGGTACTCTTGACACTTAAAATGGTTCACCATTTCAAGTCAAGAGTATTATGTACACAGTAACGTTACTAAAATGAAATTACGTTGCATCGAACACGAGAACATTATTTTGCCAAATAAGCGAAGTGAACTTACAGCTTAAATTCTTTAAAATAACTCCTTTATGGAGTTTTAAGTCCAAAGTGTGCCAAAGATAATCCTTTTTGGGAGACTGTCGGGATTTTTTTCTGTTAAAAAGAAGTTTTTTGTACTGTTAAAGTGAAAAATCTGTTCAATCTCACAGTACAAAAATACGTTAAAAAGATTTTTGTACAGTGAGAATCAAAAGATTTTTACTAAGCCGCCACCACTATAAAGTTTCCCAACTTTGATGTAATCCGTACTTATATTATAAATGCGATGGTAACTCTGTCTGTCTATCTGTCTGTCTGTCTGTCTGTCTATCTGTCTCTTCTTCACGTCTAAACCACTGAACCGATTTGAATGTTCGGTACAGATAAGTATAGTCTGGGACCCGATAAAGGACATAGGGTAGTTTTCATCCCGGAAATCCCCGGGAACGGGAACTATTATTCCACGCGGACGAAGTCGCGGGCAAAAGCTAGTTTGAAATAAATAAAAACACTACAAAAGAAACTCTTGCACAAAAACATTTCTAATAACAAGATACTAGGAACCGGTTTCTAAAGGTTATAAAGAGTCAACCGACAGCTCGAATGTGTATAGATTCAAAATAGTTATTTAATATGAACAATATCGATAAATCTCTTAATCTTATCTAAAATAAAATTAACCTTATCTAAAATAAAATTAATCTTATCTAATATAAAATGATAAACAGTCTGATTGTTGGGGTCCTTCCTCGTGGTCCTACTATTTTGTCAAACTGATTTGACCACGAGGAATTTCATCATTCTTCGTGGACAAACTCTTAGCAAAAAAACTCTTTCAACATGCTGTATAATAATATGCAGACTCATTGTACTGTCTAGAATAAAAATAAAATGACAATTTTACGCCACCTATTATATTTTCCTGTCTGCACAGATTTTATTTATAGTAATAATATTAATAATTATCACCTTTGTCCTTTCCGGGACATACCACTCAAGTCCAAAAAGTAGAACCATTTTTATATGTCCTCAATTTAGAGTACTGACGCCCACCGAAAAGCAATACCGTTCCTCTTTTACGTTTTATGTATTTTAAACACGAAAGAACAGATGATAATTATATTATTACTATAAATAAAATCTGAGCAAGACAGGAAAATATAATAGGTGGCGTAAAATTGTCATTTTATTTTTATTCTAGACAGTACAATGAGTCTGCATATTATACAGCATGTTGAAAGAAATTTTTTGCTAAGAGTTTGTCCACGAAGAATGATGAAATTCCTCGTGATCAAATCAGTTTGACAAAATAGTTTGACCACGAGGAAGGACCCGATTGTTGATCATTGTGATGAGTAAGTAAGTAACCACAAAGAAATATTTTTTGGAAATATTGACCCTAAGCGGTTGTGCTATTGTACTGTTATAACTACAAACTTATAATTTATAAATACAATGGTGCCGATTCTCTTGTGCACAAACTAACGTAAATTTAAGTTAAGTGCATCTTTCTCTTTCCATTTCTTAAAGAAAAGGACAGAAGACACATTTTAGTTTAATCCTATCAAATTAGACAGCGCCTGATGACAATTGACGTATATTTAGACGCCATGTTTTTAAATTGCGTCTAAATTATCTATGGAGTGTCTGAATTTGACAGGACTTAACTAATATTTGATATTCTGTCCTTTTCTTAATTAAACGGAAAGAGAAAGATACATTTAACATAAATTTACGTTAGTTTGTGCACAAGAGAATCGGCACCAATATGAGGTCTTTACCTGTAAAATTTAAACGATTTTTTTTTCATGTATTTTTTATTTGTGTTAATCGAAGTGCAACCCATGCAATCAATGCATCTTTGCCATAATAGTGGCAGTTTATTGATGCCTTTCTTATAGAAATCAGCTGGACGGGAGGCAACAAATTCTTCTCTTCAGAGGCATTTTGTACTGCCTCTCGGGTATTAATTTTTTTTCCCGCCACGAAGTTATCCAAATTCTGAAAAAAGTAGTAGTCTGTAGGGGCAAGGTCTGGTGATTACTGCGGATGACGGAGAGCTTACAACCCAACCCCAGTTCCTGCAACTTGGAGACCGTCTGCTGTGCAGTATGAAGTCGCGCGCTGTCGTGCAGGAGCAGCGGAGAGGAGCGATTGACCAATGCTGATTGGAGATGTGCCAGTTTTCCCATCATTGTGTACAGTTCTTCACAGTACACATCTGCAATGCTCATCCCGTTTGGTAAGAAGCTGTGATGAATCACACCGGCGCTAGACCATAAAACAGTGACCATCACTTTTCTAGGAGTAAGTTTTCGTTTAGGGCATTGTTTAGGTGCTGACCCAGGATCCAACCAACTTGCTGAGCGCATTTGTGAAAATTTCTTCATTTGTGTGTCTCTTGAGCAGTGCGAGACACGTCTCGACACGTACTTCGCGCTGGTCAACATTTAGTTCGTGGGGCACTATTTGTCAAGATTTTTTACTTTGCCAATTTGACGCAAATGGACCAATATTGTTTTGACGCTAACGTCGAAAGCTCCTGCTAATTCAGCCGTAAATTGTGTATCATCAGCTTCCACAATCGCCTTTATTTCGTCATTGTCGACCAAAGTCTTCGGACGACCGCGAGGTCCATTTTTCAGATTAATTTATTTATTTATAAAGGCTTACCAACTAAGACACATACAGACAATCCTAAAAATATAACAGTGAACAGTTAATTGAAGTTAGAATTCTTAGCCAAACAAAAATCATTTTGATTTGAAATGGCCAGTACTGCAGAAGGGCAATTAGGTAAAGATTTATTACATGATCTTACATATTTATTCAATTTTCATATACACAATATTTACAAACTAAAACTAAATAAAAACCCTAGAATTAAAATGAAATGGCATCAAAAAACTCCTCCGCATCTAACATTTGCGTGATTTGATAAAAGGTGTGCAAAGTGCAAAGGTCTACAGGATGTGTCTGATTCGCGTGCGGAACGCGGCAGTTTCTTCACCTTACATATAATTAACCTTACAACGGCCAAGCGACAGCCGGCTCTCGCACTGCTATTATCTTTCTATTGTGTCTCGAATCACGTGTGTTCGAAGTTTTACAGCTAAATTACACCCGGACATAGAACAAACAATTATTAGCACACACAGATAAAAACTACACCTTTATAAGATTACTTTAGTTTAATACATAGATTTCATCACAATTTATTATTTTACCTAAGACAAATGACGGTACTCTAAACTCCAAAGTACACGGAAAGGCGGACTGAAATATCTGCCTTAACAACACTTAAAATGACGTAATCTATACATATAATAAAATCGTACCATCACAATGTGTGTTGAACTTGAAACATCGCAATGAAATAAAAATATTTATTACGCAAGACGTGATAGCTTAGTGGTTAAGGCACCCAACTCTCCAGGGAAAACACATTTATTCTGGACACACACAGACACACAATTAAAAACAATAACAATAAACGAAAAAAGTTACAATATAAAGCCTGTGCGAGGCCAGAAAAGGCACCTACCTCAGCATGTAGCATATCGTCAGCAGAGCTTGTACTAGGTAACAAGACAAGTGATAAACATACTTATATAATTTATAAATACATACATAAACCCGCACCCAGGACGGGAGCAGTCATTTGATGATGTCCCACTCACCAAAAAAAAAACTATTATAGATAAATAATTACACCCAGACACAAAACAAACAGTTTGTCCTGGGTTGGAATCGAACCCGCGACCTTCGCCAAGCAATCAGGGACACTAAACACTAGACCAACAGGCGCGTCATAAAAAAAACTTTAACCTTTAATCGACCAAGCGACAGCCGGCTGTCGCGCTGCTATTGTCTTTCTATTGTGTCTTGAACCACGTGTGTACAAAGGTTTTAGAAAATGGTGAATTATACAAAGCAAAGCCACGGGCTCCGCTAGTAAATTCTAACACTATGTCAATGGCACGAACTATGTATATAATCAGTACGGATTATTACCCGTCAGTCAAGAATCAAGGTTGCTAGAACGCGCATCGTTCGTCGCAAGCGCGTGAACGGACATCAAAATATTCGAAATAAGAACAGTTTTTTGACATTCCGAACAGTGTATCAAAACTTTTTAGTGTTGTGTTCTAAATGTGAAATTTTTCCGTTAAAAAAGTGAGTTCCATTTTTGTTTTTTTTTTGTGTGGTAACAAAATTGTGTTTAGCTAGTTGTTACGGGTAGTCAGAAGCCAGAAACTCTGACCAGTGTAAGAGGAATCGCCTATTAACTGAGTTGTGGAGGTCTGATAGGCATAAAACACAGGTATCCAGCTAAATCCGGTTAGACTTTAACCCAAATTAATTGGGAAACGGCTAGGGAGTTGATGATGTTAAAAAAGTCGTGTTAAAACTAGTATCAGGTAAAGATAAGTTTTTGTGAGCATATTGGTCCTTAGTAGAGCTCAATAAGATTTATTTTTTGTATGTTAATTTATTAATCTCTATTTTGTAATTGATTTTTTTTTGGGGAGTGGGAAATCATCAAATGAGTCCTCCCGTCCTGCGTGCGGGCGGGAGGGCGTGTCAGACTTTTACTGGCTGAAACCCATTCATGTTCCTTCGGTTGCCCTTTATGTTCCGGGGTCACGGGAACTATTATAAACATTCCTCAACTGTAATTGTTGATAGCTGTCCTTTGCGGTTTTCATGTCCTTTGCAGTTTTCAACGCGTCTTTTATTACTGATTCGCTTCTGTGTGTGTTGTTATTTTGCCTTCTAGCGACCCGCCTTCGCACGGGTGTTATAATATTTTAATATCCCGGCTTTTCTCTATTATAATTTGCTTGTACCTTACTAATATTATAAATGGGAAAGTGTGTCTGTCTGTCTGTCTGTCTGTATGTTTGTCTTTCTTTCACGGCAAAACGGAGCGACGAATTGACGTGATTTTTTAAGTGGAGATAGTTGAAGGGATGGAGAGTAATATAGGCTACTTTTTGTCTCTTTCTAACGCGAGCGAAGCCGTGGGCAGAAGCTAGTTATACAATAAACCTTCCTCTTGAATCATTCTATCTGTTACTAAAAACCCTATCAAAATCAGTTGCGTAGTTTTAAAGAACTAAGCATACATAGGGACAGATAAATAGCAGAAAGCCATTTTGTTTTATTCTATGTATAAATATGATACTATGTAGTGATATTTTGATTACTTTATTTCTTTATATGATGGCCATAAATCTGGCTATCTAATACCGAAATAAAGTTTGCAATCGGACTAGCAATTCAAAAGATTAACGTATTTACACAAACAAAAGAATGAAGCGTACCTATGCGCTTCAAATAAATCTGTTGCCGGTACTTAAAATAAAAATTATTGTAAATAGTGAAGTCATATTAGTTTATAGTTAGTGTATAAACGCATCTTCATAGGATATTTTATTTATTTTGCTCATTTAGGTGTGTGTGTCTCGAAGAATAACAAATAGGTACGTACAGTCAGCACCAAAAGTCGATGAACAGAATCAACATAACAAAACACCTGTTCACAATAAAATGCCATAAGTTATAGTCGCAACTAGGAAATATATAATAATATGTATGTGTAAATATACTATATAGTAAATATGTATTTATTCTTTTCTGACTAATCGACCGACTCTTTGACAATTCATAAGTATGTAAATGGTCTAAGTGAAATAAATGCTTTAATTTTTTTTTTTAATATTGTGAACAGGTGTTTTGTTATGTTGATTCTGTTCATCGACTTTTGGTGCCGACTGTACATACCATGACTGTTGATTATCGTATTTATTTTTAGCTTGTTGCCATGTTGCTATATTGCGTCACCGCCATTAATATTTAGATCGTCACCGTTGACATGATGTATGTAAATGATTTTAAACTTCACTGGTGCTAATTCTCTTGTACACAAACTTGACTAAATTTAAGTTAAGTGCATCTTTCTCTTTCCATTTCTTAAAGAAAAGGACAGAAGTTACATTTTAGTTTAATCCTGTCAAATTAGACAGTGCCTGAAGAAAATTGACGTCCATCGTTCTCTTAACATAAGTAAAAACAGTGTTTAACCAACATTCATTTTTTTTTAAATATTATATTAGACCTTCGAACATACGTGATTCGAGACACAATAGAAAGACAATAGCAGCGCGACAGCTGGCTGTCACTTGGTCATCGAAGGGATTATGAGTAGGATTATCATCGCAATACGAATTAACGAAATCCATAGCCTGCGAGTCCGCCTTAGCCGGTTTTTTGTTTACAACATGCAAACATAGCATTTGTAGATTTGACCTTGAAATCTATTGTGCGACGCTGACGGTACTAACTTCATATTAGTGTCTGACCAATAGGCAGCAGAGTCGGCGGCATATCAACGCGGAAATCATTATTTACATCTACATAGTGTTGTGTAAGTAAGGGTTGGAGTGTACGTAACGGGGCACTGAGGAAAAAACACTTAGAAAAATTTTGATGAAATTTTCAAACTTAATAATACTTTCTTTTTATGGTTTTATCGTATGGGGGACATCAAAAGAAACAACTTTTTCCCGGGATTTTTTTTTGTGAGGTCAATGACCGCTGAGATAGGAGGCAAAATCTAACCCTCATTATTAAGGCGTCTGGGACTTAGAAAAATTTTCTTTTTGACGAAATTTTCAAACTTAATAATACTTTCTTTTTATGGTTTTATCGTATGGGGGACATCAAAAGAGACAACTTTTTCCCGGGATTTTTTTTTGTAAGATCAATGACCGCTGAGGTAGGAGGCAAAATGTAACCCTCATTATTAAGGCGTCTGGGACTTAGAAAAATTTCACCCAAAAACAACGCCTAATCAAGCCTTCGGGATCCGGTGGGATGTGGGAGTACTAGGGTGGGGAAACACCGGGGGGCGACCTTAAGGTTAATGACCTTGACCCTAGGGTCAAGGTCAAGGTCAAATTCATGAAAACGCAGGAAAATTACGAGGAACGCTTGGGTGTCGTTTTCATAGTTTCTATGGGTGCTAAGGTCAAAAATGAGGTCGATTTGAGAATCCAAGATGGCGGCCGTGACCTTTCTCACAATATGCATCATGGGTGTCGTTTTCCTGGTTTCTTGGGGTGCTAAGGTCAAAAATGAGGTCAATTTGAGAATCCAAGATGGCGGCCGTGACCTTTCTCACAATATGCGTCATGGGTGTCGTTTTCATGGCTTTTTGGGGTGCTAAGGTAAAAAATGAGGTCGATTTGAGAATCCAAGATGGCGGCCGTGACCTTTCTCACAATATGCATCATGGGTGTCGTTTTCCTGGTTTCTTGGGGTGCTAAGGTCAAAAATGAGGTCAATTTGAGAATCCAAGATGGCGGCCGTGACCTTTCTCACAATATGCGTCATGGGTGTCGTTTTCATGGCTTTTTGGGGTGCTAAGGTAAAAAATGAGGTCGATTTGAGAATCCAAGATGGCGGCCGTGACCTTTCTCACAATATGCATCATGGGTGTCGTTTTCCTGGTTTCTTGGGGTGCTAAGGTCAAAAATAAGGTCGATTTGGAAATCCAAGATGGCGGCCGTGACCTTTCTCACAACATGCATCATGGGTGTCGTTTTCATGGTTTCTTGGGGTTCTAAGTCTAAATTAAGCCCCGCGAAGCTGGGCTCCGACTGCCCTTTAAGCAAACTAGTCCAAGAGCGAGCGAAGCGAGCTCGGGACATGGGGCACCCCGACTCGGACAGGTTAGGTTAGAAGGGGATGGCGGGGTCTAGTGAGCGAGCGAAGCGAGCGAATAGACCCCGCCATCCCATTCGTGGTTATTTTTTTTATGACCATTAAGCCCCGCGAAGCGGGGCTCCGACTGTGCCCTTTAAGCAAACTAGTCCAAGAGCGAGCGAAGCGAGCTCGGGACATGGGGCACCCCGACTCGGACAGGTTAGGTTAGAAGGGGATGGCGGGGTCTAGTGAGCGAGCGAAGCGAGCGAATAGACCCCGCCATCCCATTCGTGGTTATTTTTTTTATGACCACTAAGCCCCGCGAAGCGGGGCTCCGACTGTGCCCTTTAAGCAAACTAGTCCAAGAGCGAGCGAAGCGAGCTCGGGACATGGGGCACCCCGACTCGGACAGGTTAGGTTAGAAGGGGATGGCGGGGTCTAGTGAGCGAGCGAAGCGAGCGAATAGACCCCGCCATCCCATTCGTGGTTATTTTTTTTATGACCATTAAGCCCGCGAAGCGGGGCTCCGACTGTGCCCTTTAAGCAAACTAGTCCAAGAGCGAGCGAAGCGACCTCGGGACATGGGGCACCCCGACTCGGACAGGTTAGGTTAGAAGGGGATGGCGGGGTCTAGTAAGCGAGCGAAGCGAGCGAATAGACCCCGCCATCCCATTCGTGGTTATTTTTTTTATGACCATTAAGCCCCGCGAAGCGAGGCTCCGACTGTGCCCTTTAAGCAAACTAGTCCAAGAGCGAGCCTTTTAAGCAACTTTTAGTGATCAAGGTTATTCATGACGTCAAGGTCACTGACCCCTAACGTTCCCCGTCATATCCCTGCGTTTTTAGTATTTGACCTTGAGCTCAAGGTCATTGATCTTGGCGTCAATATCATTGACCTCGAGCGATTCCCATCATTTTCCTGCGTCTTTATAAATTTGACCTTGACCTTGAGTTTAAGGTCATTGACCTTGGCGTTAAGGTCACTGACCCCTAACGCTCCCCGTCATTTTCCTGCGTTTTTAAGTACTTGACCTTGACCTTGTGTTCAAGGTCATTGACCTTGGCGTTAAGGTCACTGACTTCGGGCGTTCCCCGTCATTTTCTTGCGTTTTTATGAATTTTGACCTTGACCTTGAGTTCGATTTCATTGACCTTGGCTTCAAGGTCACTGACTTCAGGTGTTTTCTATCATTTTCCTGCATTTTATGAATTTTGACCTTGACCTTGAGTTCAATGTCATTGACCTTGGCGTTAAGGTCACTGGCTTCAGGTGTTTCCCATTATTTTCCTGCGTTTTTATAAATTTTGACCTTGACCTTGAGTTCAAGGTCATTGACCTTGGCGTCAAGGTCAGTTACTTCGAGCGTTCCCCGTCATTTTCCTGCGTTTTCATAAATTTGACCTTGACCTTAGGGTCAAGGTCATTGACCTTAAGGTCGTCCCCCGGTGTTTCCCCACCCTAGTACTCCCACATCCCACCAGATCCCGAAGGCTTGATTAGGCGTTGTTTTTGGGTGAAATTTTTCTAAGTCTTTTTTTCATAGTGCCCCGTTTCGTATACCATGACCCGCGGGGTTATTACCTATGAAACAGCAATCAGCAATATTTGCGCAGTGATCGCGCGATCACCGTGCGATCGTCAAAAAAAATCGTATTAAGTATGAACCGATTGCTAATCGCTCGCTGATTGTTCTAATGCACTCATTGCTACGATGACGATAAAGTAGCAATCGCTGGAACCACCTTTAACAAAAAAAACTTAACTTTGCTCTTAAAAACCATACTAAATACGAAACCACCAAACGAAAAATGCATATTTTAGTTAACTGATTGCTCCACAGAGGCAGCACTATCGCTAGATTGCTATTTGACGTGACGTATTTTGAATTGACGTTTGAGCATCAAATATTGCTAAATTATCGCGATCGCTCGGCTATTGCAAGATACGTAATCCCGGTGCGGGCCTCACGCAACCGTCAGGTGCAGTGTACAAGATTATAGAGTATCATAGTACAAAAAGATTAAATTGACCAATTACCGAAAATCATTCTAGAACAATTTTCTAAACAGACTGAATGAATGCTGAATTGCTGATATACAACATGTCCCAGAATAAACGCACACCACCAGACACCCCAATTAGAATATTATGTTATAATAATAATACTACATAGACTGAATTTTTATTATTATGTTTAAAACACTGTTTTTTTTATAAATTAGTTGTACAGATTGTGGGAGAAAATTATAGTCACATTACAAATCTACGCATGCACACAGTCGCACTTCCATAGGGGTCTAGCGTAGTAGGTATTTCATCCATTTTAGTTTGTTTTGACTGTACAGCGGAAGTGTGACAGCAGTTTACGTAATTTTCATTATTTTTGGGATAAAATATTACCTATAAGTATAAAAAATTACAAAAATCGATTCAGTAAACGATTCTGAACAAACTATTTTCTCAAAGTGCATTAATTCAGTTACACATTGTATAAGGTGACTGGTAATTACTGTACGAAACTTAAACGCGTGATTGTGCTCATGATAACAATTTTTTTTTATTATAGGAGCAAAGCCGAAATCCCGAAATAAATAACAGCTGTTTAGTATATTTATGTTTGCCTAATGTACTGAACAGCTGATGTTTATATTGCGATTTCGGGTTTGTTCCCATAGTAAAAGTGGTACGATTACGAGTTTAAGTATCGTACACGTAAACACGGAATTGTGCTCATGATATTAAGTTAATTGTGGTCACAGTTATACAGTATACGAGGAGGTCTTTGCCCTGCAGTGGGAAAGTTATAGACTGGTAATTAGTCCGTCATTGAGATTAATAAAAAAATTTGGACACGTATTTTTTCTGGTATACCGCCGTTTACCCGAATTTTATTTGCCCTAATATCATTTGCCATAAGAGTCAACAGCCATAATATCATACGACATAATACTCATTTGCCCTACTCTCATTTGCCATATTAGTCACGTGCCAGAATCATTGTTTCCCATAAAGTCACTTACCATAACATCATTTGCCATAATCATTGTAAGCCCTAATTATCACATGTCCTAATTATCAGATGCCATAATTATGATATGCCATAACAAAATTTGCCATAGACATCGGGTGTATAACGGTTGTTTATATCAAGAGAAATTGGATGCAATTGGGACTTTAGGGCACCCCGACTCGGACAGGTTAGGTTAGAAGGGGATGGCGGGGTCGTGTGAGCGAGCGAAGCGAGCGAATAGACCCCGCCATCCCCTTCGTGGTTATTTTTTTATAAACCACACAGAAGTAGGAGCCCCGCGAAGCGGGGCTCCGTCGACCTAGCCCACCATCAACCATGCACAGAAAAAAGACTATTACGGGGCTTAAATATTTGTCTAATACTTGTTATGCCATTTAAATATTATGTCTAACAATTATTATGGCACATAAAAATATGGAAAACAATTACTTAATTATGGCATTCGTATCTTATGGTATCTAAAATTCGGGCAATTAAAAGTATGTCATATGTCTTTTAGGGCAAATGAAATTCGGGAAAATGATGATTATGGCATATAATCTTCGGGCAAACAATAGACAACCATTTTTTCTTTTTTCTCGTAAACGAAAAATGACGACAATACAGTGCGTTGAAGTTGTGCGTGACGTCACAATCAGATACAATTTTTGCATTACGGTGACGTCAAAAGCCCCCACTATGCCCCCATTCCAGTACTTTGTTCCTCTTTTTCTTTGTATTTTTTTAATTATTTTGATGAAGCAAAAAATACGTGTCCCGTATTTTTGGCCGATCTGCAAGACGGACTAAACAGAATGCCATTTTTTTTTATGTTGGCGTCATCCCTGTATAAGCTGAATAAATGTGCATAGCCCCTAATCGCTAATTAATAAATTACTAGTTAAGATGACAAAGCAATATTTCAAGTGGTTTCTTGTCGAGAAACAGTAATAAAAAAATGCCTTTTTGTTTAAGTCTTGCCTTATCATTTGTTAGTATGTGTAGCTACGGCTTAATAATTATGTAAATACGAATAGCTGTTATCATTATCACTGTTACTGTGATAACTGTTGGTACGTGTGTACATTACTACATTGTATAAAACAATAACGCTTTTCGCTTTCTGTCTGTCCCTATGTACAGTCGCGGTCTGAAAGTGGTTACCACCATAAGGATCACAATTGCAAGCACACATTAAGGCCACAAGTTCTAAATGTCTATTTCATGATAATTTGATTGATCATAGATTATTTTTTTCTAATGATATGACAATCAATCGCTTTAGGTGATGGACTGACTACTAAAAAGGTTTGATATACAAAAAACCTACTTTGAAAAACATTTTATTTTTAAATAAGAATATGAAGAAATAATAAATAAAAGTTTAAAAAAATCTTTATTCAATATCTGGTATAACATCGCTCCGCAGCTATGACTAATTTAGTTTTTTGAATGAGAATATGAAGAAAAAGGCACTGAATTAAATCTTTGGTAAATACTATCTGACCCCCGTGGTTTTACCCGCGTAGTTCCCCCTTGGAATTAAATAAAAGACTTTCCTATGCCCTTGCTCAGGCTATAGACTAACTCTGTACCAAATTTCATTTAAATCGTTTCGGTAGTTTTGGCGCGAAAGCGAGACAGACAGACAGTTACTTTCGCAATTATAATAATAGTATGAACTAGTACGGATCCACAGCTACGACCAATTTAGTTTTTTTAAATAAGAATGGAAATAATAAATCAAATCTTAAAAAAACTTTATTCAATATCAAGTATAACATTACTCCGCAGTTACGACCAGTGCATAGATGCAACAAGACACGCGCATAGATCAGTATTTCTGGTATCATTTTCTGGTATCACTCGAGCACAGCGTGATCTATCTCGTAGTAGGCATCATCACTTCTTCCTGAATCATTTCCATGATCTATTATTGGTCTTCTACGCCGTGACATCTTATTCAAACCTCACAGTAAATCACAAAGATTGTCCCTTGCTCCAGGGTTAAACTTGCCATTTTATTTCGATATGAAAAAAAATATTTGGTAAAATTTTATTCTTGTCTAAACGACGTTCAAACAATATTTTTTGACAAATGCCAATTCAACAAATTAAGAAAAGAGTTTCAAAGCACTTACTTTGGCACTATACCTGTCACTTTTACACAACTGCCAAACGTCAAGTGCACGATAGAGACAAAACATGGCTAAGCCGACGCCGTTGCTTAGTAACGTCTTTGTTATTCTCGTTGTCTCATTTTGCATAATAACTTCTAAAAGGTAACAAGTCACATGATATGGCATTTTAGATTTTAATGAAAAAAGTGTGATATAGAATGTACTTTCAAAATTGGTTAACCTTTTCAGACCGCGACTTTATGTTTAAAACTAAGCAACGGATTTCGATGCGGTTTTTTTAAATAGATAGACTAAAAATAAATTATTAGATTACTTTCAGGATTAGCGATTTCGGACATACAGGTTTCTGCACGATGTTATTTTTTTATAAACTTTAGAAATGTGTACATGTCACCGGAAAATAACAAGATCCGTAAGTTTATCAATCTATTAGAAAGTTTATAAACTTCCGTAGGATTCTAAACGGAAGATAAATTGTAATATTTTACGTCCACGTTTTCGTAAATTTATCAATTTCCGACGTCATACGGTAAATTTATAAACTAACGGATATCTGTTCGTAAGATTTTATATGGTTCGACCTATCACAGAAACTCTTTTAAATATACGTATCTTTGAAATACGTAAAATAACACACTGCTCTCTGATTGGTCAACGTTCATAGTTTATGTTCCGTGGCGAACAATGGCGGCCGCGAGGAAGGAGAAGTGACACGTGAGTTCACGTGACAGTCAACCAATCAGATCGCGCGTAGCGTTTGGTTACTGCTTACTTATTATTTTACGAGTGAGTTCAGTAAGTTTATCAATTGACGAACATGTGGTCGTAAAATATTACAATTTATCTCCCGTTTAGAATCCTACGAAAGTTTATAATCTTTCTAGTAGATTGATAAACTTACGGATCTTGTTATTTTTCGGTGACATATATATAAACCTCTAATATTTATTCTTCTTAATTCCAGACACAATGAAGCTGAACTTGCTACTGCTGTTAGCGACAATCACCAGCTCTTATGGGTACCACATCTTAGTCCTGGTCCCAACACCCTCCCACAGTCACAACACCCTTGGGAAGGGAATCGTCGACGCCCTCTTAAAGGGAGGACATTCGGTAAGAGGCCCTGACAGCCATATTTAAGTTTCTTATAGTAGTTTTTTATAGTAAATTCACCACAAATGTGCAGCAAAACATATTTGGAGAATTTACAATTCCTTGGCAATATGTACCTTCAATATAATAAAAATTTGCTATAAAATCAAAGCAATATTCCTATCATGTAACTTTATTTTGCACTGTTACTGAGATTATTATGTAATTTTCACTGCACGTATCAATATTGTTCGTAACTTACCAAAATATTCCGTGTAAATCCAAAACAATCACTATACAACTTTTTAAAGTACTGAGCGCCACGAAATCACAGCGACAACTGCGCACAGAGCAGGTGCATGTATTCGTAAAAATGACTCAGTCGGTATCGTTCTCTCTCTTTCTATCATTACGAGTAATTTTTTTGTGCATAAAGCCCGGTTTCCACCGCGAGCGGAACGGACCCATTAATGACTTTGTTCGCAAGCGCAAACTGCAAATAACAAATAGAAAAACAAATAAACAACAAATAGTCGAATAATAATAAATAATAAATGCATTAATAAACAATTATGTATTAAGCATCATAATTTTGTTGGTGGAAATACAAGTATGCAGTTTGCGCTTGCGGCTTATTGGACGATTCGCACGAATTTAACTCGCACAAAACGTGCGAATCGACTCCTTTAAAAAAATATTATTTTTCTGTAGTCGATTCGCACAAAGTTCATTTATTGGCGTGCGAATCGACACCTTCACTAATATGTAGTAGGCTATTCGCACACATATTGTTTTTTTTTTTTTGTTATGAAATGCAGTTAAGATAAAGTACACTTGAGTACAGAAGCAGTAAAGTCAAATGTGTTTTACTCGTAATAGATAGAAAATGGGGTGCCTGGACAGAAAACCTCCTCGTGTGCCCGAGGGCTGGAGTTCGCTTATGGATTGTTTCGGGGCGAAGATCAGTCCTCGGGCCGGTGCACTTTGGAAGGTGGGCAACGACTCGTCACTGAGTACGGTGTGCCTGGGGGGGGGGGGGGGATCTCGTTGCCCGCCTGCGAATGTTCTGTCGCGGTGGACTTCACCACCTGTCCCTCTGAATGTAGCAGAGGGCAGTGTGCGTTGGGGTCGGGGAACGGGCTCTGCGTGCACTCACCCTGCCGCAGAGCAGGCAGTTGGGGGTCGTCACCTCCTCCTGTCACCGTTGTTCTCGTAGCCCCGAAGATTGTTACGTTCATGTCTCTGACTTTCGACGGGGGTCGAGGGCCTTGGCTTAACCGCCCGGGCCGCGAGGAAGTCAACCTCTATAAAAAATTACCAAGTTCTGGTGCGTGGCGAAGATATGAATGGCTGAGGAGTAGTGTCATTTATAACTTGCGTTTGCAGTTATGGATGGCGCATCAGTGTCTAGCGCACCTCCAGCCAGGGAACTGGTGGACCCTCTGGTTGGGTTATAAATGTACTCTTGCCCAGGGACGGGGGGTTACCCTGGGTGAACTTGACCCGGGAACATAAAGGGCAACTTTAGGAACATGAGTGGGTTTTAGTCAGTAAAAGTCTGACAGGCCCTCCCGCCGCACCCAAAACGGGAGAAGTCATTTGATGATTTCCCACTTCCCAAAAAAAAATAGATAGAAAATAAAAACACAATCTACTACACACATCAACATGGTCTAGGGATATTTCAATTAAACAAATAACTAAAATTCTATTGACATTTTATTAAGACACCCACACATTAAAATAAACCTTGTTTAATATCCTATCTAATCTAATAATAAACTTTTAGATGAAGATACATTTAGAAAAAACTTAGAAGAAGAGGAAAACTCTGATAAAATTTCAATCTTAACTTTATTTTTGAAACATCAAAACTTTAACAAAAAACTATTTCTTATAAAAATTGTTGAAAACTTAAAATTAATAATCCGTGGATCCACCTAAGACTCTCATGACACATCTGCAGCGGTTCTGCATACTCAAAACAAGGGTGTCAATATCCTGTTGCGGAATACTGTCCCAAGTCCTGCTAAGATGCAAGAAAAGCTGGTTTTCATGCACAATATCTTCAGGGGAATTCCTAAGAGCTCTTCTCATATCAAGCATATCCTAGGCATGCTCAATTGGATTTAAGTCAGGGGATTGTGCAGGCCAGTCTCAAGCTTGTGTTGTAACCAACTTATATTGCATTGTCGTGCATTGGCTGAAAATTTTGTTTTAATTTACCTTTATCTAAAAGTTCATTATCAGATTAGATAGGATATTAAACAAGGTTTATTTTAATGTGTAGGTGTCTTACAAAAAGTTAATAGAATTTTAGTTATTTAGGTTTAATTGAAATATCCCTAGACCATGTTGATGTGTGTAGATTGTGTTTTTACTTTCTATCTACGAGTATTACGAGTAAAACACATTTGACCTTACTACTTCTGTACTCAAGTGTATTTTATCTTAACTGCATTTCATAACAAAAAAAAAACAATATGTGTGCGAATAGCCTACTACATATTTGTGAAGGTGTCGATTCGCACGCCAATAAATGAACTTTGTGCGAATCGACTACAGAAAAATAATATTTTTTTAAAGGAGTCGATTCGCACGTTTTGTGCGAGTTAAATTCGTGCGAATCGTCCAATAAGCCGCGCTTGCAAACGAAGTCATTAATGGGGCCGTTCCGCTCGCGGTGGAAACCGGGCTTCACCACTATCTCAACTAAACGTACGAACAACAGTAAAAAATATAGAATTTTAAGTTATTAATTTTTTTTTTAAGAAAATATAAGTACGTGATAGCAAAAAAATAAAAACAGATCTAGATTTAGGACATTGAATACTTCATACTGAGCACATTTTTGTTTAAAGGAGTTTTTGGATGCAGACCAGTGTAATCACTGTGTAAAGTTATGTCATGAATAGAGCCTGTGTAACCATACATTTTTTGACGTATAAACCTGTCATAACTTTAAGCAGCGATTATTAGTAAGACGCTATAACTATACCTATGGGGTTGTAAGTGGCCCTACCATCACCTCCAGGGTCAAAGCCAACCTCACCTGCACGTGGTACACCTTGCTGATTCACTGACGGGGCTCTGACGGATCAGGTCTCTTCACAAGGAGGAGACCATCGCAGTCATATTGCAATTTTTGTTACATATCTTTCTTCGTTTGTGATTGTAAAATAAACATGGTCGTGGCAGAATTGTGGTGTGTTTTCCGCAAATGCCATTAATAAAGAGTTGAAGTTGAAGTTGAACTATCTATACCTATTACCTATCAACTATAATAACTGAGTAAACAAACTGTATAATTATATAACTATATCACTATAACTATAGGTATTACCTATCGACTATAACTATCAACTATAACTATGTTAATTACTGTTCATCATTTGTTTCTCTACACTGTCCCCCACAATAATATTAGTACGGATGAGACCTCTCTCTCATAAAGTTCTTTTCATATTCCAGGTGTCATGGGCGACTCCATATCCGGAGAAAGTCAAAAACCCACCAAAAACGTTACATATTTTTGATGTTAGCGCCGTTCAGAAATATGTTTCAGGTATGTCATATTGGTGCCCATTCTCTTGTGCACAAACTAACGTAAATTTAAGTTAAGTGCATCTTTCTCTTTCCATTTCTTAAAGAAAAGGACAGAAGATACATTTTAGTTTAATCCTGTCAAATTAGACTGCGCCTGATGAAAATTGACGTATATTTAGACGCCATGTTTTTAAATGGCGTATAAATTATCTATGGAGTGTCTAAATTTGACAGGACTTAACTAATATTTGATCTTCTGTCCTTTTCTTAATTAAAAGGAAAGAGAAAGATGCACTTAACTTAAATTTACGTTAGTTTGTGCACAAGAGAATCGGCACCATTATATCTTAAGACTACGTATACTGCAATCTGCTATTCAAGCAAAGCTAATTCGAATAAATTTCCAAATTTCATTAAAATCGGGTCAGCAGTTTAGGCGTGAAGAAGAGACAGACAGACAGAGTTACTTTCACATTTATATAATACTAGCTTTTGCCCGCGGCTTCCCTCGCGTTAGAAAGAGACCAAAAAGTAGCCTATGTTACTCTCCATCCCTTCAACTATCTCCACTCAAAAAATCACGTCAATTCATCGCTCCGTTTTGCCGTGAAAGAAAGACAAACAGACAGACAGACAGACACACTTTCCCATTTATAATATTAGTATGGATTAGTATGGAGTATGGATTAACCTTTTTTTTGTTTTTTTTTAATGGTTGGAAAATCATCAAATTACTTCCCCCGGCCTTGGCGGGGCGGAAGTATCAAACATTTAATGACTACCCACTCTTGTTCCTTCGGTTGCCCTTTATGTTCCGGGGCCGCGGTAACTATTATAACTTTTCCGCAACCCCGGCAGGCATATTGGCTCTAGAGGGTCCCGTCACGTGCTGACTGCTCTGTGAGGCGCACTTGCGCAAAAAGAGGCGCCTTTCTAAATTGTCTGTCTGTTTATTTATTTGACTGTCTGGACAGGTCCACTCAAATCTGTGTCCTTCTCTCATCAAGAGAGTGCCTCAGACATTAACCTCCATGGTTCTCGCACATTTTTGACCAATACAATTGTATGGACTTTAAAAGAGATGTTTTAAGTAAATAAGTGTAGATAGGTTACCCAAACGAAATTCTATCTTCAAAAACGGCACACTAACGCACACATACATTACACGTCAAAGTAGGATGACATGATTGAAGTAGTGCGAGTGAAAAAGAGATAAAAGTCAAATCACAAATGTCGACGCGATACTCAGTATCATGTTTGTCAATTGGCAAACTTTTAATGTGCCACTTTTTGACTGCATATAACCTATCTACACTTTTTTACTTATAACATCATTGGATATAGGTAACCTATTTACAAAATAAATATGATTTTATGATTTTAACTCAACAAGTTCTTTTTTTATTTATTTATTTATCTTTTACAAAAATAATAACACAGAATTATTCTAATGAAATAGCAACCAAAAACCACTAAGGTTTAAACTTGTTGCTGTGATGAGTCTTAATCAATATCGAAAAAACAAGGAAGCATGTAAGCGTTATACAAATATTAAGGTTAAGGTCTTTAAAAAGTTACAAGTGGAACAATTTGGCTGTTTTTTTTTAATTGTTTTATTTACACTTGTTATTTATGCAGATATTACGGTATTTTACACCATTATCAATTGACGTAATTTTTATGAGCTGTCAAAACTCAATTCTCCAATAGATTTAATGGCAATATCAACTTATGACGTCACAAAAATAACAACTCAGTTGACTATCTATTTATTGATTTCAAAACAACTAAAAATCAAATTTTATAGCAAAATTGAAAATGAACCGAATTTATTGGGCTGAAATTAAAAGAGGTTTTATAGAAATTGTGTCTAACATATTGGTTAATGGTGTAAACTACCCAATTGTATCAAGTCTGCTATATCTGTTTTCAGGAGTGGACATGACAGACCCTAAGAACAATAAGGGCATCTCCTTTGTAAAAGAATTCTCTAACAACGTGACTCTGGAGATGCTGAACACGCCATCTGTCAGAGAAGCATTAATCAAGCAGCAGTTTGATGCCGTCGTCACCGAGACGTTCTTCTCTGACGTCTTAGCTGGGTAAGTCATTCTAATTTGAGTCTTCCATCCTTGAAGTTATGGTCTAAAACAAGTGTGAGGCCGAAGTGGACTGACATCTGGACTCGGTAGTTTTGAAGCAGCTGTAAAGCACACAATTATGTATTTAGCAGCAGTTATTGGTGCTGATTCTCTTGATTTTGAAAAATTGAATTTTAGAAAAAAACCCGGACTGGAGAATCCCTGATTGCATGGTGTAGTTCAAGTAGGGCGGGATAGATGTCGCCACGAGTTCAAGACTTCACTAAGGCCGTTTGTCCACCACCTACCGTCACCATCACGTCACCTCATGATGAAATAATATATGGCGGTACAGATGTAGCCACTAGTTTAAAATGACAGGCTTGTTGGTCTAGTGCATAGGTTCTCAAAGTGGGCGATAACGCACCCCCCCCCACCCACCCCCAAAAAAGGAAATGGGGTGCTCTAGAAAAAAACATATTCTCAAAGTGGGCGGTGAGCAAAATAAGGTTGGGAAACTATGGTTTAGTGATACCCTGACTGCTATACCGGAGGTCGTGGGTTCGATTCCCACCCAGGACAAACTTTGTGTGACGAGCATGATTGTTTGTTCTGTGTCTGGGTGTAATTTATGTATAATATGTAAGTATTTAACAAATTATATAAGTATGTATATCAGTTGTCTGGTTACCATAACACAAGCTCTGCTTAGCTTGGGATCAGATAACTGTGTGAAATCATTTTTTTTTAACTTCCGACAACTCATGTCGGAAGTTAAAAAAAAAATGATTTCACTGATATGTTTGCTTTATTCCTTCCAGAGTCGCAGCCGTACAACAAGCCCCATGGATCGTCCTAGCAGCCACCCAGATGCACCCTCTCCTCGAGGCTCAGGTCGATGAGGTTCGCTCCGTGGCCACCATCCCTCTGATGTTCAACCCTTCAGATGTTCCCATGTCGTTCATCAAGAGATCTATTAATTTCATGATTAACACCGCAATCAGTGTTACTGAATGGTAAGTTTTATCTACCGTTTTTGGGTTTTCTGCATTCTATTTTTTGTAAATCTTTTAGTTTTGTTTCTTAGTTTATTTGTCCATCTACCAAATTTTGCCTCTACACCACCCTTAGGTAGACTGGAAGAAAATCCCTTAGGCATTAAGTCCGCCGTTGTGCAATATTTTTATATGTGCACTAGCTTCTGCCCGCGGCTTCGCTCGCGTTAGAAAGAGACAAAAAGTAGCCTTTGTTACTCTCCATCCCTTCAACTATCTCCACTTAAAAAAACACGTCAATTCGTCGCTCCGTTTTGCCGTGAAAGAAAGACAAACAGACAGACAGACAGACAGACACACTTTCCCATTTATAATATTAGTATGGATGTCTAATGTGTTAACGTTGTAAGATCTGAGTGACAGTTGAGTGAAAGGCACGTAAAGTCGTTGGTCCTAGGTGTCACATGTAGAACTTTGACAATCGTTACGGTTAGCCAGAAACCAAGGGGTATCCAGACGGCTACTGGGTTGTGGAGGTCTGATAGGCAGTCGCTTCACCTAAAACACTGGTATTCAGCTGAATCCATTTAGTCTGGAAGCCGACCTCAACATAATTAAGAAGGGCTGGGAAGATGATAATCTAAGACATTCTTATAGTTTTTTTAAGACTACTAATACAAGCCTCAGCGCTTTTCTTTTCAATGACGAACACTCACCAGTGCTAATTCTCCATTTACAGTATTTGAGATGAACTCATCACCCAAACAATCTTTATTCCAGGTTCGACAGACCAAACACGGTAAAACTGTATGAGAAAATCTTCGGTCCTCTAGCCGCTGCCCGTGGGTTAACTCTCCCTCCGTTTGACGATGCTTTCTACAATGTCTCCATAATGTTGGTCAACTCCCACGAGTCTCTAACTCCAGCGTTCAGCACTCCTCCGAACGTTGTCAACATCGCTGGGTACCATATGGATGAGAATATTCCACCGCTGCCTAAGGTAAGAAACTTTGTTTGCTGGTAACTTGAAGTAAAGTACACTGGCTGCTGCCCGCGACGTCGTCTGCGTGAAGGCTTCAGCTCCGCCCCCGTAGGTGATAGCGTGATAATATGTAGCCTATGTTTTGACCCGACCTCTTACTAATATCCCTGCAAAGTTTTTGAGTTTATCCCGGAAATACATACAGACAAACAAACAGACAAACAGAAAAAATTCTAAAAACTATATTTTTGGCTTCGGTATCGATTGTAGATCACGCCCCAAGTATTCTTTTTAAAAAATATTCAATGTACAGTTTTGACTTTCCTACGATTTTATTATATGTATAGATACACATTACATAAGAGTTACTGAACGCGTCTATGTATTAGAGGGGACTAAAACTTGTGATCCACTGCCTGAACAGACAGATTTCTAGAGTAAGAGGACTACCGTGTGGATTTCTTACCATGAATCACAAAAGAAGGTTTTTCGCCAATGACCTTGGGTCATGGCCTAAGAAACACTTTTAGGGGTAAAAGGATCTAAGTTTATAGTTCCTCTGTTCCTCACCCTCTTTTTAAAAGAGAGGAACCTCCAACCAGACGGGTCTTGTCTGGTAGGCAACAACGGTTCTAGTCGCGATTTTCTACATAAGCTTCAAACACTAATTTCGCGATGTAGGACCGTCAGATGTAACTCACTTGTTCGGTCATAGATGTCACCGCACTCTTTACACTACACTTTGTACTCGATTGAGGAGTTTATCCGCGGTTCCTCACAATCAGCAATTGCACTAGCAGCCACCAAGCCAAAAGGCGCCTAGTCATTTTCCAGCCATTTGTAAAATCTAAGTTTCTCTCATCAGCGGAGCTGCACCCTTATTAAAATCTTCTCTGTTGTGTCCCAGGACCTGCAAGAGCTCCTTGACGGCTCCCCGCAGGGCGTGATATACTTCAGCATGGGCTCAGTGCTGCGCTCGGCGGCGATAAAGCCGGAAGTGCGCGCCGCGCTGCTGCAGCTGTTCGGCTCGCTGCCCTACACCGTGCTGTGGAAGTTCGAGGAGCCCCTCACCGGCCTGCCGCCCAACGTGCACGTGCGGCCCTGGATGCCACAGCCTAGCATACTTGGTAAGTGTTGCCAGAATTGCCACTTTCATCATCATTTTCATCATATTAGCCGTAGACGTCAGCTCCTGAAACAAAGACCCCAAAGATTTCCACAAACCGATCTTTTGCCACCAGCATCCAATGAGACCCAGCAGACTTAACGAGTTAATTTAAGGTCCATTGCCGTATATTATGTGTGTTCCACGAGTAAGGTTAGCTGCAGCCTATACTAGTCCTTTTTCTTTCTTTTTGGAAAGAGCTCGGAGTTTTCCTACGTGATCGAATCGGAAGCGAGGCTCTCTGTAGGAGAACCAAAGAGCCCGATATAATTTACAGAGTCACAAAGCTGAATTGGAAATGAGGAAAAAGTATCTCGAATGGCGACTATTGTTAAGCGCAGCATGAAATAGCATCCCGCCAGGTTGGTAGATAACCTTGTTAAGGTGACACAGGACCGCATGCTGTGGAAAAGGTTAGATGAGGTCTAAGTCTAGCAGTGGACGACACGACCTGATTATGGTGTTGGTGTTAATCTTTGAAGTGGTTCATATTGATCTTTCCAGGGCAATGAAGATGACATGATTTTTATTGGTCTTGTCTTGCGTATGTTGATTTTTTGAGAAGTTTGTGTTACATACGATTGCTATTGTACCATACGACCTATCTATGTAACTCGCTATAATGGGACTGCTCTACCGCTTCCTCGCACGGTATCCCTTGTTCATTTAGCAGCGATAGCATTATGTCGTTATGATAGCATTATGTAGCGTTATGTCGTTAAATCGTACAAATAGTATGTTGGACTTTTTGGCAAGGCCTATTACGGTAAGATTATCTTACAGGGCCTATGCAGGGTATATTTGATTCCACTTGAATCACCGTTGCGTAATTTTAAAGTTCTTAGCATACATACATAGCTACAGACTGAGGAAAGTGACTTTGTTTAATACTATGTAATTATATTTTGTCACCAGCTCACAAGAACATCAAGGTCTTCATCACTCACGGTGGTCAGCTCAGCTCCTTGGAAGCCGTTCGCGCTGGAGTCCCGTTACTGGCAGTTCCAGTCTTCGGAGACCAGCCCAGCAACGCAGACAGAGCGGTGCGCCGCGGATATGCTCTCAAAGTGGACTTTTCTCCTGACATGGTCCCGAAACTTAAGGAAGCTTTAAAAGAAATTCTGAGCAATGATAAGTAAGTAGTGTAATGAATTGTTGTGATGTATTAATGTTGTTGATTTTAACCTGTGGTACTAGGAAATCTGGGTTTCTCCCAAGTGTAATCGCCTCTTTGTTAGGCCTAGTTCAGTTCTATCACCTGCTTGATATTTAAAGGGAAGTGAAAATTTATTGTTGCTTGCTGTGAGATCTCGTCCAGCTTCATTGCTCGACGCTTTTCTGGTGGACTGTTGGTTCTGACTTTCAGAAGTTACAGTGGCTGGAACTATTGTGATGGACCAATGACTTCGAGCATAGCAGCTGCGAGGCCTGTTGGTCTCACAACTGAAGAACCTCATCATTATATCTCTATAAGCTTTAACCTTTTCCCAACTATATGTATAAGAGTCGGCTTCCAGTCTAAACAGATTAAACTGTATACCAAAGTTTTACGTAAAGCGACTGTATATCAAACCTTCACAGCCCGGTAGCTGGTCGACGGGATAGGCCTTTTTGTTTTTTTTGTTTTTTTTTTTAAAAAGGCACACCAACGACTAATTCACAATTATAAAATTCACATATATTGCACATTTACGTAAGTCCTGTGTGAACAAGTCACTTAGAGGCGTGCACACCATTCACGTGCAAGAAAGACTTAAAATAATAATTAGAAATAATTTAAAACAGATATTAACCAAAAGAAATTAAATAAATTAAAATTTAAAATTGAAATTATATCAGATATTAAAATGCAAAATAATTAAATGAAATAAAAAACAATGTCAAAACGGAAATTAAATTGAGAATTATGAATAAAAATACAATCGCAATATTACTGACATAAAACATAGTCACAACTCAAAATACATATCAATTTAAGTTAATAATTATTATTTTGAAAATTAAAAAGTTAAGAAATTAAATTACAATAATATAAGATTATAAGTTATAAGTTAAATAAATAAAATTAAAATTATAATTATAAGTGAAATTAAAATTATAAGTAAAATTAAAATAATAAGTAAAATTAAAATTATAACTATAATTATAAGTAAAATACACGGGGAAGTCATAGCATGTCAATTTCTTTGATTTTATTTTTAAATTTGGGCAGGTTGTCAGAAAATATATCGACATTTTTGTCGATTGAACACGCTTTGTTATAAGAACCCAACATTCTATTTAGGGGAGCATGCCGGCCCAGGTTTGTGCGACATGATTTGATAGCAAAAGTCCTAGCAGTGCGCTTGGACCGCATGTGAGAGTGACGAGGTACGTCTAGGCCTATTGAGAAAAGAAGGTCTGGAGTTGACGTTACGCTGTTTACAATTTTATAGAGCGTCGTTAGGTCGGCTAAAGTCCTTCGTCGCTTCAGTGAGTCAAGCTCGAAATAACTTAGCCGCTCGGCGTATTCAGCTCTGTAAGGACATTTGGGGTCTCTAAACCTTAGGAATCTGGTAAATTTTTTTTGGACGCGTTCAAGCCTGTCTATATGAGTGTTATAGGTCGGACTCCAAACGGGAGATGCATATTCGAGGACACTGCGCACAAAGCTGTTGTACAGCACCTTCAAGGCCAAAGTTCCCTTAAATTCTTTGCCAATTCTGCCAATAAAGCCAACCATTTTCATAGCTTTTTTGATGATGTTGTTGATGTGTGTGGTGAATGAGAGATCGCTGCTGAGCACTACACCCAAATCCCGTATGTTATAAACTTGCTGCAGTGGCGTTCCACTGAGGGTGTAGGTTGATGGTATGGGGAGCTTCTTGCGCGTGAATGTTATGTGATGACATTTACTAGCATTCAAAACCATCCCATTCGCCACGCACCAGTTTTGCAATGAGTCAAGATCAGCTTGCAACAAAGCTATGTCTTCCTGAGTGTTTATTGGTCGAAAGATTTTCAAATCATCGGCAAACAAGGAACACTGGCTATGTTTGATGCAATTCACTATGTCGTTAATGAACACAACAAAGAGGACAGGTCCGGCATGAGATCCCTGGGGCACACCGGAGGTTGCAGTATACTCCTGAGATTTGTAGCCGTTTACAACCACCATTTGTGTTCTCCCGCTTAGATATGAACTGAACCACTCCAGCAGAGGTCCATGTATGCCAAGATTATCTAGCTTTTGCAGCAGGATTTCGTGGTCAACTTTATCAAAAGCGCTGCTAAAGTCGGTGTACAGTGCATCGATCTGTTGGCCAGAATCGATGTTCGCACAAATCTCATCTACGTATGAGATCAGATTGGTAACGGTAGACTTTTTGCTGCAGAAACCATGCTGTTGAGGGGAAAGTTGTGCTGTAACATGCGATGTTAAAATAGGGCAGATCATTGATTCAAAGAGTTTTGAAAAAGTAGACAAAATAGAAATTGGTCTGTAATTTTTGACATCCGTGGAATCACCTTTTTTGAAAATTGGTATCACGTTGGCCTTTTTCCATTCTGTAGGGAAAGTAGATGTTTCAAGGGATTTATTAAAAATTATAGTGACAGGATATGTCAAATTACGGGCACATTTTTTTATAAAGAGTGGAGGTAACCCATCCGGACCTGCACCCTTGGTCACATCGATCTTGGCCTTGGTTAGACTGCAGGTTCTTTCGCGGGGGGAGACATATGCAAGCGGGAGGAGGCGCATATTTAGCCGTGTTTAGTTTATCATCGTCAATGATCTATCTATACTAACGATTACCCACGGATGTATCCCTACATTACGCCTTCTTACCTCCCTACCCTTTCGTAAATCTGGCATTTTTCACTAGACCTAATTCATGTATTTTGTTCCAGATACTCCAAGCAAGCTAAGTTCCTGTCTCATCTGTTCCAGTCTCGACCGACCACTCCTGCGCATCTCATCAATCATTATGTCACTCTCGCCATTGAGACGAAAGGTATCTATTCTTTTGTACCTATTATTAACCGTCGCTTCTTGCCGGGGTTGCGGAATAGTTCTAATAGTTATCGCGGCCCCGGGCAACCGAAGGAACATGGATGTGTTCTAGTCAGTAAAAGTCTGACACTCCCTCCCGCCCCGTTTAGGGCGGTAGAAGACATTTGATGATTTTCGATCCGTAAAAAAAATTAACAACGTAAAAAGATAGGTGTTGTAAGTTTGGTCGCTCTGTGTGTGTGTCCGTATGTTAGTTTGTTTGTCTGTCTGTCTGCCTAAAGAGCAACAGATTTGACATGACAGCGTCTTAAAGTTAACTGCGTCTTGAGTATTCAGTCATAAGGCAGTTAAGCTACTCCACTGGT
Source organism: Athetis lepigone (assembly GCA_033675125.1). Taxonomy (NCBI): domain Eukaryota; kingdom Metazoa; phylum Arthropoda; class Insecta; order Lepidoptera; family Noctuidae; genus Athetis; species Athetis lepigone. The sequence goes on along the minus strand of CM066220.1, from coordinate 7,380,250 downwards.
CTTCACTATTTTTTATATTTCGCTTTCAGGAGCATACCACCTCCGCTCTCTGTCGCTGGAGTACAGCTGGTATGAGCGCTGGATGCTCGACTTTGTGCTCGTGGTGCTCGCAGTTCTCGCCGTGCTCATCCTGCTCGTCAAGTTCCTGATTAAAGCAGTGATCAGAAAAGTTTCTGGAAAGAAGACTTATAGCGAGAAAGGAAAGAAGAAGAAGAATTAGTGTAAAGTAAATTAACGGTTAAGTTTACATTATTGTGTAACTAATTGTAAATAGATAGTTTATTTTGATATGTGTTTTTGTTTCATTTTATCGTCATGCTGTTGTCCTCTTGTTTATTATAATAAGTTATTATATTAGCGACCCGATATAGTTTTGCACGTGTGTTACAAATGAATATTCCGGACTTTCTCTAATGGTGCCGATTCTCTTGTTCACAAACTAACGTAAATTTAAGTTAAGTGCATCTTTCTCTTTCCATTTAATTAAGAAAAGGACAAAAGATAAAATTTAATTAAGTCCTGTCAAATTTAGACACTCCATGGATAATTTAGACGCGTTTTAAAAACATGGCGTCTAAATATACGTCAATTTTCTTCCGGCGCTGTCTAATTTGACAGGATTAAACTAAATTGTATCTTCTGTCCTTTTCTTTAAGAAATGAAAAGAGAAAGATGCATTTAACTTAAAATTAGTCTAGTTTGTGACCAAGGGAATCGGCACCACTATGCATGTATGACCTTCCTTTTAGATCAATATCTATTAGAATATCAGTTGCGTAGTTTAAAAGATTTAAGCATACATAGGGACAAACAGAGGAAAACTACTTTGTTTAATACAATGCAGTAATTTAGAAAAGAAAAGAGAGATTGGATTTTTTAATATTTCCAATACCTATGGGTAGGTATTCGAAATCTCGAAAACAAAAGTATTAATTTTTTTAGCTATAGTTTTGCTTTAACCATATAATTTAGTTACTACACAATTAATTTTATGGCAAGAAAGGAGTTTGAATGACATACACTTTGCTATTTATTTTGATCAGGCACTTATAATCTAGATATCGGTTAAAAACACATTTATTTTCTCATCTCTCACATTACAATTCATTTACATACAAATGTATGCAATAATAAATGAAATGTATAACATATTAATTTGTGGTCTATACGCTTACGTATTATAATAATAGAAAATATTATTATGTTAGTTAGTTGTTTGCTGTTCAATCATAGATGGCGCTGCATTAAGAAATGGATTTTCCATACGATTACGATTACGATTTTTTGGAATATTTATTGTTTTGTTCTTTTAAATTTCGTTCGTTTTAAGATTATTTAATTGAAAATAACGACAGGCACAACTTTTTCTATTCCGTGGGCACAACGACAGCCATTGACAAAAAACAAAAAAACCTAAACAATACTATTAATCCGAAGTTCAAAACTACACTCTCATAAAAATAATTGGCTCAGATGTCTTATTGAGTGGTACTAATTATATTTCACAAAAACAAAAGAAATAATTCTTATTATTAGATTTCTCCATTCGATAAAAGATAGCTCTGGCTGACTATGACTTGTATAATTATAAAAAATGTAAACATGCGCTTATTTTTACCCGACTGAGCGACGCAAAGGAGGGTAATGTGTTTATTTAAGATATTGTTTAGATACCAAACCATTATTTCCATTTCATTGAGAAAAGGGCAAAAGATAAATTTTAGTTTAGTTCTGTCTGTCAGTCAGCGCCTGATCTAAATCGACGCATTTTTATCCGGCTGTCAAAAGGAGGGTTATGTTTTTACTAGTCAAATGAGGGTTTTTGCGTATGAGATTGACAGATATGTCAAAATTACCAATCATGCTGCAGTTGGACCTCACGCCTACGTATTGCCATCTAGCGGATTTTTCATACGCAAAAACCCTCATTGTGTTTAAATTATTTATAGAGAGAGTATCATAATTGGACAGAACTAAACTAATAAATTATCTTCTGTCCTTTTCTTTATGAAATGAAAAGGAAAAAATTCACTGAACTTTATTTTGTTTAATTTGTGAACAAGCGAATTACACCATTGTTACTTACTCGGTTATAACACCACAATTTTCTACAAGAGAGGCTGCCAAAAGATATTATAGCATAAATAGTTCCTATAGAAATATCAAAATGCCAATAATTTATAATTCACTAGCTTTTACCCCCGACTTCGTCCGCGTGGAATAATAGTTCCCGTTTCCGGGGGATTTCCGGGATGAAAACTATCCTTTGTCCTTTCTCGGGCCCCAGACTATATCTGTACCAAACTTTCAAATCGGTTCAGTAGTTTAGGCGTGAAGAAGAGACAGACAGACAGACAGACAGAGTTACTTTCGCATTTATAATATTAGTACGGATTATTCTAAAACAAAGTCGCTCATCAGTCAGTCATCATTAAAACTACGCAACGGATTTTGATGCAGTTAATAAAAACAGTTTTGTTAGGAATAAAATTAGAGGGTGCTGCTTAAATTTTATTCAAATATAAATAAATAAATAAATAAATATCCTGGGACAACTCACACACGGCCATCTGATCCCAAACTAAGCAGAGCTTGTACTATGGTTGTTAAATGCCAACAAGTCAAAATGACACATTTTGTATTTTTTTGTTTATACCAAGCGCGATAGATGGCGTTGTACTTTTTTGTGTTTTTTCTGAAAGTCGCTGTTAAGATTCTCCGCCATTTCATGACCCTCTGTAATATATGTGAATAAATGTTTTGTTCTCTTTCGTTCTGAGCTCGGTATTTTCATTGGCTACGCCATAAGTACCTTGCAGGATCCTCAGATCTTTTTCCGGAATTTGTACATGGTCCTTCGAGCCGGATGATATATTGGTTGAGCTCCACAGCGTCATATCCGATAAACAGCAAGTACTACGTCACAACCTGTATCGGAAGGAGTGGATCGGACTGCGGTTCGAATACGAATGTTGTTGGACAAGAAATCAGTGAAGTATGAAGTGAAAAACTGTGAGTACTCTTTACATATTAACTTAGAGAAAATTCAAGCAAATTAGAACCTTAAAAACATGAAGAAATAGACTTAGAAAAATTTAGAAGTTGTTTGGACTTAGAATAGTTTTAAGAAAAGTGGAGAGACGGGGAATTCACGCCGGTTTTCACCCAGAATTGTCAAACACTTAGAAAATTTTGAAGAAAAAGTTCATCGACTTGTAATTTTTTTGAGATTGGGCAAACAAGTTCATTGAAATAATTTAAGATATTTTACACTACTCTTTCAATAAACTTTATCAAAATGGATACATACGTTATTATGCAAGAAGACACAAAAAGCAAAATTCAAAAAGCCAGAATTAATTTCAAAAAATCTCCTAAGGAAAGGATCACACAATCTTATTTGGAAACTCGGCTTGATACACTGGAAAACTACTGGACATTATATCGGGATACACATAGAGTCATCATTTCGGAAATTGAAAGCAAGGAATTGGCGAAATCTAACTATTACAAAACTGATGCATACGACAGCACTGAAGAACTATACACGGACTATAAAACGGAGTTAAAGGATTGCATGCTTCAATTTAAAGTCGATTCTAATACTGTTGCATCGTCTAGTTCTAAAGTTTTTGAGTCTAACGTCAGTCATTCTTTAAGTGTTAAGTTACCAAAGATCACAATTCCTAATTTTAGTGGAAAATATTCCGAATGGACATGTTTTCGCGATTTATTTGTATCGTTAATACACAGCAACAAACAATTGGACGATGTTCAGCGGCTGCACTATCTCAAGGGTTATTTAACGGGCGAAGCCGAACAACTTTTGCGGCATATTCCTATCACGGCTAGTAATTATCAAACCTGTTGGGATCAGCTGGAACATCGCTTCAATAACAAAAGATATCTTGTTACTTGTATTTTAAATCGTTTCATGAGTCAAAAGACCATACAGTTCGAATCTTCTAGTGCTATAAAAGGATTGCTTGATACAACAAATGAATGTTTAAACGCCCTCAAAAATTTAAACATTAATATTTCTTCATGGGACATTATGGTAATTTACATTATTAGTTCAAAACTTGACACTGAGTCTAGGAAATTGTGGGAAGTTCAAGTTTCTAAAGTCAATGACGAGCTACCTACATTAAATGATTTTACAAATTTCTTAGAGCAGCGATTCAGGTCTCTTGAGTTTTTAAATAGCAAAATCATTCCTAAGTCAAACAATAATACTCATACATCTAAAGTTATGCATGTTAATACTTCTATTTCAAAATGTGAATTCTGTTCGGAAAATCATAAGCTCATACATTGCAAGATGTTTGCAAAGGTAGATGTTGAAGCACGTCGTAATTTTGTCCAAACCAATAAGTTGTGCTTTAACTGTCTTGGTCCAAATCATTCAGTATTTTCATGTCGCAACTCAACCAATTGTCGTATTTGCAGGAAGAGACATCATTCTCTTCTCCATCCAAATTCATTCCCTAAAAATGATCGAAAGGATGATGGTTCGGATCAATCTCCACCATCAATTTCACAGAGCGAAGAACCTAACCACATTGTATCTTGTTTCTCCAATTTTAACAGCCAAGTATTATTGGCCACTGCATTGGTAAAGGTAGAAGCGAGAACAGGTACTTTCATGTTGAGATCTCTTTTAGACCAAGGATCTCAAGCATCGTTTATTACCGAGTCATCGGTACAGTTGCTTGGTCTTAAGAAGATTCCGAACAAGAGCTTTATATCAGGACTTGGCGGTGATCAGGGTGCAACATTGCATTCTAAATGGTTCGTCACCATAAAGGTTCAGTCACGCTATGATCCCAACTTTATAGTTGTTGTAAAAGCTCATGTTCTTAACAGCATCACATCACTTCTTCCAGAACGGAAGATTGTTCTAACAGCACTATCACCACAAATGTCGGACTTAAAATTAGCCGATCCTTTGTTTGGTACTCCAAACAAAATTGATATTTTGTTAGGGGCGGAAGTGTATTGCCAGATTTTAGTAGATGGTGTTATCAAGGGTCAGCCAGGGTCTCCAGTAGCTCAAAACACTACACTCGGTTGGATCCTATCTGGTTATTTACACGAAGGAAGTAATCAAGGTTCAATAAATAATAAAATTGTTAATATGCACAATCATATTACTACTGATGATCTGTTAAAGAAGTTCTGGGAAATAGAAGCACCGTCTTCAGACATCAAACAACTTTTATCAGATGAAGAGCAATCTTGTGAGGATTTCTTTGCAAAAACTGTTAGACGAGACTCATCAGGTCGTTATGTAGTAAGATTGCCTTTTAAATCAAATAACCCAGAATGTCAATATGGCAATTCGTTAGAAATTGCTCGTAAGCGATTTTATTTACTGGAAAAAAGATTGCATAACAATCCGAAATTTAAGATGCAATATTCTGACGTTATTGAAGAGTACTTGACATTAGGGCACATGGAAGTAATTCCAGAATCAGAGAAAGCAAACTCTACTTCTGTATATTTGCCACATCACGCAGTTGTTAAGAATGAAAGAACGACTACAAAAGTTAGAGTTGTGTTTGACGCATCATGTACTCTAAATAATGGAACCTCATTAAATAGGGATATGATGGTTGGTCCAAGACTTCAGCCTGAATTGAGGCACATCATCATGCGTTGGCGGTGTCATCCTATTTGTATTATTGCTGACATTGTCAAAATGTACAGACAAGTAAAGGTGGCTGAAGAAGATGTTGATTTTCAACGCCTTTTGTGGCGTAAGGATTTAAAGTCAGAACTTCAACATCTAAGGTTGTTACGTGTAACATTCGGAACATCTTCGGCACCTTACTTAGCTGTACGGGCCTTGCAGCAGCTTGCGCATGACGAAGGTGATAAGTATCCTTTAGCAAAGAGTAGAGTTTTAAACGATTTCTACGTTGACGATCTCATGACAGGCTGTGAAAGCATTAAAGAGGGTATAAAAATATACAAACAAATAAACGAACTTCTTAGTCACGGAGGGTTTCAACTTCAAAAATGGTCTTGCAATAATTGTGATTTATTGCAAGCAATTAAGGAAGACAAACAAGATAAAAAAGAAAACTTAGAGATGAAGCTAGATTCTGTAATGAAAATTTTAGGGTTAACATGGAACAGATCTAGTGATGAATTTCAGTATACTGTACGACTTCCTTCACTTGAAACACCTGTGACTAAACGTAAGGTGATATCGGATATTGCAAGATTATTCGATCCACTCGGTTGGGTTGCCCCCGTTATAACGACAGCTAAAGTTTTTATTCAAGGAATTTGGCTTACTGGTGTAGGTTGGGATGATGAGATACCGGCGGATATACTCAAAGATTGGATGTCATATCGTACGGATCTCATTCATCTCACAAGTTTTCAACTTCCGAGATGGATTGGGACAAGAAAGGACGATATTCACATGGAACTACAAGGATTTTGTGATGCATCTAATGCCGCATACGCAGCCGTTGTTTATGTTCGAACTGTAAATAATGTCAGAGAAATTAATGTGAATCTCGTCGCATCCAAATCAAGAGTTGCTCCGGTGAAACAAATATCCATACCTCGTTTGGAGCTTTGTGGAGCCGTACTATTAGCAAAGTTGCTTAAAGAAGTCTCGGAAGTAATGGGTATCTCAAAGGAAAATATTCACGCTTGGACTGACTCTAGTGTTGTCCTTGCTTGGCTAAGTAGTCATCCTAGTAAGTGGAAGACTTTCGTAGCTAATAGAGTCTCTGAAATTTTGACTATCATGGACAACAGTCAGTGGTCGCATGTCAAGTCCGATGAGAACCCAGCAGATTGCGCATCGCGTGGAATTAAGCCAGGTGATATTTCTAAAATTGAAATTTGGAAAAATGGCCTTAAGTGGCTATTAGCTAATACAGTCCATTATAGTAAAGGAAACTTTATGAAAACTGAGATTGAAGAGAAAAAGACTCAGGTTTTATGTCACGTTCTCACAGAAAAAACAGATATTTTTTCAAGATTTTCAAGCTTATAAAGATTAATACGGGTGATTTCATACTGTAGAAGATTTCTTAATGTCATAAAGAAATCAAATACTAAAAATATAACTACACATTGGATAACATTTAAGGAAATTAATGAATCATTACTTACATGTATTCGACTGTATCAAAGGGAAGGGTTTCTGAAGGAGATAGAGTGCTTACGAAGTTTAGGTAAAATCAATAAAAACAGCAAACTTATCTCGCTTAATCCATTTCTCGATGGAGAAAGCATCCTTAGAGTCGGTGGACGTTTGCAGATGGCTAATGTAGTAGAAAAAATGAAACATCCAATACTGATTCCTAATAAATCGCATCTAGCTAATCTAATAGTTGCAGATGCACATGAACGTACCATTCATGGAGGTCCTCAAATAATGCTAAACTACATAAGAACACAGTATTGGATTGTGAATGCTAAGAATCTCGTCAGACAGTATGTCCGTAAATGCGTTGTTTGTATTCGCTACTCTCATCAAAAAAATCAACAGCTGATGGGCCAATTACCGTCAGCTCGTGTAACTGAGCGCCGCCCTTTTCATCAAAGTGGTGTTGATTACGCAGGGCCTATCGCTGTCAGAACCACAAAAGGACGTGGTTATCACGCTACTAAGGGTTACATCTGCTTATTTGTCTATATGGCTACTCGTGCAATACATCTCGAGGTAGTCAGTGATTTGACCTCAGAAGCTTTTTTGGCAGCTTTTAAGCGTTTTGTTGCACGCAGAGGACATTGTGCAGATTTGTGGAGTGATAATGGCACTAACTTTGTTGGAGCAAATAGGGAGCTTAAGAATATGTTACCGCGGGAAGGATCGGTAGTAGCAAGCGACATAGCTACTTGGCTTGCGACAAACGGCACCAATTGGCACTTCATTCCACCTCACTCTCCTAATTTTGGTGGGCTTTGGGAAGCTGGAGTGAAGTCCACAAAGCATCACCTAAAAAGAGTGATCGGTAACAGTACCCTAACTTTTGAGGAGTTAACGACACTTCTGTGTCAAATAGAGGCATGTCTTAATTCACGGCCGTTAACTCAAGTTAGCTGCAGTCCAGAAGATCCATACCCACTTACCCCGGGGCATTTTAAATGTAGGTGAACCTTTAGTGCTTGTCCCTGATTTAAACTACGAAAATGCAAAAATGAGCCCTCTCAAAAGATGGCATTTTACTCAAAGGCTTGCTCAAGATTTCTGGCGTAGATGGTCACACGAATATCTTACTCAACTCCAACACCGTTATAAATGGTCACAAATAACTCCTGAACCTAAAGTGGGAGATATAGTATTGGTGAAGGAGGATGATTTGCCGCCGGCAAGATGGTTGTATGGCATCATAACTGACAAGCATGTCGGTGTGGACAATCTTACGCGTGTTGTTTCATTAAAATGTAAGAATTCTATTATTAAGAGACCAGTGTCCAAGCTTATCATTTTACCTGTTGCCGTTTAGACTTAAGTAGATACTAAAGTTATGTTTAATTTCAAGAGCTATCTGAATGCAATGTGAATGAAGTTATGTTAACATTGTAATATTTTTATTTTTTTATTGTTGTTGGTAACATCTATAGTACAGTCATGGTGGGCGGGTAAATACACTTGTAATTGTTATTTTGTAGATTCTTATGATTATGGACACTTTGTCCATGGTGGGCGGAATGTTAAATGCCAACAAGTCAAAATGACACATTTTGTATTTTTTTGTTTATACCAAGCGCGATAGATGGCGTTGTACTTTTTTGTGTTTTTTCTGAAAGTCGCTGTTAAGATTCTCCGCCATTTCATGACCCTCTGTAATATATGTGAATAAATGTTTTGTTCTCTTTCGTTCTGAGCTCGGTATTTTCATTGGCTACGCCATAAGTACCTTGCAGGATCCTCAGATCTTTTTCCGGAATTTGTACAATGGTAACCAGACAACTGATAAACATACGTATATAATTTTTAAATACATACATATTATAGATAAAACACACCCAGACACAGAACAAACATGCGTGCTCATCACACAAAGTTTGTTCTGGGTGGGAATCGAACCCACGACCTCCGGCTTAGCAGTCAGGGTTACTAACCACTAGACCAACAGGCCCGTCATTTCATCAATATTGCATGAATATTCAAGTTTTTATTAGATGGAGTGAAACATTCGAACACACGTGATTCGAGACAATAGCAGGCCGACAGCCGGCTGTCGCTTGGTCGTTGAAAGGTTAAGAGGGAAGTTTATAATGTACTTATATTATATATTTTTTTACAATACGTGCATATCGTCCCCGTAGTTGGAAAACTAAATAACTCCGATTTTCTAGTTTTGAGATAAACGCGATTTAGTGATTTTTTTTCAGTAGATGTTCATTTGTTAAAAAATTTGAGACAATTTTAGTCTCGGTAATTTTATATTTTGTGGACCTGATTACCTTTTACATTATGCCTAAACAAACTAGACTCTATCTTTAACTATAAAAAAATAAAAAATATAAAACCAAGTTGTTTAATTTTGCCACAACTACTTATTTATTTATTTATTATTAAGGTCAGCCAACAATTGTTTACACATAGCATTCTTACAAACTAGAGATATACATTTAAAGCACGTGTAACAATTTCTTAAAGGCTAACACCACATGCAAGGAAAACGGTAACACATTTAAATTTAAACTAAAAAAAAAAGAAAATAAACAAAAATCATAATTTAACGATGAATAAAATTAAGAATAATGGAATAAAATGTCAAGAAATTAAACCATAGATAATTAATAATGGGATAAAATTGAGAAAATGTCAAAAAATTTTAATCCTAGATAATACAATAAAATAATCAAGAAATCGAATACTAACATACATATAACAGAAATTATTTGCTAACAATTAACAATTGGGTTAGCCACAATTACTCGACAAAGTTCACTGAGACTACCCTGGTGTATGTCTATCAAATCGCTATAGTTGTTTAAAATCCTACATAACCTAGGAATTGGCGAGTTCGCACCCAGCACAGTCCTTCGTAATGGTGGGCAGAGTGTACTTATTGTAACGTAACTGCAATTAGTTATTTATTTCGGCTATTTATTTAGTTTTCCTACAACCTAGATCCATCTGGTAGAGTAAAAGAAGGTGAAATAAATGCAGTTATTGAATTTATCAAACTTGAAATATGTTTAAATGTAAAAGTTAAACGTTTATTACTTTGATATTGTTTAACAGTTATTTTTGCCATCTAAAATAAAAAGCTATATTTTATCATAAAATATGTTATATTTTACCTAAGCAATAGATAACTACCTTTTTTTAAAAAGATGTAGATTTTTTCGAACGTACATAATGTTTCATATATTATTATATGTTGACAAGGCACCGTCATTATGTTAATATTTTTAAACAGATTCCTTAGAGATTCGCTTCTGTAAAGATTATATATGGCTCTGATAGCCCTCTTTTGCAGAAAAATTATGGAATCTATATCTGCAGCATGTCCCCAACGCAAAATACCCTAAGACATTACACTATGAAAATAGCTAAAATAGACTAGTCTTGCGGTATCCACGTCAGTTATTTGTCGGATTTTCTGACAGCGAAAGCGGCTGATGTTAAGTGAGGACCCCACTGCAGCTTTGAGTGAAGCGTAATCCCCAAAACTGTTTTATCGACGAAATCTAGTACATCCCTATTTAATACTGGATATCAAGCATAGCATTATTTACTTCGTCAAGATGTTGTACACGTCTATTCACTTTAAAAATCAGTGAAGTGTCATCGGCAAATAACACCATTTGCGGTTGGTTTCCCAGTAAACTTGGTAAATCATTTATACAAACTAAAAATAGGAATGAACCCAATATAGATCCCTGCAGTACGCCCATTTTCACCCACTGAATTTACACTGAATTTAAGCCCACTGAATTTACACCGTTAATTTGTACCTGTTGCAGTCTATCATTCAAATAGGATTTCACTAAGCTAAGCGACTACTAATTTATCGAGCCCGTAATGCTCAAGCTTCAAAAGAAGTGTTTCATGGTTCACGCAATCAAATGATTTAGATAGGTCGCAGAAAACGCCATCTTGCGACTCTTCCCATGCTTGAAATATATATTTAATTAAAGCGGCATCGGCGTCAGAAGTACAACGTCCTTTGGTGAAACCATACTAATGGTCATGTAAAATGTTATTGCAGTTAAAATGACTAAGCATTTGATTAAGCATTATTTTTCAAATACTTTGCTGAGAACTGCTAAAAAAGAAACAGGTCTATACGTCTTTGCTATCCGCGAATTTGAAAATTGGTATAACTTTGTTGTACTTCGTTAAATCCGGAAAAACCCCTTGATCTATACACAAATTAAATACATATGCTAAAAAAAAGCTATTGTCTCAATAATCAAATTACAAACATTGGTTGACATGCCCCAAAGATCTTCAGTTGCTTTGATTTTGATCTGCTTTTGCCTTGCCTTTACAATGACCACAGGGTTTAATAACTTAAACTTAAATTCTACACGGCAGGCAGAAACATTTGCTTTTAGTAAATCAACAGCAAATGTGGGCGATGAATTTTAACTTTCTATGATTTTAATTGGTATATTAGTAAAAAATGACGTCAATTCCTGAGTCAAAGCGTCATTTTTGCTTATGCGACCATGGGAAGGGTCCAAGGTGTAATCAATGTTATATTATTATCTTTTATTCCTATTTGTTTCATTATTGATCACTTTCCAAACAGCCTTTATTTTATTATCTGATGATTTAATCTTGTTGCTAATAATTAGGGCTTTGGCTGCCTTGCAAACATTATTAAATATTTTGGAATATGTGTCTGTGTTGTTATAAGGCTTAAGGCCATACCGCTCAAATAATCTGTCCCTGCTTTTTATAATACCCCTAGTTGCCCAGTCAGAGAATAGAAAGGAGAATGGGCAAAAATGTATGGAACGTGGTACCCGCTCCAATAGTCATTATTAATATATAATTGAAAAGACATTTTGATGCACAAAAACGTCTATCATGGCCCTTGTCGCTATTCACGTTTGGGAAGCAGTAATCTCACTAAGTTTTATAAATGGGAATGTACTACAAACTATTTATATCAGTAAAATAAAACTAGAATAAGATTGACTTAAACGATGATATATTATCACACATAGGATTCTATTATTAAAAGAAGTAAGAAAACAAGCGTTCTTCAAATAAAAATCATATAATATTTTAGCAATAAGTGAGTAGATTTAAAACATTTCTGATTGCTTTTATCTCCAAACGCAATCAGATTTGAGACTGGTGGCTATAGTAAATATTGTTCCTCTTGGTAAGACCTTTTAAACGACACTACAACCAAATCTATTGGAGCCGGGTACCATTATCCGGTACCATTTTGCCCATTCTCCTTTAGGGCAAATTGTTTTGGTTTTTTTCTTAAAAATGTTATTAAAGCCTGTTTACACGACTGAAAAGAATTCATCATCTCTCTAGCCTTTGCCCAACTGTGTTGGGGTCGGCTTCCAGTCTCACCGGATTCAGCTGGATACCTGTGTTTTACGTGGAGCGACTGCCTGTCAGACCTCCACAACCCAGTAACTGGGCGACACGATACCTTTTGTTTAGACTGGTCAGAGTTTCTGGCTAACCAGTAACGACTGTCAAAGTTCTACGAATGACAACCGGGACCAACGGCTTTACGTGCTTTCCGAGGCACGGGATGTCAGTGATGTCCAAGATAAACTTTAGAAAGTACATATGAATTGAAAAAGTCACTTTTGTACTTGCCTGGATTCGAACCCGCAACCTCTTACAGGAGAGGCGGGCGCCTTATCCACTGGACCATCACAACATAACGACTGAAAAGAATTGTTTATACAAAATATTTCCATCTTTACTTAAAGTGTTATTAAAATTTGCGCGACGCGAGCAATGCATCAGTCGTACGCGCTAACACCCGCGCTTCCCCCCGCGCTCTTCCTTGTTCCGATTCATTGAATAGACACTATAATAATATTTCGCGCCAAATTCTCCTAAAAATTTAATAACTTTCCTCACGTACATTTTGTCTTTATGGCAATTATAAATAACTTAATCTATTTGATTTTATTTACCCTATTATCTTGTAATTAATCATTATCTAGTTGTAGAAGAAATAGACAACATCAAGTGTTTATAAAGTAATGTACGTTTTGACAGAATTCTAAGTAGCAAAATTAAATAAATACAGTTATTTAGTTTTCCTAGAACTTTGTTAGTTTTGTGATAGAATATGTAAATTGAAGAAAAAACCAACAACTTATTTTATTTAATTTATTAAAAATTCAACTAATCATTGACCACAGTTATTGATTTATTTATTGAGTTATTTATTTTTCCTTAAAAAAATTGAACTAGTTTGAAGATATGCATTATTCCATCTGAACGACAAAAATGGCTATATTTTTGGAACGCATGTTTTGGATGACTTGAAAATAGGGAAAAGTCAATATCGCCAAAAACGGAGTTATTTAGTTTTCCAAATACGGGGACGATATTTTTTTTGCAATCTGCCTTGAGCAAGCGTGGTGATTAATGCTCGTGCCTTCTCTGTCTTTGCCCTGCAGTGGGACAGTAATAGGCTAGTATTATTATTATACGTGTATATTACACTAGCTTTTGCCCGCGGCTTCGCTCGCGTTAGAAAGAGACAAAAGGTAGCCTATGTTACTCTCCATCCCTTCAACTATCTCCACTTAAAAAATCACGTCGATTCGTCGCTCTGTTTTGCCGTGAAAGAAAGACAAACATACAGACAGACAGACACACTTTCCCATTTATAATATTAGTATGGATAATACTTAACGAAAGGCTCAGATTTTCAACGATTTGTAAAACGCGTGCGAAGCTAGGGCGGATCGCTAGTTTGATTTAATTCAAGATATCTGCACAAAGATTTAGGCAGTAAGACACCCGTAGGTACTTCTATCTTGCCTGTCAGATGCAGGATGCACAATTGATGGCGCTTCTGCATCGGCGTTAGGGGTGGTGATATTATAAAAATGCATCTTTTTACGATTTAATGATTTTTCTTTAAAGGTTTTAGCATTTATTATACTTAACTACGTTACTTATTTATAATTATTGGATTAAATTAGGGTAATATGTTAGGTATAGGTATCATTAGAGCGTTGCGGAATTATTATTTAATTATTATTTAGGTTTTTTCAGGATTTATTTCGTTGTTTCGTGCACAATTTTTAACCGACTTTAAAAATAAATTTTAAAAGGTCTGGTTGCAATATAATAATAAAAAATAATAACATACGTAGGTAACTTTATTTCATATAGTTAAAATTAAAAGCTTTTAATTCTGACCGTGCGAAATCAATTAAAATAGGTATGCTACTTTATTTTATATGGTCAAATTAAAAGGTTTTTCATTCTAAAAGTAAAAAAATAGTTTAAAATCTAGGTTAAAAATATTATTGATGACAATTTTTAAAATCGGTTTATTGCCTCCGGAGATTACCCCCCACATACAAACTTACAAACTTTACCTCTTTATAATATTAGTATTGATGAAATTCCAGGGTTGCGGAATGTTTTTAATAGTTACCGTGACCCTGGAACATAAAGTGCAATCGAAGGAACATGAGTGGGTTTTAGTCAGTCAGACACGCCCTCCCGCCGCACCCAGGACGGGGGCAGGCATTTGATGATTTCCACTCCCCGAAAAAAAAAAGATACTTAGAACTGGAGTGGATGAAAATCAGCAGCCGAAACTTTGCTAAGGCATCCCCACAGAAATACCATCACAATAACGTCGTTGCGTACTTACTTCATTATCTAAGTAAGTGACCTATTTATCTGATAGACAAGATTGTGACAGCCCTGACGTGTATGCGGTTTTTTCTACACTTTGGCACCTCACACCGAATGCATGCGGTCCAAGTTATAAGCGAGAGAGGACGTCGTTGTTTTTTTTAACTTTCCCTGATGTTGAGCAAAGGATAAAAGCGGAAAATAAACCGCTAAACCCCGCAGAATTAATTTTGATTCATGTAATTCCTAATAATAGATTGATATACTAAGTTGCTAATCTAAAACTACGATAAAATTACAGCTAAAAATTAAAATGGCATCGCTGTCAACCAATAAAGTGCCCAAGAGGCTGGCAGAATGAGGGTTCTTGCGTATGAGAAATCCGCTAGATGGCAATACGTAGGCGTGATGTCCAACTGCAGCATGATTGGTGAATTTTGACATATCTGACAACAACCCTCATTGCCACGTTGGATGGCAATGCTAAGCCTCTAGCCAAGGTAAAAGCCAGCCTTTGGGTTCACGAGAAGAGTAAACCAGTTAATATAAATAAATAAAAAGTCGCTGCCGCTTATGACAAACGCTAATATTTTGTCGAAAACACGCAAAGATCCTTCGTACTAGAGATATGACCAGTAGTATCTGTCGATTGCAATTTGTGGCATATTTTCTTTAGATAATGTCTATTTCGGTTAAGAAAGCTCGTTTCCCTTCGTGATCTAATAAGAAAAGAGGAGATTTGTAAATGAAATGATCAAATGAATCAAATTTACCTTTACTGGTGCTATTTGACATTTCTTTGTGCCTAATTTCATAGCTTTAGATCTACGTCAAGTACCCTATGAGTTTTGATTCTCTTGAGTGAGACGTAACATTTTCTCCAAGGCTTAGAAGTTTGATTTTTTAGTTAATGTGGAACTGGTTGTTTTGGGAAGTGGACGAAATAGGAAATAAACATTTAAGGAATTACCATTTTGGGAAGTGGACTTTTTAGGAGAGTGAACGTTTTGGGAAGTTGTCGTTATGAACCTAAAAGTAACCGCAGACCTGTAGTGAGTATATAATTTTTTTTTTTATTCGATGCATCCACGCGTTCCTCTAATAAAGGGTCTTGTCAGACATGACAGACGGACAACAAAGTTGTCCTATATGGCTTCCGTTTTTTCCTCTTTAGGTACGGAAAGCTAAAAAGTTAAAGCGGGTGAAACCACGGGGCCAGCAAGTACATATGTCATTTATGTCACGGCTATACAGCTGTTATTATGATTCATGATGCGTACGCACATAAGTCAAGTTGAAAGAATTCGCCGTTCACCGCATGGCGTCTGCGTTTTAAATGCAATCTGTGCTTGTTGATGTTTTTTTCTATTTTGTTTATGCTTTTTGCGGTCTTGGGCAGTTGCTATGAAAACGATATTTTTATGAAGCAGTAAGTCTGTTATGCTAAATGAATAAATAATACCCGTGATAATACCAGCCTATTACTGTCCTATCCTATTTTTTTTTGGTGAGTGGGAAATCATCCAATGACTGCTCCCGTCCTGGGTGCGGCGGGAGGGCGTGTCAGACTCTTACTGACTAAAACCCACTCATGTTCCTTCGATTGCCCTTTATGTTCCAGGGTCACGGTAACTATGATAAACATTCCGCAACCCCGGCAGGCGTGGCCCTGTTGGGCCCCTTCCTGTGCTGACTCCTTCTCTTTGAGGCGCGCGTGGAACACTAACGCGCCGTCGACGCGGTCCTGGTCCTAGCCGGGCGGCGAGCTACCCATCGCTCGCCATCCGCAGAACCGCGCCTACGGTGGCCGGTAGTCGTCTTGCGACTCTCGACGTCTTCGCCTGGGTCTTAGCCCGGGGCGAGAGGCTCGTCGTTGCCTCTAGCGCGCCGCCGCTTCCTTCACTAGCATAACTGCTTCGCAGAAGGAGGCGACGGCATCCCATTCCGTCTCGCTGTCCTATCCTATCACATCCCTTATTACTGTGACAGCCATGTCATATAACAAGCTTATATCTTCGCGATTGTTCTTGATACAGTTTTGAAATTTTGCACATGTATCACTACATAGTATAAAACAAAGTCGCTTTCTCTGTCCCTATATCCCTATGTATGCTGAAATCTTTAAAACTACGCAACGGATTTTGATGCGGTTTTTTTTTAATAGATAGGGTGAATCAAGAGGAAGATTTTAAGTATAATACATGCTTATTATAGTAGAGAAAAGCCGGGATTTTTAAAGATTTGTAGCACCCGTGCGAAGCTGGGGCGGGTCGCTAGTTATTACAAAAAAATACTGGACAGCTGTTGCGGCTTTCGCAAAAACGAAAAATAACGTTTAATATTATGTCAAGTGCTTGCCTACTTACACTAGAAACCAAAGCATGCCCAGCCCCCTTACCATGACGTTTAGGTAAGATTGTTTTAGTCCTGTTGCAGGAGTGTGCAAGCGACCGCGCTAGACACGTTGTCTAGCGCCGTCTCTTTCCCACTGAAAGTAATATCAAAGTAATACTGCTATAAGGGCTTGTGGTACGCCGCCTGTCCCCCTAAACAAGTGTCATTGTAGAATATAATGGTGCCGATTCTCTTATTCACAAACTAACGTAAATTTAAGTTAAGTGCATCTTTCTCTTTCCATTTAATTAAGAAAAGGACAGAAGATAAAATATTAGTTAAGTCCTGTCAAATTTAGACGCTCCATAGATAATTTAGACGCGATTTAAAAACATGGCGTCTAAAAATACGTCAATTTTCTTTAGGCGCTGTCTAATTTGACAGGATTAAACTAAAATGTATCTTCTGTCCTTTCCTTTAAGAAATGGAAAGAGAAAGATGCATTTAACTTAAATTTAGTTAAGTTTGTGAACAAGAGTATCAGCACCATTGTAGATTAGAATAGATTGTCAAATGTATGGGGTTGACATAAGCTTTCGCTAAATAATTTGACATCTCCATACATTTGACAATCTATTCTATTCCGCTATTTATTCTACAATGCTACTTGTCTAGGGGGGCTAATTTCTCCATAATTCAAGACAAGGCAAAGTTGCACTGTGGACATCAACGTCAATGTGGCAATGTTGACCAAAGTAATCTGTCGTTAAAACGTCTCAAAATAATACCCATCGATCTATCCTCAAGAACAAGTTTAAATATAATTTGACCTAAATCCGCGGCTGTCGAGACGAACTGTCATGCTTTCTTTATTTAGTGTAATTATAAAACGGGAATAATGGTTCAGTGGTTAGCCAGCTGCTTATGGTGGTTGTGGGTGTGAAACCGGACAAGTGCCGATGTGACTTTTCGAACCGACTTTAAAAAAAAAACTCAGTTTGACCTGTAATGTATGTATGTTGGCGATACGATCCTATTTTGATTTAACTTTCAGAAAAGTAATTGTTACATTTGGTACATTTAGGTTGTCCTGTTTTAGTACCTATTTTAACTAAACCGACTTCAAGAAAATACTTTTTTTTTCCTTTAAAAAATCGGACTAAAAAGTAAAAAATATAAAAAAAGAACCGCTTTCAAAAACAAAAAAAAAAGAAAACTACCTAATTTAAATTTTGGAAGCCGGAGAAAATGCAATTTTTTTTTTGGGGAGTGGGAAATCATCAAATGACTTCTCCCGCCATGCGACGGGAGGGCGTGTCAGACTTTACTGACTAAAACCCACTCATGTTCCTTCGGTTGCCCTTTATGTTCATGCAAAACATCAAGCAGAATGAAAGGCGCCGACATTCAAAATTTAAATTATTTTTCTTTTTGAGTTTTCGAAAGCCGCGGTCTTTTCAAAAAATATATAAATAAACTTTTTTTTTGTGTTAGATAACCCTTTTATCAAGGAAAGACATGTGCTATATAACATGACGCCATGACCATATTGAGCGGAGTAGTAACCAAACACCAAAGACATAACGTGGGTAAAACCTATATTATTATTTACCACCATATTTAGTCATAGTCATAATCATAGTAGTGTCCACAGTGCAACTTTGCCTTGTCTTGAATTTATACCAATAGCCGGCCACCTTTACCCGACCTGATTTCTTTGCTATCTAGATATTACGAACCAGTACCAGGCGTCCGTCACTCGCTCAAGGCCACGCGTTTTATGCCTACCGCTTCGCGTATCGTCGACGATACAACGAACACCGGGCTGTCGCGCGCCCGGCTGAGTGCTCGGGCGTCACTGGTACAGCGCTGACTATCAAAATGCCGAAACCACGTAATTATTGCGTGATTATTGTGCAATTCCCCTGTTTCCCAATTCTCCTGTTTCCCTTTTGATTATTTATTAAAATTATTCACGCGGTTTTGGATATTTTCGACACTAAAATATAATAATCGGGAATTCGAGGAACAAAAATATGCATCAGTCATTTTATTAAAAGAAAAAATATTTGATCAACAAATAAAAAAAATATTGTTTTTCTAAATCATTCTTCTTATTACCATTATCATCATACGTATAACCCTAGCAGATTTGCTGGACGACACGCACACACGTTAGTCGCGCGGCGGGCAAAAGAATCTCAACTCTCTTAGTGCGTACTTATGGTACATTTCTCCTCGCTGCAAACAGCTGGTATTATTATTATGATTTTGTAGGCTATTATAGCGTAGGTTTTTTCGTTTTTGTATTGGAGTGAAGTATCTGTTACGTAGTAACTATTTATTAATCTGTGCCAGTACTGCCTAGCCCTGTAAGGCCAAAGCGTGCAAATACAGCTTTTCTCTCTGCCATACAAGGACGGGAAACTCCCTTGTCTATGCGCCGAGTTCTCGATCGTGTTGGGGTAATTCTGTAACATAAATCAAATCTTTTATTTATGACTAGCTGACCCGTGCCCACTTCGTTGGGCAGTAAACATCCGCCTGGTTAGACAAAAACTGAGATGGTTCGGCTAATATACATGATATCTATAATATGTACCTATGTATTCATAAATTATATAAGCATGTTTGTCAGTTGTCTGGTTACCATAGTACAAGCTCTGCTTAGTTTGGGATCAGATGACCGTGTGTGAGTTGTCTTAGGATCTTTATTTATTTATTTATCTTTATAATTTAGCTATAATTTAGCCTATAGCACTCACTAATAATGTATCTTTCTATCAGTGAAACAATTTTTAAATTGGTTCTTTACTTCCGGAGATTACCCCCTACATACAAACAAATTTCACCTCTTTATAATATTAGTATAGAAGTATAGACTACCTTTTTTACTCGCGTTTATGGTTACTGCTGTACTCTTTTATGTAGCATGATGTTATATAGCCGATAGACTCCTTAATAAATAGGCTATATCCGACACAAAAAATTTTTTACAGGAAGTTCCTGAATTTAGCGCTTTAAACCAAAATGACAAACAAACTTTAGTTTGATAAATGATTTTATTTTTGTAAATAGGTAAAAAATTAGACTTTTACACGTTATTTTTTTGTTCTCTTATGAATATCGAACGATGGAGCCGGTGCTTCCTAGCTGGATTACTCTGAGAAGAAACAACCGAAACAAACTCAGAGGTCAAAGTCTCTTTAAAGTCAATACAAAATGTTGTATTGGTCAAATATTAAATTAGTACAATATAAGCTACAGTAGCCCTTCCTACTTAAAATACCAAGAAAGTTAAAACTCAAAAAACTGATAGACCACCTTTTCCGATCGACTACCAATCTAACTGGATTCAACTGGATACCTATGTTTTATTTGCATGAAGCAACTGCTTATCAGACCTCTTCAACCCAGTTACTGCGACAAGACCCCTAGGTTAGACTGGTAGAGGTTCTGGCTTCTGGACAACCCGTAACGGCTCTCAAAGTTCTACGAATGACAACCGGGGCCAACGACTTAACGTGCTTTCTGAGGCACGAGATGTCAGTCATGTCCAAGATAAACTTTAGAAAGTACATTTGAATAGGAATGACGACAACATTAAAAAAAGGCTTTCTGTTTAGTCCGTCTGATAGATCGGCCAAAAATACGGGATACGTATTTTTTGCTTGATCAAATTAATAAAAAAATATGAGATAAAGAGCAACAAAGTTCCGGAGTAGGGGCTTTTGACGTCACCGTCCTGCAAAATATGTACCTATCTGATCGTGACGTCATGTGCAACTTTAACGCACTGTATCTTCGTCAGTCTTCGTTTACGACGAAAAAGAAAAAATAAGTGTCCAAAATTTTTTGATAATCTATCTGACGGACTAATTACTTTTTTTTGTCGTCTCGCCTATTGAAAAAGTCACATAAGTACTTGGCGTAAACCTGCAACCTCCTACATAAGAGGCGAAGATAACCTTTCGACGACTAAGCGACAGCCGGCTGTCGGGCTGCTATTGTCTTTCTATTGTTTCTCAAATCACGTGTGTTCGATAGTTTAATTATTAGACCATTACGATATTATACAAGTACTCACAATACAACTAAGCAAAGCCGATTTAAAACAAATTTGGTACAGATATACTTAGTCTAGGACCCGAGAAAGGACAGAGGATAGTTTTCATCCCGGAAATTCCCCGGAAACGGGAACTATTATTCCACGCGGACGAAGTCCCGTATCCCAACTAAATTATAAATGCGAAAGTAATTCTGTCTGTCTGTCAGTCTGTCCTTCTGTCTTTCTGTCTTTCTGTCTTTCTGTCTGTCTGTCTGTCTGTCTGTCTCTTCTTCACGCTTTAACCACTAAACCAATTCGAATGAAATTTGGTACAGATATAGTCTGGGACCCGAGAAAGGACATAGGATAGTTTTCATCCCGGAAAAGCCCCGGGAACGGGAACTATTATTCCACGCGGACGAAGTCGCGGGCAAAAGTTAGTTAAAAATAAAGGGCTTAAAAAGTTAGAATTGCCCGCTCGCGATCAGAAAAGGAAATATTACCGGGAGTTAGGCATGAGTCACGATGGATACTGTTCCTATATGGCAAGCAGCATGGTTTGTACTCAACAGCCGTGATGGTATAGTGCTCCCATATTGGTGCCGATTCTCTTATTCACAAACTAACGTAAATTTAAGTTAAGTGCATCTTTCTCTTTCCATTTAATTAAGAAAAGGACAGAAGATAAAATATTTGTTAAGTCCTGTCAAATTTAGACACTCCATAGACAATTTAGACGCGATTTAAAAACATGGCGTCTAAATATACGTCAATTTTCTTCCGGCGCTGTCTAATTTGACACGATTAAACTAAATTTTATCTTCTGTCCTTTTCTTTAAGAAATGGAAAGAGAAAGATGCATTAACTTAAATTTAGTCTAGTTTGTGACCAAGGGAATCGGCACCAATATCTACATATACAAAGTGTTTTTTTGGTTTTGAAAATCCTGCTAGAAGATGATTCTACACATAAAAACAAATAACATTTATCATGGAACCAACTCTGAAATCGCAAAAAAAATATCTGCTGTTTCTTACCTTCTTTTTTTTGGGGAGTGGGTAATCATCAAATGACTGCTCCCGTCCCGTCCTGGGTGCGGCGGGAGGGTGTGTTCCACTTTTACTGACTACCCACTCATGTTCCTTCTGTTGCCATTCCGCAACCCCGGCAGGCGTTATTAGCTTATTGTTATAGCAAGCATATAATTTTTCTATAATTAGAAAGAGGTAAAAGTATGTATATGTTTGTTACTCTTTCATGCAAATAACTAAACAAACAGATTTTGATGAATTTTACAGAAATAGCTTTATAGCTTTTGCCCGCGACTTCGACCGCGTGAAATAATAGTTCCCGTTCCCAGGGAATTTTCGAGATGAAAACTATCCTATGTCCTTTCTCGGGTCCCGGACTATAGCTGTACCAAATTTCATCCAATTCAGTTCAGTGGTTAAGGCGTGAAGAAGAGACAGAGAGACAGAGTTACTTTCGCATTTATAATATTAGTACGTATACATCAGAATAAGACATAGGCTAAGTATATTTATTACGCTATGACCCAAGGAAGCAGGGCAGTAACCAAAAACCAAACGTAACGCGGGTGAAACCGCGGGGGACAGCTAGTATTATATAAAACGGTAACTAACTGAGTGTTGATAATTTACCGCGTCGACGGCGCGTTAGTGTTCCACGCGCGCCTCAAAGAGAAGGAGTCAGCACAGAAAGGGGCCCAACAGGGCCAACGCCTGCCGGGGTTGCGGAATGTTTATAATAGTTACCGTGACCCCGGAACATAAAGGGCAACCGAAGGAACATGAGTGGGTTTTAGTCAGTAAAAGTCTGACACGCCCTCCCGCCGCACCCAGGACGGGAGCAGTCATTTGATGATACCCACTCCCCAAAAAAAAAACCCAAACCACTGTTCCTAAATAGGTATATGAAACTTGCAGGGTGAGTAGTTTGTAAAGAACTAGTATCCACTAAAACGAGTTTTTTGGAATTTCGACCCATAAATATTGCATTCAAAGTTAAAGCTCGCGAATACTTACGCAAGAAATTGGCAGATTCATTCCGCATATAATTTATTCTTTTTCTCTATCAATATTTATCTCTCTCTACTGTTTATATTTTGTATGTATGTATTTATGTATTTATTATAATAATTCATTTTTTTTTCTCTTTAACTTTAATATCTTTGCAGCTACCATGTTTTGTCTCTGCATCACCTTAAGGTAGACTGGTAGAAAATGCCTAAGGCATTAAGTCCGCCATTGTGCAATATTTTTCTTTGTGCATAAAGTTTTAATAAATAAAAAAATATTAATGACTTAAGTCCGAGATTATCAAACATTTGCAACATCCACCCGTACAAACTTAGGCTAGTATGTATATAATATACATAAATAAACATAGCAATATACTTTAAATTGAATACTCATCCCAAAAATTGCATTAAATTACACATATTTACAGATAAATATAACAATTTGTAACTGAAAGACCATCTGTAATTGAGTAATAAGACATAATGAACAAAATGATAAATCCAAGATGGCGGAATTCAATGTCAAATCGATTTAAAACAATGTCTCGTTATGTTACGAAATGATCGTTTTCAGTAATCAATGTCGGGATTGTTGCTATGGCAACGTGTATTATGTTTTCGTAAGGAGGTAGCTAGATAATTAAGTCTTCTTATTAATCAATGATGTTATATTATAAGTAAAAAAGTGTAGATAGGTTACCCAAAAGAAATTCTATCTTCCAGAAAATTGGCCAAGTGCGAGTCGGACTCGCTCATGAAGGGTTCCGTAGCAACAAGTAACATAATATAAAGTGCTTGTTATATTTGAGTTGATTGAATGAAAGGTAAGTTACGATATACGGTTTATGACGTATTAAAAAAAAACTATTTACTAGATCTCGTTCAAACCAATTTTCGGTGGAAGTTTACATGGTAATGTACATCATATATTTTTGTTTTATTTATCATACTCTTATTTTAGAAGTTACAGGGGGAGGGGGCACTTTGAAAGTGTCTCTCGCGCAAACTATTCAGTTTAGAGAAAAATGATATTAGAAACCTCAATATCATTTTTGAAGACCTATCCATATACTCCACACATATGGGTATTATGAAAAAAAAAATGTTGAGTTTAAGTTCTATGTATGGGGACCCCCAACATTTTTTATTTATTTTCTATTTTTGTATCAGAATCTTAATGCGGTTTACAGAATACATCCACTCAGCAAGTTTCAACAGTATAGCTCTTATAGCTTCGGAAAAAAAGGGCTGTGCCATACGGACGGACAGACAGACAGACAGACAGACATGACGAATCTATAAGGGTTCCGTTTTTGCCATTTGGCTACGGAACCCTAAAAACGTCACACTAACGCACACATACATTACACGTCAAAGTAGGATGACATGATTGAAGTAGTGCGAGTGAAAAAGAGATAAACGTCAAATGTCAACGCGATACTCAGTATCATGTTTGTCAATTGGCAAACTTTTAATGTGCCACTTTTTGACTGCATATAACCTATCTACACTTTTTTACTTATCATACTAGCTTATCATTGTTATTAATATCTGCTACACAATATGACTCATCATCTTCCTAACATTTTCCTACTAGATTAGAAATACTAGCTTAAAAGTACACGAACTGTTAGAACACCTATAATAAGTCAACAATAAAAATAAAATTTTAAACAAATTTGTAACACATATTGCTGAATCCGTAGTAATATTTATAAATTAAATGCTAAAGTAACTCTGTCTGTCTGTCTCTTCTTCACGCCTAAACCACTGAACCGATTTGAATGAAATTTGGTACAGATATAGTCTGGGACCCGGGAAAGGACGTAGGATAGTTTTCATCCCGGAAATCCCCCGGGAACGGGAACTATTAATCCACGCGGACGAAGTCGCAGGCAAAAGTTAGTATGAAATAAATCCAAAATTTTATTTTATTGTTGTCTTATTCTAGGTGTTCTAACAGTTCGACTAAAAACAGAAAAATAACCAAAATTTTGGAAGTCGGTGGTAATGTAAAATACAAAAAGAACGGAAGCCGCCGATTTTTATTATTTTTGTATTCAAGAGACGAGTGCATAGGCATCTTTTGGGTGAGCTCGCTCCATCGTAGGCCCCGTCTATGCCCTCGGGCTAGTCTGGGACCAAGAGCAAGCCCATATGTAATAAAAAAAATACATTTTGGATCGATTTTTTTATTATTTACCTACATGTTAGTAAGGTTATGTTCAACAGTGGATGACTTAAGCTACAAGGATGAAAATGATGACGCTTTATACGAGTCAGGAAAAACCATTTCTTTAATTACTGTTTCTGATAAACTACGGAGTTCCGACAATTTCCGGGGGTTTATCAGACAAAAACCCAGTCTGCAGTCAACATGTGTAAATGAAACAATAACAATGAGTCTTATAACGTCCCCGACATAATAGTTCTTATCAAATTATTAAAAAAAAAAACGGGACGCGATAAAGATCATTTGTCGCGTCCCGTGAAATATACGTATGTACATATTTTCAATTCCTAATTGCGTATCATAATAAATAATAATAAATAAATAAATATCCTGGGACACTTTACACACTGCCATCTGATCCCAAGCTAAGCAGAGCTTGTGTTATGGTAATCAGACAACTGATATACATACTTATATAATTTTTAAATACATACATATTATAGATAAATAACATCCAGACACAGAACAAACAATTATGCTCATCACACAAAGTTTGTCCTGGGTGGGAATCGAACCCACGACCTCTGGCTTAGCAGCCAGGTTCACTGAACACTAGACCAACAGGCCCGTCATAATGTATACATAGTTGGCAGGAGAACAGTTTTTATATACAGGGTGGAACGTTTCAATGAGCCATGTCCATAAGGGAAAGGACTTTAAATCGTTAAGATAATTAATTTTACTTCTATCCTTACATCTTTTTATTGTGTCTTGGACCACGTGCGTTCGAAAGTTTAAGTCATAACATTCTTGACTTTGCCCTGTTCGAAAAAAAACATGTTTTAAATTGACAGCTGTGATTGCGAACGCATTTGACAATAAAAAGATAATTTATATAGCAATTGATTGATAAATCAAGATGGCGCAGCAACCAATACAAAACAATATTTTTATGGGCAACACTGATAGGCTTAATCAGTTATGGTCGTTGCCAAAAAAAAAGAATGTCATCCGATGCTCTAATTATGGTCATTGGCGAAAATATTTCTTTTTTGATTTTGGTATTATAATTATAATGCTGAATTTATGTTATAAAATCTATATGTAAGTATATTCAGGGTAAACTCTAAAACGGCAGGATCGAAATAGACAGGACTTTCATGACCGGGATAATATGATCAGTGGCGGGTCGCTATTATTATTAAAAAGCTATAATTCCGCCAGATTCAAAATCAAGCCTTTTTACCTTCATTGGCAACATTTTACATGTTCAATAACTGAACAAATACTACATAACTATTTAGTTTAAGAGTTCGTGACAACGTGGCCACTTTTCTTTCGTTCTGTGAACATTTCAAGACACAAAACAAGAAAACAGAAGGTTAGAAGATATTCTAGGAAATAATCCCGCCACTCTATTCCCAACCACTACAACTCCTGAAAGCCATAAGGTCATATCTGTTTAGACCCACCCGGCACCCACTCCGCACCGACTCGCCTTATAACCGAGGCGATCAGGTGACGCTACGGAGTTGATATAGTGAGCGCATGCCCATACAAGTCCATATAAAGAATACTAGCCGCAGGAGGCGAGTCGGTGCGGCTGCGGAGTGGGTGCCGGGTGGCCCTAATGAGCTATGACCTTTAATCAACAGTGGAGTCCGCCAGTAAAGCAGCGATGAAGCTCGACGAGCCCCGGAGAAACGATTCAACTGTCTATGCAATTAAATTAATCAGAAAGAACAGTGGAGGAGTAAGAAAATTAGTTGTTTTCTTATCAGCCCCCCTAGACAAGTGGCATGTGAGTGGCATTGTAGATTAGAATAGATTGTCAAATGTATGGCGTTGACATAAGCTTTCGCTAAATAATTTGGCATCTCCGTACATTTGACAATCTATTCTATTCCGCTATCTATTCTACAATGCCACTTGTCTAGGGGGGCTGAAATACATGCAAAACAAGTGGTCGGATAGTCTGCGGCGTGTGTTGACTATTCGCCGACCACGAAAGTGGCCGATTAGTCGGCTCTACCGACCGATTGGCTTTACGTCGATGTCGGGATTTTATATTGAACTATTGGTGCTGATTCTCTTGTTCACAAACTTAACTAAATTTAAGTTAAATGAATCCTTCTCTTTACATTTCTTAAAGAAAAGAACAGAAGATACACTTTAGTTTAATCTTGTCAAATTAGACAGCGTCTGAAGAAAATTGGCGTATAAATAGTCGCCATGTTTTTAAATCGCATAATTATCTATGGAGTGTCTAAATTTGACAGGACTTAACTAATATTTTATCTTCTGTCCTTTTCTTAATAAAATGGAAAGAGAAAGATGCAATTAACTTAAATTAACGTTAGTTTGTGAATAAGAAAAATCGGCACCATTGTACCTCAAACTCTAATTGAAGTACAACTTGAACCTTCTGTAATGTCTATACAATGCTCAGTAGAGGCGCCTACTAAATTTTGACCCGACGACTAAAGAAAAAAGACAATTTTTATTTCTTTTTTAAACTAATCAAATAATATTCGAGTGTTAGTGACAATGCGACCACTTGGCGTGTTAGCTTAGGAATGGACTCAGTAAATAGACCTGCTACCTGGGCGGCCTTAGGGAGTACGAGGTGTTACTGCAAGCTCTAAGGCTGAGGCTACAGTGGGCAGCGATTTGCGATGCGAATGGAAGAGCGAAACTAGATAAATTATAAGCTACATTATAAGCGAAGGTTTGTCGTATATTCGATTTAATTTCGCTGATACGTCGATGTAGCCGGTGCCGCGATTACAGTGTTGTAGTTCCTGTCGCAGAAAGAAATCAAAGATCGCTAGTAGTATTTGATGAACGGTGTAGCCATAAACGTGAGCGTCCATGTATTTGTTTCAATCGCTAATGTGTCGCAGCTCGCGTCGCAGACTAGTGTAGCCTCAGCCTTATAGCAGACTAGCTTTCGCTCGTGGCTTCGCCCGTTTAGATGTCGAACTTCAACCACTATTTTACCACTTTACGGTTAAAAATTCAAAAAATTCTGTTGTTAGTGGATACTTAGTATTTACAAAGTATTTACATTGTGCAAGTTTCAGGTTTCTAGGAATGGCGGTTTGGGCTCTGCGTTATCAACGATCGGTCAGTCAGTTTACCATTTTAACCTTTCATCGACCAAGCGACAGCCGGCTGTCGCGCTGCTATTGTATTTCTATTGTGTCTCGAATCACGTGTTTGAAGGTTCTCAAAGTTTGACAGCTACGAAACACCGGCTCCATCGTTCACTTAAAATAAGAAAATAGAAATAATGACGTGTAAAAGTGTTTTATTTTTAATTACCGATTTACAGAATAAATATCATATTTATTTTTTTATCGTTTTATACATCCAGAAAAAGAAACCTAGGGGTATGAAGTTTTAAAGGAAAAGTGTAGTTTTAGCACTACCAACACACAATCCTCTCTACTTTCTTTTAATTTCCAAATTTTTTAAAAGAAAAATCTAGCTCTATTTTAAGAATTTCTCTTGTAACCTTATTGCTAAAATTAATTCTAACTTAAACTAGCCATTGTACATACATTAAGTATGTATTTCTTCTTTTGTGTGCAGAATAAGAATTCTTAAAGTACAAAGCACACACGCACAAAATAACAGACAAAAGTTCACTACGTAGCAGGTAAGTAGTCCATTTTAAAGTAATAATTCGTCAACATTGGTGTGATCATCCCTTTGATCCCTCGGCTTGTGTCAATACTCTAATAATAACCTGTGTTGCAAGGATAAAAAAAAGGGTGAGACGGGATAATGTTAAGGAGGGGTTCCGTAGCTGCAATTTTTTTGTTTTGGTGACTTTTAATGTCAATTGGTGTGTGTATTCCGGAAAGTTAAATATAGAGTAACTAGCTTCTGCCCGCGGCTTCGCTCGCGTTAGAAAGAGACAAAAAGTGGCCTGTGTTACTCTCCATCCCTTCAACTATCTCCACTAAAAAAATCACGTCAATCCGTCGCTCCGTTTTGCCGTGAAAGAAAGTCAAACATACAGACAGACAGACACACTTTCCCATTTATAATATTAGTATGGATGATATTTAATGATGTATAAATACCTATCTATACTAGTACTAGCTGTCCCCCGGGGTTTCACTGGATTATTGGGTACTAAAAAAAGAAGATTTAAAAATGTTCTATGTCCGTCCCCTGGTCCTAAGCTACCTCCCCAAGTCCCCACCAATTTTCAGCCAAATCGGTTCTGCCGTTCTTGAGTTATAAAATGTGTAACTAACACGACATTCTTTTATATAGTTTTAAAGATATATTTTAGGTATAGTAGAGTAAAAAGCGGAAGAGTTTGTTTGTTTCAACGCGGTATCTCAGGAAGAGCTGGATCGAATTGAATAAATCTTTTTGAGTTGGTAAACCCATTTATCGAGGACGACTACGGGCTATATAACATCACGCTACGACCTTCAGGAGTGGAGTAGGAACCAACGATGCGGGAGAAACCGCGGGGCACAGCTATTGGTGCTGATTCTCTTGTTCACAAACTTAACTTGCATCTTTTTCTTTCCATTTCTTAAAGAAAAGGACAGAAGATACATTTTAGTTTAATCCTGTCAAAATTGTCGCCATGTTTTTCAGCGCGTCTAAATTATCTATGGAGAGTGTAAATTTTTAATTTGAAAGAGTGTAATCCATAAAACAAAGTCGCTTACACTGTCTGTCCGTTCCTATGTATGCTTAGATCTTTAAAACTACACATACACAACGAATTTTGATGCGGTTGATAAAAGATGGAGCGATTCAAGAAGTAGATTTACATGGTGGTGGTTTATGCGCGTGCCTTCTCTGTGTGAGAAGAGAACTTTGCCCTTCAGATGGACAGTAATAAAATTGAATTATTATATTATTGAGATTACTCAGAATATTCTAAAATTAGGTAGTGTTCGATGAGGAAAATATAATATTTACCTAAGAAGAGGACAAAGGTTACTTTTGTTTGGAACTAATTCTATTAAAATTTTAATTGAGAAATTGTTTGACAAATTATTTATTTAATTATTGTGAAATTTTGAGATAACACCAGCAATATACAGTGTCCCACGGCTATGCCACATGGAGGGAAAGTGCCTTAAATCTTGTAGATAGAACATTTTACAGAAAGAAGACATTATTTGAATTTTGAAAACATTTTAAACTGCATTAATAGATATTTAAATAATTACATAGTTGAACCGGGAATCGAACCTGTTACTCGAGAAAATTAATCAGCCTGTAGTTTTATCCTACAGATCGAAAGGCTTCATCACAAGGATTATTTTATGCTAAATAACATAGTGTCAAAAATAAAAGAAAGACCATGCATTTTAACATTTTTAATACAAATTTAGCCAATTTTTCAAATGCTCAAAACTAGTCCCTTCTTCTTGAATACAAAGTGATAACTTTTGATTATTTCGTTCCTGACATTTTTTTGGTTTTGTTGTGGTGGATATTTATTTATTTAAATGATGCGTACTACTCAAGTGGGTAGATTAATAGTGGGTAAAAAATCCTGTATTTTTACCCACTTGAGTCCCATTGCCGTGGGACACCCTGTATAAGTTGTAGTGTCGTGTCAAGGCGTCGAAAGGGCACGTAAGCCCAAAGGTCCCGATTGTCATTCGTATGACAATTAGAAAATAACAATTTATTAATTATTGTTATTTATTGTTCATCTTTGACAGTGGTTACGGGTAGCTAGAAGTCAGAACTTCTGATAATCAGTGTATCTCGTTTCCTAGTAACAGGGTTGTGGAGGTCAGGGGGCGTACCACAAGCCCTTACAGCAGTATTACTTTGATATTACTTTCAGTGGGAAAGAGACGGCGCTAGACAACGTGTCTAACGCTGTTACTTGCACACTCCTGCAACAGGACTAAAACAATCTTACCTACTTTAAGGTGGAGGTTCGCGCCGCGACAGAGACAAGCGACCGAGACAGGAGACCGCGACCGAAGACCGCGACCGTTACTTGACGTTCGGCAATGTATAGACGACAGTTCGCGAGCGAGACAGAGTCAGGAGACAGAGCTACGCCGATGCCGAACTAAAGTAACGGTCGCGGTCTTCGGTCGCGGTCTCCTGTCTCGGTCGCTTGTCTCTGTCGCGGCGCGAACCTCCACCTTTAAACGTCATGGTAAGGGGGCTGATAGACAGTTGCTCCTCCATATACAACACTAATATTTTTTTTTATCTGTTTAGACTGGAAGTCGACCCTAGCATAGTTGGGAAAAAAATATTTGGAAAATGATGGTTTAGGTACCAATAACATGTAAAAATAGTCAGTTCAATTACCTTTAGCTACTTCCTGCAGTTTTTGCGTAAATTAATGAACTACATAAGGAAAATGAATTCATATTCTAGGTAAAATTAATTCGTGGTCATAAGGCGGATGGTTTTGCGAAATAACATAATCGTCATCATACTATTTTGAGTCTATGTAGGTACCATTGTACCGCAAAGCTGCGTTGCTATGCCGCGGTTTTTTTACCTTCAAATACAGTTCGAGACACAATAGAAAGATAATAGCAATAGCGCGACAGCCGGCTTTCGCTTGGTCGACGAAAAGTAAAAGACAATTCGACTTAGATTATGTCAAAAGGTTACAATACGGTATTTTACACCATTAACCATTGACGTACTTTTTATGAACTGTCTAAACGCAACCCTTCCATTGTTTTTTATATTAGTGTCGCCTTATGACGTCACTATGCTAGCAACTCAATAAGTTAACCAACAAAAGTTGAAAGCAACTTATAATCCAATTTTACAGTAAATTGGAAATGAACCGGATTGTTAGGGCTAATAGAATGGTTTATAGAAATTGTGACATACATATACACACATCAAAAGTATCTAGGGATATTTCAATTAAACCTACACAACTAAAATTCTATTAACTTTTTGTTAAGACACCTTCACATTAAAATAAACCTTGTTTAATAGCCTATATAATCTGATAACAAACATTTAGATAAAGTTAAATTTAAAAAAAAAACTTAGAAGAAAAGGAAAAACTCAAACAAAATTTCAATCTTAACTTTATTTTTGAAACATCAAAACCTAAACAAAAAAAACTTTTTTTTTTACAAAAATTGTTAAAAACATAAAATTAATAATCCTTGTATCCGCTTAAGACTCTCCTGACACATCTGCAGCGGTTCTGCATACTTAAAACAAGGTGGCAATATCCTGTTGTGGAATACTGTCCCAAGTCCTATTAAGATGCAAGAAAAGCTGGTTTTCATCCTCAATATCTTCAGGGAATTTCCTAAGAGCTCTTCTCAGAAGCATATCCCAGGCATGCTCGATAGGATTTAAGTCAGGGAATTGTGCAGGCCAGTCTAAAGCTTGGATATCATGCTGTTGTAACCAACTTGTGACGATACGCGCCGTATGTGGACGGGCATTGTCGTGCATTAACTGGAAATTTTGTCCCATTTGTTGTCTGTGGGGCAAGATAACAGGCTCTAGCACCTCATCTCGGTATTTTAGAGCAGTCATATTGCCTTGCATCCAAACGAGGTCCGTTCTACCGCCGAGACGAATTCCTGCCCATACCATAATCGTGCCACCTTGATATGCATGAACTTGTTGTGGGTGCTGCAGTCGATTCCAACGTCCAGGTTCTCTCCAAACGCGAAGTCTTCGCGAATCAGGATGAAATCCAAACCTGGATTCATCAGTGAAAAGCACAAGTGACCATTGAGAATGGTTCCAGTTTTCATGTGCAATAGCCCATTGTAATCTTCTTCATCGATTGCCTCTCCTTAGCGCTGGTACCCAAAGTGGTCTACGAGTTCGTAGGTTGACTTTATGCAGTCGTCTTCTCAAAGTTTGACCGCTTACCAACAAACCATACTCTCTCTGTAGCCTTTGAACCAATTGCATTGCCGTTACATTTGGTTGACTTCGTGCAGCATTTACTATGAATCGGTCCTGCACATGTGTTTTAATGCGTTGAGGTCCTCGGTGCCGTTCCACCACTTCCCCTGTGACACGATAACGTGACCGAAGCCTGGATATAACGCTCTGACTAGTCCTCATGGCTTCAGAAACCGCAATTTGGGACAGTATTCCACAACAGGATATTGACACCCTTGTTTTGAGTATACAGAACCGCTGCAGATGTGTCAGGAGAGTCTTAGGCTGATCCACGGATTATTAATTTTAAGTTTTCAAAAATTTTTATAATAAAAATGGTTGTTTTGTTTAGGTTTTGATGTCTCAAAAATAAAGTTTAGATTGAAATTTTGTCTGAGTTTTTTCTATTCTTCTAAGTTTTTTTTTTAAACTTAACTTTATCTAAAAGTCTATTATCAGATTAGATAGGCTATTAAACAAGGTTTATTTTAATGTGTAGGTGTCTTAATAAAAAGTTAATAAAATTTTAGTTGTTTAGGTTTAATTGAAATATCCCTAGACACTTTTGATGTGTGTATGTATATTGGTTAATGATGTAAAATACTTGTCTATTTTTTTCTGTTATTTTAATGCAGATGACTGAGAATAGAACTGCCTCTTATCATATCGAGGGGTGAAAGGCTATTTGGTTTAAGCGACATTTTTGCAACTTGAGAGCCATTTAAAGTTTGAAATTTTGGAAAAAAAATCACAACAAAAAAACTACTTAAGCTATTTAAACGAGGTAAACTTGATTGAAATTCAATTAAAAACATCGAGTTGTTGATGCTAATACGAAATAAAACGGACTTTTAATTACAAAGATAAATGTCGCTTAATACAAATTGCCTTAAGCCCTTATTTTTTAGAGCACGGAAAAAAGATTTAAGTTATTCCATAACTACAATTGGCTACGGTAAAAAAAAATTAAGCGACGACGCAGTACATTTTCAGAGTAAGCCAAAAAGTATGAAGGGACATAGCCCAAAATTAATAGTAGCAAGCTATTTATCTCAACTACCAATTTAGACTAAAATGACTGGCAGGCTAATTTACTTATGTGACATATAATATTGAAATTGTTACGTATGATGTTACATTTTTTTTACATCTAATACTATCAATGGCTGTTAAAACAACCTCGATATATCGCAATCACCGAAAATCTCAGGTGCTTATATTGAATAAATAAGTACAACATCAGTTAAAGTATTTATTTAGAATAATAATTATATAGAACAGTCTTAATAGGAACATCAATTATATAATTACACACATCAACATGGTCCAGGGATATTTCAATTAACCCTAAATAACTAAAATTCTATTAACTTTTTGTTAAGTCACCTACACATTAAAATAAACCTTGTTATAGGCTATTATATAGGTTTGTGATAGGTTATTAGCCTATCTAATCTGATATTAAACTTTTAGATAAAGTTATATTTTAAAAAAAACTTAAAAGAAGAGGATAATATCAGACAAAATTTCAATCTTAACTTTATTTTTGAAACATCAAAACTTAAACAAAACCACTATTTTTTTTTATAAAAACTGTTGAAAACTAAAAATTAATAATCCGTGGATCTGCCTTAAATTCTCCTGACACATCTGCAGCGGTTCTGCATACTCAAAACAAGGGTGTCAATATCCTGTTGTAGAATACTGAACCAAGTCCTGCTAAGATGCAAGAAAAGCTGGTTTTCGTTTTTTTTTAGTATTTGGAAATTCGTAAGAGCTCTTCTCTGAAGCAAATCCCAGGCATGCTCAATGGGATTTAAGTCAGGGGGTTGTGCAGGCCAGTCTAAAGCTTCGATATTATGCTGCTGTAACCAAGTTTGTAAAATTTGTCCCATTTGCTGTTTGTGGGGCAAGATTACAGGCTCTAGCACCTCATCTCGGTATTTTAGAACAGTCATTATTATTGCCTTGTATCCAAACGGGGTCCGTTCTACCGCCGAGACGAATTCCTGCCCAACCCATAATCGTGTCACCTTGATATGCATGAACTTGTTGTGGGTGCTGCAGTCGATTCCAACGTCCAGGTTCTCTCCAAACGCGTACGATTCGCGATTCAGGATGAAAACCAAACCTGGATTTATCAGTGAAAAGCACAAGTGACCATTGAAAATGGTTCCAGTTTTAGTGTGCAATAGCCCATTGTAATCTTCTTCCTCGATTGCCTGTCCTTAGCGCTGGTACCGAAAGTAGTCCACTAGCACGTAGGTTGACTTCATGCAGTCGTTTTCTTTAATTTGGACTGCTTACCAGCAAACCATGACTCTCTCTGTAGCCTTTGAACCAATTGCATCGCCGTTACATTTGGTTGACTTCGTGCAGCATTTACTATAAATCAGTCCTGTACATGTGTTGTAATGCGTTGAGGTCCTCGGTGCCGTTCCACCACTTCCCCCGTGACACGATAACGTGACCAAAGCCTGGATATAACGCTCTGACTGGTCCTTATGGCTTCAAAAACCGCAATTCGGGTAGCGTCAGCTTGAATCATGTCCACTGCTCTTAACATTTCGTTCTTGGTCAAGTGTCTACGTGGTATGATTAAAACCGAGTTTTAATAAAGTTAGAAGTTCGTAAAGATTTACTTCTTGGAAGAAATTCAATGAATGCGAATTTCATTTTAAAACAAAACGTTTTATATACAATTTTGAATTAAAAAAAAGGAAGTTAATAATGTTTTTATAATCTGTCATCATTAGTTTTTTTGTAAGGCCAGTAATTTTTAAGTTATTTAAAAAAGTTATATATCCCTAGACCATGTTGTTGTGTGTACGTGAACTCACGCGCGCGCACGCGCGTCACGTCATGCACTCTAGAGTTCGACTGAAGCGCCGGCGCGCGGCAGTCCAGTTGAATGATCACGATTGTCACCACCCCGGAAATGAAATAAATATGGTATGATATGACATAATTGAAATGTATCATATCAAAATTTAATGACTGAAAGACCGACTCGTATTTTTATTAATACTGGAAAAATGATTTAATATTCATCATTTCATTTTATCGTCTGTATTAAACGACATGCATTTTAAACAAAATATCTGAAACAAAACGACTACTTGGTTTAAGTATCACCCTATGTGGAAAATAGATGCCGCTGAAAGAGCTTAAGCGACACTCGGTGTCGTATTTGGGTGACGGACAAATGGTTTAAGTGGCATTACACCGAGTAATTGGTAGAAGTCAAAATGATTTAAATTACGTCTTAACAAAAAATTGAAACAGGAAAAACGCTTTAACTCATAATGAGTTATTTATCTAGGAAAGGGTAACTGGTTTATGTCTCGGTTTTTAATATGATTGTATGGTTCATGTACATAATTTAAAAAAAAAAAGCAAAATTCACGTCGGTTAATACAATGCCACTTTGGAAACAGCCCAAAAATAGTATTGTTTTAAACGCCAAAAAAGTGCTTCGATTTTAATGAATCCGGCATCATTCGACGGAGAAAAATTCGCTGATTCCGAATATATATATAACTCAATATCGCCCCAGATGTCGCTTAAACCAAATAGCCTTTCACCCCTCGATATCATATTTTAGTAAGTACAGTTTTAATTTTCCACAATAAAAACATTTCCAAACTTCCTCCGTCAAAAGAAAAAACTAATTCAAAAAAAGAACTTATTCAAAAAAGCCCACGCAACCCTAAACCATAGACAGTAGACGGCCAGTTAAAGACGTTGGCGCGAAAAAAATAACAATACGGCGCGAGCACCCAAGTGGAATGCCATTGATGCCTTTCTGAAACAGATATAGATCTTTTTGCATCAGTGAGCTTTATTTATTGTATCGTTATGTTATTCTGTTGGTAGTCCTGTTCGTTCGAAATTTAATTTTTGAGATTTTCGGTTGACATTGGTGCCGATTCTCTTGTGCACAAACTATCGTAAATTTAAGTTAAATGCATCTTTCTCTTTCCGTTTAATTAAGAAAAGGACAGAAGATCAAATATTAGTTAAGTCCTGTCAAATTTAGACACTCCATAGATAATTTAGAAGCAATTTAAAAACATGGCGTCTAAATATACGACAATTGTCATCAGGCGCTGTCTAATTTGACAGAATTAAACTAAAATGTATCTTCTGTCCTTTTCTTTAAGAAATTGAAAGAGAAAGATGCACTTAACTTAAATTTACGATAGTTTGTGCACAAGAGAATCGGCACCATTGTTTCCGCCAATCTGATTGCGTTTTGTTTTGTGTTATACTCTTTCTCGTGAATGAGTTGTAATAGAGGATTGTATGTAAGTTATTTAGGAATAAATGTGGGGTCGCTTTAATACTGTACTTGAGCTTATTTATCGTCAGGATCCTGTGGTTAGATAATACATTATGGTTACTTCTATTCTTGGCAAGTACCAATGTGACTTTTTCAGTTCATAATACGGTATTTGACACTATTAACCGATAAATCTAAGACATATTTTTTATAAAACCTATCATTTTATTAGTCCTAAGCATCGGATTTGTTCTTAATTTACTGTAAAATTGGATTTTTAATTGCTTTAAAATCAATTTAAATAGTTAGTCAATAGGGTTGCTAGCTTGTGACGTCACAAGCTGGTATTGGCATACAAACAAAGTCTATTGGAGAAATTGCGTTTTGACAGCTCATAAAAAGTACGTCAATTGATGATGGTGTCAAATACCGGATTATGTACGTTTTATGTTTATCTCATACCTCAAAAAGCACATAAAGCTGTGCGTCAGAAGTCATTTGTAGAACTTTGTTAATTATAACTAAAAGTCAGAAAACAAAAAAAAAGACTGATCATAATATTAGTCTAAAAATCTGCCTAGTTATAAGAGTAATTTATATCTATGAGAATGACAGTGAGACAGAAAAAAATGGTCTCAGTTACATGAACAAGACACCGTTCGAATTTCGAATGATGCGCTGATATTTGAAATTTGAACGTTGACAATAATAGCTGAGGAATCACGTGTTTGTCTCATAATATGGCGCCGGCCATAACTAGAATAATAATTTACTTCACTGTAATAGTTTAAAGTATAATATAAGAATAATAATAACCTCATGAAAATGGACCATCTCCCGTGTAAGAAGTTGTAAGTTCGAATGTGAGTTTTTTTTTTTTTTTTTAATTATTATGGGCTTGCTCTTGGTCCCAGACTAGCCCGAGGGCATAGACGGGGCCTACGATGGAGCGAGCTTAACCAATAGATGCCTATGCACTCGTTTTTTAAATACTTCCGGGTTATATGAATTTGGAAACACAGACGCTGTCATTTTCAATCAATATGACATGTACCTACCTACTTTCTAAAGCTGGGAATTGACGGTCATTTTTTCGCGTCAGTCTAGTCGTAAAGTGGCGTCACTCCAAATGATTTAGGCGGCCAACCAACTCTGGAGTAACGAATTGACACTTTTTTTTTTGGTGAGTGGGAAATCATCAAATGGCTGCTCCCGTCCTGGGTGCGGCGGGAGGGCGTGTCAGACTTTTACTGACTAAAACCCACTCATGTTCCTTCGGTTGCCCTTTATGTTCCAGGGTCACGGTAACTATTGTAAACATTCCGCAACCCCGGCAGGCGTGGCCCTGTTGGCCCCTTCCAGTGCTGACTTCTTCTCTTTGAGGCGCGCGTACGCGCCGTCGACGCGGGCCTGGTCCTAGACGGGCAGCGAGCTACCCATCGCTCGCCATCCGCGCCACGATTCGACACTTACGATCAAATTTTGGATGGATGTCAGTTCAACTGACGCGCCAAAATGACCGGCAATGCCCAGCTTAAAGTTTATCTTGGACATCACTGACATCCCGTGCCTCGAAAAGCACGTAAAGCCGTTGGTGACGGTTGTCATTCGTAGAACTTTAACAGTCGTTACGGGTAGTCAGAAGGCAGAAAATCTGACCAGTTTAACCAATGGGGTTTCGTGTCGCCCAGTTACTGAGGTCTGATAGGCAGTCACTTCACGTAAAACACTGGTATCCAGCTGAATCATGTTAGGCTGTAAGCTGAATCCAAAATAGTT
Source organism: Athetis lepigone (assembly GCA_033675125.1). Classification (NCBI taxonomy): domain Eukaryota; kingdom Metazoa; phylum Arthropoda; class Insecta; order Lepidoptera; family Noctuidae; genus Athetis; species Athetis lepigone. The sequence goes on along the minus strand of CM066220.1, from coordinate 7,340,906 downwards.
GGCTTAAGGCTAGGGAGGCCTGCTGGGGTTGCGCAATAGTTCTAATAGTTACTGCAGCCCCGGAACATAAAGAGCAACGGAAGGAACATGGGTGTGTTTTAGTTAGTAAAAGTCTGACACTTCCTCCCGCACCTCTCAAAGCGGGAGAAGTCATTTGATGGTTTCCCATCCATAAAAAAAGGCTTGGGACATGATGGTTAAGTATCAAACTACTTTTTTTTTATTCTTTATTTTATTTAGGGACTTTTATATAAAATACATGTCAGTCCCATCGTACCTTTTCACAAACATTCTTACACACACACAAAAACGAATTAAACTTAAACTAATTACATAAATCGAAGGCAAACAAATCTAAACAAACTTTTAGCGCCGTTGGATATTGGTGTAGACAAAATTTCATGAAACAATCATATAATATGTTTATTTAACTGTAAGCTATTCATTAATACTTCTCTCTCAGCTCGAAACCGGTCGCATTCAGTCAACAAATGCACCACATCTTCCATTGTACCACATACATCGCAGTTTGAGGAACTACACTTTTTCATAAGAAAACCGAAATTGTTGAGTGGCATGTGACCAGATCTCAACCTGAGAGCCATTACCAGTAGGTAATTGTCTACTCAACTCAATACGAGGAGGTTCGGCAACTATTGTTTTATACCAGATGCCTTTTGTCCTGGACCTTAAATTAAAATATTCCACCCAAAGTTGGTGACACAGATCTCTATATTTGGGTAGTACTTCTGAAAAGGCCGGTTTAATATCTAAATCTATTCCTTCAGACGCCGATTTCTTAGCCAATTCATCAGCCTCCTCGTTGCCCCTTAAGCCCACGTGTGAGGGAACCCATTGCAATCTCAGATCAATTCCGCTATTTGATAAAATGTCTATCTTAGACAAACTACTTATTATCAAACTACTTATAGTATTTTTTTTAAATAGCACACAGATTACTTAATTTGATTATGCGTGTTGATCATTCACTACATTGTGTACCTAAGCATAATGCAATAAGAGTCATTTTACGATTTTTCATACATCATGCATTCCAATTTGGAACGTTGCATTTTAATAAGAGTCCAAAGTCGAGTGCACAATATCGCATTCATATAATATTACAACCTGCTTGCTTATATTTTTTGCATTACAATATGGACTTTGAACTACAAGTAAAACAAAACAAAGCGGCCAAGCGTGAGACAGACACGCTGACGAAGGGTTCAGTACATGTCTGTCATGTTTTTTATTTGATTGTCTCAAGATAAAACTAATTTACACTATATTTAAGCTTCTTGCACGTTGAACCTGTTTTGTGTGCATGCGGTGTTAGTCTGTAAGTGATTGTTACACGTGTAAATGCAATTATATCAATCGATGCTTAAAATGTTATGTGTAAACAATTGTAGACTAACCTTAAAATAAATAAATAAAATAAATTGTTGATTTTATTTTTGTATGTTGTCGTCATCCCTATTCTCGGTTCTTTGTCCAAGGAACCCTAAAACCCCAGCAACTCTACTTATGCGCGCGCGCATACCTCACTTAATATTTAACACGTCAACATGTTGCGCTCAATGGCGAAATATTAATGGGGTATAACTATCACCATGTTGCATAGACAATATCTTTGTTTTGTTTACAGCGGCACAGATTATAAGGAATGGCTAATTGGGCTAGTTTCTCTATAGACAATTGCCTTCGATTGGTGGGAGATAAAATTCCCCCGCGTTATGTTAGGTTTTTGGTTACGCTGAGCGGAGTGCTTCCACAGGTAATAGCGTAATGTTATGTAATCTATATTAGTGCAATATAAATATCCTGGGACAACTCACACACGGCCTTCTGATGTAAACCTTTCGACGATTATTTTACTTTGATACCAAACCCATACATTATAGATTCCTATGCACGATAGTATGTAGGGCAATATTTTACCTGTTTTTATACAAAGGACCATGGGCACTTTTGAATGAAGCCTTTAAATTAAAAAAAAATTAAGTACAATGTCACATGAATGGTGGAGTTTATTTCATTGTATGGTATCAAAGTTCAATTGTACGAAAGTGGAACAAAAATGTGCTGACATTGTATTACAAATATAAAACAATTATTGCAAGCATCAGTGTACCACTGATTTCAATGTCCACACAAATTTGTGACTGACTCAAAAACTGCTACAGCAGCAAAATTCGTTTTTTTAACAAAAAATCTTTAAAAGATATATTTATAATAATCGGTTTTCCACTGTTCCTATTTATATACTTATGCCCTTACTAATAATCACTGTGTAAAGTTATGCAATGAATAAAGCCTGTGTAACCATACATTTTTTGACGTATAAACCTGTCATAACTTTATGCAGCGATTATTAGTAAGACGCTTAGATTTTTAAAACTACGGAACGAATTTTGACGCAGTTTCTTTTAATAGATAAAGTGATTCAAGACGAAGGTTTATACGTAAAATACGTGCATATTATAGAAGAAAAATTGTAAAGACGGGATTTTTAAAGATGTATGTAACACCCTTGCAAATATGGGGCGGGTAGCTAGTATTATACAATTTCTCACCACTTACCTAAGTGCTACTATAATTATAAATGTAAAAGTTGGATGTTGGTGAAAATGGATAGATGTTTGTTATTCGTTAACGCAAAAACTACTAAACTGATTTTGTTAGAAATTTACGATGATATAGCTTTTATATCAGAATAACGAGTTTACAAAACAAAATAGTTTGTTCGACCCACGGCAGTAAAGCAGTACCCCAAGACCTAAAATAAAGCGGGAAACAGTTATCAGTTAACAGTTTAAAACAAATGCACTTTCCGCTGTTTGTCTGTACTATGCTTAGATCTTTAAAATAACGTTACAGATTTTGATACAATTTTTATATGTAGATAGGCAATAGGAAGGTTACATGTATCTTAAAGATTTGAATAACCCGTGCGAAGCTGAGGCTGTTCGGTAGTTTATTAATAAGTTCAGGTTTACTAACTACGATATTCCTACCGAAGTCTTCTTTCTTTTGAAACTGCATAATTATGTAATGAAAATGTCACTTTGGTGATCTCTTACAAGAGGTGAGCGCCTTAACCGCTGGGTCAACACGGCACGATACACGTCGTCAAATTTTATATCCTCGCTATCCCGCGCGGTTTCGTCCGAACTAAGTTAGATCTTTGATCATTTCTAATGCTCCTGCTGTAATTTCTCTAATTCCAAACTAAGCAGAGCTTACTACTGTTTCTATTATAGTAACCCGACAACGGTTATGCATATTTATATATAATTTATTAATATATAAAAAAAAAATATACATATTGTAGATAAATTACACGCATACACAGAGCAAACAATCATGTTCAGCATATAAAGTTTGTCCTGGGTACGACCATACGACCTACGACCTCCGGCTTAGCAGCCAGGGTCACTAACCACTGGACCGACAAGTCTGGCAGGTGTAGAAAAAAGACAGTAGGTACCTTAGTTCTTTGAAGTTCTAATATTTTCTCAAAAAAAACACAGTATCTCTGGTCTCATACTCTAGTCTACTCAGCCGAAAATTAAGAAAATAAAAATGTCATTCTTGAAAGAAAATCATCAAAAACACAGGCCAAAGTTGTTTACTCAAAAATTACGCCACATGGACTTAACCCGATTGAAAATCACCTCAAGTAAATGCACTGTGACGTATCAATTTCTGATTCACTTCAATATCGTACGATCGGGCGACCACGTTGGCAGATTACCATTATTACCAGTCGCGAGCCAGTATCGGACGGAGTGCCGGCCGGTAAACACGCGTCTCCTTAACGCCCCGTCACCCACTCCCGCCAAAATTACGCTAAACTACTTTCGAAATTACTGAATGAAAGTTCCATTTTTTTGAACTGAGAACCGTGATTTTTTTTAAACTGTTGTGCCAGTGTGTTTTTGTGCATTGCCCTTTTTTTATTTGGATTTCGTGATTGGATGTTATGTAATTCAGAAGGTGAGTTTTTTTTTAAATTAAAAGTCATGCGAGGAACAGGAATTTTGAGTTCGCGGAGGTTACCACGTTGCATTGACCGGTTATTATAAAAGGAAAGATGTAATTACTTGAGCGCTTTTATTGTAATTAGCGTGCGGTAAAATATATGGCATTTTTACTGTAGCTATTTAATTTAAATTGAGCTACTATTGGTTTATAAGTAGTTGATATGTATACATAGGTGACGTATTATTTAATATAGGTTACGAAAGTTTACATACTTTTAACAATTCCTCATTAAAGTAAATTCATCTTCATAAAAAAAGAGTTTTTTACAAAAAAAAAACCTACAATAACATGAAAAAATTATAACTATATTTTTATTACATCATCTTATTTAAAAATAAATAATATTTAAAGAAAAAAATCATGTGTAGGAATTACACAAAAAATACATAGGTACCATTAATTCCTATATGAAAAACCGTTGCTAAAAACTAATCCATTTATCAAAAAGCATCCAATTTTTTTTTTTAATAAAATTTTGTTAAGTGTAAAAATATAAATATTCACACGAGTAATTAAATAATATTGTTTTCACAATTAACTAATAGTATTATACCTACTAAATACTAATAGATATTATTGTTAGTAAAGTCTTAAGCGTCATTAGGTTAATTATAATTAGTTACTTTAAGAAATAAACAACAAACATTAGATAGTCAACGATGATATTTTAAAAGTACCTATAAAAATGAACTTTTTGGTAGATTCTAATTGACGTATTTATTTTATAATCCAGCGACCCAAGTCAGTATTGCACGGATGTTACAAATCTTTATAGTCAAAATAAAATTGGGATTTTTTATCCCAATTTTATTTTGGCTATAATATGCATGTAATAGACAATAAATCATACCCTTGAATCACCAAATCTATTAAAAAAATCGCATCAACATCCGTTGCGTAGTTTTGAAGATCTAAAGAAGCATACATAGGAACAGTTCTTTAGTTTTTTGTTTAATATTACAGTACTTAATTTAGTACTGTAATATTTAACTTAACAAAGTAGAAGTATTTTTTTAAAAGAACATAAAAATAGAAATAATTAAATAAGTATTACTAACAAACATCCAACAAAGGGTAGGGTAGGTAGTAGGTAGGGCCCAGCATCTTTAACACAAGTTGTCTCGGCAACTTAGCAAGGGTGCTGGTGTCGCCACACTATTGTAACTTCTCTAAATTGTATTGTACTACCATGGCATGTATTAATGTAAGTGTAAAACTTGATGCAAATAAATTATTATTATTTTTCTATATATTTCTATATCTCGGGACCCAGGGGTCCCGGGCTTTTGGAAGGCGTACGAGGGGCCGAAGCCAACTCGCAGAGGCCCCTTGGGCAAAACTTTATGTGAAAAGGGACACTAGCCGGCGATTATCCCTATATGCACTATATAAGTGCACCTAAGGACCACCCCCGGATGGTGTTGGACTATTGTAAAATATGGCAACTACAAGAAATTTGGACTATGGGCTTGGATTCTTTAATAAATAAGGTACCAGATACTATGGAATGACTATGGCCCCTGCCTGACCAATGGTTGTAAACACGGAAAAATGGCAGGGGGTGACTTAAATTGCACACTCAGTAAATGGGCCCCCGAAAACGGCCGCTAGCACATAGTGACGTAGTGACAAGGGGGCAACATATATCGAGGTGCTTGAGGAGTGGAGAGGTATTCCACGGCTATCAGGACAATCCCGGAAGTACGGTCAAGATCCCTACCAGCATCTTACTGGAACACTTCCTTCCCCCGAGCACGTTTGCTCTTGCGATTCTCCACTCAAACCAGCCAATTAAGGCAAGAGTGAGGTGGGAGCCTTGTTCCTCGTCAGTGCTCACTCTGGCCGGCCAATGAAGGCAAGCCAGAGGTGAAGAACAAAGGGTCTCCCAGGAGGTCAGGTCCGTGGGGGTCGCTACTGCCCAACAGCTCGCCACAAGCTGCCCTGCAGGTTTATTATTATTATTACTTACAAAAAAGGTTTACAGTCATTTTTAATAATACACAAATTAATTAAAATGTCTTTTACGTCGACATTCGACGTATTATCTCGTATCTAAGTATATTTGCTACTTAAAAAAAAAACACTTTTTTTATTGTTTTTTTGTCTGAATCAATTACCACGCGGTTTTTACTGCTAGTTATGCTGTTATTCTATAAGTAAGCTGTTTATTGTTATGTGGCCTACTTTTTTAATCAAGGGTTTTTTTTTTGTTTATTATTTTTAGTGAATTACTTAGAAGAAGCCTCGCTATATTGCTGTATGATAATAAGATCGAAAAAACAACTTCCATTGGTCGACATCGCAAACAGAATCAAAATTTCTCAGAAACAAAAACGCAAATTGCATAAAAAACTCACGTGATTAAAAAGAAAATGTTTTCAAAATATTAAAAAGAAACGAATTTATTGAGATCGCGTCTTCGCTAACCAAAGAGTTAACTTCAAAACGACTGAACCAATTGTCATGAAACGTTCGAATAAAAAGACTGCATTTAAAAATGATCACCCGTTTAACAGCAACGGAGCAACATACAGACAAATAAACAAACATACAGACACACACAGCCACACAGCAGTCAAACGTATAACCCCCTTCTTTTTGCGTCAGAGGTTAATAAAAAAAATCACGTAATTTAAAAAAAACTTTATCAAATTAAAAACAACACTAACTTGTCTATCTATACTAACGTTTCCCGAAGGACATTTAAGTACAAAACCGACTTAAAGATAACAACATCATGAATAAGCCGATTTTGCAATCAACAATACGAGATCAAATAATTGATATTGGGCTACATTGATTTAATACGATTACTTAGATTAGACTTGATTTAGAATTATTACCTGAATTTAATCTGTATTAAACAAATAATAGTTTGATTTATTATTTTAGTGCAATAATGCTGATTTTCTTTTCACAAGCTAAACAAAATTTAAGTTTAGTACGACATTTCCTTTCCATTTCATTAAGAAAAAGAGAAGGAAGAAAAAATATTAGTTTACTAGCTTTTTCCCGCGACTTCGTCCGCGTGGAATAGCTCCCGTTCCTGGGGGATTTCCGGGATGAAAACTATCCTATGTCCTTTCTCGGGTCCCAGACTATATCTGTACCAAATTTCATTCAAATCGGTTCAGTGGTTGAGGCGTGAAGAAGAGACAGACAGACAGACAGAGTTACTTTCGCATTTATAATATCAGTACGGATAGTACGGATTCCTGTCAAATTAAGACACTCCGTAGATAATTTAGACGCAATTAAAAACATGGCGACTAAAAATACGCCGATTAACTTCAGGCGCTAGGTAATTTGACAGGACTAAACTAATATTTGACTTCTGTCCTTTTCTTAATGGAAAGATAAAGATGCACGTAACTTAAATTTAGTTTAGTTTGTTAACAAGAGATTAGCACCATTGGTTTGAAACATGATCCGTCTAAATTATATACAGAGTATTTTAATTTAACTCTGTCTTTCTGTATCTTCTTCACGCCTAAACCACTGACCCGATTTGAATGAAATTTGGTACAGATGTAAGCCCTTACTAATATACACTGTGTAAAGTTATGCAATGAATAAAGCTCGTGTAACCATACATTTTTTGACGTATAAACCTGTCATAACTTTATGCAGCGTTTATTAGTAAGGCGCATAGTCTGGGACCCGAGAAAGGACATAGGATAGTTTTCATTCGGAAATCCACCGGGAACGGGAACTAATATTCCACGCGGACGAAGTCGCGGGCAAAAGCTAGTATTACATAAATAAATTAGTGTAACAATGTTCTACCTATTATATAATTATTTATTTATATTATTATTTAGTTTATTTTTGAACAAGGGAATCGGTACCATTGTTGTACAATCGACCAAATGGAATCATGACCCACCATAAGCTTATTTTCTTACAGACATTCAAATACAATTAGGTCGATAATCGCGTAAACATGTATTAAAAATGTCACACATCTAGTCTTACTATTTTGACAGCTTCAAACGATTTGTCGTCGTAATGGGTCATGATTCAATTTTGTCGATAGTACTTTCGACTAAAAAAAAAAGTTTTTTGGCGTTTTTTGCTCGATCATGATTCGATAATCATGATGCTGTTATCTCGACTCGCAGTTGGTAGATATTATACAAATATTTGATAAAATAAAAAATATTTGATAAATAGAACGCATTTATTTGGTATTATCTGGTAAAACGCTCAATTAGTTTTTCTTATCTATAAAAGTATTACAAATTACTTATTTGCATTGATAACAATATTATTTAAATATTACCTATATAAAAAACAATGTTTGTTTTAAATAACTAGAGGACTAGCTATCTTAAAAAAAACATTATTTTTAACGTATTTAAATTGATTGATTTTTAAATACAAATAATATTTTAGGTTAGGTTTTTTCTTAAGTCTTCAAAAAAACTAAAACCAGAAACATAACTAAAATTTCGGAAGTCGATTTCGGCTTTCGTTCTGTTTGTTATTTTATAAGCCACCGATTTCCGAAGTATAAGTTATATTTCTGTTCTTAATTTTAAAATGATGTGCTTTAAAAAAATGCCGTCGTGATGGCCCAGTGGATAAGGCGCCCGCCTCTCGTGTAGGAGGTTGTGGGTTCGCATCCGGACAAGTACCAATGTGACTTTTTCAATTCATATGTACTTTCTAAAGTTTATCTTGGACATCACTGACATCCCGTGCCTCGGAAAGCACGTAAAGCCGTTGGTCCGGGTTTCACATTGGTAGAACTTTGACAGTCGTTACTGGTTAGCCAGAAACTCTGACCAGTCTAACCAAGAGGTATCGTGTCGCCCAGTTACTGGGTTGTGGAAGTCTGATAGGCAGTCGCTCCACGTAAAACACTGGTATCCAGCTGAATCCGCACCGGGATTACGTATCTTGCAATAGCCGAGCGATCGCGATAATTCAGCAATATTTGCTGCTCAAACGTCAATTCAAAATACGTCACGTCAAATAGCAATCTAGCGATAGTGCTGCCTCTGTGGAGCAATCAGTTAACTAAAATATGCATTTTTCGTTTGGTGGTTTCGTATTTAGTATGGGTTTTAAGAGCAAAGTTAAGTTTTTTTTGTTAAAGGTGATATTTAATTAGTTCCAGCGATTGCTACTTTATCGTCATCGTAGCCATAAGTGCATTAGAACAATCAGCGAGCGATTAGCAATCGGTTCATACATAATACGATTTTTTTTGACGATCGCGCGGTGATCGCGCGATCACTGCGCAAATATTGCTCATTGCTGTTACATAGGTAATAACCCCGCCGGTTAGGCTGGCAGCTGACCCCAAAACAGTTGGGAAAAAGGCTAGGGAGATGGATGGAGTGCATTTTTTACTGATATCCTCCTTTTTTGAAGTCGTTTGAAATACCAAAACCTACTCCTAAATGTAACAAATACTTTTCTAAAACCTCTTCAAAATCGGTTCAGCTTAACGCGGGAAAACCAAACAAATATTCATACATCACACTCAATACAATACAGGTCAAATTGAATTCCATCTTTTTTTAAGTCGGTTTTAATCCGGTATTTGACACCATCATCAATTGACGTACTTTTTATGAGCTGTCAAAACGCAATTCTCCAATAGACTTTGTATGCCAATACCAGCTTGTGACGTCACAAGCTAGCAATCCTATTGACTAACTATTTATTGATTTTAAAGCAATAAAAAATCCAATTTTACAGTAAATTAAAAACAGTCCGATGCTTAGGACTAATAAAAAGATAGGTTTTATAAAAAATATGTCTTAGATTTATCGGTTAATAGTATCAAATACCGTATTACTGTTTCCAAAGGACTGACAATACATTAAGTACTAAGAATGTGTAAAACCAATGAAAGAAGCTAGTCGATAATAACTAAAATACTATAATAATAATACATTTAGTACTTACTATTATCATTTTTATTTGTTTGAAGCAAACAAACACAGAAACAGCTGTACCAGAGTGTAAAATCATTCGATGTGAATTCTTATTTGTATTACGTCACGCGTGTCTATGGTGTAAAAAAGTAATGATCTCTAGTTAACCTTTGTCTATGCGTTTATTTATTTACTAGCTTTTGCCCGCGACTTCGTCCGCGTGGTTTAATAGTTCCCGTTCCCGGGGGATTTTCGGGATGAAAACTATTCTATGTCCTTTCTCGGGTCCTAGAGTGGTTTAGGCGTGAAGACGAGACAGACAGACAGAGTTATTTTCGCATTTATAATATTAGTACGAATTTATTTAAACTTCATGCACAATTGTACAGGGGCGGACTTATTTCCTTTGGCATTCGCTGACAGCTTGATTTTAGGCATTTTTCTTTATTGGCCTGATAGTCAGTTGATTTTAGGCGCTTGCTTGACAGGCCTGTTGGTCCAGTGGTTAGTGACCCTGACTGTTAGCTTTTAGGTCGTCGGTTCGATACCCAGGATAAATAATTCTGTATCTGGATGTTATGTATTTATTTACAACTAGCTAACACACAGTCATCTGATCCCAAACTGGATAACGGAATTATCTAGTTTGGGATGAGATGACTTTGTGTGAGTGGTTCCAAGATATTTATTTATGACTTTTGCCCATATCTTCACCCGCTGGATGTCGAACTTCCAAGCACTAAATTACCTCTTTGGAGGTAAAATTTCCAATATTTTCTTAGTTGCTACTTAATCTTAACAAATAATACACCCTCCTAGTTTCATGTCTCTAGGGTCAGCAGTTTGGGCTGTGCGTTAATATATCAACAGTCAGTCCGTCAGTCAATCATTTAGCATTTTTAGGGTTCCGTAGCAAAAGGGTTAAACCCTATAAATAACACTTCGCTGTCCGTCTGTCTGTTTGGCTGCCACGAGGCTGTATCTCATGACTAGGCGAGACGACAAAAAAAGTAATTAGTCCGTTAGGTAGATTATCAAAAAAATTTGGACACGTATTTTTTCTTTTTTAACCGACTTCAAAAAAAGAGGAGTCCTCAATTCGTCTGTATGTTTTTTTTTTGTATGTTTGTTACGCGATATCTCCGTCAATTAAAATAAAATAAAATAATAAAAATTGTAAACGGATTTTGATGGTTCTTTTTTTGTTTGATAAGTCATGATTCAGGGGTGGTCCCATATAAATTTTGTGGCGATCGGTTCAGTGCTTCTCGAAACATTCACCAAGAACAAAAAAAAATTGACGAAATTTTCATAGACGATGTGTGCTTTGTCTTCAAGTTTCTGTTTTTTTCGTTTTATAAGATTGTTAGTAGTTTTATTTTGAAAATAAATTACTTTGAAAGATACTATACACAGTCAAACATTGGGAGTCGACACTAAAAAGTAATAAATAAAAAACTTTTTTCAAAAAAAAATAACCGCCTTCAAAAACTAAAAACCCAATAATAACTAAAATTTCGGAAGTCGGTGGCAACACAAATTGAATGGCAGAAGAGAAGCCACCGACTTCCGAAATTTTCGTAAACGAAGAATGACGACGATACAGTGTATCGTTGAAGTTACGCATGACGTCACGATCTAATACAATTTTTGCAGGATGGTGACGTCAAAAGCCCCCACTCCGGAACTTTGTTGCTCTTTATCTTTGTATTTTTATATTAATTTGATCAAGCAAAAAATACATGTCACGTATTTTTGACTGATCTATCAGACGGACTAAATAGAGTGCCAATTTTTTAATGTTGTCGTCATCCCTATTGTACGGAACCTTATATTATGCGCGAGTCCAGCTTGCTCTCAGCCAGGTTAATAAATAGATAGGTAAATCTTTTCTTCTTAAAGAACGCAGCATCAACGTATTCTTATTAATAAAATCATGTATAAGTTATAAACACCTTGAGGTCAAGAAAATGCATGTTTTATTGCAACTCGCTCGCCTTCGCCTTTTTACAATAAACGAATGAGAGACAGATTGTTTTTGGAGTTTTTTTTTTACTAATTTCATTTTTATGAAATTATTCTTAAGAGACTCAGAATAAATTCAAAATTTTATTTTATGTTTTAATAAACTTAAAAAATATTAGCCTATAGACAATAGTCAAATCATTTATTTTCACTAGACTAAAAAAGGCACTCTGAAACTTCATAATTATAAAATAAAAGTGAATCTACTGCCCATTCCAAAATGTTGTTACATATGGAGAAGAATGGGCAAGAAACTCCATACTTATTCTTTAAAAAAATAATCGTATTACGTTTTTTTACATGGTTAAGCGTGATTTAAAATGAATATAATCCAAAAACCATTATAAACAAATAAAATTATTTCTTATTAGTTGCCTACTCCTTACAAAGAACACACCCTGTAAGTTTCATGTCTCTAGGACCAGAGGTTTTGGACTGTGCGTTGATATATCAACAATTTATTAGTCACTCAGTTCACCTTTCCATATATACATACGTACACTATGTACTAAGAACTAAATAATTTGCGAAACAACCACCGATATGAACTGTAACACCTACGAAATACTAAATGATTATCGCATTATTAATTCCCACCAATCACGACTAAGATTTTTGTATCTAAACGCTAGAAGTATACGGAAGAGCGGAAAGTTGGACGAACTAAAATGCATCCTGAAGTCATTACCAAAAACCACACATGGTATTCTGATAACGGAAACATGGATAGGTTCCGAAACCCAAGCTTTAGCATTGCATATTGATAATTATACCCATTATTATAATTATAGAACAGACTCAAAAGGAGGGGGAGTATCAGCATTCATCCATAATGATCTAAAACACAGTCTATCTGAATCTAAGTACTCAGGTGGAAATAATTATCTATGGATACACTTGGAAAGGCATGCTTTTGAAATCGGAGTAGTATACTACCCTGGTAACACCAATTACAAAGAGTTTCTTGAAGAATATGAATCCCAGCTACAACAAAGAAAAAGAGCAATCGTTTTCGGCGATTTTAACATCGACCTGTTAGCCAAAACAAACAAAGAAACTAAACAATACAAATCAGCAACTACAGAGGCTGGATATACAATACTGAATAAAACAACCGCAAAATACTGCACAAGGGATTCAAAAACAAAAAAAAGTATTATAGACCATATCAGCACAAACTTAAAGAACGATAAATTTCACATGGCTATATTCAAGTCTTCTATGTCCGATCACTACCAGATGTACTTAGAACTAAAGAAAATAAAATCCCCTCGAAAACTACGAGCTCAATACGAGGCTATAAATTACACAACTTTATATAACCTGATGGAGAAAACTGAATATGACAACCCGCATAACGATTACCTGACCTTGGAAAATGTGATAAAGTCATGTGCAGAAAAAAGCAGAGTTACGAAGACTAAAATACTTAATCTCCCACAAAAAGACTGGATTAACAAGGAGATCATAGCACAAATTAATGATAGAAATATGATAGGGACAGAACTTAAAAGAAACAGTAATAATGAACTAATGAAAGAAAAATTTATTGAAAAAAGAGACTCTGTAGCTAAACTGATAAAACGAACAAAAAATTCTTACTACTATGAAGCATTTACTAAATGTATCAAAAAACCTAAAAAAATGTGGAAATTAATAAAAAATTTAACAAATAATAAACCTACTCATAGCTGTGTTCCCTCAAAACTGGTTGTTAATTCAAAAACCACTACAAACCCTAACGAAATTTGTCAAATATTTAATGATTACTTTTCCACTATAGGACTCTTACTAGCGAATGAAATACCCACTATATTTCATGACGAATGTGAACGCGCTTTACCTCTCTCTCCTCCTAAAGGCACTGAAGGGCTGTCCAATTTAAATCCTTGTTCCACTAAAGAGATATTTAATATAATTACACACCTTGATCCAAACTGTAGTACTGGCATGGATGGCATAAATACCAAAATAATAAAATGTATCAGAAATCTGATTGTAAATAACCTAAGCAAATGCTTTAATAAACTGCTAGCCGACGGAAACTTTCCTGAAACACTAAAAATAGCCAAAGTAACACCTATTTACAAATCAGGTAATGCCACTGATCCTGGTAATTATCGTCCGATTTCAGTCTTACCAGTAATTTCAAAGATATTAGAAAAAATTCTCCACAACCGACTAGAAACATACCTAAACTCTATAAACTTTATCATTGAAACCCAGTATGGCTTTAGACCAAAAAGTAATACCACCTCAGCAACAATTGATCTCGTAACTAGAATTAAACAAAATATAGACTCTAAAAACATATGTTTAGGTATTTTCATAGACCTGAAAAAGGCATTTGATACGGTTTCCCACAAACTACTTTTAATGAAACTCGAATCCATTAATATTACTGGCAATGCTCTAAAAATGTTTAAGTCATACCTAACTAACCGTTCGCAAGTGGTCAAACTGGGCAATCATCAAAGTGGCGCAAAACCTGTTACATGTGGCATTCCACAGGGATCAATTTTAGGTCCCTTGCTCTTCCTTATATATATAAATAATATAAATGACATAAAGTTACGCGGTCACCTTACTTTGTATGCCGACGACACATCTTTATTCTACTTTGGGTCGTCGATTCATGATATCATCTCGCAAGCTCAAAAGGACTTAAACGCCCTATTCACCTGGTTTCAGTTCAATCTTCTAACTATAAACACCTCCAAAACATGTTACGTAATATATAAGGCAAAAAACAAACATATTCCTTCATTTAACCCACTTACAGTAAATGATGAGCCGCTACAACTAAAAACTTGCGAAAAATATCTCGGGCTTAGAATAGACAGCTCCCTTTCGTGGAGTGCCCATATCGACTATATTAAAAACAAGCTTTCAACACAAGTTGGAACTCTGCACAACATAGTTCGATGCATTCCACAAGGATTGCGACACACCATCTATAATTCTCTAGTAAAGCCACATCTACTATACTTAGTCGAAGTATGGGGTAGTGCTCCAAAAACAAAATTGTCACAACTACAAACTTCTCAAAATAAACTGGTAAAAATGCTCTTCAATTATCCGCACTTAACAGCTACAAAAAAAATATACAGTGATACAAAAATTATGACCATAAAACAACTATATATATATAACACATGCATTTTTATCAGAAAAGTTCTAAACAAAACCATCCACTCAAATATTACACTTACCCAATACAAACAAATTAGTCAACGGAGCACTCGCCGAGCAAGTTTATTAGTTTTACCAAAAACCCGGACCAACTATGGCAAAAAAATGCTTACATTTGAGGGAGTACAGCTATACAATAAAATACCATCACCCATAAGAAACCTGCACTCATTTAATGCATTCAAAACCCAGCTCAGCCAGTACCTGATTGCAAATCAAATATTATTTGAAAAATGAATGCTTTGGATGGGACAGGTTTTAGTTTTAATGTTAGTAATTAGTATTCTGTTCACGGATGTTGTCGAACCTAAATTTGTTTGTTATGTCTTAGTAATTGTTCTCAAGTAAGTGACATGTAATTGTTTTTATTGAGAATAAAGTTTCTTTAAACCTAAATAAATAAATAAATATACGTTTATCATCTCCCTAGATTTTTCCCAACTGTGTTGGGGTCGGCTGCCAGCATAACCGGATTCAGCTGGATACCTGTGTTTTACGTGGAGCGACTGCCTATCTGATCTCCACAACCCAGTAACTGGGCGACACGTACGATACCTCTTGGTTAGACTGGTCAGAGTTTCTGGCTAACCAGTAACGACTGTCAAAGTTCTTTGAATGACAACCGGGACAACGGTTTTACGTGCTTTCCGAGGCACGTGTGATGTCCAAGATAAACTTCAGAAAGTACATATGAATTGAAAAAGTCACATTGGTACTTGCCCGAATTCGAAACCACCACCTCTTACACGAGAGGAGCCTTAAGGTCATAGCTCATTACAGCCACCCGGCAGCCACTCCGCACCGACTCGCCTAACCGAGGCGATCCGGTCGTCACCGGATCGCCTCGCCGACCGGATCGCTCGCGGACCGGATAACTATATCAACTCCGTACCGTCGTACGGAGTTGATATAGTGAGCGCATGCCCATACAAGTCCATATAAAGAGTCGGTGCGGAGTGGCTGCCGGGTGGCTGTAATGAGCCTTTACCCACTGGGCCATCACTACACATATACATCCGTAATACGTATATGCTAACCTCTATTTTATTCATTTAAAGGTCGAATTTCCAAAAATCCTTTTTTAATGGTTACCTAGTCTTTACAAAGAACATTAGTATTAAGTATATGTAAAAGCTATAAATCAGAATGACAAAGTCGTTTTGTTAATTATTTTGTATAAATTAAATAGTTCAGAATGAAGTAAGGAATTACTTTTTATTTATATAAAAAAATAATGAATTTGATTATAAACTGTACAAAAAACGGGCAAATAATAATAAGAATATTTATAACGAAAAAGGTTTATTTATTTCTTCTTATGAACCCTAAAAAGATTAATAATTAAAATGAAGACGGTTCATTGATATCGTTTCAAGGTTAAATGAAAAACTTAAATTATTTTATGTAAAATTAGTGAAATATGAAAAAAAAACCGTAACGACTCGAACCAGCGTCGCATGGGTGTTACAAACCGTAGGCGCGGTTCTGCGGATGGCGAGCGATGGGTAGCTCGCCGCCCGGCTAGGACCAGGACCGCGTCGACAAGCGTTAGTGTTCCACGCGCGCTTCAAAGAGAAGGAGTCAGCACAGGAAGGGGCCCAACAGGGCCAACGCCTGCCGGGGTTGCGGAATGTTATGTTTATAACAGTTACCGTGACCCTGGAACATAAAGGGCAATCGAAGGAACATGAGTGGGTTTTAGTCAGTAAGAGTCTGACACGCCCTCCCGCCGCACCCGGGACGGGAGCAGTCATTGGATGATTTCCCACTCACCAAAAAAAAAATGGGTGTTACAAATCTTTAGAAATTCCGGGTTTTCTCTACTATAATATGGAGGTGTATAAACATACAACCATTTTTCTTGAATCTAACTCTATCCATAAAGAAAACCGCATCAAAATCCGTTGTTTAGTTTCAAAGATCTAAGCATACATCGACAGGCAAAAAGTGTCTTTTGTTTTATGTAATAATTTTATCTGAATTAAAAAAAATGTTAAGAGTAAAAATTTTGAAGTAAAGAAAAAAGCAACAACATTCAAAAAAACCCCCTAAAATTCCCTAAATTCCCTATTCAAAAAAACCCTGGAAATAGACAAATCAAAAACTGACTCTACTCAAAAACCTTACATAGACATCTACTATATCTATTACTAGCTTTTGCCCGCGGCTTCGCTCGCGTTAGAAAGAGATAAAAAGTAGCCTATGTTACTCTCATCCCTTCAACTATCTCCACTTAAAAAAATCACGTCAATCCGTCGCTCCGTTTTGCCGTGAAAGAAAGACAAACAGACAGACAGACAGACACACTTTCCCATTTATAATATTAGTATGGATGGGTGTAATTTATCTATAATATATATGTATTTATAAATTATATAAGTATGTATATCAGTTGTCTGATTACCATAACACAAGCTCTAAGCAGAGCTTAACTTGGGATCAGATGACCGTGTGAGAGTTGTAAAAAAAAAAATTATTTGAATTAAAAAAAATGTTAAAAGTAAAAATTAAGAAGTAAAGAAAAAAGCAACAACATTCAAATTCCCTATTCAAAAAACCTCGGAAGTAGACAAATCAAAAACTGACTACTCAAAAACCTTACATAGACATCTACTATATCTATTATTGTCTATGCGAGATTTTTGAATAAAGAGTACGACCTACCCGATAATTATAAATCAATACGCATTCCAATTTTAAATCTAGGTGCTCAGGTCATTATTGTTTTAATTTAATCAGCTCTTCGAACGCTCGTGGCTGAATTGTTTGGGTGTCAGAGCCGTGTACCACTCGATAGGGTTCGCGAGGGTTGACTGGTCAGGGCAAAAAACCCCTCACGTTGGATTTAATGTAGGTAGTTCGGCAGGCAATATGGAAAGTTCAAAGTCAATGCTGTTTAATCGAGTTTATGAACCTTTCGACGACCAAGCAACAGCCGGCTGTCGCGCTGCTGTGGTCTTTCTATAGTGTTTCGATTTCTGATTGGATGGGTTGGCAACAAAATGCAAAATAACTTGACGAAAAATGTATTAAAGTTATGTGTAAAAATGTTGCAATTTTTTTTCAATATTATTACCTAAACGGAAACCGAAGTTCCATAATCAACAAAACTTTAATAATCTTTGTTTGGTTTTTTGAACCTTTCGACGACCAAGCGACAACCGGCTGTCGGACTGCTATTGTCTTTCTATTGTGTCTCCAATCACGTGAGTTCGACGGATTAATAAAAAAGATCGGTATGTCAATATGTGTAATAGTAATTTCGCCTGCATCGTTTGGATAACTTGACAAAAAAAATAATTGAATTCCTTCAAGCCAAGAGAGATTTTCATACACGATATTACTTCAAGCTACTGACTGACCAAAGATTCGGTTTGGATTGCGGCAAGTTTAGATACGAATACGAGTCGATTTTGCTAATGTAAACTACATAATTATATTTATTTCATCATCGTCCTAGCATTTTCCCAACTATATTGGGGTCGGCTTCCAGCCTAACCGGATTCAGTTGGATACCAGTGTTTTCCGTGAAGCGACTGCCTATTGTGGAGTTGCTGGGTTGTGGAGGTCTCCACAACCCAGTAACTGGGCGACACGGTACCCCTTGGTTAGACTGGTCAGACTTTCCGGCTTACCCGTAACGACTGTCAAAGTTCTACGAATGACGACCGGGACCAACGGCTTTACGTGCTTTCCGGGGCACGGGATGACTTTAGAAAGTACATAATTATGATTTGAAAAAGCCTCATTGGTACTTCGGCACAACGAATTTGGCCAAACTTTATCATATTTTTATTAGTACTGACCATGATCTCCACTTGCCATTTTATAGTTTTGTGTTAACTTTAATAGGGCAGTAGCAACGAACGCTTAAATTCCGTATTCAAAATTTTGAAACACAGCAACAATGAAAACAATGAACTTTATTGCAGTATGTAAGCAAACAGATAACCTTTGTGTTGATAATATTGTCCTTAACTGATGTGAAATTTATTAAACAATAATAATACGTCAAGTTTTTTTCCTATTACACACATTTTGGAAATGTGATTTTGGGCATTGCCTCCTTATAGCAAACCCCAGAGTGCGTCGTTTCAAAAAACTACATCAAGACACCATTCTCGTAATTAAAAAGCTGTAACGTCATTATTACTGGACAATAGTTTTGTTTAGCAACTTCATTCAAATCACTAAACATTTTGTAACGCTAACAATTGACTGGCCCTGTTCCTATTAGCTGACCGATTTAGTAATTACACTCGAAGAAATGGTGTTGGTTTTGGAGTAAATTTGGTGGTAATAGGGATGACGACAGCATTAAAAAAATGGCATTCTGTTTAGTCCGTCTGATAGATCGGCCGAAAATGCGGGACACGTATTTTTTGCTTGATCAAATTAATAAAAAAATACAAAGATAAAGAGCAACAAAGTTCCGGAGTGGGGGCTTTTGACGTCACCGTCCTGCAAAAATTGTATCTTTTTGTGACGTCGCGCGCAACTTCAACGCACTGTATCGTCGTCATGTTTCGTTTACGATAAAAAAGAAAAAATACGTGTCCAAAATTTTTCGATAATCTATCTGACGGAATAATTACTTTTTTTTGTCGTCTCGCCTATTCTTTGTTTTGTTTCAAATTAAAATGCATTCGGCAATAACTATAATTCTTCAGGCCCGATTTCAAAGCGGATAGGAGAGGACATGGCTCGTAATTTTCGAAACCTTAGATTTTTACTTTTGTGTGAGAAATCATCAAATGCCTGCTGTATTAACCATAATTTAAATATAATAAAATAGTACCTACGTTAACAACAAGCAACTGTACGCGTATATTACTAAAATGTAACTTGTTTGTAGACGCTTTGGGTTGACCTGTTAAGTCTACAAATGTTTAATAAATAAATAAATGACTTCTCCCGCTCTCGGCGGGGCGGGAGAGCGTGTCAGACTTTCCCTTCCTTCCGTTCCCCTTTATGTTCCAGGGCCTCGGTAACTATTTAGAACTATTCCGCATCGCGCCTTTATACAGAACCGATGTTTTCTCTAGAAATAAGCTGAAGCTAAATAAAAGACGTAGTCTCTAAAACCAGAGTACATCACTACATAGTATAAAACAAAGGCGCTATCCTCTGTCTGTCCATATGTATGCTTAGATCTTTAAAACTACGCAACGGATTTTGATGTGGTTTTTTTAAGAGATAGAGTGATTCTTAAGGAAGGTTTATATGTATAATACATGCTTATTATAGCAGAGAAAAGCCGGGATTTTTAAAGATTTGTAACACCCGTGCGAAGCTGGGGCGGGTCGCTAGTCTATACTAATATTATAAAGAGGTAAAATTTGTAAGTTTGTATGTAGGGGGTAATCTCTGGAACTACTGGTCCGATTTGAAAAATTCTTTCAGTGTTAGATAGCCCATTTATCGAGGAATGCTATAGGCTATATACCATTACGCTACTACCCACGGGAGCGGAGCAGTAACGAAAAATGCGGGTGAAACCGCAAAGGACAGCTAGTCTAGTTATAAAATTAACTTTAGCGATGACGATGTTAGATCTCAATGTGAAAGGCCGCCCTTTAGATTCTAATCACGAAATGGTTTGCCTAAGTAAAGCTGTATATAAATTATCTTCGACATGACCGCATTCTTCTAGTCTGTAGACCCTGAATCAAATCTATACTAATATTATTAGGAGGAAAGATTTGTATTTTGAACCAAATTCAAAAAGGAGGTTCTCAACTCATCAGTATGTTTTTTTTATATGTTCGGTTCAGAGCTTCTTGAAAAATTCATACAATAACAAAAGAAAACGACGAAATATACATTGATGATATGTGCGTTAGCGTTACTTCATGTTTCTATTTTATTTATAAGACTGTAAGTAGTTTTATTTTAAAAATAAATTACTTAAAAAAATACTGCAATACACAGTCAGACATTGGGACTCGACACTAAAAAGTAAAAAATAAAAGTTTAGTATGTAACGAATAAAATTAAAAAATACTGGACGAATTACAAAAAATCTTCTGTCACTAGAAAGCTACATGATCCCTGAGTAACATAGGCTATATAATATCACGCTATGTCCCACGGGAGTGAGGCAGTAACCAAAAACGTAACGTAACGCGGGTGAAACCGCGAGGAAATGCTAGTAAACCAATAAATATCTCGTGACAACTCACACACGGCTATCTGATCCCTAAATAAGCAGAGATTGTAACCTAACCTAACCTAACCTAACAACTTACATATACACATAATATTATTAATTATTAGCTTCCGTCTGCGACTTTACTCGCTTTTACTCCTTCAGGGATCGTTTTTTTTTTAAATCGTTTTATTCCGGAATACGTTATTTGACACTATTAACCGATAAATCTAAGACATATTTTTTATAAAACCTATCTTTTTATTAGTCCTAAGCATCGGATTTATTTTTTTAATTTACTGTAAAACTGGATTTTTAATTGCTTTAAAATCAATAAATAGTTAGTCAACAGGGTTGCTAGCTTGTGACGTCACAAGCTGGTATTGGCATACAAAGTCTATTGGAGAATTGCGTTTTGACAGCTCATAAAAAGTACGTCAATTGATGATGGTGTCAAATACCGGATTATCTCAGGAACGGAAACTATTATTCCACGCGGAGTAAGTCGCTCTAGCTTAGCAGTCACCCACTAACATTAGACCAACATGGCAACAGGCCCATCAGGATTACTTAACCTTTCAACGACCAAGCGACAGCCGGCTGTCGCGCTGCTATTGTATTTCTATTCTGTCTCAAATCACGTGTGTTCAAGGTTTGATTACTAAACTTATTTAATTCTAAATAGTGTGTTTGTTTTTTGACCTAATGGCAGTCAAAAATAGGGCAGTTGTTGTGCATGCGTAAGTATCGTGAAAGAGGCAATTGCTTAAGAATGTAAGTGAAACTATTGTAATACAACAAAATATAAGAAACTAGCTGTCCCCCGCGGTTTATTTATTTATTTATTTACACTTTATGCACAACGGTACACAGTCGGACTTAATGCCAAAGGCATTCTCTCCCAGTCAACCTAGGGTGGTGAAGAGATAGCATAGTAGGTGCATGGTGGTAAAACTAAAAAGATAGAAGTATAATAGATAACAAAAAAATACATAATAATATACATAATAACTACATACATAAGTAAATAAATACATATATATCTATAATATATATTTATATCTAAATGAAAGTAAATTATGAAAGAACTCTGCTTAATACTAAAGCCCGGTTTCCACCGCGAGCGGAACGGCCTCATTTATGACTTCGTTTGCAAGCGCAAACTGCATACTTGTATTTCCACCAACAAAATTATGATTTGTGTTTATTAATGCATTTATTCTTTATTATTATTCGACTATTCGTTGTTTATTTGTTTTTCTATTTGTTATTTGTAGTTTGCGCTTGCGAACAAAGTCATTAATGGGTCCGTTCCGCTCGCGGTGGAAACCGGGCTTTAATGCTGTAAATGAATCTTCAATTTCCGCTTATATCGACTGGTCGCCGTCCTAATATCAAGAGGAAGCGCTTTCTAGAGAAGAATGGCCTGAATGTAAAAAGAAGAATGAACAAAATCAGAAGTATGGGTAGGGCAAAGCAGGAGGGGTTTCACCCTCAACTTTATTTATTTATTTATTTATTTACACTTTATGCACAAAATTCATGTACAGAGGCGGACTTAATGCCTTAGGCATTCTCTATCAACTTTGGTGACTATCCCGTTCCTGTAGGTCGTAGTGTGGTTTTATGTAACTCTAGAAACCTGCGCTCTTCCAATAATCTTTTACTTTGCCCTTCTCATACTTCGGATTTAGTTCATTCTTCCTTTCGGATTCAATCCATTCTTCTCTGGAATGCGCTTCCTTTCGATATCAGGACGGCCACTAGCCGTTATGGATTCAAGCGGAAATTGAGGATTCATTTTTAAAATATATGAGCAGAGTCTATTGACTAGTCACTACATATACATTCCTTTTTATTAGTGCACCTACCATGTAATCTCTGCACCACCCTGGGAAGACTGGTAGAGAATGCTAAAGCATTTTTTTTTGGTGAGTGGTAAATCATCAAATTACTGCTCCCGTCCTGGGTGCGGCGGGAGGGCGTGTCAGCCTTTCACTGACTAAAACCCACTCAGGTTCCTTTTTTTTTTTTTTTTGGTGAGTGGGAAATCATCCAATGACTGCTCCCGTCCTGGGTGCGGCGGGAGGGTGTGTCAGACTCTTACTGACTAAAACCCACTCATGTTCCCTCGATTGCCTTTTATGTTCCAGGGTCACGGTAACAGTTATAAACATAACATTCCGCAACCCCGGCAGGCGTTGGCCCTGTTGGGCCCCTTCCTGTGCTGACTCCTTCTCTTTGAGGCGCGCGTGGAACAAAACGCGCCGTCTACGCGGTCCTGGTCCTAGCCGGGCGGCGAGCTACCCATCGCTCGCCATCCGCAGAACCGCGCCTACGGTGGCCGGTAGTCGTCTTGCGACTCTCGACGTCTTCGCCTGGGTCTTTGTCCGGGGCGAGAGGCTCGTCGTTGCCTCTCGCGCGCCGCCGCTTCCTTCACTAGCATAACTGCTTCGCAGAAGGAGGCGACGGCATCCCATTCCGTCTCACCCCGCAGCATGGCCTGAACCAGCGCTGGGCGCGAGAGGTCACCGCCGCCGATCGCCTCTACGAGGACACGTCTATGGTCCGCCCATGCGCGGCACACCTCCACCGTGTGCTCGACCGTGTCCTCCAGGCGACCGTTGCTGCAGTGGTGACACCCAGGCGTCGCTTCCGCCTGAATCCGACACAGGAACCTCCCGAACTGACCATGTCCGGTGAGGACCTGTGTCAGGCGAAACGTGAGAGCGCCGTGGCGCCTCTCCAGCCACTCCTCAAAGAGGGGTCTTACCGCCGCTATCACGGCGTGCCCAGCCCACTCAGGTTCCTTCGATTGCCCTTTATGTTCCAGGGTCACGGTAACTATTATAAACATTCCGCAACCCCGGCAGCGTATTGCCAAACTGTATGCTGACCCAGACACCCATAGTCTGTACTGAACTACGTCGTGCTCATTGAAATCACAAACAAATTGGAGCAATGTACATACGAGCTCAGAGCATTCTGAGAAACTAATAAGGATCGTCAATCCGAGAGCGATCGATCAAAATTTTAGGGCGCCCCGACTCGGACAGGTTAGGTTAGTTACTTCGTGTGGTTATTTTTTTTAAACCACCCAGAAGTAGAGCCCCGCGAAGCGGTGCTCCGTCGAGTTATCTTTTTTAGACATTAGAGTGAAAAATAATTAATTTTACACGAAAAAATCCTAACTTAACCTCAAAATTGACGTAACATAACCTCAAACTTTGATCATCGATATCTCCGTAACCATGGGGCTCCTAAGGTTGGGAGTGGTATGGGGGGTATAGTATTTTAAAGCAAAATGTAATTTAATTCAAACACTCTCTGAATAGGTATACAGTTTGCTCTTCAACTAAAAAGGCAAACTGCGATCGAACTCAGAGCAACCCCGGTCTGGGTCAGCATACGGTTTGGCAATACGCACCCCGGCAGGCGTGGCCCTGTTGGGCCACGCCTGCCGGGTTTAAATAAATAAATAATGTCTTAGTCTGATGGAGTTTCTTGCCCATTCTTCTCCATACGAAACAGCATTTTGGAATGGGCAGTAGATTCACTTTTGTTTTATAATTATGACATTTCAAAGTGCCTTTTTTGTTCTAGTGAAAATAATTGCTTTGACTATTGATAAGCTATATTACTGTAGTTTCATCATCAGTGTTGGTGTATTGGTTAGTAGTCCTGACTGCTAAGCCGGAGGTCGTGGGTTCGATTCCCACCCAGAACTTTGTGTGATGAGCATGATTGTTTGTTCTGTCTGGGTGTAATTTATCTATAATATGTATGTATTTATAAATTAACTAGCTTTTGCCCGCGGCTTCGCCCGCGTGGATGCCGAACTTCTATCCACTATTTTAACCCTTTTTTTTGGAAGTGAGAAATCATCAAATGACTTCTCCCGTCCTGGACGGTTAGGAGGGCGTGTCAGACTTTTACTGACTAAAACCCACCCTTCGATTGCCCTTTATGTTCCGGGGTCACGGTAACTATTATAAATATTCCGCAACACTATTTTAACCATGTAGGGGTTGAATTGATAAAAAAAACCTTAGTGGCTTATGCTTACTCTTCACATAGAATAACCCCTCCAAGTTTCATGTCTCTAGTTAGTTATTGTTAAATATCAACAAAGCGTTGGTATCAGTCTGTGAGTATACTATTATATGTACATCAAACGACTTTTCCCACCCTGGGCGGGGCGGAAGGGAGTGTCAGACTGATGGCCCTTTATGCTCCGGGGCAGCGGTAACTATTAGAATTAATCCGCAACCAATGCATTGCATTGGCCCTAGAGGGCCCCGTCACGTGCTGACTGCTCTTTAAGGTGCGAGAGGAACAAACGTGCCGTCGACACGAACCTAGTTCTCATCGGGCGGCGAGCTACGCATCGCTCGCCGTCCGCAGTCCCGCGCCTACGGTGGCCGGTAGTCGTCTTGCAACTCTCTACGCCTGGGTTACTGTCCGAGGCGTGAGGCGTGACTGCTTGGCAGAAGGAGGCGACAGCTTCCCATTCAGTCACCCCCGCCGATATCCTCTGTAAGAACATGGCGGTGGCCCACCCGAGTGAGGCATACCACTACCGTATGCTTCACCGTGTCCTCTATGCAACCCTTGCTGCAGTGGTGACACCCGGCGTCGCTTCCGCCCGAATCCGACACAGGAACCTTCCGAAATGTCCGGTCTGGTAAGGATCTGTTTTCGGCGATACGTAAGAGCGCTGTGGCGCCTCGCCAGCCACTCCTCAAAGAGACTTTAAAACTCTGTCATAATTCTAATTATATTTATTGTAATTAAATTAAGTAAACGGCAATTTTGTACAAAAATTAAAACTTGTATTGGATAACGTATTTATATGGATTCATGAAAACCCCCTGACAAATGCATTATTTTAAGACTAATTTCATTGCCATAAAAATGGTTATAGTGAGTGAATTATTGATATTAGACATATGGGACGTTCTTCTTTTTTATCGACAATCTGTCCGGCAAATTTTTATATTTGATTAAAAAAATAAACTTGTGATTTATTTAGTGAAATGTGATTTAAATTATTGCCTCATTATTGTAGATTACAAAAACATATAATGCAGCGAAGTATTAAATGTAATTTTCGTTTTATTTTAAATTTCGTAGGAATGGTATGAAAAAAAATAACACCTCAGTCACAAAAGTATTTATTTTTTTATGTCTCATTTTAAATCAGAACTTCAGTTTCTTATTAATTTCTTATCAAGAATATACACATTTACTGTTATCTAGCTCAATTAGACGGATTTTTTTAAAAAAACATTTTTTTTAAGTTATCCTATACCACTCTGTCACATTTTTGCTTCATAAGACATAAAACTTTTTAATATTGTAAAAGTCGCCTAATAAAGTCGCCTAAAAATCTAATGAACACCTTTATTATTTAGCATATAATACTAGAAAACGTTATTTTTATAAATACTAACAATAAAGTGGTTCATAACTTACTTTGAACTAAAATTTTAAGGGGGACAAATTGTGACAGCGTGGTTAACTAAGTGACGGAGTGGTAAACAATGTTTATTTTTTTATGTTCTTTTGGTGTCATATCCTTAACAAACCTTTTGCGAGCATGATATCTCTCTAAATCTTTACGTTTTACTTCTGCAACAAGTTCAGGGTTGAGCTTTCTTTTTTCACGACACCGTCGCTGTCTTTCAGCCGCAGATAATGCCATTTTTTCATTTACTTGATGGTAATACCTTAAATTAACAAAATAGTTGACGATAGAATAACCAACATAAAAAAACTAGCAATCATCTATAATGGATATTAACTAAGGCTCTAAGTTCCATACAAACATGACCACTCCGTCACGAGTTATACCACTCCGTCACACATTTTCGTGACAGAGTGCTACGTGACAGAGGTGTAAAATAGTAGTGTTCGAGATATTCAGCATTTTCCTAATTATAATTTACGCTTAAAACTGAGTATATATGAAATATTTAAGATTAATTAATCAAATAACATTAAAACCCCGAAATTAGAATAGCATTTGGAAGTCGTAACTTACGTGACAGAGCGGTCGCTAAATAAACACACGCACCTCCTTTTTACTGTTTGCAAGCGACTGACTGGTATTGCCGGGGCGTAGGAACGTATAGTGCGAGTGCGTGGTGAAGAGGGACTCTTCTGGAGCCTAGTGACCAAGGTCAAAGTTTCTAACGCACACTATTTTGTACCATAAAATGAGTGACAGAAGGTAGCAACTAAAATCATATACATCGGGAGACAGCCAATTAAATATTTTTTTATTTAATAATATAAACACTAAAAATTATTTATTCTTATTAATGTAATAAAAAAGGTTAAGTAGTTTATTAAATGTTCTTGGATAGAAACTTTTAATGTGATTTTTTTTTACGAGAGCAGTTTGTTTACATTACTAGTCATAGAGGGACACACTTTATTTGTGTGTATAACACCTCCGTCACGCTTTTTGTATACTATGTCACACTGATATTTAAAAAAATAATTATGAGTAAAATCTAGTTTTGAGGATATTATAATTATTGCATTGTCCAGTGTATTTTTATGATAAAAAAAAAATAAGTAATTTAGTATTTATGAGCAAATTTTGTTTTGTTTTGTGGAGGAGACAAGTCATTGTCGGTAAAAAAGAAGAACGACCCATATGCTTTCGCGGACTTTTTCTTAGAACGTTTTAAGAAACAATTCTTTAGAACATAATTTTTGCGTAACTTTAACCATTTTGTCACATTTTTCATTACTGCTCGGCTCCTATGTGTCTTAGTGATATGTTATACAGCCTATAACCTGATTATAATCGTACCAAGTTTAATTAAAATTCCTTCAGTAGTTTTTCACACCCATGCGTGCACATACAGACAGACAGAGAGACAAAAAATTTACTGATTGCATTTTTGGCATCAGTATCGATCACCAATCATCCTTCAATATTAATTTTAGAACTGTAGAATTGACCTTTCTACAGTTTGTGGGCACTTAAAGGCTGAGGATGTCGTTATAGCGGCAACATAATTATAAGTATCCGACTATCCTGGTGGTCTGGTGACAGAACACAAAAATCCTCTCTGCTCACTTGCTTAAGTGGTGGAACCAACATACAAAGTTTTAAGTGAATCCATAAAGAAATAAAAAAAAAAACAAATTACCCCCCTTTTCTCCCCCAAGGGGAGCATTTCCAAAAATCTTCTCTCAGTGCTCAGTTACATCACTGATGGAACCTAGATACAAAGTTTTAAGTGAATCCGTAAAGAAATAAAAACATTCAATTTACCCGCCTTTTTTCCCCCATGGGGGGGGGGGGGGAATTCCAAAAATCCTCTCAGTGCTCAGATGCATCACTGGTGTAACCTAGATACAAAGTTTTAAGTGAATCCATAAAGAAATTAAAAAAATCTTTTTAACCCCTTTTCTCCCCCATGAGGGGGATATTCCAAAAATCCTCTCTCAGTACCCAGCCGCATCACTGGTAGAACCTACATACAAAGTTTTAGGTGAATCCATAAAGAAATAAAAAAAAACTATTTTCCCCCTTTTCTCCCCCGTGGGGGGGAATTTCCAAAAATCCTCTCTTAGTGGGCGCCTACATCCCCCAACAAACACACATGCCAAATTTCAGCTCTCTACGACCAGTAGTTTCGGCTGTGCGTTGTCCATCAGTCAGTCAGTCACTCAGTAACGGAAGCGTTTTATACATATAGAAGATATAAGTACGTATATCAGTTGCCTGGTTACCATAACACAAGCTCTTAGCAGAGCTTAACTTGGGATCAGATAACCGTGTGTGAGTTGTCCGAGTATATTTATTAATGTCCCGGTATAGTTATTTATTATTTATTTTTTTACCTATGTCTGTCTGTCTTAGCTACGTAGCTCTTAAACTAGTGAACCGATTTCGATCCGGTATTTAAAATTATACCCCGTAGTATTTCATTGACGACTGACACAGTACAATAAAAATGTGACCTTAAGGTCCTTTGAATAAATTAAATACTTGATATGCATGCATTATTATTGTTTGTTTACGCCGAAAGAGCAACAAAATTCTCGGGTAGTTTTCATTGATTAATTGATAATGAATCAAAAGTCAATAGAGATAGAGCTGAAAGTTTTTTGTAAAAGAAAATTAAAATGGCGGATTTTGGCGGCAAATTGTTTTATCGCATTTTTTTAACCTTATTGAGTGGGCAGAGTAGGATATCAAAATGAAGGGAATTAAAAGATCATAAAAATGTTTTTGATCTTTTCAGGCGATTTTCGTGTTTGTAATAATATAATTATTTATTCTTTACTTGACAATAGGCGAGACGACAAAAAAAAGTAATTAGTTCGTCAGTTAGATTATCAAAAAATTTTGGACACGTATTTTTTCCTTTTTTTCGTAAACGAAGAAATGAAGATACAGTGCCTTAAAGTTGCGCATGACGTCACGATCAGATACATATTTTGCAGGACGGTGACGTCAAAAGCCCTCACTCCGGAACTTTGTTGCTCCTTAACTTTGTATTTTTTTATTAATTTGATCAAGCAAAAAATACGTGTCCCGTATTTTTGGCCGATCTATCAGACGGACTAAACAGAATGCCATTTTTTTAATGTTGTCGTGATCCCTATTCGTATAGCTAAAATAAATTAGGGCAACGACATGGCCCTGACTGTCTAGGTAATCTGGGCTTAGTTTATTTACTGACGCATGTTTATATTTTTTAAATATTCCAAGCTAACGCCATGTTTTTATCTTGATTGATGATTTTGATGGTTCGTTATGAGGCCAAAGAAATCTTCATGGTTTAGCTAAACGATTACTGACAAATGTTTGCATCTGGGTTACATGATCTAGGCGCTGTTTAATAAACTTAACAATGCGACATATAAATAGGTACATTACTAAAAAGGTACATTACTAAAAAGGAAATCAGGCAATTTTGGTCCAAAAAAACCTTGGGTGGCCAGACCTAAATTCCCAATAGTTAGGCCACACATTCCTTAACTAATATATGAAATAATGAAATATAGAACATTTCAGAGCAAGTGCAGGTTTGTTTACAATTTGACGGTTTGACACAGACAGATTATAAACTATCGGAAATTAACACGCTATATTATAAGCAGAAAAGTAGAGCTCATAATTTATCACTTGTTTACAAACTTGCGAGACAGATTATAAACTGATCGTTTTTATTATAATATGGTTATATGTATATCATAATCACTACATAGCATAAAGTAAAGCCGCATTCCACTGTCTCTCCCTATGTATGCTTATATCTTTAAAACTGCACAACAGATTTCGATGCGGCTCTTTTAATAGATACTAGCGACCAGCCCATTCGCACAGGTGTTACGAATCTTTAAAATCCCGGCTTTTCTCTACTATAATAAGCTGGATTATACCTATAAACCTTCCTCTTAAATCACTCTTTCTATTAAAAAAAACCGCATCAAAATCCGTTGCGTAGTTTTAAAGATTTAAGCATACATAAGGACAGTTGCGGAATGTTTATAATAGACCGTGACCCCGCCACATAAAGGACAACCGAAGGAACATGAGTGAGTTTTAGTCAGTAAAAGTCTGACACGTAGGGACGGGAGAAGTCATTTGATGATTTCCCGCTCGCGCTCCCCAAACAAAAAAAAACATAGGGACAGAGAAAGCGACTTTGTTTTATACTATGTAGTGATAGTGGAGAGTAATTTAAGAGGACGTTTAAGCTTATGGCTTCAATATCCACTAATTTTACTCATTTTAGTTCCCGATCCCGGAGGAATTTCGGGATGAAAACTATCCTATATCCTTTCTCGGGTCCCAGACTATATCTGTACCAAATTTCATTCAAATCGGTTCAGTGGCTTAGGCGTGGAGAAGAGACAGACAGACAGAGTTACTTTCGCATTTAATGCTAGAGGGATAAAGATTAGGTGTAGGAATGCTGACTATTTTCGCGTTTCTAATTTCTAGCTCTTTTAAGTAAGACAGCGGTTTTATTTTACAGTGTCATTAACATTAGATGATAAATGGTGTCAATTTATAGCCAAGTCAGTAATTTCTATATTCTACTATTTTGTTTATAAACTAAGCGCCTTACTAATAATCGCTGCACAAAGTTATGACAGGTTTATACGTCAAAAAATGTATGGTTACACAGGCTTTATTCATTGCATAACTTTACACAGTGATTATTAGTAAGGGCATAAAGGTGCAAAGGTTGAGTTAAATGCAAAGGTATTAATTACTTACTACTGTTGCTAAGGAACCTAGAATAAAAAAAACGTGAAGTCAAAATATGTACTTATTACACAATTATTATTTTTGTCCATCAGGAATTTGAAAAATCGTGCTAACATAAAAACCTTACTGATGGTGGAGTGTACGTTAGATCATTCAGTTTCCTTCAAAATTGGTGAGCTGAATGGTGCTGATACACACGTCATGCTCGTGAACAGGCGTTGTCTGTTAAGATTGGCCATCTCTGAACTGCTATGACATTAATTCTTCTTTTCTTTGAATTATTTATGCTTCTTGGCACCCACAGGATAACTGGTTCAGCAGTAAACAGCCTTAGCGAGCTGAACTGCAAGATTTGAGCAACCTAGTACCCTAAAAAGAAATGCCCTAAATGTGTGTTCTTTTGTTCCAGATTCAAAATGGAGTTAAAATCGCCGAAAGCGAAGAAAAAGTCGAGCCTAGCAAAGTTGATATCGTGGGGCAGAATGTTTAAAACTCCTTTGCTCATCCTTTTTCTTTTGGGCACCACAAACTGTGAGCGGGAAAGTGACGTAACCGAACTGGATTCTAATTTCAAAATTCAAAGTCTTAACGGCAGCCATATTAGGCATAGACACCATAATGACACAGATAAAAATAAGTTGAGTGACATTAAGTATTTGAGGAGGCGTTTGAATAGAGATATTGTGAACTTTGTGATGACTGACTTTCTTATAGACGGTGAAGTGGAAAATAGAGTGCATTTTAACGGTATTACTGCGAAGGAAACTTATGTTGGGGCTGATGGGTAAGTTTTTATGTTTATTTTGATAATTTACTACAGTTCGAACGCGATTTTGGCCGCGTCCCCAAGTTAACCTCTTTGGACGGTCCAATCGTTCGTTTACTATTAAATAAACAAAAAAAATATGACGTGACATCATCGCAACGTCCGTTCATTTGTTGATATCTTTTTTATTTATTTATTCATATCAATCAACAGTAACTTACTTATTAGTTAAGGCACCTCGCAGTGCAACGTTAACCAGAAGATTTGCTGTATTGCTTTTAGAATTTAAGCCACCTCTATATACAACTTATAAACTAAGCGATTACTCTCTAAGGGCACCCTTTGGGGGGGGGGGGGGGTCGACCTTGGCTTTAAGCGAGGTTAAGGAAAAATAGTATTCAGCTGGATCCGGTTGGACTGAAAGCCGGGGTTCGTCAACGTAATTGGACTTATTCCAGATGTAATTGCCCCTTTGTGCCTATTAGCCTACTTCTGTTCTGCCTCCTGCTTGTCATGGAAGGAAGTGGAAATCATGTTTTTTTTACTCCTCCGCAGTTCTTTTCTTATTAATTTCGTTGCGGGATCCAAGACAGTTGAATCGTTTCTCCGGGACTTGTCGAGCTTCATTGCTCGGCGCTTTTCTGGTGGACTCCACTGTTGATTCTTTCAGGAGTTGCAGTGGTTGGGAATAGTGTGGCTGGATTGTCTAAAAAATTTTTTTTGGAATAAGACGAGCGAACAGGTCGCTAACTAGAATATGACGTATTTTTTTCCACACCGAGGCCTACCTGTCAAATCTTATCATCCCCGGTCAAGTAATTTACGAGCATACGTATTTAGTCAGTGAGTGATCTTTGGCGTTTATATAATTATTATTGATAAGAAGTACGTATTATGTCTGTGACGGTCTGGAGTTTACCTATTGTTATTGTTTTTGCACATTATACGGACTGGGTTTTTGGACCGATAAGGCCTCAGTTGTTGTAACTGAGAATTGTGTATCCGATATTAAGAGATCTACGGAAATCCCACAATCAGGCTCAAATGAAAACATACATTTTTGTATTTACATAACCTTTTGCGCGCAAATTGAACTCGATTAAACATAGCTCATTACAGCCACCCGGCAGCCACTCCGCACCGACTCGCCTTATAACCAAGGCGATCCGGTGACGGTACGGTGTTGATATAGTGAGCGTATGCCCATACAAGTCCATATAAAGAATACCTACTAGCCGCCGGAGGCGAGTCGGTGCGGAGTGGCTGCCGAGTGGCTATAATGAGCTATGACCTTTAGACCAGTTCAACGCCCAAGCGACAGCTGGCTGTCACGCTGCTGCTATTGTCTTTCTATTGTGTCTCGAATCACGTGTGTTTGAAGGTATAAGCTGCCTGTACCTGAGCGGGTCAAGGCAGGAGAATTGCATAGGTTGCTGCTACTTCCTGCGTCATTCTATGCAATTTTCTCTATGTGTGATGATCTATCTATTTTCTTATTTTTGTGTCACTGTTTTGTTATTTTTGTATACCATAAGTTTTTTTATATAGTTGTTAAAATTCTGTTTTTATTGTGTCGAATGTATCATCTGGACTGAAAGAGACTAGGCTCCACAACACAGGGAATCCTAGTGTGGGCTCTAGGGCTTAAAAAAATGGTTTAACTGTTTTTTTGCATAATTAATCATTTTTATGTATTAAAGAGACAAAAAGTCTATGTTACTCTCCATCCCTTCAACTATCTCCACTTAAAAAATCACGTCAATCCGTCGCTCCGTTTTGCCTTGAAAGAAAGACAGACAGACAGATACACTTTCCCATTTATAATATTAGTATGGATTATTTTTATTATTATTCTATTGGTTAGTATTTATCCGTTTTTCCGCCCCGCTCCCTCGCTCCTTTATTTCATAGAAATCCTCAAAAAGCAAGCAGATTGTTATTCGTAAGTCCTTGACAGTCGCTACGGGGAGTTTTGTGTTATCCAGTAACTGGATTATGGAGGTCTGATAGGCAGTCGCTCTGTGTAAAACACTGGTATTTAGCTTTATCCAGGTTAGACTGGAAGCCGACTCTAACATAGTTGGGAAAAGGCTAGGGAGATGATGACTTGAAATCTGTATACGTGTATGTAATTCATATGTACTTTCTAAAGTTTATTTTTGACGTCACTAACATCCCATGCTATGGAAAGCAAGTAAAGCCGTTGGTCCCGGTTGTCATTTGTAGAACTTAGACAGTCTACATGGGCGGTCAGAAGACTAACCAGACTAACCACGGGGTACTATGTCACCCAGTTACTGGGTTGTGGAGGTCTGATAGGCAGTCGCTTTACGTAAAACACTGGTATACAGCTGAATCTGATTAGGCTGGAAGAAGACCCCAATGGGGAAAAGGCTGGGAACAAATTGACCTAAATTTCGACGGGCCTGTTCGTCTAGTGGTTAGTGGCCCTGACTGCTAAGCCGGAGGTCGTGGGTTCGATTTCCACCCAGGACAAGCTTTGTGTGATGAGCATGAATATGAATGTATTTAAAAATTATATAAGTATGTTTATCAGTTGTCTGGTTACCATAACATAACACAAGCTCTGCTTAGCTTGGGATCAGATCACAGTGTGCCTAGTCCCAAGATATTTATTTATTATTAATTTATAATATCTGTCTGTACGGTATATAATGTTATCAGTTACCTGAAATAAACGACTTATTTATATATTTAAATAGCCGTAAGACATACAAGATCGCAGTTTTAAGGTCAAAAGTCAGGATAATGCGGGAATTCTTCATAATCTACAAGAGATATGTCTCAGTATCTACAAATTGACAGACACAACAGCGTCTTTGAACCCCCTGTTCTTTGTATTTAATCGTATCTTGCTTGGTGACTCACTTTTAAAAGTAATTTTGAAATTCCGGCTTTAAGAAAGTCTTTGT
Source organism: Athetis lepigone (assembly GCA_033675125.1). Classification (NCBI taxonomy): domain Eukaryota; kingdom Metazoa; phylum Arthropoda; class Insecta; order Lepidoptera; family Noctuidae; genus Athetis; species Athetis lepigone. The sequence continues at coordinate 7,305,661 of CM066220.1, read as the reverse complement.
ATAAGTATTACGGACTGTTATTATAATTTTGGGATCGAAAAAAAAAGCACCGTAATTATACTAAATTTGAACTTTCGCGTTTCATGTTAACACATATTATTACACCGGGTATTAACACGAACAGTAATTATAAATACCTTGGATGGCTTGACGTTTCGACCTGGTTGCACAGGTCGTGGTCGCAAGCAGACTGAGGATGCGATGTCACAGCTCCCTGCATCCCGTTTCCTGCCTTGAATTCGAATTTATTTATTTATTTATTACATGGAGGACTTACAGCTAATAAAATCAAAACAGAAATAAAAATTATAATCACTACAAAGTCAATAACAAGTCCTCACGTATAGTCACCATACACTAAATTCTTGTTTGCACTCAAATAACTATGTTTTTTGCACAATAAAAGAAAAACTAAACAGATGCAGAAAGCAAAAAGAACATGTCTTTTTTTTTCTAACTAAGGCATCTTGCAGTTCAGCTCGCTACGGCTGTTTACTGCTTATTGTTTACCGGACAATCCTGTGGCTGCCAAGAGAGACTCTAGGCCTCCAGCCAGGGCAGAACATGTCTTGTATGCATGCGTCTTTTATATAAAATCTTTGTTTTGTACATAAGCTGAATAAATGGGCGTAGTCTCTTAAGCTTGACGGTTTTTCTTATTTCTCGGAAGTTCTTTTTTTCTCAAATGTTACAATATGCAACAATCATCAACATCAATCAATTTATCGTTTACAAGAAAAAAGAAAAAATACGTGTCCAAGATTTTTTAATAATCTCCATGACGGACTAATTACTTTTTTTTTCGTCGTCTCGCCTATTATACTAGGTGTATTTTTGGTCCTGCACAACCCGCTAGGTGATGATTCTATTGTCTGTTCATGGGTAGAATCATCTCCTAGCAGGTTGTGTAAGACCAAAAATACACCTAGTATGTTATATCATTGACTGACCCCAACATTGTTGCTAAAAGGTGTCAAATGTTTATTGTTTTTATTAATTATATGTATATATAATATTGTGTATGCCTTGTGATAGCTTATAGATAACCCTATCTGCAAATTTAATTGCGATGCGGATATGTCTTTGTTTAATCTATGTATTTACATAATATTTATATTATAAATTCATTTAGAAAAAGATGTGCTAGCTATTGTTCCTCGGCAATGTGCATTTCTGTCTTTTTTAAACCTTCAAACACACATGATCCGAGACCCAATAGAAAGACAATAGCAGCCCGACAGCCGGCTGTCGCTTGGTCGTTGAAAGGTTAGCTGTGTTAGAAAATACTTTAAAGTTAAACGTATATAATACAAGCTGTTACTGCTTCGTCCCCGTATGTCACCGCGTAACAATGTATACCTATAGTTTTCCTGAATTCATGAAGGTTTAGGTGCAATATAAGCATATGATTGCAAAGAAAAGCTAAGAAAACTAAGATTTCTAACACCTAAGCGAAGTTTGGTCCCTACCATTACATATTTTCTTACTCCTTCGCTGTTTTTTCTGATAAATTTCGTTGCGAGATCCAAGACAGTTGAATCGTTTCTTCGGAACTCGTCGAGCTTCATTGCTCGGCGCTTTTCTGGCGGAATCCACTGTTGATTCTGGCTTTTAGGAGTTGCAGTAGTTAGGAATAGTGTGACGGGATAGCATTACATAAATTAATTGCTAAATACCACAATTTACCGATAAGAAATCCATACTAATATTATAAATGGGAAAGTGTGTCTGTCTGTCTGTTTGTCTTTCTTTCACGGCAAAACGGAGCGACGAATTGACGTGATTTTTTAAGTGAAGATAGTTGAAGGGATGGAGAGTAACATAGGCTACTTTTTGTCTCTTTCTAACGCGAGCGAAGCCGCGGGCAAAAGCTAGTCTAGTATCGTTATATGTATGACAATAAATAAACAAATGACAGTCAATTTTCTTCTGCGTTTCAATTTAATTCAGAATAGGTGAAAGTTGAAACTAGAAATGGCGATAATGCGAAAATATAGATAAAACTAATGACTTTTGCACTGATTAGAATGGATTTTGTTGTAAACAGTGCGTTAGTTACGACCTTGAAATATATCAAGACTAAAATTATTACGTAATTATAAGAGACCAGTATAAATTAACCCAGTTACTGGGTGATGGAGATCCGGTAGGCAGTCGCTTCACGTAAAACACTGGTATCCAGCTAAATCCGGTTCGGCTGGAAGCCGACCCCAACAAAGTAGGGAAAATGCTAGAGAGATGATTTTGTAAATTACGGTACAACTTTGTTTTTCTGTTAATATACAATGTGTAACTGAATTAATGCACTTTGAAAAAATTTATAAGTTTGTTCAGAATCGTTTACTGAATCGATTTTTGTAATTTTTAATATAGGTAATATTTTATCCCATAAATAATTACAACTACGTAAACTGCTGTCACACTTCCGCTGTACAGTCAAACCAAACTAAAATGGATGACATACCTACTACGCTAGACCCTTATGCAAGTGCGACTGTGTGCATGCGTAGATTTGTAATGTGACTATAATTTTCTCCCACAATCTGTACAACTAATTTATAAAAAAACAGTGTTTTAAACATAATAATAAAAATTCAGTGTATGTATTATGATTATAACATAATATTCTAATTGGGGTGTCTGGTTGTGTGCGTTTATTCCGGGACATTTTGTATATTTAATTTAATTTCTCCCAACTAACACGCGTTCGTTTTCATCATACTCCGATGTCACTCCGTGGACAATAGTGTTGGTTATTTTTACGTTTTCTCGATTATAATATTACTATTCCTTTGTTAATGCTGTAATGTATAACTGTTTCTTGTTCCAAACAAATAAAATAAAATTAGTACCTTTATGTGACACATCTATTTGTACAGCAAAAATGTTCCAATTACCTACTGAACGGATTAAAATAGGTCACGTAAGATCTTAATATAAATAAGTAAGGTATGCCACTCCGAGACGGAATGATCACGTGACTGTTCCTAGAGTTGATGGATCTCACACTTTATAATTAGGAGGAAAATATATTTTACATAATATTTTTTTTTAATATAGTTATTATAACTTAAATATAATTGTCCTCTGAGTTTTCACCCGCGTTATTATGTCTTTGATTACTATCCTGTATATTGTTCTGATGTATTACACTATAAAATAAAAATAATACCAGCCTATTACTGTCCCACTGTAGGGCAAAGGCCTCTTCTAATACAGAGAAGGCACGAGCATTGATCACCACGCTTGCTCAAGGCGGATTGGTGATTTCAGATTAATAATAACTACAAGTCCAGGTTTCCTTACGATGTTTTCCATTCACCTACGTCTGAGATGTCTAAGATAAACTTTAGAAAGTACATATGTGTTGTAATTGCCTAATTATTTACTTATTTCGCATAGATATAGTACATACAATACTACAATTAGTAGGTAATTATTTAATTTCATAAGTATAAAAAGTATTGTGATTGACAACTGTTTTCTCATTGGCTACGCAGCATAACGCGCTCGCCAATGAGGTGACAGTTGGTAGTGGTAAAGTGTAAAGGTGGGGAAAACGTCAGTGCTGGCGTGGCGTTGAACGGCATTCGCTGCTTTACCACAGACCAGTAAGGACGCTTCCTTACGACTTATGTTAAATTGTTTATTTGTTTATATGCAAGTGTTAGCGTGTTAAGCTAATAAAGTGCTATTGTGATAGAAGGTTGTTTTATCTGAACTTCCCTGAGGCAAAGGCAAGGGTTCGCCTATATCTCAGAAGTTGGATGTGAAAACAAAGACGCCCACTAACCAAGAAAAGTGTAAGTATTACTGTCTATTTCTTGTTTTACTTATTTTGTACTTACGAAACGCAAAGGAAGTGTTTTTTTTTCTTTTATTATTTTATTAGTACCCTAATCATTTTATAAAAAAAAAAAGAATGTTTTTGAGGGATGGTACACGTTCGTTGCTGTTGTTTTAGCGGCTTAAGTGACGGTAATTGAACAGGGTACTCCCTGTATTACTTCGCTTGGCTGCGGTCTTTTCTTAGAGACGTGGCCAGGGCACTCCCTGGTCGTATCTAGGTTAAGATCTAGTTATTGCATTGGTAACGACTTGGTTTCCTCCTTTAAAAAATTTTTGAGGGATGGTACACGTTCGTTGCTGTTGTTTTGGCGGCTTAAGTGACGGTAATTGAACAGGGTACTCCCTGTATTACTTCGCTTGGCTGCGGTCTTTTCTTAGAGACGTGGCCAGGGCACTCCCTGGTCGTGTCTAGGTTAAGATCTAGTTATTGCATTGGTAACGACTTGGTTTCCTCCTTATAACCTAGTATTTTACGAATGGATGCTGATTGATCGGGGCACTCCCTGTATCATCATTCTTTCGTGTAATAGATATCATAATGTGTCCTTGACTCTGCTTGGGTCGAATTCCTAGTAGTTTCTGGAATGGATTATGGTTGGTTCATGGTATAGATTTTATATTGGAAGCTTAATTAAAATAAAGAAATAGGGAAAGGAAAATCTTTCTTTAGCTAACATTATAATAACATATAATATTTAATACATACAGTAATTAAAATTTTACAATATATATTATCTCTTCTTCTTCCTTATTTAATTTATTGGTTTTTATTTATCTTAAATGTTTTTAATTTGATTTTGAAATGTTATTTGAAAATGTCTTTAATTTGATTCCAATTTTAAATAACACAGTGAATTTATTTATTTTAACAATTAATCATTAATTACTAATAATAGAAATAAAACTAAATTATATAAATTAAACAGCATATGTACAAAACTTAAATTTTAATAAATATGTTTTTATAATGTATGGACAATGTCTGAAATAAATGAATATAATAATAATATCAATTAGTGATACAGATAGAGGTACACCTATTTATATTGTAGTTGCTTTGAAATTCTTCAAATAAAAAGGTGTAATCAAATTAATATTAATACAGTGATCTTTTATCGAGGTTCAAACATGGGCAAAGAGAAGTCTAAGAGTCGCCGATCGAAGACAGATGAGGCCATGTCCAGCCGCCATGCTGAGACTCCTGCAGCTCGCAGTCGCAGTCAGTCACTGAGTAGAACACCAGATCGGTCCTCGAAGGAAAGGCGTGCTAGGAGCCACAGGTCACGCTCAAGTCACCGCTCGCGGTCTAAAAGTCTGCGCTCGCGGTCCAGAAGCCGCCACTCGCGACGGCGGACATCAAGATCGAAGTCACGTGAGCATTTAAAATATTATAATCACCGAGAAAAATCTCGAGTTAGATCAAGGTCAAGGATAAGGCTTGGCTCGTCTACTCCTAGGAGAGGTGGACGGGACTCTGATGCAAGATATAAAAGTGAACAGGATCAGAATGTGTTTTTTAAAAATTTTCTTGATGCAATTAATAATATGTCTAAGAGTAACAGTGACAAATTTCCTGTGTTAAACGTAGTTCCAGAATTTGACCCCATGAATAAAGAGCAGACGGTAGACTCTTGGATTCATAAAGTAGATGAATGTGCCCAAATTTATGGTTGGAACGACAAACATATAGTCCACTACGCGATGCCAAAGCTAAGCGGTATCGCAAAGTCTTGGTATCAAGGTTTGCCTTCAGTTTTACATTCATGGACTGAGTGGAAGGTAAAGCTGCGTGATTCGTTCCCTGCAAGGGAGAATTACGCGGATTTACTTTCAGAAATGCTCAGCAAGAGAGCTCGTTATGGAGAATCATTAGACCTTTATTTTTATTCAAAAATGAATCTACTAAATCGTTGTGAGATATCAGGCAAGCGCGCGGTGGACTGTCTGTTGGCTGGTATAGATGATCGTAATGTTCGGGTCGGTGGCCAGAGTGCCGAATTTACAGAACCCGAGCAGGTTTTAAAGTTTCTTAAGTCCATTAAAGTAGGCTATGATAGGGGTAATAATGACACTGCCAGAAATAAAGATAAGCGAAATAATAATAACACTGAAAAATTGTCTAACAAAGCCACTAGCACCACCTCCCAAAAACAGGGTACAGCTAAAGCGTGCTATAATTGTAACGAAACGGGACATCCGTTTTTCCGTTGCCCAAAACCGAGGTTATTCTGTACTGACTGTAAATTACTAGGTCACCTAACAGCAGATTGCCCTAAATCGAAGCAGGGTGATCCCGTAGAGAACAAAAGTAAGAAGGTGATGAAGGTAGAGAATGGAGGTGATACTGGCGTCAAGTATAAAATCCCTATTAAAATAAACGGAAATCTGTTGCATTGTATTGTTGATATGGGCAGTGAGGGCACCCTGATTCGGTTAAGTGAAGCAAAAAGACTACAGCTGAAGTGGCAGGAGGTATCTGGCCCACTGCTAATGGGAATTGCTAACACAGCATGTCGGCCAATAGGCTCGTCTTATGCAACAGTAGAAGTACAGGGTATTACCGAGCACAATGTTAACATTCTGGTTGTAGACAATCATGTTATACCATGTCCGTTGTTGCTTGGCCACACATTTACGGAAAGACCAAATATTACCATTATCAAAACTGACACCGATGTCATTTTCCAAAAGACGGAACCGCATAAGACTATTAAATGTCCATTAATTTGTGCATGCGAAACCCCCCTAGCAGTCGGTGGAATAAAAGCAGTAGCAGTGGAGTGTTCTAATAAATATTCAGGTAAGATTTATGTGCATGGTTGTATAAGGAACTCTCTGAACCGTGAACATTATTTATTACCAGGTGAGTACGTATTAAAAGAAGGCCTAGGTACAGTATTGGTACAAAATATCAGTTGCAAAGAGTTTAAATTTAAGGCAGGCGAATTAATGAGTAGAAGTCACTCTGTACACAAATTAGATATAAAATTCACTAATAGCATTAACACAGATAATTTTGATGACAATGTTAAATGTGGGGATACCTTGTCAATTACCCAAAGAAACCAGCTTCAAACCTTGCTCAGTAAATTTAAAAATAGCTTTTCATCCAGTTTAAAAGATTTAGGATTCACAACGGAAACCGAAATGGTAATTGAACTAACTGACTCTGAACCGGTGGTGTATCGTCCATATCGATTATCATACTCAGAGCGTGAAAAGGTTAAAGACATGGTCCAAGACATGTTAGATAGCAAAATAATCCGGGAATCTAGCTCTCCTTACGCCAGCCCAATAGTGCTCGTCAATAAAAAGTCTGGGGAAAAAAGACTATGCGTAGACTATCGAGCTCTTAATCGGAAAACTAAACGCGAACATTACCCCTTACCAAGGATTGAGGACCAACTCGACAGACTTTCTGGTAGTACACTGTTTACGACACTCGATTTAGCTTCGGGCTACTACCAAATTCCAATTGCTGAACAGTCTCGCGAGAAAACCGCATTTGTAACCCCGGACGGGCAGTATGAATATAACAGAATGCCTTTCGGATTAGTAAACGCGCCATCAGTTTTTCAGCGCACAATGAACAAGATGATTCAAGGCTCTCCGGTAAGCGCTTATACATTAGTGTATATGGACGATATACTTATCCCGGCAAGATCATTTGAGGAGGGTTTGGAACGTCTGGAGGAAGTTTTGAAGCTGATCTCACAAAATGGTTTGACGTTAAAACTGAGCAAATGTAACTTTTTCTTCGATAAAATAGACTATTTGGGGTTTGAAGTCAGTGCAGAGGGTGTTAGGCCTGGAACATCAAAAACTAAAGCTATATCCGACTTTTCACCGCCTAATAATGTTCATGAGGTAAGGCGATTTTTGGGGCTTGCGAGTTTCTTTAGGAGGTTTGTCAAGGGATTCGCATTCATAGCACGACCATTGACGGCTCTCTTAGGGAAGGAGGTGCCTTGGCGCTGGGGAAAGGAAGAATCTTCGGCATTTAACACCCTAAAACAGGTATTAGTAGACAGACCAGTTCTAGGGATATATGACCCAACATTGGAAACCCAACTCCACACGGATGCGTGCAAAATAGGAGTTGCAGGCATACTAATGCAAAAGGATTTAGCAGGTATATTGCGAGCTATTGCTTATTACAGCAGACAGACGACATCAGACGAGCAAAAACTCCACTCGTATGAACTTGAAACTCTTGCGGTTATATCATCGTTAGGTAAGTTCAGGGTGTATCTTTGGGTATAAAGTTTAAAATTGTGACTGACTGCAATGCCCTTCGCACCACGTTAACAAAACGTGACTTGGTGCCACGGATAGCCCGTTGGTGGTTGCAATTCCTTGAGTATGACTGTGACATAGAGTATAGGTCGGGCGAAAAGATGGCGCATGTTGACGCCCTAAGTAGGTGCCCTATCGCAGACGAAGCTGACCGTAGTCACGTACTGGACATACTCGTTGTAGGGACTGATGATTGGCTGACCACATACCAACAATCAGATGAAGAAATAAAGCGTATTGCTGATATACTCCAAGACCCTAAGACTAAAGAAACCACAGAGATATTTAAAAATTACAAATTAGTTAATAGTCGCGTCTATCGTATTCTTGATGACTCTAATATACGTTGGTTAGTGCCTAAAGGAGCAAGGTGGCACTTATTAAAAGCAAACCATGACGATGTCGGACATTTTGGATTCGATAAAACTTTAGGACGCATACAAGCACATTATTGGTTTCCAAAGATGAGACGTTTCGTTAAGAAATACGTTGCCGCGTGTGTAGAATGTGCTCATCACAAATTGCCCAGTGGGAAAAAGGCAGGAGAGCTGCATCCAATCCCTAAGGTTGATATCCCTTTTGATACACTACACGCCGATCACCTGGGACCATTTATAAAGACCAGACGGGGAAATACTTACATATTAGTTATTGTTGATGCATATACAAAATTTGTTAACATAACTGCTGTGCGTAATACTAAATCTGCAACAAGTATTAAGGTACTACGCGAGCACTTTAGTTATTTTGGTATACCTAACCGTCTTATCACTGACCAAGGAACTAGCTTCACTAGTAACACTTTTAAAACTTTTACGAAATCAGTAGGCATTAAACATATATTAAACGCAGTAGCGACGCCTAGAGCAAATGGGCAAGTAGAGCGGTACAACCGCACCATTTTAGCAGCTCTTGGCGCTATGAACCATGATAAACCAAATGGGCTTTGGGACGATCACCTCCCCGACATCCAGTTAGGAATCAATACTACTGTTCACTCCACAACAAAGAAAACTCCCACCGAACTACTATTTGGCCGAACCGTAACTAACCCATCACAAGGGTTGTTCAATGAAATTATTTCAGAGACTAAAGACAATAATCATACTCCTTTATCAGTAATAAGATCAGAAGCTAATAAGTTGATAGATGCTCAACAAGCCAAAGATAAGGCGGCTTACGATAAGCACCGAAAAATGGGTGTCCAGTTCAAGGAAGGAGACCTTGTTAGAATCATTCGTGCCACAACTGGCATTGAAGGTCAATCAAAGAAGTTGGAACCTAAATGTAGAGGACCATATAGGATTAAGAAGGTTCTTCCAAATGATAGGTACGTAGTGGAGGATACTCCAATTACAAGAAAGGGTAAACGCTATGAGGCTGTAATTGCAGTAGACAAAATCTTTCCCTGGCTCTCAGTCACCCAGTCTGTCTCTTCGGAAGGGGAGTCATCTGATAACGCGGAATCTTGCGAATCCGATAATTAGTATAAGGCACGTTACTTGTCACTGTCACTCTTAGACTCCTTCATGGCTATTTTATGTATGTAGGGTAATTAAGGTAACGGATAATAAATTGTATGTAGGTAATAAAATTAGATGAACAACAGTAGTGATTAGTAATAATTCTCAAAATACGGGTTACAAAGAAGTTGTTTTAAAAGAACGTAATTAAGTCTGCACGCAATAGAATTTAATTCTACAGATGAAAGTCAACTTGCCGGTAACGGTCAGCGTCATGGACCGGGCATGTTTATAATGTTTGCCGGTAACGGTCAGCGTCATGGACCGGGCATGCTTATAATGTTTGCCGGTAACGGTCAACGTCATGGACCGGGCACTAGATAAGTTTGCCGGTAACGGTCAATGTAATGGACCGGGCAATTACTTTTAAGTTATTCACACCCTAGTTAAGTTAATTAATTAAGTAAAAGAAAGCTGTAATGATTAATTTGTCTATTACATTTAATCCTTAATTAAGGTTGTCGGTAACGGTCAGCGTCATGGACCGGGCAATCACTTTGATTCATTTATGTAATTATTAATTTCATGAAAAGGTTTATATTATCATTTTATTATCTATTATATTAATGATAGTTGTAAAAGTTTAGTGAAGTATGTAGAGAATTGAAAATACAATATTTAATTACTATTATAATTATTTCATTATTGTTAATTACTTCATAGCAACGAGGGGACTCGTTAGAAATAGGACGGCCGAGCTGTTGTAATTGCCTAATTATTTACTTATTTCGCATAGATATAGTACATACAATACTACAATTAGTAGGTAATTATTTAATTTCATAAGTATAAAAAGTATTGTGATTGACAACTGTTTTCTCATTGGCTACGCAGCATAACGCGCTCGCCAATGAGGTGACAGTTGGTAGTGGTAAAGTGTAAAGGTGGGGGAAACGTCAGTGCTGGCGTGGCGTTGAACGGCATTCGCTGCTTTACCACAGACCAGTAAGGACGCTTCCTTACGACTTATGTTAAATTGTTTATTTGTTTATATGCAAGTGTTAGCGTGTTAAGCTAATAAAGTGCTATTGTGATAGAAGGTTGTTTTATCTGAACTTCCCTGAGGCAAAGGCAAGGGTTCGCCTATAATATGTATTGAAAAAGTCACATTGGTACTTGCCCGGATTCGAACACACAACCTCTTGCATGAGAGGCGAGGAGCATATCTATTTACTGGGTAACTTATACGCCTTAGCTAGACTGATTGTGAATATGTGGATTCTGACGTGTGACTGTAACGCCTGTCGTTGTACTACGAATGATAACCGATATATATATTCTTAGGATCTATATGTATGTACTTATAAAAGAAAGAGTACTGCCTTTTAAAAATCCTAAGATTTTGTATATCTATACAATGTGTCCTGGTTGCGGAATGTTTATAATAGTTACCGTGACCCCGGAACATAAAGGGCAACAGAAGGAACATGAGTGGGTTTTAGTCAGTAAAGGTCTGACACGAAGGACGGGAGAACTTATTTGAAGATACCCCACTCCGCCAAAAAAAAAATACAACGTAGCCTGTCAAATATACAACTAAAACCCCATTGAAATCAGATCAGAAGTTTTTGAGAATATAGTGGTCATGTCTATGGGTCAAATACAGAACCAGTACTTTTATAGTCAACGGTTAAAAATACATAAAATTTGTTGTAACAAATTTAATAACTGTTAAAATTATTTTAAGTTTATTTAGCATCATCAAAAGAGCGTTAACCGATAAATTGGAACATTTCCGTTTCCTATTGCAATAAACTAACAACTTTAGCGTATAATGAGAGACACAAAACAAATAAATAAATATCTTTTGACAACTCAAACACGGTCATCTAATCCTAAACTGGACAGAACCTGTATATATGGTAACTAGACTACTGATGCATGTAATTACTTATGTAATTATAAATTTGGGCCACATCTATCGCCGAACATGCGAATGGATGAGTTATCGGCGACATTAGAACATGTACAACAATCCCGACTAGAACCGTCGCGGGCAGTAGCCCACCAGACACAACATCCGTCTGGTCGGAGGATCCTCCCTTTTCAACGGAGGATGAGGGACTTTACACTCTGTTCCTCATACCTGCAAAAATTCAAACATCTATACTAATCCATACTAATATTATAAACGGGAAAGTGTGTGTGTCTGTCTGTGTGTATGTTTGTCTTTCTTTCACGGCAAAACGGAGCAACGGATTGACGTGATTTTTTAAGTGGAGATAGTTGAAGGGATGGAGAGTAACATAGGCTACTTTTTGTCTCTTTCTAACGCGAGCGAAGCCGCGGGCAGAAGCTAGTTATTATAAAAAATACACGTAGATACAGAAATATCTATGATTATTTATCACGTTATTGGAACTTTCCTCAAAAGGCTTGTCCGAAATCTATTCTGCATGATTCGTTACACAAATATGTTGATTTATGTCTGGACTTTGAAAGAGACGATAATCCCTGAGTTTTTTTTAGCATTTTGTCTCAGAGGTCCGTAAGGAAATGCCGACTCCATATATTTTTTTAAATATATCGTGTAAAAGCGATTTAATATCCTACTTGTATAATTAACCATTTTTATTTCACACATTGATTTGTCCGGGGTGGGAATCACAACGATCTCTGGCTTAGCAGTCAGGTTGAACCACTAGAGTTGGTCTAATGCTAAACTAGGCCCGTCCAATGCTATACCTCTTTATTTATACCATGACTCAGATGACAGATGAGCTCGCAACTTTCTGTTATTAGTCAAGGCCGAATTTTTAGCTAATTCCTAGATTTAGAATCAGGCGTATTCGTGGTAGCTACAATCTAGATTTAACTTTTTATAAACGTACAAGCGACCGAGTGACGTCTTTTTAGTTGTATAATATCGCCGATTCCCTTGTTCGCAAATAAACTAGATTAAAGTTCAGTGCATCTTTTTCTTTCCATTCCATTAAGAAAAGGACAGAGGATAAAATGCTAGTTTAGTCCTGTCAAATTTAGACACTCCATAGATAATTTAGACGCGATTTAAAAACATGGCGTCTAAATATACGTCAATTTTCTTGAGGCGCTGTCTAATTTGACAGGATTAAACTAAAATGTATCTTCTGTCCTTTTCTTTTAGAAATGTAAAGAGAAAGATGCATTTAACTTAAATTTAGTCTAGTTTGTGACCAAGGGAATCGGTACCAATATCGCCGATTCCCTTGTACACAAACTAAACTAAATTAAAGTTTTGTGCGTCTTTTTCTTTCCAATACATTTAGACAAGGACAGAGGATAAAATGCTAGTTTAGTTCTGTTAAATTAAAATACTTTATAGACAACTAACTGTCCCGCAATTTTTCTCGTGTAGTTCCCGTTTCCGTGGGATTTTTGGGATAAAACTATCCTATGTCCATTCTCAGGCTGTGGACTATGTTCCAAATTTAATTTAAATTGGTTCAGTAGTTTTGGCGTGAAAGCGAGACAGACAGACAGACAGAGTTACTTTTGCATTAATAATATTATTATGGATAGTATGACACAACATGACAACTAAAAATGCATCGATTTACGTCAGACGCAGACTAACCTGACAGGACTAAACTAATATTTATCTTCTGTCCTTTTCATGTCATGTGGCACGTATTGTCTATATTAAAACTCCGTCTGTCTGTATTTCTATCTGACCGCAACACTTTTATTGACCAATCCGCACTAATATTATAAATGCGAAAGTAACTCTGTCTGTCTGTCTGTCTCTTCTTTAAGCCTAGACCACTGTACCGATTTGAATGAAATTTGGTACAGATGTAGTCTGGGACCCAAGAAAGTACATAGGATAGTTTTCATCCCGGAAATCCCCCGGGAATGGGAACTATTAATCCACGCGGACGAAGTCGCGGGCAAAAACTAGTACGGTGGGCAAAGCAGATAAGCATCCAGGGCCGTCAGATACAGTTTAAGTTTTCTCAAAAACCCACGGATATTTTCTAATAAAAATTTAAACTATAGTAGAAAATGACTAGTTTTTTAATTAGGTTAAATTTCATTTGAATACATTCATTGGTATTCAAGAATATCTCAATTGTATATGACGGCCCTGGATACTTATCTGCTTTGCCCACTGTACATCTATATGGACTTTGGACTCTGTTCTAAATGTTTCTTCTTAGAGTCGGCTAGACAACACCGGCCTCTAAAAGCTAAACAAATTGACGTGTAAAAATGTTCTAAAGAACAAAATAAGTAAATATTATTGTATCCATCGATTCTATTCCAGTTTCGCGAAGTTTTTCGCACAAACATCTAAAATTAACCTAGTGAACTTTGTACGCAAACCAGAAACAATTTATTTCAGTTTAGACTGGAATGTTGTTAATACATTGGTATTTGTTAGCCTTACATCAGCACTAGAAACACTTGGGCTGTTAATTTACAACAAATCAAGCGAAACTGCTTGATTTATAGTTCTCAGTGTGTGGGATCTGCGGTTTTAATAATCATCCTTAGCCATTTTCTAATTACGTCGGCTTCTAGCTTAACTGCAATCAGCTGGATACCAGTGTTTTACGTGAAGTAACTGCCTATCAGACTTTACAACCCAGTTACTGGGCGGCACGATACCCCATGGACTGGTCAGACTTTCCGGCTTCCGACTACCCGTAACAACTGTCAAAGTTCTACGAATGATATTCGGACCACGGCTTATGTGCTTTCGGGGAATCTTTCGACGTATGTTTGAAGCTGTTACTATTGATAATTATGCGAGGACCATGAAGGTTAATGACGCGATGGGTAGCTCGCCGCCCGGCTAGGACCAGGACCGCGTCGACGACGCGTTAGTGTTTCACGCGCGCCTCAAAGAGAAGGAGTCAGCACAGGAAGGGGCCCAACAGGGCCACGCCTGCCGGGGTTGCGGAATGTTTATAATAGTTACCGTGACCCTGCAACATAAAGGGCAATCGAAGGAACATGAGTGGGTTTTAGTCAGTAAGAGTCTGACACGCCCTCCCGCCGCACCCAGGACGGAAGCACTCATTGGATGATTTCCCAATCATCAAAAAAAAAAAAAAAAAAGGTTAATGACAAAATCAAACACTTGCGTACACAGAATGCACTACAAAAATACAGAATGTTCTAAAAAAGAAGGTACAAAGTTCCTTTCTACGATTGCAAAGATATTGCAATCAGCTAATCTTTGTCGCAACGTATCGTGCGGTTTGCGGTGACGATGCGCTATCGAGTTGCTATCAATCAGAGAGGTATGCGTATAGTCCAAGATCCCAGAGACTTTAGAACATGACTTTGAATAGGTTTTGAATAAAATTTGGTACAGATATAGTCTGGGACCCGAGAAAGGACATCGGATAGTTTTCATCCCGGAAATCCCCCGGGAACGGGAACTATTATTTCTAAAGCTAGTTACCTATACTTATACGAGGTGTGTTAAAAAAATAACGGGATATTCGTTTTTTGAAAAAAATATTTGTTTATTCGTCTACATTAATATTGTTGCCTTTAACATTTTAATAGTCCTCATTCGGCATAATGCACTTGTATTGTGCCGAATGGGGACTATTTTAAACCATCGTAAACCGGAATTTATAAGCTTAAGTTTGTCTTGGACATCACTGACATCCCGTGCCTCGGAAAGCACGTAAAGCCGTTGGTCCCGGTCGTCATTCGTAGAACTTTGACAGTCGTTACGGGTAGTTAGAAGCCAGAAAGTCTGACCAGTTTAAGGGGTATTGAGTCGCCCAAAAACTGGGTTGCTGAGGTATGATAGGGTCGCTTCACGTAAAACACTGGTATCCAGCTGAATCCGTTTAGGCTGGGAGATGACCCTAACAAAGTTGGTAAAAGGCTAGACAAATGATATTTGTTTATTGAAACCGTTAAAAAATTTAGACTACCGACCCCCAAATAAAAATTTCAGCCATGACGTAATTTTGGGAACTAAAGGGTTTTAGACTATAACCGTGTCAGATTTGATTGCTTTTATCCATACTAATATTATAAATGGGAAAGTGTGTCTGTCTGTCTGTCTGTTTGTCTTTCTTTCACGGCAAAACGGGGCGACGAATTGACGTGATTTTTTAAGTGGAGATAGTTGAAGGGATAGAGAGTAACATAGGCTACTTTTTGTCCTTTTTAACGCGAGCGAAGCCGCGGGCAAAAGCTAGTAAATAATGTATCATATCACAATTATTTCACGTGTAACAATAACCAGATTTGCATCATAGATAACAATATTCACACGTTTTACCTTATCATCGTAAATATTCGTTTTGCTTGTAATCCATCCGGATAGAACTTTGAACTTTCTCCATTTTTATGATACTAGCAGTTGCACGTGGCTGCGTTTAATATAGGGCATTTTTTAATCATTTGATCTGACAGAAAACAGATGTACGGTCAGCAAAAGAGATATGTTATTATATATGTATTATGGCCATAAGATATATAATTAAGGTTTTCTTGAACAACGATTGATGTATCCATATGAAATTTAAATGGATTGAAGAACAAATTACTTTCTACGAGATTTGAAATTTTAATTAAAATATATCCATTGGTTAATGAAAAAACTTTAATTGTATCTGACGGCCCTGGTAACATATCTCTTTTGCTGACTGTACATCTAGAAATATTCTTCTTCTTCCTGCCCTTATTCCATTTTACCTGCGGACAGTATTTTCTTCCATACCAACCTGTCACCCTTTTTTTTTGGGGAGTGGGAATTCGTTAAATGACTTCTCCCGTTCTGGGCGGGGCGGGAGGGCGTGTCAGACTTTTACAGACTAAAACCCACTCATGTTCCTTCGGTTGCCCTTTATGTTCCGGGGTCACGGTAACTATTATAATCATTCCGCAACCTGTCACCCGTCTTACTATCACTTACTTCTTTCTCCTTCATATCATTCTTCACACAATCCTTGCATTTTTTCTTCGGTCTTCCTCTCCCCTTCCAACCTTCTACATTCACACACATAATTGCCGTAGTAGCTATTTTTACAAGATTAATGTTACTAATGATTGATATTATGTAGCCTCTGTTATTCTGATGTATAAGCATCAGTACTAAAGTTACAATAAAATAGTTTTTACGTGAAGAAGTAACAAAATAACATTATGAGAACCTGGAATCGCAAATCCTAATTGAGCACGCGCTGAAATCAATGCTCGTGCCTTCTCTGTATGAGAAGATGGGTATACCGCCGTTTACCCGAATTTTATTTGCCCTAATATCATTTGCCATAGTAGTCAACAGCCATAATATCATACGACATAATACTCATTTGCCCTACTCTCACTTGCCATATTAGTCACATGCCAGAATCATTGTTTCCCATAAAGTCACTTACCATAACATCATTTGCCATAATCATTGTAAGCCCTAATTGTCACATGTCCTAATTATCAGATGCCATAATTATGATATGCCATAACATAATTTGCCATCGACATCGGGTGTATAACGGTTGTTTATATCAAGAGAAATTGGATGCAATTGGGACTTTAGGGCACCCCGACTCGGACAGGTTAGGTTAGAAGGGGATGGCGGGGTCGTGTGAGCGAGCGAAGCGAGCGAATAGACCCCGCCATCCCCTTCTAGGACATGTGACAATTAGGGCTTACAATGATTATGGCAAATGATGTTATGGTAAGTGACTTTATGGGAAACAATGATTCTGGCATGTGACTAATATGGCAAGTGAGAGTAGGGCAAATGAGTATTATGTCGTATGATATTATGGCTGTTGACTACTATGGCAAATGATATTAGGGCAAATAAAATTCGGGTAAACGGCGGTATACCCATCTTCTCATACAGAGAAGGCACGAGCATTGATTTCAGCGCGTGCTCAATTAGGATTTGCGATTCCAGGTTCTCATAATGTTATTTTGTTACTTCTTCACGTAAAAACTATTTTATTGTAACTTTAGTACTGATGCTTATACATCAGAATAACAGAGGCTACATAATATCAATCATTAGTAACATTAATCTTGTAAAAATAGCTACTACGGCAATTATGTGTGTGAATGTAGAAGGTTGGAAGGGGAGAGGAAGACCGAAGAAAAAATGCAAGGATTGTGTGAAGAATGATATGAAGGAGAAAGAAGTAAGTGATAGTAAGACGGGTGACAGGTTGCGGAATGATTATAATAGTTACCGTGACCCCGGAACATAAAGGGCAACCGAAGGAACATGAGTGGGTTTTAGTCTGTAAAAGTCTGACACGCCCTCCCGCCCCGCCCAGAACGGGAGAAGTCATTTAACGAATTCCCACTCCCCAAAAAAAAAGGGTGACAGGTTGGTATGGAAGAAAATACTGTCCGCAGGTAAAATGGAATAAGGGCAGGAAGAAGAAGAATATTTCTAGATGTACAGTCAGCAAAAGAGATATGTTACCAGGGCCGTCAGATACAATTAAAGTTTTTTCATTAACCAATGGATATATTTTAATTAAAATTTCAAATCTCGTAGAAAGTAATTTGTTCTTCAATCCATTTAAATTTCATATGGATACATCAATCGTTGTTCAAGAAAACCTTAATTATATATCTTATGGCCATAATACATATATAATAACATATCTCTTTTGCTGACCGTACATCTGTTTTCTGTCAGATCAAATGATTAAAAAATGCCCTATATTAAACGCAGCCACGTGCAACTGCTAGTATCATAAAAATGGAGAAAGTTCAAAGTTCTATCCGGATGGATTACAAGCAAGACGAATATTTACGATGATAAGGTAAAACGTGTGAATATTGTTATCTATGATGCAAATCTGGTTATTGTTACACGTGAAATAATTGTGATATGATACATTATTTACTAGCTTTTGCCCGCGGCTTCGCTCGCGTTAAAAAGGACAAAAAGTAGCCTATGTTACTCTCCATCCCTTCAACTATCTCCACTTAAAAAATCACGTCAATTCGTCGCCCCGTTTTGCCGTGAAAGAAAGACAAACATACAGACAGACAGACAGGCAGACACACTTTCCCATTTATAATATTAGTATGGATAAAAGCAATCAAATCTGATACGATAATAGTCTAAGACCTTTTGGCTCTCAGACTTACGTCATGGCTCAAAAAGATTTATTTGGGGTACTACGGTGGTCCAAATTTTTTATAACGGTTTCAATAAACAAATATCAGCCTTTTACGAGTACCAACTTTGTTGGGGTCGGCTTCCAACCTAACCGGATTCAGCTGGATCCAGTGTTTTACGTGAAGCGACCCTATCATACCTCAACAACCCAGTTTTTGGACTCAATACCCCTTAAACTGGTCAGACTTTCTGGCTTCTAACTACCCGTAACGACTGTCAAAGTTATACGAATGACGACCGGGACCAACGGCTTTACGTGCTTTCCGAGGCTCGGGATATCGGTGATGTCCAAGACAAACTTCATCTTATAAATTCCGGTTTACGACGGTTTAAAATAGTCCTCATTCGGCAGAATACAAGTGCATTATGCCGAATGAGGACTATTAAAATGTTAAAGGCAACAATATTAATGTAGACAAATAAACAACTTTTTTTTTCAAAAAACCAAAATTCCCGTTATTTTTTTAACACATCTCGTATAAGTATGTAACTAGCTTTAGAAATAATAGTTCCCGCTCCCGGAGGATTTCCGGGATGAAAACTATCCTATGTCCTTTCTCGGGTCCCAGACTATATCTGTACCAAATTTTATTTAAAACCTAATTATCTAGGTCAAAGTCATGTTCTAAAGTCTCTGGGATCTTGGACTATACGCATACCTCTCTGATTGATAGCAACTTGATAGCGCATTGTCACCGCAAACCGCATGATACATTGCGACAAAGATTAGCTGATTGCAATATCTTTGCAAGCAATAATACGTGGAAAGGAACTTTGTACCTTCTTTTTTAGAATATTCTTTACTCGCTTCTGCCCGCGGCTTCGCTCGCGTTAGAAAGAGACAAAAAGTAGCCTATGTTATTCTCCATCCCTTCAACTATCTCCACTTAAAAAATCAAGTCAATTCGTCGCTCCGTTTTGCCGTGAAGAAAGACAAACAGACAGACAGACAGACATACTTTCCCATTTATAATATTAGTATGGATTTCTGTAGTACATTCTGTGTACGCAAGAGTTTGAATTTGTCATTAACCTTCATGGTCCTCGCATAGTTATCAATAGTAACAACTACAAAAGTACGTCGAAAGATTCCCCGAAAGCAGATAAGCCGTGGTCCGGATATCATTCGTAGAACTTTGACAGTCGTTACGGGTAGTCGGAAGCCGGAAAGTCTGACCAGTCTAACCATGGGGTATCGTGTCGCTCAGTAACTGGGTTGTAAAGTCTGATAGGCAGTTGCTTCACGTAAAACACTGGTATCCAGCTGAATGTAGTTAAGCTAGAAGCCGACCCCGACGTAATTAGAAAAAGGCTAGGGAGATCATAGGAGCAACGACGAGCCTCTCGCCCCGGACAGGGACCCAGGCGTAGACGTCGAGAGTCGCAAGACGACTACCGGCTACCGTAGTCGCGGTTCTGCGGACGGCGGCGGCGGGCGGCGAAGCTATGCCCGCGTAGACGGCACGTTAATGTTCCACGAGCGCCTCAAAGAGAAGTCAGCACGAGAAGGGGCCCAATAGGGCCAACACCTGCCGGGGTGTTGCAATGTTTAGAGTTGTTACCGTTATTATTCTAAGGTAGTTACCGTAACCCCGGACCATAAAGGGCAACCGAAGGAACATGAGTGGGTTTTAATCAGTAAAAGTCTGACACGCCCTCCCGCCGCACCCAGGACGGGAGAAGTCATTTGATGATTTCCCACTCCCCAAAAAAAAACACACTGAGAACTATAAATCAAGCAGTTTCGCTTTATTTATTGTAAATTACCAGTCCAAGTGTTTCTAGTGCTGATGTAAGGCTAACAAATACCAATGTATTAACAACATTCCAGTCTAAACTGAAATAAATTGTTTCATGTTTGCGTACAAAGTTCACTAGGTTAATTTTAGATGAAATTTGTGCGAAAAACTTCGCGAAACTGGAATAGAATCGATGGATACAATAATATTTACTTATTTTGTTCTTTAGAACATTTTATGGTTGTTTATATCAAGAGAAATTGGATGCAATTGGGACTTTAGGGCACCCCGACTCGGACAGGTTAGGTTAGAAGGGGATGGCGGGGTCGTGTGAGCGAGCGAAGCGAGCGAATAGACCCCGCCATCCCCTTCGTGGTTATTTTTTTATAAACCACACAGAAGTAGGAGCCCCGCGAAGCGGGGCTCCGTCGACCTAGCCCACCATCAACCATGCACAGAAAATAAACCATTACGGGGCTTAAATATTTGTCTTATACTTGTTATGCCATTTGAATATTATGCCATTTAAATATTATGTCTAACAATTATTATGGCACATAAAAATATGGCAAACAATACTTATGGCATTCGTATCTTATGGTATCTAAAATTCGGGCAATTAAAAGTATGTCATATGTCTTTTAGGGTAAATGAAACATTCGGGCAAATGAAATTCGGGTAAATGAAATTCGGGAAAATGATGATTATGGCATATAATCTTCGGGCAAACAATAGACAACCGAGAAGATGCCTTAGGCGGGTTTTAGTCTTACGCCGACGGCACGCGCACCGTCAGCGCTGATGGCCGAGATATACGAACTTCTAGGAAGCGTTTTTGAATGATGCGTAGCTATCAGCGCGCACGGTGGTAGCCTCGGCACTGACAAACTACGCGCTGAGCTATCAGCGGTGACGGTGAGCGTGAGAATAAAATCAGCATTAGAGGCCCGTTATTGGCTGGTATTACTAAGGAACCTATTCTCTGGCACTACCAGTCGGATTGGAAGCATTTTTTTCGGCATATGATGGCCACATAACATCTATCTTCGACCTACTGGCTAGCCGAGCAGTAACTAGGAGCAGTGACCAAGCAGCAGATACGGGGT
The DNA here is from genome assembly GCA_033675125.1 of Athetis lepigone. Taxonomy (NCBI): domain Eukaryota; kingdom Metazoa; phylum Arthropoda; class Insecta; order Lepidoptera; family Noctuidae; genus Athetis; species Athetis lepigone. The sequence continues at coordinate 7,284,057 of CM066220.1, read as the reverse complement.
GAAGCCGCGGCCGTTAGCTAGTGCTTCTATAATTAGGGTGATAGCCAGACAGAGCAAGATATACGGAACTTGTCTGTTCACAGGTGGGTTTTATAGTGTAAACAGTCGGTTAGGGTTCCTTTAATTGTCGGGTAGGGAATTCTACTTAGATATTTTAGTTTTTTTTTATACCTAGTTGATTTAAGGCGCGGTAAGTAGCTATTCGCGGTGGTGCATCGAATTAATAGAAATAAGGTCGAAAATATTTTTGCAAATCCGCAAAAATGTAAGTAATTTTGCAGTTTTAATTGAATATTTAAAAAAATACAGTTCTGTGTTTTAAAATTTTTAGATATTTCTTTAGTTTATAAAATTTTCTTAAAAAATATGATGGTTGTCGCTGAAAAAATTGAGAATTTCGAGACGATAACTTTTTTCGTGGTCTTTTTGAACATTTTTTTTCGTAGTACTAGACCGCATTTGTAAATTGTTTTTGTGTAAGTCTTTTCTTTATATATTAGACAATACACTGTATTTTTTTCTGGCTTGTGGTATGTATAGATACGGCTAACTTTGCGACGAAAATCTAGACTTTTACAAGGTGTTCGCTATGGACAGCGCCTTAATAGCGGCTTTGCCCGCGTAACTTCTACCCCGATTTTTAAACTTTGGGGTTGGAATTTTAAAAAATCCGTCACAAAGAACACACCCTGCAAGTTTCATGTCTCTAGGAGCAGCGGTTTGAGCTGTGCGTTGATATATCAACAGTCAGTCAATCAGGTGACCATTTCATATCCATACTATAATAATTATTATTGTGTGTGTTAGTTTGTCCGTCTGTCACGGGAAATAAAGCGACAAATTGACGTGATTTTTTTAATGGAGAAGGAAGGACGGAGAGTGAGATAGGCTACTTTTTGTTAAACGTAGCCGTAGGCAAAAGCTACTAATTACACTATAGAATTATATATTACTAGCTTTTGCCCGCGGCTCCGCTCGCGTTAGAAAGAGACAAAAAGTAGCCTTTGTTACTCTCCATCCCTTCAACTATCTCCACTCAAAAAATCACGTCAATTCATCGCTCCGTTTTGCTGTGAAAGAAAGACAAACAGACAGACAGACACACTTTCCCATTTATAATATTAAAAGTATGGATACTAGTCACCAACCGACAAGATGCAAAAAAGCTAGGTTCTACCATCACCTATAATGGAATGCATATATTTGTTGCGTACCAGAACTTATAAAAATAGTAGAGCGCTAGTTGCCAAGACCAGAGTGGCGTGATGTTGTGGTTAATTTTAAATGGCGCGACTGATGCATAGGAAGCGGAACAAATGTCATGGACTATCTTTTAGGGAAGACTGTTACTACACGGGCGAAACCGGGAGGAAAGTTTAAAGGTCATATCTCATTAGAGCCACCCGGCACCCACTCCGCACCGACTTACACACGAATACTCGCCCTCTGCGGCTAGTATTCTTTATATGGACTTGTATGGGCATGCGCTCACTATATCAACTCCGTAGCGTCACCGGATCGCCTCGGTTATAAGGCGAGTCGATGCGGAGTGGGTGCCGGGTGGCTCTAATGGGCTATGACCTTAAACCTTCGAACACACGTGATTCGAGACATAAGCAGCGCGACAGCCGGCTGTCGCTTGGTCGTCGAAAGGTTAAAAGTTCATGGTTGCGGAATAGTTACCGTGACCCAGGAACATAAAGGGCAACCGAAGGAACATGAGTAGGTTTTAGTCAGTAAAAGTCTGACACGCCCTCCCGCCGCACCCAGGACGGGAGAAGTCATTTGATGATTACACTCACCAAAAAAAAAGTGTTTATGGAGTTTTTGGCTCGTTCTTCTCCATAGAAGAAACCTACTGTTTTGGAAAGAGCTAATATGTAGTTTCACCTTTTAGACAGAATTCTCGAAAAATCAAAAGTAAGCTTTAAATGGTTTGTGGTTTATGCCCGAACTAGCTTTTGCCCACGGCTTTGCTCGCGTTAGTAAGAGACAGAAAGTAGCCTATGTTACTCTCCATCCCTTCAACTGAGTACCTCCACTTAAAAAATTACGTCAATACATCGCTCCGTTTTGCCGTGAAAGAAAGACAAACATACAGACAGACAGACACACTTTCCCATTTATAATATTAGTATGGATACTCAAACGTCCTTCAATTTTAAGACGCTCTCAAATCTGTTGCTATCTCTGTCACACTAAAGCGATAAAATAAGGACAGAAACGAGAGCGTCTTAAAATTAAGTCCCCTTTGAGTATTTGACCATTACAGTTCGAGTTTTGAATTTGTGCCTCTCTTTCTCCCAAATAAATAAAATAAAAAACATCCCTGACTGGTGCCTGCTCGCCTCTGCAGACTTCTTCAGGTCTAAGAGGAAGAACCATTGACCTCCTCTCAAGATGACGAACCAACGTAAGCCCTCCTAGAAAAGTGTCATTGTAGAATTGACAAAAGCTTTCGCTCAATAATTTGACATCTCCATACATTTGACAATCTCTTCTTTTCCGCTGTCTAGAGGGGCAGGCCTGTTGAGTGAACCACAACCATACCACAGATAAAACAACAAAATGACAGTGATTATAAGGGTGAATTTTGCGTGGCAGTAATATGACACCGTCAATAATGACAGCTGTCAGATTGACATTTCGCCAGACCACAGGTTATGTTTGAGTTTAGAGTTTGTGGCGGGACTGGTCGCCTCTGAAGACTTTCTCAGGTCTAAGAGGAGGAACCATTTGATTGACCTCCTCTCAAGATGACGAACCAACGTAAGGTCTTCCAAACAGGTGCAAACAAAAGTGGTAGCGTTTGATCTATTATAAGATTAGATGCAGAATGTAATACTGTAAGTGTTATTACACGCTTAAATAGGCGCCTTCACGTGGTACGTAAAACACGTAGATTTAAGGTAAATATTTACGCTATAGACATGTGTTTTAGGCAGCTCTTAATTCTGAAGTGTTTCAAGAGTTATCTTGTAATTTTGTATTTGTTTGTTTATATCTGGTTATTTTATAGCTTTCAAATTAATATTTAAATTGTACTTAATAAAAATTTGCCATCCAGCTTCGCACGCGAGTTGCAAATCTTTACAATTTGCAAATAATACCAGGACCGACTGACGGGCCTGTTGCTCTAGTGGTTAGTGACCCTGACTGCTAAGCCGAAGGTCGTGGTTTCGATTCCCACCCAGGACAAACTTTGTGTGATGTGCATGATAGTTTGTTCTGTGTCTGGGTGTAATTTATCTATAATATGTATGTATTTACAAAGTATATAAGTATGTATATCAGTTGTCTGGTTACCATAACACAAGCTCTGCTTAGCTTGGGATCAGATGACCGTGTGTGAGTAATTGTCCTAAGATATTTATTTATTTACATTAGTGTTATTATTCTAGACCAGGGCACAATATTTCATTTCTTTTCTTTTACTTAAAAAAATATCGATAAATTCCTAATTATTTTTTTTAATAAAGAGTTAATCAAGCGAATAAACTAATCAATACAGTGTTTCAGAAGACTTGTAATTGGCTATCGCTTCTAATTTTTTTAAGCTGTACTGACGATAGATTCAACGTATAATTAATTTAAACCATCGAACACACGTGATTTGAGACACAATATAAAGACGGGTATTTAGTCTGAACGGCCCAAACCAAATGGCCCGCGGGCCATTCGCGTACGTTCCAAATGACCGGTGATAAAAACTGGTAAACAAATTCAGTGTCATAAACTACATCAAGTACATTCGGGTGCAAAAGTTAAAAAAAATTAACTAAAAGTTTGTTTTTTTTTTCTTAGATTTGTATTAAGTATCTGTTTTAGAAAAACAGTCAACAATAATATAAAATGTTAGCGACTATTACAATGTATGCGACTGTACCTTTAAATTAATTTTGTAATCTTTTATTACCGGTCCTATGAAACGTAGACGATTTTCTGTTACGGTCGAATGGCCCGCGGTCCATTCGGTTTGGGCCGTTCAAACTAAATACCCGTCTTTATATTGTGTCTCAAATCACGTGTGTTCGATGGTTTAAATTAATTATACGTTGAATCTATCGTCACATACCTAGCACTCAATTCCCGGATATAACCGCTCTATTCAAGAGCCATTAAAACTATTGATTACAATAATAATAATATTTTTCCTTAATTCGCTTTTTCACAGTAAAATATATGAAACACAATTTTCCTGCGAAACCAGGCAAATCCGGTTATAATAATACATTATTATAAATAATTCTAACGCAAATGACGTCATAAGTGTACCGCGAAAATAGACTGTACAAGTGAGGGCTTTGTAGTCGTTTCGGCTGTTATGTTTTGTCCGTTCTGGTCGAAACCGGAATTTCATTATCTCTACATGAATAATGCGTACTATTTTTTTAAGTGCGAAAGTAACTCTGTCTGTCTGTCTGTCTCTTCTTTAACGAATTTCAATGAAATTTGGACAGATATAGTCTGGGACCTGAGACACGACATAGGATGGTTTTCAACCCGGAAATCCCTCGGGAACGGGAACTATTAAACCACGCGGACTAAGTCGCAGGCAAAAGCTAGTAATCAAATAAAATAGTAAACATAAATAATGGTTTTTGAGTTATTGATGACTGACTGTTGATATATCAACGTGCAGCCCAATCCACTGGTCCTAAAGATATGAAACTTGCGTTTTGTGAAGAATAAGAAAGAATTTTTGAAATTCCAACCTTAAAGTTCCAAAAAATTTCATTATTGTTAAGATATTTAGGGGTGTTTTAGGCGATACTTTTTTACTAAATAAAGTTAAATAAAACTTAATCAATTAATTTTTAATACGTGCAAAATTAACCAAAAGAAAAGAATCATCTGAAACACTCCTCAAAAAAAATATTAACAATAAACAAAATCATGTTTCGACCGCAGCGGACGAAACTGAGCGGCCGAAAGGTCTGCTCAGCGCTTGTCAGCAGCATTTGTATTAAGAACACTAAAGATTACTGGCTGCACAAATAAATAATTATTCTCTTTGAAAAAGTAAAGTATTTTGAAAAAGGAATTGATGTTTATTTTTTTGCGATATAGGTCAGGCGAGTGTGCCAATGGACACAGACACAGGTGTAAATCAGCATAAATACCTCCTTTTGTAATGGTGTAAGCGTAAAAAAAAATTAGATAATGGTGCCGATTCATGTCCCAAACTTCGCTTAATTTATGTTCAATACATCTTTTTCTTTTCATTTTGTTAAGAAAACAACAGAAGATAAAATATAAGTTATAGAGCTGTCAAATTAAGACACTCCATAGATAATTTAGACGCGACTAAAAACATGGTGACTAAGGCCCGTATTAATAGACGTCACTCAATTCTGAGACGCTCTCAAGTTTATTGCTGTCCTTATTTTTTCCCTTTAGAATGACAAGGACAGCAAGAGACTTGAGAGCGTCTCGGAGTTGAGTGACGTCTATTAATACGGGCCTAAAAATACGTCGCATTCGCATTACTTTAGACGTTGGCTAATTTGACAGGACTAAACTATAATGTATCTTCTGTCCTTTTCTTAATGAAATGGAAAGAGGAAGATGCACTTATTTTAAATTTACTTTAGTTTGTTAACAATAGAATCAGCACCATTGATATATACTCTCCAGACAAATCGTTATTGAGGTTACCCAAATACGCAGTAGAATATATTTACGCAAATACAAGTGCAATCCTTTTCATCAAATTCTGATGATAGATCAAAGAACCAACTCTGTATTGCTACTTATCATCTCCTAAGCCTTTTACCACCGCTTTGGGGTCGGATTCCAGTCTAGCCGGTTTCAGCTGGATACCAGTGTTTTACGTGAAGCGACTGCCTATCAGACCTTCACAACCCAGTTACTGGGCGACGCGATAACCCTTGGTTAGACTGGTCAGAATTTTTTACTTCTGGCTCGTAACGATTGTCAAAGTTCTATGAATGACAACCGGGACCAACGGCTTTTTGTGCTTTCCGAGGCACGGGATCAAAACTTTAGGAAGTTTAAAATGTATTAAAAAAGTCACAGTGGTACTTGCCTGGATTCGAACCCCTAACCCGTTATATGGGAGGCAGGCTCCTTAAACAGTAGGCCATCACAACATTCCAATGCCCCATTATGAATAATGTGGGCTGTTACTGAAAAAATCCTAATGGAAAAACAATTTAGGAAATGCCTACGAAGATGATGACAAAACCAACAAAATAAATCAGATGTACAAAAACGTCAAAATTTTAAAAATGCAGTTCGCCTCACATTATTCTGATCGATCCCGAAAATGCGGCCATAGACATAAACTTCACGGAGATATAACTACCTATTTACCACTTTACATTTAAGAGGAATGCATTAGCCTACTGTTCAGTCATATTTCATCAAATTGTAAACGTATCGTAAAATGTATTTGTTTGGACAAATAGTTGTTAATAGAATTCGCAAATTACGAAGATTTCTGAGTGCGAATATCATTTTTTTTTTGGGGAAGTGGGAAATTATCAAATGACTGCTCCCGTCCTGGGTGCGGTGGGAGGGCGTGTCAGACTTTTACTGACTAAAACCCACTCATGTTCCTTCGGTTGCCCTTTATGTTCCAGGGTCACGGTAACTATTATAAACATTCCGCAACCCCGGCAGGCGTTGGCCCTGTTGGGCCCCTTCCTGATGCGAATATCATATTTATTGAAGCAATGGAAGCAACTTCAACGCACTGTATCATCGTCAAATACAGGGATAAAGAAAAAACATGCCCAAAATTTTTTGAAAGTCTACCTTCCGAACTATTTTTTTGTCGTCTCACCTATTATTGCATGTAGTTACCGCTCTTTTTAATTGTAGGTAAATGTATTCTGAACATAGTTTAGGGACGTTCGTTGACCTTTCATTGCTGTACAGTAACGGGAACATATTTGGCATATTCAATCAGTTTGTCGTACTTATTTACTCGATTGAAAACAAAAGGGTATTATTTTTTCATTACTCTTTAACCATGTGTGTAAGATTCTTTATTTCACCATAAGTTCTAAACGCCTGAACGGATCTAGACGTATGTCTTATTAAAATCCTTTCATTTTTTGTGTTTTATATTTATTTTATTAATTTCTATTTTCAAACATAAGTAAGCCTGAACTCCAAGGAGAGACATATTACTTTTTGTAAACACGAAAATTATATCATTTGCGCAGATGAAGTAGCTAGCAAAAGCTAGGTTATACACATTTTGGAAGATTGTGGGTTGCCTTGTTTTGGCATATTTTACCTAAAACAACATCTAATTTGCCAAACACTAGCAAAGATAATAAAATATAACGTAACATTGATTAAACTCACACGGCAGTTATAAATTAAATTCTTTGGCATCGACTCACATCACATCTTCTATTTTTAATTGAGCAATAACATACACTACATCGCCGTGATATATGGACTTACTATAGATATTGGTCAATGTATTGTTGGGACATGTCATTATGGGTTTCATTCAGAAGACCAAATGTACAAACTTTTACTCTATTTATCTTATGTCCATTGAAAATAACAATTTTGAATAAAGACAATGCGTCTGTTCATCTTTTGATCAAAACCTGAACAGATGTGGAAAGCTTGAGAGTTGAAAATAAAAACAATAGATATGGACTTTAGATCGAAATTAAGTAAAATTTAGAAGACCCCACAACGCTCCTATGCATCGACCTGCGATATAACTTCACTACATAGTATAAAACAAAGTCGCTATCCTCTGTCTCTTCCTGTCTTAGATCTTTAAAACTACGCAACGGATTTTAATGCGGTTTTTTTTTTAATATATAGAGTGAATCTTAAGGATGGTTTATATGTATAATACATGCATAATATAGTAGAGAAAAGCCGGGATTTTAAAAGATTTGTAACACCCGTGCGAAGCGGTGGCCCGTCGCTAGTATATTATATATAATTCCGCTTTCACAAGCAATTCCTTGCTGGGGATCTCCTATTGTGAAATGTTTTACGCAAATATGTTAATGAAATAAAAACCTTTTTTTAACTTACGATAAAAATTTAGTGGAACCGAGACCGAAATCCGAATCTAAGGTGAAGAATCAATTGGAAGTTTCGGATTTCCGAAATCGGACTTGAACATTCACACCTCTACTGCAGATGTCTATAGGCAGCAGTAACCACTTATAATAGCAGTTGGTCCGTCTGTTTGTCAAAACACGTATCAGTCATTTTGATGATTTAGCTAAAGAGTAAAAGCAAGAGGAGTCTGATTCAGCCTACATTGTAGCGCCCTAAGTATTGTGCTGAGAGTGAATGGAGTCACAGCAGTACACCTGTTTAGGAGTACGGTAGGATTGTGTGGATATGCTTGTAAATTAATTTATTTTTCTTATTAGTACGTTGTTACCGCAGTAGTAATATTATTTTTTCAGGACAACAACATTACAGGATATATCTCTAATCTCACGATGTTTTCAGTGATTTTAATAAAAATGGTAGTAATTGTATGGTATCCAAAAACCTTTATTTCTGTTTCATGTAATTGCCTAACTAAAAAACTTTCGAAATTGCAGTTGGGTTTTTTGATCCCACAGCTGAGACGAATTTAATGATTATAGTCTCCTCATAATTAGGTTTGTCAAAATTCGCTTAACGGTTTAGGCTGTAGAGCGTGCTATAGAATGAAGCATACATACATACGCTCGAAATACATAACGGGTGAAAATAGAAAAAACTGATGGCCTACTTACATTACATACTTTTAATTAGCGTCACTTTTCTTTTCTGACTAACCGACCGACTCTTTGACAATTCATAAGTACCTGTAAATGGTCTAAGTGAAATAAAAAAATATAAATAAAAATGTGCTTTGAATTTTGAATTTTTGAACTTATTTTCACTAGGCAGGTCCTCCCTACTCTATCACTTAGGCTTGCACAAGGCGGTCAACTGAACTCCCTGCTAGTTCCCGACTCTTTGCCAGTTACGACATAGGGACGGGACACTTGAGATACGTCAGTAACGTATAAGTTACAAGTATAGGAATTAAAAGAGATGTGATTGAGGTTCTTTTTGGCATTTTCTAAATGAAAGCAGTTCCCAACTTCCTGCCGAGTCTAATAATAATGATTTTGCCAAAGACGTTTGCCAAGTTAATTATCAAAATTGCAATATGGAATACCGCGGATCATAGACAAGGTCGCAGATTAAAAATGTTGTAGGCCAAGTCTGTACCCAAACTTAATTTTATTCACCATTTAATTTTCAAAGAACAAAAATGCGTATATTATGTTTTTATTTAAAATCTGTAACGCAACTGTAAAAGTTTTTTAGGTATTTGTAACTGTAATAGTTTTATCCGAGGCATGAAGCAAACAACCAGATCCGAGGCATGCTTTACTTGATGGTTGTCCGGTGCATTTTTCCTTCCTCAAATATTCACAAATATTGAAAAAAAAATAACAGAATCGTTCGCCGTTCTACACTTTTGCGTTTAGCAGCACATTCAGTTATTCATTTTGACGTTTTTTCCTGCCATTTTTTCCTTCCTTCGATTACAACAAATATGAAAAAAAAGTCTACTAAATTGATTGCGCGGTTCTCGAGTCTAACGCTTATTTAGTTATTTAATTTTATTTATGTAAATATAATTTCTCTTTCCATTGTAAAAATCTTACTTGTTCAAAATAACGATAAATTGATAGGACAAAACCTAAAAGTTTTCTTAAAACGTTCCTAACCGCCTCTTTATAAGAATCACCTTGAAAATAAGCTCATTACAAAATTAATTACGACATTTTATGACAGGTGACATCCTATTCCGTCCGCCATCACTAATCTAGAGCTATTGTCTGTGACCGGCGAGGTGTCGTTTGAGATACGAAACGCGCGCGTTTAGTTGCGCGCATAATAATTTATTATCTGTGAACGTTGACAGTTGGCGGGAAAAATGAGACAAGATGGCGGCTGTTTTTCTCGGTTTTGTGTATTGGAAATATTGATGGTAGACTCTTCAACGCGTCGAGAAATAATGTCTGAATAAGATATACTTACGCGGTGAAAGCATAGGTTACAAAGATGTAACGTAGAACAAAAATTACCTATTGTTTGTTAAAGAAAAAAGACGTTATGGCGCAGTTAATCGGCTCGGAGTCTCAAGACGTTTGTGTGACACAGGCAGCAGGACATCCGTTGATAAGTAGCATCTACTCTTTTCTCTTCCTTTTAACCGTTTTTCTTTATTTATTTATTTTCTTTGCATTATATTGTTCATTTAATATATTTAATTAGACTTAAATTGGTTACCTTTTAATTTGATTCATTACAATTTTTTTTAACTATTGCATTGTTTTGTATTGTTTTAATTTGTATAGTGGAATTTGTATTGTTTAAATGTAAAACCACCCAGTGAGTGCTGTGCACTCCTATAAGTGACATCTTCACTATACCTTAAACTCCTGCAATTACTGTTGTATATGTCTCAGTGAGTGTGTCGTTGGAGTGAGTGCCATAATTATACTAAATAAATAAATATAAGAGATTGTTGGTTCGAATCCATGGCAAGCACTAATGTGGCTTTTTCAATTGGCATGTACTTCCTAAAGCTTATCTTGTACATCACTGACATCCCGTGCCTCGGAAATCACGTAAAGCCGTTGGTCCCGGTTATCATTCATAGATCTTTGACAGTCGTTGCGGATAATCAGAAGCCAGAAAGTCTGACCAGTCTAACCAACGGGCATCTTGTCACCCAGTTACTAGGTTATGAAGGTCTGATAGGCAGTCGCTTCACGTAAAACACTGGTATCCAGCTGAATACGGTTAGGCTAGAAGCCGTGCCCAGCATAGTTGGAAAAAGGCTAGGGAGATGATAATGGTAGTAGGTAGGTAGAAAGGTATAGCCCTCCTCGATAGATAGGCTATCCATCACATCAATATTTTTTCAATACGAAACAGTACTTCCTTAGATTAGCGAGTTAAACTAAACATACTAACATGCTCTTCAACTTTGTTATAATATTAGTATTTGTCCGGGACAGTTTAATATTGTAAAATAAAATCGGCATTAAACCAGTTCATATTAGACAGTCCATTTCATTTCTACTACCAACGAGCATGTCGAACATTGGTCCTTCGAGCCGGATCCCAACAATTAGCTTAGATTTTTCTAGTATTCCTCTATCTAACTCGTTCCGGAATAGTTCTAAATACTTACCGCCGCGGCCCTGGGACATAAAGAGCAACCGAAAAACGAGGGTGGGTTTTAGTCAGTAAAAGTCTGACATTCGGTGGAAGCCATTTGATGATTCCCATCTATAAAAAAATGCATGCTACTGTGATTTATGTACCTACTGACATGCAACTAAATGGTCCTAAAACACAAGCTTATAATATTTTCAATAATTCTAAAACTTTCATAACTTAAAACAAAAAAACAGTAAAAAGAAATTTCTCCGCTACCAAACAAATGAGCGCCTAAAACAAAATAATACGCTATCTATTATTTTAATCGCATCGTGTATCGATTTAAATATTATACCGATTATTTCGACACGGTACTGGGCGTTATCAACGGAACCATAGATTAAAGAACAACGTTATTAATTAAAAAGTAAAAAATAAGGCCCATTTCCATTAGTTGGATACGTGTCAATTGAGAAGTAAGGCGGGTTACACGTTTGCGGCAGAGTGGTATCTTAAGATTTAAATTAAAATAAAAGAAAGGTACCTAATGTTCATTTCAGTCAATGTCGGATGGTCCGGTGGTTTATGCTTCCCTCTCGTGTAGGAGGTTCGAATTCGAGCAAGTACTAATGTGTTTTTTTTTGTATTCTTATGTAGGTACTGTTAAAATGTTTATCTTGGACAACACAGACATTGGTGAAAGAAAACATCTTGAGGAAACCTGAACTTACGATGAATATAATTCTCAAATCGCTAACCCGAGTTTAGCAAGTTTGGTGATCTGTGCTCATGCCTTCTCTGAATAAACAAGGGCAAATAAAAAATTTAAAAAACACCGCCTTAAAGTCACTAAGATCGCGACTTCACCTAACAAAAGAGTTAATAACTTAAAAACGGCTGAACCGATTTTAATGAAACATAACTATAAGAACCATCGCTAGATAACCTACTTTCAAATAAAAAATATCGCATCCCAATTGGATAACCCGTTTAAGAGCTACGTGCTACCGACTAACAGACATACACTTATAACGGTCAAACTTATTACCAACACCCTTTATTTTTGAGTCGGAGGTTAAAAAGACCTTTGCCCTGTGGTCTAGTATTATAATTATTATTGTTTAACAATACCACATCCATAATATTTGTCATTAAGATCTTGTGTCTGCAAAGCGATGAACAATGGTGCCGATTCTCTTGGGCACAAATTAACGTAAATTTAAGTTAAGTGCATCTTTCTCTTTCCATTTCCTAAAGAAAAGGACAGAAGATACATTTTAGTTTAATCCTGTCAAATTAGACAGCGCCTGATGAAAATTGACGTATATTTAGACGCCATGTTTTTAAATTGCGTCTAAATTTATTTATTTATTTATTTATTTATAAAGGCTCACCAACTAAGACACATACAAACAATCTTAAAAAATATATAACAATGACCAGTTAATGTATGCTCTTAAATTATAGGTAGGCACAACAATGTTTTTTGACACTTCAAATAAGTATAAAAGTATAAAACTAGTACAAAATGATGAGTTATTACTTACTGTGAACTTAAAAAAATGAACTTAAATTATCTATGGAGTGTCTTAATTTGACAGGACTTAACTAATATTTGATCTTCTGTCCTTTTCTTAATTAAAAGGAAAGAGAAAGATGCACTTAACTTAAATTTACGTTAGTTTGTGCACAAGGGAATCTGCACCAATATCTCGGCAAGTTAGACCAGTCTATTGGCCGACTTCGGTGTTCCATTTACGTTTGAGACGTTGGGTTCTTACTGTTAAGTAAGGCTAAGTGACTATAATAATAATAAATATCTTGAGACAAATTACACACAGTCATCTTATCCTAAGCTAAACAGATCTGGGTAAACTGATAGGTATACATAATAAAACAAAACAACATAAACAATAAACAATCACGCTTATCACACAAATTTTGCCCTGGGTGGGAATCGAAATGACCTCCGGCTTAGAAGTCAGGGTCACTAGCCACTAGACCAACAGACCCAATTCAAAGTCAAAATTATTCATTTGTATCGTTTCAATGGAAATGAAAAAATTTAACATTGTTATTTGCAAATAAATTTTTTGAATCTCTTTGCGTATTCCAAAAGGTAGTTTTCATTAGAAGAATGACCAGGAAACTCCATACATACTTTTTTAAAATAGCTGGTTTTACAATGCATTGTATATACATACTCTTAAAAAAATTTGGTTTTACAATGCTTTGTATAGGTATATGTGTTAGTATTAGCCAAACAATTAAAAGTAATTTAAAGCATGCTAAACAATGCACGCAAAATAAAAGAACAAAAATAACTATATATACCACATTAGGTACTAACTAACTAAATAATGCCACATACTAGGCATAGTATGAATATTACACGGTAATTTTTCTATAGCTAGGTATTGTAACCATAGATGATGACAGTGGTGCCAATCCGGTATTTGACACCATCATCAATTGACGTACTTTTTATGAGCTGTCAAAACGCAATTCTCCAATAGACTTTGTATGCCAATATACCTGCTTGTGACGTCACAAGCTAGCAACCCTATTGACTAACTATTTATTGATTTTAAAGCAATTAAAAATCCAATTTTACAGTAAATTAAAAACAAATCCGATGCTTAGGACTAATAAAAAGATAGGTTTTATAAATAATATGTCCTAGATTTATCAGTTAATAGTGTCAAATACCGTATTCTCTTGGTCACTAAAATAGCGTCGATTTAAGTCAAGAAAAATGACGTTCTTTGTATAGGAGATCGATTTAATCCTTCAAACACACTTGATTCACTAGCTTTCACGGTTCATGAGATGGCTTGGTGACGACGGACTGACAGACAGACGGATAGCGGAGTTTTAACAGTAAATAAATATCTTGAGACAATTCACACACGGCCATCTGATCCCAAACTAAGCAGAGCTTGTACTGTGGTAACCAGACAACTGATATGTACATACATATTTAATTTTTAAATACATGTCATGAATTTCCAAAATTGTCCTCGTTTTTTTGTTTTTTTACTTCCTCGTTACAAAAATCTCTCCAAATTTCATGTCTCTAGGACCTGCAGTTTGCCCTTTGTGGGAATCGAACACATGACCTCTCGCTCAGCAGTCAGGGTTACTAACTTCAAGACCAACAGGCCCGTCAAAAGATATTTGGGCTCCGTTTAAACGTACGAAATGGTAAAACACTGGTATGAGCATACAAGCATACAAAAAAACCGCACATCTACAAACAGCCTAATATTATTAACATATCAAAGAACCAAAATTGCACAGCATAGACTAATTAATAACTTTTATAACTCCCACACTACACAATAGAAAGTCTAGCGAAAGCAATGATGCAGCATTTATTGGTCTGGCAACTCCCACAATCAATGATGAGTTATTTTTAATTATTAATATAAAACAGTACTTTAATTAAAGATAGGAATGTTCTAGATTTGAGTATGATTTTGTTGTCTTAGTAATTTCTAGCTTATGCCCGCGACGTCGTTTGCATTTTAAAGCAGCAAAAATATGCCTGCATCAAATTGGTTCATCCTATAAAGGCGAAAGCGTGATAATACACAGCCTATGTGTTATTATACACACACAAACTGTCGGCGACGAGACCCCATCCGGGCACGATGGTGCAAGTAGTGGCCGCACCGAAACAAACGGTATTCGCGACAACCAATCAGAAAATTGCTGTAAATAGTTTTATGTAATTGTGATTTTTTCCAATTTTTTATGTTATTATTGGTTTAGATAGTCTAATTTAATCATATTTGTTATTAGAATAAGTAATCCAATCTAATAAGATAGATTTTTTAAAGGTTTCTTATAAGTAAATTTTTGTTCAGTGAAAATTACGTAACTTGAAATTCGACTTTTTTAATTCTTATTAGATTTTTATTATTTTTGTTTTAATGTAAGGGCATGGCTCTAAAACTAACATCCGCGTTTGAATTGTAAGGATCGGACTTGTAGTTTAGGAATTATAGCCATTTTCATGTAAGGAAGTTTGTGGACTTAAGGAATTTAATATGTTTTTGTTCTAGGATATTTTTTATTTTAATAGATATGTTTCTAATTAGAATCTTATTAGATTAAGGACATAATTGCACAATTCCTGTACAAATTTTATGTAATTATCTTGAAAGGAAATAAATAAAAAGGGGGCAAAACAGATCTTGGCTTGACGAAATTTGACGGGCGAAATGGCTCAAAATACGCGGTTCTCAAAAAGGTAATACACGCGAGTATAAAAGGCACGCCATTCGCCGGTTGAAGTCAGTCGCAGCTCAGCCGTCGAAGAGGCAACAACAAGGAAGAAAAATCAAGCCAAGATCTGCAAGCCAAGAAAGAACAATAGAAGATCTCTTTTATTTGAAGCCTCAAGTCTGAAGCGGTCCTGCCCTCAGTCCTTCCCCTCTCAAGTGGGGTACCCGAACACGACGCATTCAGGGGTGCGTGGTGACTAGGGGTTGCAATAATTCGATAATTTTAATTTTCGAATATTCGAATATTTTTTCAGTGCTATTCGAATTTTATTCGAAAATTTAAGAAAAAATTATAAAACACAAAATATCAGCGTTTATTGGTTTAGGAATTATATTTTTATAAGTAAACCTAGCACAATAATTATTTACTTATTCAACAAAATTTTAAAACAATTATACATGACTACTACCACCTCTAGCACATCGGCGTAAAGTTGCCTGTCTGGCGGTGTTTTACAGATTGCACTTCGGTGAGTGTGCTCATGAGCTACACAAACTCATTCCCCCGTCTCCGTTTTACCACCGGACATCTAGACGTACGGCAGGATACCACCCTTTCTTGGTCGATATTCCTCGAATCCGCACGCAGCGTTTTTCGAAATCCTTTATTATGCGCACCGCAAAGGAATGGAATTCTCTGCCGGCGTCTGTGTTTCCAAAAGCATATAACCCGGATGTATTCAAGAGAAGAGTGCATAGGCATCTTTTGGGTGAGCTCGCTCCATCGTAGGCCCCGTCTATGCCCTCGGACTAGTCTGGGACCAAGAGCAAGCCCATAAGTTATAAAAAAAATGAAAATGTTAATCAATACAATTATAATTTTTTTAAACAAATTTAAAAGGTCGGTAATAATCTCGGTAATAATAAAAACAAAACAAATGCCTTTTTTTTGGTAAGTGGGAAATCATCAAATGACTACTCCCGTCCTGGGTGCGGCGGGAGAGCGTGTCAGACTTTTACTGACTAAAACCCACTCATGTTCCTTCGATTGCCCTTTATGTCCAGGGTCACGGTAACTATTATAAACATTCCGCAACCCCGGCAGGCGTGGCCATGTTGGGCCCCTTCTTGTACTGACTTCTTCTCTATGAGGCGCGCGTGGAACAAAACGCGCCGTCGACGCGGTCCTGGTCCTAGCCGGGCGGCGAGCTACACATCGCTCGCCATCCGCAGAACCACGCCTACGGTGGCCGGTAGTCGTCTTGCGACTCTCGACGACTTCGCCTGGGTCTTAGGCCGGGGCGAGAGGCTCGTCGTTGCCTCTTGCGCGCCGCCGCTTCCTTCACTAGCATAACTGCTTCGCAGAAGGAGGCGACGGCATCCCATTCCGTCTCGCCCCGAAGCATGGCCTGAACCAGCGCCGGGCGCGAGAGGTCACCGCCGCCGATCGCCTCTACGAGGACACGATCGCCTCTACGAGAAATAAATGTCTTTCTCTCTTGTTAATAATAAAAACAAAAAGTATCACATACATACGTAAATGTGTCGTAAAAACGTTACAGTATTATTTACATAAAGCAATATTACACTGAAAAATCAGATTCATCAATTATAATTCGGAAATAAATCAGATTTACCTATTATAACATTTTTAAACAAATGCAACTCTTCTGTTAATAATAAGAACAAAATAAACATCTCTCTCTCGCTCGTTAATAATAAAAAGAAAAACTGTCACATGTCACTAATAAACCAAATTCGTCAATATTAATTCGGAAAAAAATCAGATTTACATATCCATACTAATATTATTAATGGGAAAGTGTGTCTGTCTGTCTGTTTGTCTTTCTTTCACGGCAAAACGGAGCGACGGATTGACGTGATTTTTTAAGTGGAGATAGTTGAAGGAATGGAGAGTAACATAGGCTACTTTTTGTCTCTTTCTAACGCGAGCGAAGCCGCGGGCAGAAACTAGTTAAGTATAAAATTCTTAGATAAATTTTAAAGTCATTCTCTCTCTTTAATAAAAACAAAATAAAAGTATCTAAAATCACTTCAAAAAAGAAAATGCACCACTCTACACATAAATAACAACGTGTTCTGTAAGTGACAAAATGGCGTCGAGTCAAGCAGTGTTGCCAACAACAATTTTCAAGCTCTATCGACATAGACTTTAAACTGATATTTTTTTTGGTAATATTCGAATATTCGAATAAATATTTATTTACTATTCGAATATAAATTTGGAAAGAGTATTCGAATAATTCGAATATTCGAATATTCGATTGCAACCTCTAGTGGTGACACGTGCTACCAGCGGGGTCGCAAGACCTACCTAGCACACGTCAACAAATTGGGAGACGTCCCAGGCACGGCCCAAGGGTGCTGAATACACCCAGGTCGTCCGCAACAGTTGGTCCTTCGAGCCGGATTCCCTGCAGAAGAAGCCAGAAGAAACCAGAAGATAAGAAGATTTGAAGATGCCAGTAACCAGGTCGCAGAAGGATGCCCCCTCACGCGCCCCGTCTCGTCCTGCCACTGTGGACGGGACAGAAGAAAGGTCGGGGACAGAAGAGGTCACGTCTGCGTCAACGTCAGCGTCATCAGAAACAACAGCTTCATCAGGCACGAACACTTCTTCGGGTACTACAACGACGGAAGGAACCACGGCTACAGAAACTACGGCTGAGACTGCGACCACGGCGTCAACACAGAAGAAGAAGGAAGATGCCAACCGAAAGGAAGCGACCAAGAAGACCCCAGAAGATGTCCCGGAAGAGGGCGCCCGTGGTTCGGCCGCGACCCTGAAACCGAAGGGGGTCGGTCGCCGTGCCAGGTCTTCGAAGACCACGAGCTCCTCGGCCAGAAGACGCGAGCTGGAAGCCAGAGAAGAATTAGCACGTCTGGAGCTGAAGCAAGCACAGGCTGCGGCGAAGCTGGCCCGCGTCAGATTGGAAATGGTGCAATGTGAGGACGAGGACTCCGTGGAAGAAGATGAAGAAGACCAAGAAGAAAGAACAGCACAGGTGCAGAACTGGATCGAGTCTTCAGTTATGGAAGTCGGCGGCCAGAAGGAACCTGAACAACGAAGTCATCATGCTGCAGAAGAGCCCCAGAAGACAAAGAAGCCTGAAGAGAACTCTTCAGAAAAAGGAGCTACAATCGAGATTCAAGCTTTGACGAGTGCATTGAAGGAAGCGTTCTCCACAAGAGGAGGACCAGCACCACAGCCGAGCTACATCCACGAGCTTCCCTTCTTCGACGGCAACAGCAGCGAATGGATGGCGTTCAAGGTCGTCTATGAAGACACGGCACCTATGTTCAACGAAGTCCAGAACATGGCGCGTCTAAGAAGAGCGCTGAAAGGAAATGCGAGGGAAGCCATCAAGAGTCTGCTGTACTCCGAAGCAGCTCCATCAGAAGTAATGCAAGCCCTCAGAAGAAGGTACGGAAGACCTGATGCGCTGGTGCTGGCGGAGCTGGAAAAAATAAGGGCGCTTCCGAAGATACAAGAGAACCCGAGGGACATCTGCGTCTTCGCAAGCCAAATAAGCAACAGCGTAGCAGCTATAAGGGGCTTGAAGAAGCCACAATACCTGCACTCACCTGAAATGGTGAAGCAGATCATCGAGAAGATGCCGACAGTACTCAAGTTCCGGTGGTACGACTACACTGCAGCATCAGAAGAAGGCGACTTCTCCAACCTGACGCTAGTATCCAGGTTTCTGAACGTGGAGGCAGACAAGTGTGGAGCCTTCGCAACCTCAGAAGAGAAGAGCGGATTCAGGAAGACCAGTCGACAAGCAACACACACAGCAAAGGAAAGGAACTTCAAAGAAAAAGGATCGAGACAACCTGAGAAGATTTGCCCGATGTGCGAAGGGGAACATCATCTGCTGGAGTGTCAGAAGTTCCAGAAGATATCTGTGCAAGACAGGTGGGCTGTGGTAAAAAGATGTCGCATCTGCTTCAAGTGTCTTCAGGGGAAGCATAGGAAGGAGAGTTGCCGAAGGCCGCCCTGCAAGGAGTGCAAGAGGTGGCATCACCACATGCTGCACGTGGAGTCTGCAGAAGAGAAGAACTCAGAAGAAAAGGAGACACCGCAAGAAGGAACTGCCACGGCATCAGTAAACACGGTGAACAACACAAGGGCGTACTTGAAGATAATCCCAGTGGAAGTCTTCGGCGCAAAAGGATCAAAGAAGGTACTGGCCCTCATGGATGAGGGGTCTACGGTGTCACTCTTAGATGAGAAGGTGGCACAAGAAGTCGGCGCTCAAGGCAAAAGGGAAGAGTTGGTCATCGAAACTGTGGGCGGGAAGATCATCCGAGAGAAGAACTCCCAGACAATGGACCTCACTATTAAAGGGGTTCATCAGGCAGCCAAGAAGACTCTAAAGAGAGTGCGAACTGTAAATGATCTGAAGCTCACACCACAGTTCCTGAACAAGAAGAAAATTCAAGACTACCAACATCTGAAGAAGATCGCCGACTCTCTGTATTATGAAGGGGAGCCACCACAACTACTCATCGGGCAAGATAATTGGGAGCTCATCGTGACACAAGAAGTGAGAAGAGGAAGACCAGGAGAACCAGTCGCTTCGAAGACAGGGCTTGGATGGGTGCTCCACGGGTCAGACGTCGGAAGTACGAAGAAGGTGCACTTCATTAACTCGTGTCTACACGTCGCCACACCTGAAGAAGAGATGCATCAGGCGATAAAGGATCACTTCGCGATCGAGGCACTGGGCGTGCAACCAAGAAGACCGACAACGGACTCAGAAGGCAGAGCACTCACCATCTTAGAGAAGACCTGCCGAAGACTAGAAGATGGTCGCTTCGAAACTGGACTTCTGTGGAAGGACTCAGAAGATACGATGCCAGAAAGTTACACGTCTGCCAAGAACCGACTCGTCAACATTGAGAAGAAGATAGACAAGGATCCTCAATTGAAGGCGGAATACAACAAGCAGATCCAGCATCTTATCGACAGCAAGTACGCAGAAGAAGCACCTGATGGAAAAGAAGAACCAAAGAAGCTATGGTACCTCCCTCACTTCTCCGTGGTTCATCCATTGAAGAAAAAGATAAGGATAGTCTTCGACGCTGCGGCCAAGTCCAGAGGAAGAAGCCTCAACGACGCTCTGCTGCCCGGACCAGACCTACTGCAGTCACTCTTCGGCGTGCTACTTCGGTTCCGGCAGGGACCATTAGCAGTGGCAGCCGACATCAAGGAAATGTTCCTGCAAGTCCGCATCAGACCAGAAGACAGAGACAGCCTGCGGTTCCTGTGGCGGGGAGATCAGCGAGACACGACTCCGAAGAAATATCGAATGACGTCAGTCATCTTCGGCGCTACATCTTCTCCGAGCACAGCCATATATGTGAAGAACCGGAACGCGGCGGACTACAAAGAGCAGTATCCAGAGGCTACAAGGGCAATCGAGCTGAACCACTACATGGATGACTACCTGCATAGCTTCCACTCACAAGAGGACTTCAGAAGAATTACGGCGCAGGTGGACTTCATACACAAAAAGGCGGGCTTCGAACTCAGAGGATGGGCATCAAACCGGCCAGAGCTGCTACAAGGCGTGAAGACTGAAACCATCGAGACAACAGAAGTGGACCTAGGTGAAAAGGAAGAGAAGACATTGGGACTACGCTGGTTCACAGAAAGGGACTCCATCGGCTTCCGGGCGAACCTTCGAAACACACCAGAAGAAATAGCCAAGGGTTTCAAGGTGCCTACGAAGAGAGAAGTCACTAGCGCAGTGATGTCAACCTTTGATCCACTGGGTTTAGCATCACCAGTCCTCATCCAAGGAAAGAAGTTGCTTCAAAACATCTGGAGGAGCGGCGTTGGCTGGGATGATGAAATAGAAGACAAAGACTACATAGCGTGGGAAACTTATTTAGAGAAGATGAAACTGCTACAAGACCTTCAGATCCCGAGATGTCTGGCGCCACATCGCACCGAGGGGGAGCTGCACACTTTCACCGATGCCAGCGAAACAGCGTATGCAGCCACAGTCTACTGGAGAACAGAAGATGCAGAAGGAACATACCACGTAAGCTTGGTGGCGGCGAAGGTTCGAGTCACGCCATTGAAGCCGGTATCAATCCCAAGACTGGAACTGCAAGCAGCACTCCTAGGCAGCAGACTGGCTCACTCAATAGAAGAAGAAATGGATCTGAAGGTTAAGAAGAAGACCTTTTGGACAGACTCCAGCATCGTGCTCTCCTGGATCAAGACGGACCCAAGAACATTCAAGACGTTCGTGGCTCATAGATTAGCGGAGATAGAAGATCTCACCAAGCCGCAAGAATGGAGATGGGTGCCGACAGCGCAGAACCCTGCAGATGACGCAACGCGTGACGTGCCAGAAGACTTCGACTGCAATCACCGATGGTACACGGGCCCAGACTTCCTGAGAAAAGAAGAAGATGGCTGGCCTGCGGCAAGAACCTTCAAGAAGGAAACCACCGGGGAAGAAAAGACGGCGGACGTCACAGCAGCAGCAAGCATCGTGCACACATCACCAGATCCTGAGAGGTTCTCGTCCTGGAAGAGACTTTGGCGAGCTACAGCAAGAGTACTCCAATTTATACAACTCTGCAGAACGAAAGAAAAGGTCAACGCCAGCAAAGAAGATCCCACCTGGAGAAGAACGAAGAAAGGGAAGACAGATACAGTCGAGAAGCGACATCGGTCTTCAAAAGAGAAGATAGAAAGGAAGTACGCACCTTTAAACGCCGACCTAATGGAGCGAGCTGAAACTATGCTGTTGAAGTTGAGTCAAGAAAGGAGCTTCAGAGACGACATCAAACGTCTAGAACAAGGGAAGCAACTAGAAGGCAGCAGCAAGTTGAAGAAGCTCGACGTAGTATATGAAGAAGGCCTCCTGCGTTTAAAGGAGTCAGCAGAGACTACAAGCGTCCCATCGTACTCGACAGCAAGGAAAAGATAACCAGACTCATCGTTGAAGATTTCCACTGCCGCTTCAACCACGGGAATCACGCGACAGTAATGAACGAAGTGAGGCAACGCTTCTGGGTTCTAGGACTGAGGTCAGCAATCAAGGCAGTCCAGCACCAATGTCAGTGGTGCAAGGTGAAGAAAGCAAGACCTCAAGAACTACCGACGGGCAACCTACCAAAAGAGAGGCTGATGCACAACAACCCTCCCTTTACGAGCACCGGCGTAGACTACTTCGGCCCGATGACGATCATCATAGGAAGGCGTCAAGAGAAGAGATGGGGCGCTCTATTCACATGCTTAACCACAAGAGCTGTGCACATTGAGCTCACTCCTTCCCTCTCCACCGACAGCATGATCATGGCGCTGCGACGTTTCGCCGCAAGAAGAGGAATGCCGAAGACCATCTACTCCGACAACGGGACTAATTTCGTCGGCGCCAACAAAGAACTCAAAGAGGCGCTAGAAGACATGAAGAAAGAAGACCTCACTTCAGAAGCAGAGAAGATCGGCGTGCAGTGGATATTCATCCCTCCTGGTGCGCCTAACATGGGCGGCGCATGGGAGCGTCTGGTGCGATCCATAAAAACCGCACTATACGCCACACTCAACGAAAGGCATCCACGTGAGGAGGTCCTCCATACCCTCCTGCTAGAGGCTGAGCACATAGTCAACTCTCGGCCTCTTACCCACCTCTCCGCGAACCTTGAAGAAGAAGCACTCACGCCCAACCACTTCCTCATCGGGCGGTCCTGCGGCGCAGCGAGAATCGGCAGCTTCGAAGACAACGAGCTCGTGGGCAAACACACCTGGAAGGCTACGCAGCGGCTTGCCGACCACTTCTGGCAACGCTGGCTGCGCGAATACCTGCCCACTCTACTGCCAAGGAAGACTACGGGAAGGAGCGGCGCTACAGACCTACGCGTAGGCGACATCGTCCTGATCATCGACCACAGCCTGCCGAGATGCACCTGGCCACGCGGCAGAATCCAGCGGGTGTATCCTGGACCAGACGGGCGGACCAGAATCGTCGACGTCGAGACACGAGGAGGAGTTCTGCGAAGACCCAGTTCGAGAGTGGTGCTGTTGGTGCCTGGAGTATCGCCGAGCCAGGGAGATGGTGCTGCGCACGAGGGGGAGACTGTCGGCGACGAGACCCCATCCGGGCACGATGGTGCAAGTAGTGGCCGCACCGAAACAAACGGTATTCGCGACAACCAATCAGAAAATTGCTGTAAATAGTTTTATGTAATTGTGATTTTTTCCAATTTTTTATGTTATTATTGGTTTAGATAGTCTAATTTAATCATATTTGTTATTAGAATAAGTAATCCAATCTAATAAGATAGATTTTTTAAAGGTTTCTTATAAGTAAATTTTTGTTCAGTGAAAATTACGTAACTTGAAATTCGACTTTTTTAATTCTTATTAGATTTTTATTATTTTTGTTTTAATGTAAGGGCATGGCTCTAAAACTAACATCCGCGTTTGAATTGTAAGGATCGGACTTGTAGTTTAGGAATTATAGCCATTTTCATGTAAGGAAGTTTGTGGACTTAAGGAATTTAATATGTTTTTGTTCTAGGATATTTTTTATTTTAATAGATATGTTTCTAATTAGAATCTTATTAGATTAAGGACATAATTGCACAATTCCTGTACAAATTTTATGTAATTATCTTGAAAGGAAATAAATAAAAAGGGGGCAAAACAGATCTTGGCTTGACGAAATTTGACGGGCGAAATGGCTCAAAATACGCGGTTCTCAAAAAGGTAATACACGCGAGTATAAAAGGCACGCCATTCGCCGGTTGAAGTCAGTCGCAGCTCAGCCGTCGAAGAGGCAACAACAAGGAAGAAAAATCAAGCCAAGATCTGCAAGCCAAGAAAGAACAATAGAAGATCTCTTTTATTTGAAGCCTCAAGTCTGAAGCGGTCCTGCCCTCAGTCCTTCCCCTCTCAAGTGGGGTACCCGAACACGACGCATTCAGGGGTGCGTGGTGACACGTGCTACCAGCGGGGTCGCAAGACCTACCTAGCACACGTCAACAAATTGGGAGACGTCCCAGGCACGGCCCAAGGGTGCTGAATACACCCAGGTCGTCCGCAACACAAACAAACAGACAAAAACTCTAAAAACTATATTTTTCACTTCTGCATCGGTTAAGTCAACTGTCTCAAGGTTGACAAATATTTAGATACCATAAATATATAAATAAAATATTTAGATACCTATGAACATCGGCAAATAGTTTAGTTGTCAAAAGATATTTTTAAATTGGACCAGGAATCAAAGGTATACCTTTACAAACAAAAAGAGAGCTTAATTTGCTAATAATAGTGTAATTATCAAATAAATAAGAAACTTTAACTTCTTATGTTATTTTATTTTGGCATTAACCCTAATAGACTATAAGTCACATGTCATTCTGCATTTCTCTATCAATTACTTTCACAACTAAACCCGCACTGCCCACATCCAAAAAGGTCCGTTACATCTCAAACCATAGACAAAGTGACAGTTCCCAATTGTGCCGTTGCCCATACTGAGCTAATTAAAAAGTAAAACCACCACAGGAAACGTCACTTTGTATAGCGTTCCGAATTTGAAAAGATTGACAGGCGGTGAGCTGTGCGGGCGGGCGAAGTGATCGAAATGACAACAATTTTCAATGTGTCATTTTTGTAAATTGATTATTATGGCGCCAAATATGTATTTTCTGAGTAGTTATTCTCATTTTCTGAGTGTGTATTAAACCTTCGAACACACGAGATTTGAGACACAACTGAAAAACAACTGCAGTGCGACAGCCGGCTGTCGCTTGGTTGTTTAAAAAAGCTAGGTAGATGATGACAAATGCCGCCAAAAAGTGACGAAGATAGCATTTCAAATCGATCATTCAACTCCTCTGGCCATGAACTTAACTAGATGACTAGGATACCCAAACAATGCATCACGTTCAACCGTGTAATTGTAAAAATCAATTGTACAAACATTCGTCTAATCTACTTCGACGGTAACTAATTAATAAACCAAACATGCTATACGTTGTAGGGCGTTATTATTCTAAGGTTGTATTGTAGGCTTACTGTGAATCGAGTTAATTTTCGAATTCGTCAATAGGTCTCAAAGTCACATACCTACCTTAAGGATGATGCTTCGGGTTATTCCGATCTGTCACCCCGTTTAAAATACTGAAAATACTGAGATACTTAGTCACTTAGTATCAATCAAAAGTACTAGGCGCGCAGTAGAGTGAAGAAATTACCTAATAGAAAATGTGTTCCACTCATTGCTAACTGGGGGACAAATAGATTTTTTTTTACCTATCTGTCACCCGTGGGGACAAAACGGGGTGACAGATCGGAATAATCCGTTGCTTCACGGTAGCCCGCGAAATTAAGATATATTATGTGACTTTAGAATTTTGCGGGCTACCGTGAAGCATCAAGCATCCCCCTAATTCAAGACACAAGCAGCAGATAGAAAGACAATAGCAGCGCGGCAGTCGGCTGTCGCTTGGTCGTCGTAAGGTTAAGTAATATAAGTACTAGTTTTATACATTATTATTGGGATGGCATTGAACTATTGTTAGAAACAGCTGATATTTTTTTTTCGCAATTTTATAGTGGGTTCCATCTTAAAGTTATTGGTTTTTATGGGTAGAATCATGTCCTAGCGGGTTGAGCAAGACCAAAAATACACCAAGTTTAAACGGTAAACATTAGTTTACCGTTTAAACTTGACCTATTAAGGGATGACGACAACATTAAAAAAAAGGCATTCTGTTTAGTCCGTCTGATAGATCGGCCAAAAATACGGGACACGTATTTTTTGCTTGATCAAATAAATAAAAAAATAAATAAATAAATATCTTGGGACAACTTAAACACGGCCATCTGATCCCAAGCTAAGCAGAGCTTGTGTTATGGTAACCAGACAACTGATAAGCATTCTTATATAATTTTTAAATACATACATTTATAGATAAAATCACACCCAGACACAGAACAAACATTTATTCTCATCACACAAAGTTTGTCCTGGATGGGAATCGAACCCACGACCTCCGGCTTAGCAGTCAGGGCTACTAACCACTAAACCAACAGGCCCGTCAAAAAATTAAAAAAATACAAATATAAAGAGCAACAAAGTTTCGGAGTGGAGGCTTTTGACGTCACCGTCCTGCAAAATATGTATCTGATCGTGACGTCATGCGCAACTTTAACGCACTGTTTCTTCATCATTCTTCGTTTACGAGAAAAAAGAAAAAATACGTGTCCAAAATTTTTCGATAATCTATCTGACGGACTAATTACTTTTTTTTGTCGTCTCGCCTATTGACTGATTGACTAACTTTTGATATACCAACGCACAGCCCAAACCACTGATACTAAAGACATGAAACTTGGAGGAATGGAGTGAATAACGGATTTTTGGAAATCTGACCCCGTGGCAAAATTGTGAATTGTTCATCAAGCACGCGGGCGAAGCAGCAGGCGAAAGCTAGACTATTATCACAGGAAGGGGCCCAACAGGGCCAGCCTGCCGGGGTTGCGGAATGTTTATAATAGTTACCGTGACCCTGGAACATAAAGGGCAATCGAAGGAACATGAGTGGGTTTTAGTCAGTAAAAGTCTGACACGCTCTCCCGCCGCACCCAGGACGGGAGCAGTCATTTGATGATTTCCCACTCACCAAAAAAAAAGCTAGACTATTATAAAATAATGTTAACATAAAAAAATCAACTTTCAACGCACGGAAGAAACACACAATTGTCGGACAATAATTAAATACAAATAAAAACATCACGCCACACACTTTTCCTCTAACAATTAGATGAAAGTATCCGAGTTATGTACTCGCACATACTCACACGCAGACCCGGGTGTCGATCACTAGGCATTTACATCGACAGAAGTTTCACAAACAATAACAAAACATCATTATTTAAGTAAAAAGGTGTACAGGCCGACCAAGTTATATGTGAAACTAGCTTTTGCCCGCGGCTTCGCTCGCGTTAAAAAGAGACAAAAAGTAGCCTATGTTACTCTCCATCCCTTCTATTCTCTCCACTTAAAAAATCACGTCAATTCGTCGCTCCGTTTTGCCGTGAAAGAAAGACAAACATACAGACAGACAGACACACTTTCCCATTTATAATATTAGTATGGATGGCTAAAATTGGAACTACGGCTGACATGACATTTCAGTCATACATTTGACTTCATTTGAGTGTTCTCTGTCTCTTTCTCTTTGCACCACTGAATCGACGGAGTCGCCCTCCTTCGGTTCACAGATAACTTGGTCTGTCTGTAGGTTACTTATACGACATTCTATCTTCAATAACGGCACACTAACGCACACATACAATTAGATGTCAAAGGATGACATGACATGATTCAAGAATTGCAAGTGAAAAAGAGACAAATATAATTTGCGACTGGGGATAGATGATAGCTGTCAGTCGTGCTGGAGAGTTCGTTTTTTTTCAAAATTTTCTTATTTTCGGAAAATAAGTTAGTTTTTGACTTTCTTCGCAGAGTTCAGTGTTTTTTATTTATTTCTGATCAATTTTACTAGTAGTTATGGACCATCCTCCTCCCCCTCCAGCTCCTCCGGACCCTCCTGATGCTGTATCTTACTCGGCGGTTGGTAAGCGGCGCCTGATAGACTCGGAAACAATTGAGGTTGTTTCGAAAAAAACTATTATTGACAAGGATTTGGCTGTTGCAGCCATCCAAACTTTATTTATTCACCCTTCTTTAAAAGAGGGCATTAAGCTTTACTCAGACTCCGAAAAGGGTCCTTTTTTGGTTCATGTTTCCCGGTCCGAACCGGATCCATCTGCAGGGACATCTATTCGTCCGATTAAGTTTGGCCAACTGTTGCATCACAACAAAATAAAAAATATATGTAGGGATGGTGTTAAAAAAGTGGGCAGAAATAAAATTTCTGTTGAATTTACCACTGGTGAAGCGGCCAACAATTTCATGTCTCATCCAGCCTTAGACTCTAAGTATATTGTATCTATTCCATCGTTTAATATCACTAAAATGGGTATCGTCCGTCAAGTGCCAGTTGATATGTCCATGGACGAGTTTGTCGACTC
Organism: Athetis lepigone; assembly: GCA_033675125.1. NCBI lineage: Eukaryota > Metazoa > Arthropoda > Insecta > Lepidoptera > Noctuidae > Athetis > Athetis lepigone. Next base: position 7,255,563 of record CM066220.1, on the reverse strand, counting down.
AGTGGTCCTCCCTGAGGGTTGCGGCATGATCTTAAAAGCACGCAGACTGAATCGAAAAATAAAACAGGAGGGCAAGACCTCCTGGATTCCGTCTCAAACAATTGTGGTTACTTTCAAGGGACAGTTCCTTCCCCAAAAAATTTTCTTGTTTCACACGTCTCTTCCAGTAGAGCTTTATCATTACCCCACAATTCAGTGTCAGAATTGTTGCCGCTTTGGGCATGTTAAGGCTCAGTGCCGATCCAAAGCAAGGTGCTTTAGATGCTCTCAACCTCACTCTGGTGACAGTTGTGAGATTGTAGAGGAAAAGGCCACTTGTATTCATTGCTTGGGCCGGCACTTTGCCTTTTTCGGCAGTTGTCCCGAGCAAGGGAGACAAAAATCAATCAAGCTATTAATGTCACAGGAAAATCTATCCTATGAAGAGGCTTCTCGCTCCATTCCCAGCGTTAAAAAGCTGTACTCTGAAGTCGCTCAAAATTCTCCGTCCCAATCCCAATCTTCTTACTCGTCTTCCCAATCTTATAGTCTCTCTCCTTCTACCTCTTATAAAAAAACGGTATTTTCTTCCCCTAAACCTAGAGCTCCTCTAGGAAAGTCTTATGACAAAGTTGCGCATAGATCCATTGTGGCAGAGGTTCCTTCATCGTTGCCCAATGGCTTCTCTCTCCTTTCTCAAAATTCATCTCCAAGCACCCTTCAAGAGGATAGCCTCTTAGAATTACTTGTTTCGCTAATTATTAGCCTAGTTTCCCGTAATAATTCCTCTTTACCGTCCCACGTTGCCCATAACCTTTCCCAGCTTCTCTCCAGTATCAATTATGGATCTAGTCTCCACACTTCAGTGGAACACGCAAAGCATTCGGCCGAAGAAGCCTGAACTTTTATTTTTAATTAATAAATTTCACCCCTCAGTCATCGCCATTTCGGAGACTTGGTTAGTACCTGGTTCTCACTTTAGGGTCTCAGGTTACTCCTGTCTTCGAAGTGATAGGGCTGATGGGTATGCTGGCAGTGCGCTTCTTATTAGGCGCTCCCTGCCTTTCTCTCTTATATCGCTACCCCCTACTTCTCCTGACATTAATATCGTTGCTGTTAGAGCTTTTAATATAACTTTCCTCTCTGCATACATTCCTCATCCTCATTCTAGACTAATTCCAGACCTTCTGTGTATTTTTTCCTCAGTTCCCTCTCCGATTATTTTCATGGGTGATTTAAATGCTCATCATCGCTCGTGGGGTTCGAGCCATGATGATTACTTCGGTCTTGCCCTCCTAGAAATTTTTGATGAAGCAGATCTTTGTATAATTAACAACGGTTCTCCCACTAGGAGAGTTCGCCCCTCTCAAAACCCTTGTTCAGCTGTGGATATTACAGCATGCTCTGCGTCTCTTGCTTCTGTTCTTTCCTGGAATATTTTACCTAATTCTTATGGTAGTGACCACTTTCCCATTATTATCTCTATCTCAGATAGAGTAGTACCTTCCCGCAATTTTAATCCCTCTCTTAAGTATAGATTAAACAACGCTAGCTGGACATCTTATTCTGATTCCTTAGAAAATAAGTTAGCCTCTCTTCCTCCTCCCGACAGTAGCAATCTTATCGATTGCTATTCCAAATTTGTAGATTGTATTATCTCTAGTGCTGATGATAATTTTCCTATAAAAAAACCGTATAGATTCAAAGTCTCGACTCCTTGGTGGGATCGAGAATGCACCTTAGCTGTCAAGGAAAGAAAAATAGCTGAGGATAATTATTCTAATTCAATGACTCTTCAAAATTTTTTAATTTTCCAAAGAAAAGCAGCCATTGCCAAAAGACTTCTTTACAAGAAAAAAAAAGAAGGTTGGCTTTGCTACTGTCGTTCCCTATCTCCTTGCTCCCCTTCTTCCCTGGTATGGAAGCAAATTAAGCGATACAGAGGCTCCTGTAATTCTGTCGATATTACTGCTAATGATCCTTTTTCCTGGATTGAATCTTTCTCGGATAAACTGGCTCCTCCTTCAGTTCCAAATTTAGATTCTTTTCCCTCTTCTCCGGCTTTTCTTCCTTCTGAAAATAACTTTGATGCCCCATTCTCGTTCTCCGAACTGCAATTGGCACTTGATGGTCTCGTTGATTCTTCTCCAGGTGCAGATGGAATTCCTTACTCATTTCTAAAAAATGCCTCTATAAGTTCAAAACAATATTATCTTGCCCTGGTAAATAAATTCTTTGAGTACGGTTTGGTTCCTCTACCGTGGAAGCACCAAATAATAATTCCAATTATTAAACCTGGCAAAAATCCGTCAGACCCTAATAGCTATAGGCCTATTGCTTTATCATCTGTTTTGTGCAAGGTGGCAGAACATATGATGAAGCATCGACTTGAATGGTTTGTAGAAAACAGGAGCTTGTTGCCCGCTTCCCAGTTTGGGTTTCGTAAAGGTATGAGCACAATGGATAGTCTTAGCATATTAACTTCTGATATTCGTATTTCTTTTCTTCGTAAGCAATTTTTGGTAGGTGCTTTTTTGGATATTGCTTCTGCATATGACAATGTTTTACTTCCGGTTCTCAAGAATAAACTTGTGCATCAGTTAAATATTCCCTTTAAACTGGTCCGTTTTATATGTAATTTATTGATGGAAAGATCCATCTCTATTAAATCTCAAGACTCCTCTCTTCCTCCTAAGACTATCTGGAAAGGCTTACCGCAAGGTTCAGTTTTGAGCCCTCTCCTATTTAGCCTTTACACTTATGATTTACATTTTTCTGTAGATTCATTTTGTGAAATATTGCAGTAATGCTGATGATTTAGCTTTATACTTTTCTGGAAAATCTCTAGATGAGGCTAGTGGCCGTTTAAATTCAGCCCTTGATTATCTATCTGATTGGCTACTTAGACACGGTTTGTCCTTATCAGCATCTAAGAGCTCTGTAGTTGTGTTCACTAAAAAAAAACTTGTTCCTCCTGTTGATATCAAAATTAACGGTGAAAATATATCGCAGGTACACAATGTTAGATTTTTAGGCGTTTGGTTAGATTCAAAATTATCAGGCATTGCTCACACAAATTTTGTTTCTCAAAAATGTGAAAGAAATGTTAATGTTCTTCGCTCTCTCTCTGGAGTTTGGTGGGGTGCTCACCCATATACTCAAAAACTGATTTACAACGCTATAGTTCGTAGTCACTTTGATTATGGTATGTTCCTATTAGATCCTTGCAACAAATCAGGTCTTCAAAAACTTGATAAAATTCAATCAAAGTGTCTACGGATTATTCTTGGAGCGATGAAGTCTTCCCCAATTAATGCCATGCAAGTCGAATGTGTTGAACCTCCCCTTTCGATTCGAAGACAATTTCTGGCTAATAGATTTATTTTTAAACTTGTGCAAAATTCTGAGCATCCTCTCCTTGGTAAGCTGGACCAATTATCATCCATTTTTGACTCTTGTAGTCATCGTTCTAATATAGAACTTCCTTGTCTTCTTCGTGCCTACCTTCAATTCACTCGTCTTTCTAGCCCACTTTTTAAAAACCCTATTGTTTTTTTATACTCGGTGCCTTATGATGCCTTGGTATTCCAACCGGAGATTGTTTTGGACTTTGGAATTCACAAGAATTCCCTAGAACCACATATGACATTTGTTCAAAAAGTTTCTTCTTATTATTATAATTGGACTACTATATACACTGATGCTTCCAAAGTCTCCGATGATAGTCCTGTTGGAGTAGCTGTTTGGATTCCTCATACCAAAATTATTTTAAATTATAAGTGCCCTTCTATAACATCCGTTTTTACTGGTGAATCAATTGCCATTTTTGAAGCCATTTCATTTGTTTTGTCTCATAAGTTGAATAACTCCATAATTTTCTCTGACTCAAAAAGTTGTCTTCAAGCCATTTTATCTAATCCCTTCAGATCTAAATCTAGATTTCCTATAATTTTAAAAATTAGAGATTTGCTATTTCAATGTCATGAACTTGGTATAAAAGTTGTCATAGCTTGGATCCCTGGTCATGTCGGCATTCTTGGCAATGAGTCAGCTGATTCATGCGCCAAGAGTGCTGTTTTCTCTGGATCTCTTGCTCACTCGGAAATTTATTCTCATGATATTTGTACTACTCTTCCTCTTATTATGTTAAAATCTTGGTCCAGTGCATGGCAAATCTCGAAGGCCATAAAGGGTAAATTTTATGGAGACATTCAACCAGAGATTCCTCACAAGCCCTGGTTTTTTAAACATAAATTAGAAAAAAAAATGACTACTTCTACTATCTGTCGATTACGATTAAATCATTGTTGCACCCCTCATTTCTTGGCCAAACTTAGGATTAAGGATAGTTCTCTTTGTGAATGCGGTTTGGATGAGGGAAACGTGGACCACATATTTTTTTCCTGTCCCAAATTGCGTTTTTCTATTCATGAAATCATTCCTTCTCATATTCCTCGTCCTACCTCGGTAAAATGTCTTCTTTCTTTTGTGTTTACTCGTTTTGTATTTAAATTATGTAAATTCATTGAAATTAATAAGATTAAATTGTAACTGTTATTCTTTCTTTATTTATATATATTATTATTATTTTTTTTTTTTTCTTTGAGTTATAGTCATTATCTGTGGTTGTAATGTTCGTCTGCGAGGAAATTCTTAAATTTTGATCTTTATTTTTAACTTTATTTCTTTGTCATTACGGTTAATTTTCGCAAAATACTCTCCAGCGTTTGATGGTTTATTATCAATGTTCACGTGTTATTGGCAGAATTGTGGTGTCTTTTCCACAAAGGCCATTCAATAAGAGTTGAAGTTGAAGTTGAATTTGCGACTGAGGTCAGGGGTGAAAGTGCCACATTTTAAAGTGATACGTTAATTTTTTTTTTAAGTTACTCTAAGTAAAAAAAAACGGAAAAAAAAGTTTAAAAGACTCGTTTAAGGGACAAAAAAACGCTTTGAAGACGCACAAGGGATTATTACGTATATTTTTTACAACCTGACATCAATCTTAGGTTATTAACTAAAAATATTTTTTACAAACTTTTTTAGACAATTTTAGATAAAAATACATGTCAACAGTGTTAAACTTTATCTAAAGTGATGGGATATAGTATGAAATACGTCTCCATAAGTTCTAATGGCAAAATAAATAGACGTTACCAAGCACTGACTTTGGCTTAGCCAATGATGTTATAAGTAAAAAAGTGTAGATAGGTTATATGCAGTCAAAAAGTGGCACATTAAAAGTTTGCCAATTGACAAACATGATACTGAGTATCGCGTTGACATTTGACGTTTATCTCTTTTTCACTCGCACTACTTCAATCATGTCATCCTACTTTGACGTGTAATGTATGTGTCTGTTAGTGTGCCGTTTTTGAAGATAGAATTTCGTTTAAGTAACCTATCTACACTTTTTTACTTATAACATCATTGGGCTTAGCCATGTTCTTGTCTCTATCGTATCAGTTATAGTGCTAAGCCATAGTCAGTGCTTATTAACGTCTAAATCTCGCCATATGACACCTCATCTCAGCCTCCATGTATTCTCGTGTTATTCCATTTGCCCTTGACATTACGATTTCAGTCAATCAATCTATTGTGTTACTGTTACGTGACCAATCATTCAAATAAATCGTCCATAGACATTAGGCGCCGCTGCGCCGCACGCATTCTTTTTTTAATAGCGGCAGTCTTGTCATCTATGACAGCTGCGAAAAGTCTGTTCTGCAAATTTTTTTATTGTTTTGGTTATTTCTTCTCAAAGAAGTCAGCTAGGAAATACTTACGTTCGATTAAAATAAGAAAAACGACGTCTAAAAGTGGCATTTTTAACCAATTTACAAATTATACGTCATCATACGAAAAAATACTTTCAGGTTAATTTTACAAAACTTAAGGCCTTTTTTTAAGACGGACCTTTTATGTCTTCTCGCTTATTCTATTCCACCAATATCTAAAGCTAAAGCTATAATTTTTGGGGTTTCGTAATAGTCCTTTTTTTTTTGGTGAGTGGGAAATCATCCAATGACTGCTCCTGTCCTGGGTGCGGCGGGAGGGCGTGTTAGACTCTTACTGACTAAAACCCACTCATGTTCCTTCGATTGCCCTTTATGTTCCAGGGTCACGGTAACTATTATAAACATTCCGCAACTATAAACATTCCGCAACAAATAGTAACTAATATTTTCCCCAGCCCTGGAACATAAAGGGCAACCGAAGGAACATGGGTGGGTTTTAATCAGTAAGAAAAGTCTGACACTAAAGGCGGGCGGGAGAAATCATTTGATAATTTCCGAAAGCAAATTTCACATTACTAATCGTTTCAATCGATTAAACAATCGTTTTAATCGATTAGCCTTCTGATCTATCTACAAGTTGTCTCTAGAGACTCACGCGCAGTCTCGTGCGCATTTCGATTACCACTCGTTCTCGTGCTATTGTTGAACTTTGAGCTTTTAAATAGCCCAATAACTTCGCAGAAGCCTGAGATAGATTTGTTAAAGATTTATTGAATGACAATTTATTTCATTAGTTCTGTCTGCGAGTTTGTTCGTTTGAAATCGATGAAAGCGATGTCCAATCTATCCGTGCAAAGTTTATGAAAATTGGTTCAGTTTTTTTGGCGTGAAGACTTAACAAACACGCTTTTGCATTATAATGCTTCTAGCTGTCCTCCGTGGTTTTAATCCATACTTCCATACTAATATTATAAATGGGAAAGTGTGTCTGTCTGTCTGTCTGTTTGTCTTTCTTTCACGGCAAAGAAAAAAAAAGAAGGTTGGCTTTGCTACTGTCGTTCCCTATCTCCTTGCTCCCCTTCTTCCCTGGTATGGAAGCAAATTAAGCGATACAGAGGCTCCTGTAATTCTGTCGATATTACTGCTAATGATCCTTTTTCCTGGATTGAATCTTTCTCGGATAAACTGGCTCCTCCTTCAGTTCCAAATTTAGATTCTTTTCCCTCTTCTCCGGCTTTTCTTCCTTCTGAAAATAACTTTGATGCCCCATTCTCGTTCTCCGAACTGCAATTGGCACTTGATGGTCTCGTTGATTCTTCTCCAGGTGCAGATGGAATTCCTTACTCATTTCTAAAAAATGCCTCTATAAGTTCAAAACAATATTATCTTGCCCTGGTAAATAAATTCTTTGAGTACGGTTTGGTTCCTCTACCGTGGAAGCACCAAATAATAATTCCAATTATTAAACCTGGCAAAAATCCGTCAGACCCTAATAGCTATAGGCCTATTGCTTTATCATCTGTTTTGTGCAAGGTGGCAGAACATATGATGAAGCATCGACTTGAATGGTTTGTAGAAAACAGGAGCTTGTTGCCCGCTTCCCAGTTTGGGTTTCGTAAAGGTATGAGCACAATGGATAGTCTTAGCATATTAACTTCTGATATTCGTATTTCTTTTCTTCGTAAGCAATTTTTGGTAGGTGCTTTTTTGGATATTGCTTCTGCATATGACAATGTTTTACTTCCGGTTCTCAAGAATAAACTTGTGCATCAGTTAAATATTCCCTTTAAACTGGTCCGTTTTATATGTAATTTATTGATGGAAAGATCCATCTCTATTAAATCTCAAGACTCCTCTCTTCCTCCTAAGACTATCTGGAAAGGCTTACCGCAAGGTTCAGTTTTGAGCCCTCTCCTATTTAGCCTTTACACTTATGATTTACATTTTTCTGTAGATTCATTTTGTGAAATATTGCAGTAATGCTGATGATTTAGCTTTATACTTTTCTGGAAAATCTCTAGATGAGGCTAGTGGCCGTTTAAATTCAGCCCTTGATTATCTATCTGATTGGCTACTTAGACACGGTTTGTCCTTATCAGCATCTAAGAGCTCTGTAGTTGTGTTCACTAAAAAAAAACTTGTTCCTCCTGTTGATATCAAAATTAACGGTGAAAATATATCGCAGGTACACAATGTTAGATTTTTAGGCGTTTGGTTAGATTCAAAATTATCAGGCATTGCTCACACAAATTTTGTTTCTCAAAAATGTGAAAGAAATGTTAATGTTCTTCGCTCTCTCTCTGGAGTTTGGTGGGGTGCTCACCCATATACTCAAAAACTGATTTACAACGCTATAGTTCGTAGTCACTTTGATTATGGTATGTTCCTATTAGATCCTTGCAACAAATCAGGTCTTCAAAAACTTGATAAAATTCAATCAAAGTGTCTACGGATTATTCTTGGAGCGATGAAGTCTTCCCCAATTAATGCCATGCAAGTCGAATGTGTTGAACCTCCCCTTTCGATTCGAAGACAATTTCTGGCTAATAGATTTATTTTTAAACTTGTGCAAAATTCTGAGCATCCTCTCCTTGGTAAGCTGGACCAATTATCATCCATTTTTGACTCTTGTAGTCATCGTTCTAATATAGAACTTCCTTGTCTTCTTCGTGCCTACCTTCAATTCACTCGTCTTTCTAGCCCACTTTTTAAAAACCCTATTGTTTTTTTATACTCGGTGCCTTATGATGCCTTGGTATTCCAACCGGAGATTGTTTTGGACTTTGGAATTCACAAGAATTCCCTAGAACCACATATGACATTTGTTCAAAAAGTTTCTTCTTATTATTATAATTGGACTACTATATACACTGATGCTTCCAAAGTCTCCGATGATAGTCCTGTTGGAGTAGCTGTTTGGATTCCTCATACCAAAATTATTTTAAATTATAAGTGCCCTTCTATAACATCCGTTTTTACTGGTGAATCAATTGCCATTTTTGAAGCCATTTCATTTGTTTTGTCTCATAAGTTGAATAACTCCATAATTTTCTCTGACTCAAAAAGTTGTCTTCAAGCCATTTTATCTAATCCCTTCAGATCTAAATCTAGATTTCCTATAATTTTAAAAATTAGAGATTTGCTATTTCAATGTCATGAACTTGGTATAAAAGTTGTCATAGCTTGGATCCCTGGTCATGTCGGCATTCTTGGCAATGAGTCAGCTGATTCATGCGCCAAGAGTGCTGTTTTCTCTGGATCTCTTGCTCACTCGGAAATTTATTCTCATGATATTTGTACTACTCTTCCTCTTATTATGTTAAAATCTTGGTCCAGTGCATGGCAAATCTCGAAGGCCATAAAGGGTAAATTTTATGGAGACATTCAACCAGAGATTCCTCACAAGCCCTGGTTTTTTAAACATAAATTAGAAAAAAAAATGACTACTTCTACTATCTGTCGATTACGATTAAATCATTGTTGCACCCCTCATTTCTTGGCCAAACTTAGGATTAAGGATAGTTCTCTTTGTGAATGCGGTTTGGATGAGGGAAACGTGGACCACATATTTTTTTCCTGTCCCAAATTGCGTTTTTCTATTCATGAAATCATTCCTTCTCATATTCCTCGTCCTACCTCGGTAAAATGTCTTCTTTCTTTTGTGTTTACTCGTTTTGTATTTAAATTATGTAAATTCATTGAAATTAATAAGATTAAATTGTAACTGTTATTCTTTCTTTATTTATATATATTATTATTATTATTTTTTTTTTCTTTGAGTTATAGTCATTATCTGTGGTTGTAATGTTCGTCTGCGAGGAAATTCTTAAATTTTGATCTTTATTTTTAACTTTATTTCTTTGTCATTACGGTTAATTTTCGCAAAATACTCTCCAGCGTTTGATGGTTTATTATCAATGTTCACGTGTTATTGGCAGAATTGTGGTGTCTTTTCCACAAAGGCCATTCAATAAGAGTTGAAGTTGAAGTTGAATTTGCGACTGAGGTCAGGGGTGAAAGTGCCACATTTTAAAGTGATACGTTAATTTTTTTTTTAAGTTACTCTAAGTAAAAAAAAACGGAAAAAAAAGTTTAAAAGACTCGTTTAAGGGACAAAAAAACGCTTTGAAGACGCACAAGGGATTATTACGTATATTTTTTACAACCTGACATCAATCTTAGGTTATTAACTAAAAATATTCTTTACAAACTTTTTTAGACAATTTTAGATAAAAATACATGTCAACAGTGTTAAACTTTATCTAAAGTGATGGATATAGTATGAAATACGTCTCCATAAGTTCTAATGGCAAAATAAATAGACGTTACCAAGCACTGACTTTGGCTTAGCCAATGATGTTATAAGTAAAAAAGTGTAGATAGGTTATATGCAGTCAAAAAGTGGCACATTAAAAGTTTGCCAATTGACAAACATGATACTGAGTATCGCGTTGACATTTGACGTTTATCTCTTTTTCACTCGCACTACTTCAATCATGTCATCCTACTTTGACGTGTAATGTATGTGTCTGTTAGTGTGCCGTTTTTGAAGATAGAATTTCGTTTAAGTAACCTATCTACACTTTTTTACTTATAACATCATTGGGCTTAGCCATGTTCTTGTCTCTATCGTATCAGTTATAGTGCTAAGCCATAGTCAGTGCTTATTAACGTCTAAATCTCGCCATATGACACCTCATCTCAGCCTCCATGTATTCTCGTGTTATTCCATTTGCCCTTGACATTACGATTTCAGTCAATCAATCTATTGTGTTACTGTTACGTGACCAATCATTCAAATAAATCGTCCATAGACATTAGGCGCCGCTGCGCCGCACGCATTCTTTTTTTAATAGCGGCAGTCTTGTCATCTATGACAGCTGCGAAAAGTCTGTTCTGCAAATTTTTTTATTGTTTTGGTTATTTCTTCTCAATGAAGTCAGCTAGGAAATACTTACGTTCGATTAAAATAAGAAAAACGACGTCTAAAAGTGGCATTTTTAACCAATTTACAAATTATACGTCATCATACGAAAAAATACTTTCAGGTTAATTTTACAAAACTTAAGGCCTTTTTTTAAGACGGACCTTTTATGTCTTCTCGCTTATTCTATTCCACCAATATCTAAAGCTAAAGCTATAATTTTTGGGGTTTCGTAATAGTCCTTTTTTTTTTGGTGAGTGGGAAATCATCCAATGACTGCTCCTGTCCTGGGTGCGGCGGGAGGGCGTGTTAGACTCTTACTGACTAAAACCCACTCATGTTCCTTCGATTGCCCTTTATGTTCCAGGGTCACGGTAACTATTATAAACATTCCGCAACTATAAACATTCCGCAACAAATAGTAACTAATATTTTCCCCAGCCCTGGAACATAAAGGGCAACCGAAGGAACATGGGTGGGTTTTAATCAGTAAGAAAAGTCTGACACTAAAGGCGGGCGGGAGAAATCATTTGATAATTTCCGAAAGCAAATTTCACATTACTAATCGTTTCAATCGATTAAACAATCGTTTTAATCGATTAGCCTTCTGATCTATCTACAAGTTGTCTCTAGAGACTCACGCGCAGTCTCGTGCGCATTTCGATTACCACTCGTTCTCGTGCTATTGTTGAACTTTGAGCTTTTAAATAGCCCAATAACTTCGCAGAAGCCTGAGATAGATTTGTTATAGATTTATTGGATGACAATTTATTTCATTAGTTCTGTCTGCGAGTTTGTTCGTTTGAAATCGATGAAAGCGATGTTCAATCTATCCGTGCAAAGTTTATGATAAAACGCTTTTTTTTTTAAAAAGATAACCGACTTCAAAAACTAAAAGCTCAAAAATAACTACCTATTTCGGAAGTCGGTGGCAACACAAATCGACCGGCAGAAGAGAAGCCACCGACTTCCGAAATAGTTATTTTTGAGCTTTTAGTTTTTGAAGTCGGTTATCTTTTTTTAAAAAAAGCGTTTTATTTTTTACTTTTTAGTTAGAGTCTCAGTGTCTGACTACGTTTTAGGGTAGCCCTCAAAATAAACTTATAATCTTATAAAAACTACAATCCAAGAAAGCAAAACGCGATCTATGAGGGCAACGTCACGGGATATCTATTAGTGTTATATACTAAAACCTTCCCCAGAATGTAACAAACACTTTGCTGAAACCGCATCAAAATCGGTTCAGCCTAACGCGAGATAATCGCGGACAAACATACATACATACATACATACATACATACATACATACATACATACAGGTCGAACAGAGAACCTACTTTTTTTTGAAGTCGGTTAAAAATTGGTTCAGATTTTTTGGCGTTAAGACTTAACAAACACGCTTTTGCATTACAATGCTTGTAGCTGTCCTCCGTGGTTTCAATCGAATTATAATAAAGAATATTCTATTCTATAATAGGTTTTAGATGACTGCTTCGCTCTTTGTGTGTGTCTACCTGTTTGTCCTTCTTTCACGGCAAATCAGAGCGACGGATTGACGTGACTATGTGGATATAGTTGAAGGGATAGAAAGTGACATGGGCTACTTTTTGTCTCTTTCTAACGCGAGCGAAGCTGGTATAAGCTAGTAAACTAATAACATACATGACTACAAAGTTTAAACCAAATCCGACGCATCACGAAACAAAGTCTTGCAAAAAACTTCTATTCTATGTAAGTACCCAAATTTTTACGTACCCAAACAAAATACTATTGCATTCCTCTTAAAATCGGCATGGAACACTGACCGAAGCAAAGCCCAGCATAAGCTGAGTTAGAAACATTGAAACAAGATTAAAGCGACGCCATGCGCCTCGTTGAAACGTCAAACTTACAAAATGGATTCCGCTGTTTTCGCGCGTTCCTCTGGGATTCTGTTGTCTCTGGTTTGCGGGTAATTATTGTAAGCGATACTTTGATATCTGTTTGGGAATCTAGGCTTCTTGTTTTGTGAATTTTAAGGACTAGATTGGGGAAGAAAAATCATCGTAAGACTTGTAATGAATATGAGTCCGGTCCGGACACATAGTAAGTATAAAACAAAATCTCTTTCCGCGGAATGTCGATATGCATGCTTAGTTAGACTTATAAAACTACGCAATGGATATTGAAGCGGTTTTTTTAATAGAAATATTGATTCAACAGAAATATTTAAAGATATGTATAATACTGTATAATAAAGTAGAGAAAAGCCGCTATTTTCAAAGATTTGTAACACCTGTGCAAGTTTGGGACGGGTCGTAATTAATTAGTCTGATATGATGTTCCCTATCTACACCTTTTTACTTATATTATCATTGCCCTTTAGGATCACTCTGTTGTCTGTCTGTCTGTCAGACGTACGTTGTAGAGATGTTTATGGGCTGGATAGCTGTTTATTAAGACCTAGACATGAAATAAATATTTTTTATCTTCATTTCTGCTGTCTGTTGCCCGCGGTTTCGCTCGCGTGGAACGAACAACTTATTTTTACGTTATAATCGGTTCAGTGGTTTAGACCGAGTAAGTGTACGTATCATAGTTAAGAATAGATTTTTGCCTATAAATCTTTATAAATAATAAATCTTTATAAATAAAAAGGCAGACTTTTCGTGCCACCGCCCAAACTGCTGCAGCTAAAAAAAGCATAATATTTTTTTTTTACGAAGAGTACGACAATGTTTCTGAAAATTCATCTCCCGGCGTGGTGATTTGGGTGATGAAATTTTGTATGAAAATGGTAGACAACTGATCTTTTCTTATTAAAATTTAAAAAAATCCCACCACCGAAGTTATTAAAATTACGATTTTGGCAAAAGCGATCAAAACTCCGAAACAGCAGAACCGATTTTGATGAAATATGCATAAGTATAATCGCTAGAAAATCTACTTTCAACTAAAAAACCACATCCAATCGGTTGACCCGTTAAGTAGCTAGGGTGCCACAGACAAACAGACACACACACATAGCGGTCTAAAGTCATAAGACCCTCTTTTTGCGTCGGGGGTTAAAAATGGAAACTAAATAAGTCACCATCATCATCATTATTCATCATCTCCCTAGCCTTTTTCCCAACTATGTTGGGGTCGGCTTCCAGTCTAACCGGATTCAGCTGGATACCAGTGTTTTACGTGTAGCGACTGCCTATCAGACCTCCACAACCCAGTAACTGGGCGACACGATACCTCTTGGTTAGACTGGTCAGAGTTTCTGGCCAACCAATAACGACTGTCAAAGTTCTACGAATGACAACCGGGACCAACGGCTTCACGTGCTTTCCGAGGCAACTAAATAAGTAATTCTTACAAAACAAACTTTTCTTAAAAGTATCCATTGACTGACAAATTCAAAAATGACTAATGTTACTAAAAATATCACAATACTTGTCAACTAAAATGAGACTTTCGATCATAAAAATGAAATTTCTATACACTGCTGGCTTAACAAGATGCAACTAGCTTCTAAACTGATACTTACTGAGCAATGTAAGTCAAATAAATAGAAATATTCATTGGATACAATGACATTAGGTCAGGCAACATATAAAATCAAAGATCGTTCGATAGCAAAAAAAAGTTAACAAAAAACTAAGAGAGCTTTGAACTTTTTGGTGGCGTGGCGCTTAAAATGCTGCTTCGGTTCAATATCGTCGTAAGTTTTTAGAACAAACATTTTATCAGAAATATATTTAATTTTTTGCTTAGATCGAGCTGACCTTCACAACCCATTGGCAACTCAGCGACACGATACTCCTTGATTAGACTGGTCTGACTTTCTCGTTTTGACTACCCGTAACGACTGTCAAAGTTCTACCAATGACAACCAGCTGTCGTTTACAGCTGGTTGTCATTACTCACATTGTCACAGGATATCAGGGATGGGTTAGAAGCGAGCTATGCTATAACTCGATAACTGTACTCCAAAAAACAAACGAAAATATAGTCGTTACGCTATCTGGCCTTATTGCGATCTAGTCCAAACACGATATAGTCCTAACAAGATCTAGTCATATCGAGATTAAGTCCTATAGCGAACTAGTCATATGTGCTATTTAGTCTTATCGAGAGGTAGTCATAACGCTTCTAACCCTCAGTGATCTCTTAGATAAATTTAGAAAGTACATCTGAATTAAAAAAGTCAAGCAAATATCAATTACATGCCCGAATCAGAACAGGCAACCCAATGTATGACAGGCAGACGCTATAACCACTGAGCTGTCACAAAATTTTAAAACTATTCTCATGATTTGTTTTAAATGAATACCTTAAATATCTAAAATCATCATATTGACGTAAGTTCTTTTCAGCAATTAAGCTTGCATCAAGTTTTTAATTAAAGTTGAACTTCTACAAAAGCGTCATTTTGTGCGCCTGCGCAAGCAACGGTACGCTCCACGCTTTTTGCTTGCGCGTGATTCGTGAATCATAAAATAAAAAAGTAATTGTTTTGAGACGGACTGTGATAGAAGCAAATTGTCGATGGCTAGGTTTACTATTTCCGGTCGTATGTCGAATTATTTAAATGTAGAACAAAGTATTTTTTTAAACCTTCGAGCACACGTGATTCGAGACACAATAGAAAGACAATAGCAGCGCGACAGCTGGCTGTCGCTTGATCGTTTGAAAGGTTAATTTTGTTTTTTTTTTATTATTATGGGCTTGCTCTTGGTCCCAGACTAGCCCGAGGGCATAGACGGGGCCTACGTTGTAGCGAGCTTACCCAATAGATGCCTATGCACTCGTTTTTTAAATACTTCCGGGTTATATGAATTTGGAAACACAGACGGCAGGGAATTCCATTCCTTCGCGGTGCGCATTATGAACGATTTTGAGAAGCGCTGCGTGCCTGCGTGCGGATATGAGGAATATCAACCAAGAAAGGGTGGTATCCTTCCGTACGTCTGGATGTCCGGTGGTAAAAAGGAGATGATGATGATGAATTAGAATGTTCATCGTCTCCCTAGCCATTTCCTAATATGTTGGGATCGGTTTCCAGCTTCACCGAATTCAGCTGGATACCAGTGTTTTACGTGAAGCGACTGCCTATCAGACCTCCACAACCCAGTAACTAGGTGACACGATACCCCGTGGTTAGACTAGTCAGATTTTCTGACTACCCGCAACGACTTTCCTTTGACAGTATGTAAAAGTCTATGGCACGCTCTACAGTCTAAACCGTTTAACGGATATCGACATAATATGAGGTGTTATTGAATTCATTTCAGTTGAGTGAAAAAAAGAGAAAGAAATCCATACTTCTGTGGCGACATCTATCGCCGAACATGTGAACTACAACTCACATCCTACATCGCGATATCAAAGTTTCCGGCGACATTTGAACGGATACAACAAACCCGACTAGAACCGTCGGGCAGTAGCCCACCAGACACAACACCCGTCTACTCGGAGGATCCTCCCTTTTCAACGGAGGATGAGGGACTTTACACTCTCTGTCCCTCATACCTCCAAACTTCCATACTTACTAATTATATAAATGGGAAAGTGTGTCTGTCTGTCTGTATGTTTGTCTTTCTTTCACGGCAAAACGGAGCGACGAATTAACGTGATTTTTTAAGTGGAGAGAGTTGAAGGGATGGAGAGTAACATAGGCTTACTTTTTGTCTCTTTCTAACGCGAGCGGAGCCGCGGGCAAAAGCTAGTATATAATTAAACTAGCTGCCTCCCGCAGTTTTACCCGCGTTAAAAATGTTAAGGAAGAACGACCCTTATCACTTAAATAGGGGTATGAAAAATAGATAGTAGCCGATTCTCACACCTACTGAATACGAATACAAAATTTGGTAAAAATCGGTAAAGCCGTTTCGGAGGAGCAAGGTAACTAACATTGTGATTGTGACACGAGAATTTTATATATAAGACTAGATGACCCGGTGAACTTCGTATCACTTACCTATCAATGTAAACTTTATTTAAACTATATCACCTTTTTTCATAAAAGATTTGTATCGATTTCGCCACATTATCACAATCTGGATTGACGTGTTTAGGGGCGGCCTAATAGTTGTTTAGTAATCTGGCAATACTGTCATTGTCATTGTCCCTTAACTTTTGACGAAAAGATTGTTGAAGGAACATGTTATGAAATGGGCTTATAATAATTTTGTTTTTGAACAACTATCATGTGCGGTTTTTCTGGTAGGGAACATTGTCCAGGATGGCCATACAGAAACAAAAAAAAATATTAAAGGCATCATTATTTAATAAATAATATTTTAAATCTAGATATTTTTTACCAATAAAACCAACTATAATAGGTGTACTGATGACAAAAATGGTAAATAAAATATGATGACAGCAACACTGGGGAAAAGGATTAAAATGTTTATAGCAATACTAATATTATTATAAAGAGGATTTTTTTTGTATTTTTGTTTGTTACTCTTTCACGCAAAAACGACTGAACAGATTTTGATAAAACTTTACAGATATATAGGTTATAAAATATATCAGAATAAGACAGGCGATAATTTGTGCAGTTTATTTAACAGTGATGTTTGATTAGTTGTATTTTTCTATTAGCTGATGAGATGATTGGGACCTACTTGCGGCCTACTCTGGGTAAAGCTAAAAAGGCTTTAGGTACTAATTTTAGCCCCTAGCCATGAGTGACCAAATAAAGATATTTTTTAAAAGAGAGTGAGATATATCGAGATATATATCTGGTTAATCCATTCTAAAATTATAAATGCGATAATAACTCTGTCTGTCTGTCTCTTCTTCACGCCTAAGCCACTGAACCTATTTGAATAAAATTTGGTACAAATATTCTGGGACCCGAGAAAGAACATAGGTGTTCATCCCGGAAATCCCCCGGGAATGGGAACAAAGTCGCGGGCAAAAGCTAGTATAAAATAAATTAAGATAAACCCAATCATTATAATATAAGTACTTTATTTACAAAACAGAGATGAAAGAAATGGTAGGTATTTCGCTGTGATTAGTATTCCAGTTTGGTTGGGGCATTGCAAACTTTGATTCAACCTTATTGCCCGTTAAAAAAAAATGATTCTGTACTTTATCAAGATTATGACTATGGTAGTGATCGTCACATAAGGCAAGTTAAACGTCTTTAGGCGGCTCATGTGAATCTGACACCAAGGCTACTGACTTCTTCATCTGCCTTCTGCAATAATTCGTCGTGTAGCACTATTACACACCCCTGTAATAAGCCAAAGTTGTATGTTACGTACCTAATATTGTACAAATGTTAATCTCATATGGATATGAAACAAAGTATCAACCTTGGCGAGGCACACGGTCTAAAATCGAAATTGCGTGTAAGCTACACCCTCTTCTTTACAGATTTATCGGTAGACGTTATAAACAGTGCTTCTGGATTGTGACCGCGGTGATTTCGTAGTAATTCTTTCACTTTTTACTTAAAAATTCTTGAAAATAACAGAATATGTAAACAAACAAACGTAATGTCACTTGACAGATGACATGATAACAATACCATATAAAAATCAATATTTGTTTTACTTTTTTTTTGTCATGAGTTACTGGTACATCTATAATTATCTGCATGATTTGGATTTAATTTTATAAAAATGATTCCTTTGCGTCTTTTGAAAACAATTAAACATTACTTGTGTCAGGTTGACGGGTTGTAACCTCTATGGTTGTAATTGTCACACTTGAATTTGACACTTGATTTGCGGGTACTTTTAAACTTTTATATTGAAAAATGAAATTGTTGTTTTACTCTATCTTTCTCGCAATTTTTCCATATTTTCTCACCGTTTAGACCTACCCTGGACTACGACAAACATTTTAAACCCAAAATCAGCTCAATCGGCCCAGCCGTTCTCGAGTTTTAATCAGACTAACGAACATCAATTCATTTTTATTTATATAGATAAACAAAAAACCAACTGCAATTTCGAAAGTTGGTGGCAATTACATGAAGCAGAAACAGCTACCGACTTCCGATATTGCAGTTGGGTTTTTGATTTGTTTATTATATAAAATACTAGCTTTTGCCCGCGGCTTCGCTCGCGTTAGAAAGAGACAAAAAGTAGCCTATGTTACTCTCCATCCCTTCAACTATCTCCACTTAAAAAATCACGTCAATTCGTCGCTCCATTTTGCCGTGAAAGAAAGACGAAAAGACAGACCGACAGACAGGCACACTTTCCCATTTATAATATTAGAAGACAGACACACTTTCCCATTTATAATATTAGTATGGATTTTTTTTTATTTTACTTTTTATCGTAACTTACTTATTTGTTGATTTTAATGTAATATTTTATTTATGACTAAAAATAATCTCATACTAGTTAACGAAATGACCCATGTGAAAGTCCCTATAATACTTCCAACTCCATATACCCGTAAGCTAATTATTTTAAACCACGCTCAAACGCCAACAGTGCTACCGTTATCTATACATATAATAAAATCGTACCGAAGTTAAAACTGTACATCCATACTAATATTATAAATGCGAAAGTAACTCTGTCTGTCTATCTGTCTGTCTCTATTTCACGCCTAAACGGCTGAACGGATTTAGATGAAATTTGGTACAGATATAGTATGGGATCCGAGAAAGGACATAGGATAGTTTTCATCCTGGAAATCCCCTGAGAACGGGAACTATTATTCCACGCGGACGAAGTCGCGGGCAAAAGCTAGTAGGTTATAATATTATCAAGCTATAACATTTATAGGACGAACAAAACAGTGACGCAGACATAGTATTTTTCCTGCTTTATAGCAAACACGCGAACGACGTCGCGGGTAACAGTTAGTCTATAATCTATATTATAGCCTGAAGCTACTGTGGTAAGTGACGTGATTACCATAGAGCAGAGCCACCGGAACATTTCGTAACGGACCTTGTTTGAAAAAAGAATTATGGCATTTTTGGTTTAAATTTGAATAAAGAAGGAGGTTTGTAGTCTTTGAATAGGTTTGGAAAGACTGAGGAAGTTTTACTTTTACTTCATTCGTTAATCGAAAATCTTTGACAGTCTGAAGCTGGCTTACAGATAGATTCAGTTAACCCTTAAGTTAATCCTAACTCTATGTTAGGATTAACTTAAGGGAATAAGATAGTTAGAATAAGATTCGGTAAATGATGTAATTTTTTTATAGCATCTATTAGAAAATTCTAACAATTAACGTTAGGTAATACGTAGTGTGTTAGTTCACACTACGTATTAAAATATTACCTACTTTATTAATTTTAATTTCACACTCAACCAAAAAAAAACACCAAAATAACAACTTTTTCATTGACAGATAACCTTCCTCATCAGCCATCTTTAAAAAAAAAGTTCCAACGATAAGTTACATTCCAAATGATTTCAAACGCGACTGGCCGTTAAGAAAGCTATCGCTCAAAAAGGAACAAGACGTTCGAAATTTGAAATAAAATGAATTTAATGATGTATCGACGCCGACAAAGTTCGCTGGCGAGATAAAACTTGAATCGAGAGAATCGAGTAACAATCGAGTCTTGAATCGAATAGAATAGTTCCTTATTCCCTTAGAATGTTGGTACATGCAATAAATAATTATAATATATAATATGTAAAAAATATACCTACTTAAATAATCAAAAAAACCAAACTGCTATATCGGAAGTCGGTGGCTTTGATTCAGTTGGGTTTTTTGATTATTTAATTTTTTTTTAATGTCACTTTTTTACTTCGACGCATTCAATGACACCTCATGTCAAAATCAGTGAAAAAGTTGAAGTTTTTTTTTCTTCTTTTGGCACCGTTTTAACATTGCCAGTGTCAAAGTAAATAAGTTGAAGTTTCACTCGCACTACTTCAATCATGCCATCCTATTTTGACGTGTAATGTATGTGTGCGTTAGTGTGCCGTTTTTGAAGATAGAATTTCGTTTAGGTAACCTATCTACACCTTTTTACTTATAATATCATTGACTATAAAGCTAAAAGTTTGTACAAGAAGGAAGCTCAAAGCTCCCGCTTGCATCCAAGTGACATCCATATCACTTGACATTAATCACAACACTGTCGTATCGCCAGTAATTGCCAAAGTCGCCGCGATTGGCCAGCGCTTGCGCCAGTTAAGGCAACATTCCGCGTTTGCGTGCCGCGATCAAATGATAACGATGCGTTGAGTTGCTTTGGTCTTACTATTATTGGTTTTATTGGTACACTATAGCTTCCGCACGTGGCTACGGCTGCATAGATGTTATCTTATCTTATCTTTTTGTGGGGCCGGCCCACGCCGTAGCACTTCGACCCTTTTGGATCTTTTGTGCTGTACCCCTCCTTTTACTCAACCCCTAGCCTTCTGTGCACCTCTTTCATTAGTCCCAGTATGGCCTTGATGGGGCTGAGCCTGTAGTCCTCTGGTCTTGGGAATGGTTGGGCCAGATACCCTAATCTTTTGGAGCCTAGTGCTGCGCAATCACACAGCAGGTGTAGCATAGACTCCTCTGCTTCTCCACAGAGCCTGCAAGTCGGGTCGCTTGCTAGTCCCATGTTTTGGAGCTGTTTGTTGGTGGCGTAGTGCCCTGTGAAGACTCCTGTGATGTTAAAATCCATCCCCTATTTTATCCCTTCAGAGTTGGAATTCATCAGAAACCTATCTTAGCGGATGTCAACGTCATAACATCTACCTGCATGCCAAATTTCAGTCCGATCCGTCCAGTGGTTTGGGCTGTGCGTTGATAGATCACTGTCAGTCAGTCAGTCACCTTTGAGTTATAACGTTAACGTTAAACCGGCATTTAACGCAAAATGGTAAATGCAGAACCCTATGCATGGCTGATTCGGACCTGGTCAATTTCTTTTTTTTAAATTCCTGTGGGTTTACCACAACGGTACATTATGTTTTTAATTAGGTCATAAAGCTTAAAGGTCAATAATTAATAAGACTTATTACAGTGTGAATAGAATAGAATAGAATTTCTTAGTATACGGTATTACAGATGTTATAACGTTACACAGTATTGTTCTCATACACTACCGTTTCCGGCGTAGAAATGTTACAAGTACATTTAATATTAACATTACTATAAATAAGGATTAATTTAAAAAATTGCAATTAGGACTATCATTAAAACATTGAAATTCAAATTAAATATACAATGTCAATTTTAAGATCTAAATCAAATTTAACATTTTATATTAATATATTTAGACGTATACATATATATAGCTACTTAATATTATGAACATAAATATAACTATAGTTTATAATTTAGAAAATCGTTAATGCAATAAAAACATTTTTCCAAAAGCCAACAAAATATACTATATGTGTAGTTTGGTCCACTCTTTTTCTATTTTATACTTTACTGTACTAAATAAATTAAATTAAATTTTATTGCACAGGCTTATCCTGTGCGTGTAGGTTCAGTTAGTTATAATTAAAAAAAACAAGTACTTAAATCTAGCGACAAGCTTTTATATCATACTAGCTATCGCCCGCGGCTTCGCTCGCGTTAATGTCAGGGTCGAATTTCCAAAAATTCTTTCTAAAAAAAAGATTTTTATTTCTGTAAATAGGTAATAAATTACACTTTTACACGTCATTTTTTTTTCTAATTTTAATCGAACGATGGGGCCGGTGTTTCCTAAACAAACTCAGAGATCAAGTCTCTTTTAAAGTCCATACAATATTGTATTGGTCAAATTATGCGAGGACCATAAAGGTAACTTGTGGATTGTTGTTTGATTGTGGTTTCTTTGTGGATACCTGTTATTTACAAAGAACACACCCTGCAGTGTCAGAGTTTATCTCTAGAACCAACGTCACTACTAGACAAACAATCTTTTAAGTCAGTTTACCATTTTTAACCGACTTCAAAAAAAAGTAGGTTCTCAGTTTGACCTGTATGTATGTATGTATGTATGTCCGCGATTATCTCGCGTTTAGCTGAACCGATTTAGATGCGGTTTTCAAAATAGTATTTGTTACATTCTGGGGAAGGTTTTAGTATACATATAACACTAATAGATATTCCGTGGCGTTGCCTGCATAGAACCCGTTTTGATTTCTTGGATGTAGATTTTTAACGACGATTGTATGTTTATCCGCGATTGTCTGGCGTTTGGCTAAACCGATTTCGATGCGGTTTTCAAAATAGTATTTGTTACATTCTGGGGAAGGTTTTAGTATATAACACTAATAGATATTCCGTGGCGTTGCCTGCATAGATCCCGTTTTCTTTATTGGATTGTAGATTTTCAACGACGATTGTATTTTTGACCGCGATTATCATTTTATAAACTTATAAGTAGTTTTATTTTGAAAGTTACTCTAAAGCGTAGTCAGACATTGGGCTAAAAAGCCTTTTCCAAAAAAAGATAACCGACTTCAAAAACTTAAAAGCACAAAAATAACTATTTCGGAAGTCGGTGGCAACACAAATCGACGGGCAGAAGAGAAGCCACCGACTTCCGAAATAGTTATTTTTGTGCTTTTAAGTTTTTGAAGTCGGTTATCTTTTTTTGGAAAAAGCTTTTTATACAAGGTGTATTTTTGGTCTTGCTCAACCAGCTAGGAGATGATTCTACTCATAAAAACAAACAACTTTTATTATGTAACCAACTCGGAAATCGCGAAAAAAATATCAGCTGTTTCATACATTATGGTCAGGAGGGCAATGAACTTTTCATAGAAACAGCTGACATTTTTTTCGTGATTTCAGAGTTGGTTCCATAATAAAAGTTGTTTGTTTTTATGGGTAGAATCATCTCCTAGCGGGTTGAGCAAGACCAAAAATACACCTTGTATATAGGGTGACATTTGGCAAACATAAATGTACTGAACAGTTGTTTTTTTTTGCGCGATTTCAAACTTGTTCTCATAGTAAAAGTTGTTGGATCATGAGCACAATCACGTGTTTACGTATTGTCTAATTACCAGTCACCCTATATAGACTAGCTTTCGCCACTGACTTAGCCCGCGTGGATACCGAACTTTTATCTCTTACCTAACCCCTTAAAGGATTTGTCACACTGGATGCGTTCTGCGGCTTGCGGTCAGGTCAAAGCGAACGCAGCTCGCATTATGTATGAACGATATTGTCGGTATCAATATAATATGTTTATGTTTATATATGTTTGTTTATGTTTTGTATAGAATGCGATCTGACCGTGCGAGCACAACCAAAGAACGCATGTTGGCCCGACGGGGCGGTGGGGAGGAAAGGACGGACTGATTGGCGGCGGACACGCGGGCTGCGGGCGGCGGGCAACGGCCGTTTGTTGATATTCGTCAGTCTTGGCTGTTTTTTTTTTTTTTTGGTGAGTGGGATATCAATGACTGCTCCCGTCCTGGGCGCGGCGGGAGGGCGTGTCAGACTCTTACTGACTAAAACCCACTCATGTTCCTTCGATTGCCCTTTAAGTTCCAGGGTCACGGTAACCATTATAATCATTTCGCAACCCCGGCTGACCGGTTGCCCTGCCCGGATCGCTGATTGTCCCGACCGACAGCGTTGTTCATACATGATGCGGGCTGCGTTCACTTTGACCTGACCGCAGGCCGCAAAACGCATCCAGTGTGACAAATCCTTTATGCGCCGAATTTTCAAAATTCTTTCCTAGTGGATATTTACTCTCTACAAAGAACACACCCTGCAAGTTTCATGTCTCTAGGAACGGTTTACTATTATAATATCTATAAAATGGTAAACGCTGTTAAATTATGTTTAACGTTATAACATGATAGTAAAGTTTATTTTATTCCTTTTAGCGTATTTAAAAGTCGTAAGCCGTTTTAATTAAGTTCCGTTATAACTATTATAAGTTTGCCAATACGGCTAGAATTGCGGAACAGTTGCTACAATATAATACCAGTTACTGACCAGGGCAAATGCCTCTTCTCATACAGAGAAGGCACGAGCATTGACCACCGCGCTTGCTCTAGCCGGATTGGCTTCTGAGGCATCGTGAGGTCCAGATTTCCTCACGATGTTTTTGTTCATGAGCATAATCCTTTGGACCAAAAAGTACCAGGACTGCATACGAGAGAAATGTTAGTATGAAGAAGAGTTTCAGTCAGTGACTTCTAAGATAAACCGCAAATAAAAGACAATCATTTATTGATACATACTCAGTATCAGTAGTCACTCCATTTTAATCATTTGGCCATCAAGCAAGACACAATAATCCAAGTGTACGAATAAGTACTAGGCTTGCATAAGATAGAGAAATTGAACATTTCTTTCTGGGAATTCTGTAAACAGTGAAATCTAACAAATTGACCTTACAGATTCGATAACTAAATTACTCGTGGCTTTATCATTTTACATTACACGAGCACTCACTATGAAATTGAATATAGTCTTTATCAATAATCTCAAGCAACCGTTAAAGCACTTATCGTGAACATAATCCTTCAGACCAAAAAGTACCAGGACTGCATACGAGCGAAGTGTTAGAACTAAGAAGAGTTTCTTTCAGTCAGTATTTCCAAGAAAAAACCTCGCTCAGTATTAGGTATTAGTATTGAGTCCATTTTAATTAACCATCATGACAAAATAACCGAAGTGAGCAAAAAAGTACTAGGCTTGCATGAAATAGAGGAACATTGGAACATTTCGTTCTGGGACTTCATTCAGTAAACAGTTAATATAGGCAGTGTTAGAGCAAATTGGCCTTACAGATTTGATAACTAAATTCACTATGAAAGTATCGTCTTCACCAATAATCTCAAGCAACCCCGTTAAAGCACTTACCGTGAACATAATCCTTTGGACCAAAAAGTACCAGGACTGCATACGAGCGAAGTGTTAGAACTAAGAACATTAGGAGTGCCCGCCACAATCCGTCTGCGGCCGCGGTCGGACGGAGCAATAAAGATTAACTCGATGCTTGCGCGATAGATGTCGCTATTCTCAATATAACGTAAGAGGCTTTTATGTGCTTTCTTTTATTTGGGTAGGGAGATTGTTTCAATAAAATATCGAAGTATCTGTTGGGTTAGATAAAAAAAACCGGCCAAGAGCGTGTCGGGCCACGCTCAATGTAGGGTTCCGTAGTTAAATAAGTTAAAATAAAAGCTATTTGTTACATTGACATACCAAGTACGCAAAAATTATTTTGTACAACTTTTTTGTATTTTTTGTGCAAAAACTGTTCTTTCTATCAAGTTCAAAATAATTTTCCTAGAAAGTCCTTATATAGTTCAACTTTCCAGATTTTTTTCATATTTTTAAACCTACGGGTCAAAAGTTAGAGGGGGGGGCTTTGATTTTTCCTTTTGGAGCGATTATTTCCGAAATTATTGACATTATCAAAAAATGATTTTAGTAAACCCCTATTCATTTTTAAATACCTATCCAACAATATATAACACGTCAGGGTTGTAATTTAAAAAAAAACCACTTCCCTATTTACATATAGGGGGGCTACCCTAATAAAACGTTTTTTTCCAATTTTTATTTTTGCACTTTGTCGGCGTGATTGATATGTATACATATTGGTACCAAATTTCAGCTTTCTAGTGCTAACGGTTACAGAGATTAAGCGAGGACGGACGGACAGACAGACAGACATGGCGAAACTATAAGGGTTCCTAGTTGACTACGGAACCCTAAAAAACGGTGCTATCAGTCGTTAAGACTTTGTAGGACTAGCTAAAGTTGGTTATGTCTAAACTTCAACACACCGAAAAACTACAACGTGTCAAATTGCTCTATTAGATTATCAATTTTATCATCTTGTAAAGACTGTCGGTTTCAGGTTAGTTGGAAAAATTTAATAGTTTAGTGTAGCTTGATGTGTTACCACCTCTTCGAAGTTAAGTCTTTAGATTTCAAACTTTTTACTTTAGCTAGAAAGTCAGTGACTTTATGGTATTCGAAAAACAAAATAAATCTATCACAGATTATTAACGATAGAATATATTTAAATATATGGATCAGTTTCTCTTCAGACAAATAACCCTCAAAATGAAATAAACACATAGTATTCTGTCTCCCCCTCAAATGCACACCAGTACCGCCACGGTTCATTAAACGCATTCGACTCGCTGTGGTCACCGCTAATGTAGACTTTTGTATCGCGATTTTAGGACTTAAGGGGATGATTCACGGTAGCCCGCGAAATTTAAATTTTAGAACGTTTTTTTGCAATTTGCCACTCAGTGTCTGGGTGTGTGTTGATATATATAGAATGATTTGCGACTGAAAAAAAAATATTTCTGTAATTGATGGCCATCAGCTAGTGAGCTAGCTCGCCGCCCGGCAGGGACCAGGCCCCTTACCATGACGTTTAAAGTAAGATTATTTAGTCCTGTTGCAGGAGTGTGCAAGTGACAGCGTTAGACACGTTGTCTAGCGCCGTCTCTTTCCCACTGAAAGTAATATCAAAGTAATACTGCTATAAGGGCTTAGTACGCCCCCAGGACCGCGTCGACGGATGGAGCGTTAGTGTTCCACGCGCGCCTCAAAGCAAAGTCAGCACGGGAAGGGGCCCAACAGGGCCACGCCTGCCGGGGTTGCGGAATGTTTATTATAGTTACCGTGACCCTGGAACATAAAGGGCAATCGAAGGAATATGAGTGGGTTTTAGTCAGTAAAAGTCTGACACGCCCTCCCGCCGCACCCAGGACGGGAACAGTCATTTGATAATTTCCCATTCACTAAAAAAAAAAGTTACAGAATTATAATCATTTAAATCATCAAACCAGTCATCAAAGTGCATACAACTTGATTGAATGGATTTTTCATGAAATAGGCAGAAATATAATGATTTAACCTTTCAACGAACAAGCGACAGCCGGCTGTCTGGCTGCTATTATCTTTCTATTGTGTCTCGAATCACGTGAGTTCAAAAGTTAAATAGCTATTGGTGCCGATTGTCTTGTCCACAAACTAACGTAAATTTAAGTTAAGTGCATCTTTCTCTTTCCGTTTAATTAAGAAAAGGACAGAAGATCAAATATTAGTTAAGTCCTGTCAAATTTAGACACTCCATAGATAATTTAGACGCATCTTAAAAACATGGCGTCTAAATATGACGTCAATTTTCATCAGGCGCTGTCTAATTTGACAGGATTAAACTAAAATGTATCTTCTGTCCTTTTCTTTAAGAAATGGAAAAAGAAAGATGCACTTAACTTAAATTTACGTTAGTTTGTGAACAAGAGAATCGGCACCATTGTGTCTTTATCTATCTATCGTAGTTTCACAGTTGTGTGACAGTGACAACAGTATTGCATGTTTTTCTAAGCGATGCAATATTAATAAAATCGATGTTTTATTGAACATAAATTTTGTTTTATAAGTAGTTTTATTGTCTTAAAGTAACTGGACTGTAAAGCGATAGCCTGAAACTTAAGTTAATAATATTAATTTAGGTCGGGTGGTGTCGCTATCAAGCACTGCAATTCCGAACAAGCGCTAATTGCAGCTGTTGGTCTAGTGGTGAGTTACCCTGACTGCTAAGCTAGCTTTCGGCTAGCGCTGAAAACCAGCGTCGTGGACTCATGCCTATGTATGGGATGGGTCACGGCATTATGCTGAAAGCTAGCCGTTTCGCGCAGTAGTGACGCTGCTTAGCTGTCTTTAGTTTCAAGGTCTTTTTTTTTTTTGGGACAATCCCACCACACTATTCCCAACCACTGCAACTCCTGAAAGTCAGAATCAACAGTGGAGTCCGCCGGAAAAGCGCCGAGCAATGAAGCTCGACGAGTCCCGGAGAAACGATTCAACTGTCTTGGATCTCGCAACGAAATTAATCAGAAACGAACAGCGGAGGAGTAAGAAATGTTTTCCACTTCCCTCCATAACAAGCAGGAGACAGAAAATAATGATTTTAATTCTCTTGTTCACAAACTAACCTAAATATAAGTTAAATGCATCTTTCTCTTTCCATTTTATTAAGAAAAGGACAAAAGATAGGTAAATTTTTTTGTTATTCTTATGGGCTTGCTTTTGGCAACACATACATATTAGTTTAGTCCTGTCAAAGCCAGCGCCTGAAGTAAATCGATGTATTTTTATAGGCCACTAGCTTCTGCCCGCGACTTCGTCCACGTGGATTTTTCCTGAATTTTCTTTGCTATAAACCTCACGGAGCCCGAGACCTTTCCAACGAATGCACAACCGTGGAAATCGGTTCGTCCGTTCTGGAGTTATAGCGTCAGGAAGGAAAACTCGACTTATTTTTATATAGTAACTAGATGTCTGTAATCGCATCTAAATTATCTATGGATGTCTTAATTTGACAAGACTAAACTTATATTTTATCTTCTGTCCTTTTCTTAATGAAATGGAAAAAGAAAGATGCACTTAACTTAAATTTAGTTTAACCTTTCGACGACGAAGTGACAGCCGGCTGTCGCGCTGCTATTGTCTTTCTATTGTGTCTCGCATCTCGTATGTTCAAAGGTTTAATATTTGACGGGCCTGTTGGTTTAGTGGTTAGTGACCCTGACTAGCCGGAGGTCGTGGGTTCGATTCCCACCCAGAACAAACTTTGTGTGATGAACATGATTGTTCGTTCTGCTTCTGGGTGTAATTTATCTATAATGTTATGTATGTATTTATAAATTATATAAGTATGTATATCAGTTGTCTGGTTACCATGACACAAGCTCTTAGCAGAGCTTAACTTGGGATCAGATTACCGTGTGTGAGTGGTCCCAGCATATTACAAAAAAAAAATTAGAACTTATAGGGAATCGGCACCAATAAGAGCTTCTATTAACTAATTAGCCTATATCAAAATGACATTGTTGTTGATTCTCTTGTTCACAAACTTAACTAAATTTAGGTTAAATGCATCTTTCTCTTTCCATTTCTTAAAGAAAAAGACAAAAGATACATTTTCGTTTAATCCTGTCAAATTATACAGCGCCTGATGAAAATTGACGTATATTTAGACGCCATGTTTTTAAATCGCGCGTAAATTATCTATTTGACATTTGACATTGACAGGACTAAACTTAAATTGTATCTTCTGTCCTTTTCCTTAATGAAATGGAAAGAGAAAGATGCACTTTGCTTAAATTTACGTTAGTTTGTGTAAGAGAGAATCGGCACCATTAACTAATTAGCCTATAACAAGATGACATTGAAATAAAGTGAGCCGTCACGGGACGCCTGGCAGACATTATTTTGTAAAAGTAATATGATTGAAAATAAAAAGCGTGGCGACGCGTCGCCACGGCATGCGTCGCCACGCCAGAAATTTGTTTTACGTGCGGCTATAGATGTTTCACATCAATAAGTCGCCACAGTAATCAACGAAACTCCTTGGTTACTTAGAACCGCAGACGGGACCCGAAGGCATCAAGTTTCCTAGCTCACTCAATGTGTTTGCCCAAAGACTTAGGCTCTAAGTCCCTGTCTGAGTGTTTACAATTCAGATTAGATCCACTGGGGGAGCTCTGAGCACTAAATAGGTGGATATTGGGGGAAAAATAAGATATTTTATAAGGCACATTACATCGATGAAATGGTTTTTCGTAACAAAAAAAACAGCCTTCAAAAACTATTTTTAAACAGAAAAGACGGTCTATTATTGTTTGCTAGTCTTCTATATTGCCACTGACTTTCGAAATCCGATCGAAAGCTATAGTATCGATACTATTAAACATGAAAATACTATCGATAGTATCGATATTTTTAAAGTAATCATTACTAAACTATGCACTAGAATATTAGAAGGCAATAATATCGCCGTTTATTAAACTATCGATAGTAGTTATTATATCAATCATCATCTCCCTAGCCTTTTCCCAACTGTGTTGGGGTCGGCTTCCAGCCTAACTGGATTTAGCTGGATACCAGTGTTTTACGTAAAGCGACTGTCTATCAGACCTCCACAACCCAGTAACTGGGCGACACGATACCCCTTGGTAAGACTGGTCGGATTTTTCTGGTTTATCCGGAACGACTGTCAAAGTTCTATTTATGACAACCGGGACGAACGGCTTTACGTGCTTTCCGAGGCACGGGATGTCAGTGATGTCCAAGATAAACTTTAGAAAGTACATATGAATTGAAAAAGTCACATTGGTACTTGCCCGGATTCGAACCCACAACCTCTTACACGAGAGGCGGGCGCCTTATCCACTGGGCCATCACGACACTCTAGTAGTTATTATATTGATACTATCAATATAATAGATAGTATTGCTCCTATATACCAGTCCTCGATAGTATCTATAATATCGATATTATCAGGGCAGGGCTACTATTGATAATGACGTCACCTATCGATAGTCTATAGACAACACTAGACATTAGTGCGTGACTATTCCTTTAAATGGACATTTGCTTTTAATTTTCACATCGCAAAGTAACTAATACGATTAGTTACCGAATCACCCTTCAAGTTTTGATGCACAAATTGCAATAAATACCAATTTGAGCTATCGACATTAATTCAATGTCTCTATGGAGTTGCTTTGAAGTGGAAACTGAAATGTTGGTTACACTTTTCATTCTGATCTATCAGGGACGTACAGGGCCGTACTAGGTAGGCGGGGCCGGAAGCAAAACGAAAAGGTATAGAGAGCCCCTGGGCCAAAGCAACTACGGGGCTATTGCAACCAAAATTAATAACTTCGTTATTACAGGCTTTTTATTATATATGTTATTTAACATTTCGACGACCAAGCGACAGCGGGCTGTCGCACTGCTATTTTCTCGAACTCGTGTTCGAAGTTTTAATTTAGTTACAAAATATTATTATTATTATTTATTTTCAACTTAACGTTTCTCGGGACCCTGGGGTCCCCGACCTTTGAATGACTATGGCTCCTGCCTGATCAATGTTTTTATACACGGATATAATGGCAGGGGGTGACTTGCGCACTCAGTAAATGGGCCCCCGTAAACGGCCGCTAACACATAGTGACACAGCGACTGCTTGCTCCCATAGGTTCTAGCGTGATATTTTATAGCCTATAGCTTTCCTCAATAAATGGGCCATCCAATAGTTCCTTGGATTAGTGCGTTCAACCAATTAAACAAACAATCTCCTTAGTCTTTGTGTTTTAGGCGCTATATTATGATAGATATCTTGGGGTGCTTAAGGAGTGGAGAGGTATTCCACGGCTATCAGGACAATCCCGGAAGTACGGTCAAGATCCATACCAGCATCTTCCTTCCCCCGAGCACGTTGCTCTTGCGAATCTCCACTGTAACCAGCCAATTAAGGCAAGAGAGAGGTGGGAGCCTTGTTCCTCGTCAGTGCTCACACTGGTCGGCCAATGAAGGCAAGCCAGAGGTGAAGAACTAAGGGTCTCCCAGGAGGGGGTCGCTACTGCCCAACAGCTCGCCACAAGCTGCCCTGCGGGTTTATTATTATTATTATTATAGCGTAGTTGCTTCAGCCCCGGGCGCACGGTAAAGGGAAGGGCTACCTACCAGCTTAGTGCTTAGCGAACTAGGTACTAATAAGACGTTCAAATTCAATGTCTCTATGGAGTTGCTATGAAGAAAAAACTGATATAATATGTGGGTTAAAGTGTAGACCAGTGGTCAGGGACGTACTAGGTAAGCGGGGCTCGGAAGCAAAACGAAAATATTTAAAAAAAGGCCCCTACCTACCCATTTTTAGTGCTTATCTTGACCCCCCTCTTGCCACATTGGTACGGTGGGCAAAGCAGGTAAGTATCCAGGGCCGTCAGATACAGTTTAAGTTTTCTCAAAAACCCACGGATATTTTCTAATATAAATTTAAACTATAGTTGAAAATGACTATTTCTTCAATTAGGTTAAATTTCATTTTATTCAAATGAAATTTCATCATTCATTGGTATTCAAGAAAACCTTAATTGTATACGACGGCCCTGGATACTTACTTATCTGCTTTGCCCACTGTACATGCCTGGATTCTAACCCACAACCTCTTGCATGATTTCGCCTTTACCACTAGGTCATCACGACATTTATTTATTTAATGTCGAATAATATCAATGACGAAAATTGCAAAATTAATACAATTCTTCATAGACAAATTGTTAAATAATATACAATAGACGTAAATTAGCGATCGGTACAGTCGCGTCCACAAACATGTCATTGGGGAATAAACCATTGCTTTCAAGTACTATTGAGTAGAAAACTGTTTTTGGTTACTGCTCTTCTCTCCCGTAGTTCAGACCATGGTTTTATATAGATGTCGCAGTCATCTGGTTAAATCAGCTATTTGATTGTATGACTGGCGCGTTCATTGAATGACGACAATTAATTGAATGACTAAACGACAACTCGTCAAGTTGTTTAATGTAACGTTCAACTACTTGACTGAACGTCATTTAGCATTGTCGTTAAATGGGATATAGTCGACTTTGTAATGTTTGTTTAGGGTGACCATAAGTTCGCAACTTAAAAACTTAACTTCCTTTACATAACAAAAATGTGGGCATGACATGACACACTTAATTATAATATTAATTAAAAAATAACTTTAAAACTAACCGGCGGGCGGCGGCGTATTAATAGGTAAATCCATGCTGTCACACTATTTTATCAAGAATAAGTCACTTTAAAGTAAATTTAATCAAAATAATATCAAGACAGTGCTATCTGCGCGAGCTATTTTACGCCATATTTGTTTTGATGACTACTATCGCCGCAGTGGAAAAAAAATGAACTAAATTACAATCACCTGACTGATATTACGTCCGCTCTGTTCAAAGGGCTATGCTACAATCAGCTATCTAGTTGGACGTTGAGTGACGCTTGTTCAATCAGCTTTCGGCCTAGTCATTTAATTAAATGTTGCTATTCAATGAACGCGCTAGTCATACAATCAAATAGCTGATTCAACCAGATGACTGCGACATAGACACCAGCTGCTGCCCGCGACGTCATCCGCGTGGACGCTATAAAGCAGCAAATATTCTATGCCTACATTATTGTTTTGTACATCCCTCAAACAAAGGAGATAGTATACTATGTACCCTACGTGTTGACTCACGTTTTTTTTAAACTGCTCGCTCCCAAAGGTTCTAGCGTGATATTTTATATTTAGCCTATAACTTTCCTCAATAATTGGGCCATCCAATAGTTCCTGGGATTAGTGCGTTCAACCAATTAAACAAACAAGCTCTTTAGTATTTTGTGTTTTAGGCGTTATATTATGATAGATAACTTATAGCTATGTAAAAGTTACAAGAGTCCAATTAATAAACAGTTCCCGGTCCGTCTACCCACAGGACTTTACCTCTATACACGTTAAATACACAACCCGCCTCTTTGCTCTGCAGTTGGATAAAAATACGTCAACTGTGCTCGACTGTACGACTAAAAGTCGCGACGTTGCGGTCGCACTAGCGAGTCGAATTGTTAAAAGCTCAAAAAGCTAAATAATAATTTATTTAAACAAAAACTTAGAAGTATGCTATGTCAAAAATGTTATTACAGTATTTCAGATTTTTTATTAGATAAAGACATTGTGTAATTGTAATTTGCTATTTTTTATTATTTGTTCCTTTGACTATATTGTAATTATAATAATCTTCAATACTTATTTAAATTTGAATTATTTTGACATTATTTAGAAAAAAAACGCTTTGACTGAATTTTTGTATTGTTAATATTTATTATTTAATTCCAAATGGTTTTGACATGTCCAAATTAGTCTGACTTCAGGCTGTAATTTTGCCTATAATAATGAAATGAAGTAAATTTTTATGGTTAATAATTAATTTAGTATTTGTATGTAATTTTTAAAATACTGACAATTATATTTGTATGCCTATGATAGGCTGATCATAGCGCACATCAAACTAAAATTCGACCAACCATTGTACCTATGTATCACAAATAAAATATTTCTTTCTTTCTTTCTTTCTTTCTTCTTTCTTTAAATGAACCGTTCGTATCCAGTGGACTTTTGAGGGTCACGGCAAAAGGGAGACATGCCAGTCTACAATAAATAACAATGGTGCCGATTCCCTTGTTCAAAAATTAAACTAAATTTAAGTTCAGTGCATCTTTTTCTCTCCATTTCGTTAAGAAAAGGACAGAAGATAAATATTAGTTTAGTCCTGTCAAATTAAGACACTCTGTAGACAATTTAGACGCGTTTGAAAAGATGGCGTGCGCATCGAAAAAATGCGTCAATTTACGTCAGGCGTTGACATTTTTTTAGTTTTTAATAGGGATGACGACAGCATAAAAATATTGGCATTCTGTTTAGTCCGTCTTGTAGATCACCCAAAAATACAGGACACGTATTTTTTGCTCGATCAAAATTATAAAAAAATACTATGATAAAGAGCAACAAAGTTCCGGAGTGGGTGCTTTTGACATCACCGTGCTGCAAAAAATGTATCAGATCGTGACGCTACGTGCAACTTTAACGCACTGTATCGTCATTTTTCGTTAACGATAAAAAAGAAAAAAATTGTGTCCAAAATTTTTTAATTATCTAACTGACGGACTAATTACTTTTTTTCGTCTTCTCGCCTATTATTTCTCTCTGTGTCTTGCCTTGTGTGCAAATTAGTACTTAATAGTTTTGTTTATAATAAGTAAAGGGGGTGAGAGCCTAA
This sequence comes from Athetis lepigone, assembly GCA_033675125.1. Taxonomy (NCBI): domain Eukaryota; kingdom Metazoa; phylum Arthropoda; class Insecta; order Lepidoptera; family Noctuidae; genus Athetis; species Athetis lepigone. The sequence goes on along the minus strand of CM066220.1, from coordinate 7,220,410 downwards.
AGATCTCACATACAGATCCCCAACCTTCAAGACACACCAGCTTTCACGAACTAAACCTTTTTTATCTCCCTAGCCTTTTTCCCAACGCTGGATACCAGTGTTTTACGTTTGAAGCGACTGCCTATCAGACCTCCACATCCCAGAAACTGCGCGACACGATACCCCTTGGTTAGACTGGCCAGATTTTCTGCCTTACCCGTAACGGCTGTCAAAGTTCTAAGAATGACAACCGGGACCAACGGCATACGTGCCTCTGCCTTCCGAGGCACGGGATGTCAGTGATGTGATGTCCAAGATAAACTTAAGAAAGTACATAAATGAATTGAAAAAGTCACATTGGTACTTGCCCGGATTTGAACTCACAACCTCTTACACGAGAGGCGGGCGCCTAATCCACTGGGCCTTGATATCACGAACTAAACCTTTTTGAGAGAGTGAATCATTATCCATACTAATATAAAAAAAACATCATGCTCTGTCCCACGGAAGCGCAGCATAAACCAAAAGACTGAAGAAACCGCAAAAAACAGCTAGTTTAAAAATAATTTACCAATCCGTTACCAAATCGCCATTTGCAATTTATTCAGTCTAAATCTGCCTTAATATTTTATATCGTCGTCCCTTGTGTTGTCATCCCCAGGGACCATAGACAAATAGTCACTCTGCATCCCCCTTGCACTCATCATAATCTAGTTTTTAGTCTATGGTACAGTGCACTTTTGACGTTTGAGCTGTTAATTTATTTATTTATTTTATTTAATACTTAGTACGTAGTGTACAGGCGGACTTAATGCCATAGGCATTCTGTCATTCTGTTAATGTCACTAACTTATGGATTAAATTACAACTGTTTAATTTAATGCATTTTGTTTGTTTTGATTCAATTTATGTTTGGTCTACAATGGGGTTGCGGAATGTTTATAATAGTTACCGTGACCCTGGAACATAAAGAGCAACCGAAGGAACATGAGTGGGTTTTAGCACAGATTAATAAATAGTTACTACGTAACAGATACTTCACTCCAATACAAAAACGAAAAAACCTACGCTATAATAGCCTACAAAATCATAATAATAATACCAACTGTTTGCAGCGAGGAGAAATGTACCATAAGTACCTACGCACAAAGAGAGTTGAGATTCTTTTGCCCGCCGCGCGACTAACGTGTGTGCGTGTCGTCCAACAAATCTGCTAGGGTTATACGTATGATGATAATGGTAATAAAACGAATGTTTTAGAAAAATAATATTTTTTTCATTTGTTGATCTTATATTTTTTCTTTTAATAAAATGACTGATGCATATTTTTCGTTCCTTGAATTCCCGATTATTATATTTTAGTGTCGAAAATATCCAAAACCGCGTGAATAATTATAATAAATATTCAAAAGGGAAACAGGAGAATTGGGAAACAGGGGAATTGCACAATAATCACGCAATAATTACGTGGTTTCGGCATTTTGATAGTCAGCGCTATACCCGTGACGCGCGAGCACTCAGCCGGGCGCGCGACAGCCCGGTGTTCGTTGTATCGTCGACGATACGCGAAGCGGTAGGCATAAAACGCGTGGCCTTGAGCGAGTGACGGACGCCTGGTTTTAGTCAGTAAAAGTCTGCCACGTCCTCCCGCCGCACCCAGAACGGGAGCAGTCATTTGATGATTTCCCACTCCCCAAAAAAAAATTCCAGAAGTTACCGTTTACAAAAAAACAAGCTAAGTGCGAGTCGTACTCGCGAGTCGTAATTATTATACTTTAGACTTTCGCGTTGCATATTTATTCGTTACTGTTAAGTGGGATTTAACGCGCACGTGCGATTTTTTAATTTCAAAGTATCGAACGACTATTCTTAGACACGTTTCATTAAAATCGGTTCAGTCGTTTCAAAAGTATCAACTTATTGTAAGTTACAGTCGTGATCTTAACACTTCAATGGCAGGGGTTTCGTTGCGGAATGTTTATAATACACTCACCGGCAAAATTAGGGGAACACAAAAAAAAGGTTGATTTTTTCTAACATTGTCGAGTAATTTTATAAGTAGTTTTTGTTTATGTGTTAATAACTTCATAACAGATTGTTTTAAGTACCACCAACTTTAATTTTAAGTGTTTTGACAAGAATTTATGGTTGTTTAAGAATTTAACGTTTTGTACTCATTCTGATAAGAACTTTAGTGGATGCTGCGAATAGGGACTGTGGGTCATTTAACTGTTTACATTTGAATAGTGCACATTGTTCTGATACAAAATGAGTGATTTACCAGCAACTTCTGTGGCTAGGGCTGTAACCATGATCGAGGAAGGGCACACCTATCGCTCAGTCAGTCGCGCACTGGGTGTATCGACATCGGTGATTCATCGCGTCGTCCGACGTTATAGGGAGACTGGATCGTTTGTGCGCAGACGAGGACAGGGCAGAAATCGAGCAACTAGCGCCTTGGATGACCGTTTCTTGGTCATGCAGACTTTACGAAATCGTCCTCAAACAGCTGTCCAGACCCGAAATCGTTTAGCAGAAGTCCGTAACGTCAACGTGAGTGAAAGGACTGTTAGAAGACGGTTGAATGAAGTTGGCTTAAACTCGTACGTGCTAGCAAAGGCCCCAAAACTCGAGGTAGCTCATCGTGTAGCAAGATTAGCATTCGCTCGAGAACACCAAGATTGGACTAATGAGTGGGGCCGTGTTTTGTTCAGTTACGAAAGCCGATTTTGTGTAAATTTCGTGAATGGGAGGGAAAGAATGTGGAGACATCGAGGGGAACGTTATCACCAAACAAATTTCACTGGAACTGTGTCGTATGGTGGAGGGTCAGTTATGGTATGGGGTGGCATATGTTTGGGAGCCCGCACGGAGCTAGTGATCATCAGTAATGGATCGCTAACTGCACAGCGGTACAATACAGAAGTCTTAGAACCCCATGTCATGCCTTTTGGCCCATTCCGAAAATTTCATTTTCATGCATGATAACGCACTGCGCGTATAGTGAGTGACTACCTTAATGAAGTAGGCATCACTCAGATGAACTGACCAGCGCGATCACCGGATATGAACCCGATAGAACATGTCTGGGACTACCTGGGAAAAAAGGTTCGACAAAGAAATCTAGCCCCTAACAATGTGGAGGAACTTAAATTAGCGTTAGTGGAAGAGTGGAACAATTTGTCCCAAGAACTCATTGATAACGTTATCCGAAGCATGGGAAATCGTGTACAGGCTTTAATTAGAGCCTGTGGCGGCAATACCCGATACTAAAACTCCTTTTTTTTGTCATTTTTGAAAATATTGACAGATTTCACTTTTAAGGAAAAAACGTTCAATTCTCATTTTTTGTCATTTTTGTTTATTTCTTTACGTAGAAGTATTGTGTAAGTCACTTTAACGTTTATTTCAGTTAGTTTGAGTGCAATTAATTATTGATTAACTAAAAAAAATATGTGCTACATAAATTTGTTAAGAAATACGACCTTTTTTTTGTGTTCCCCTAATTTTGCCGGTGTGTGTAGTTACCGTGACCCCGGAACATAAAGGCAACCTAAGGAACATGAGTGGGTTTTAGCAGGCGTCCGTCACTCGCTCAAGGCCACGCGTTTTATGCCTACCGCTTCGCGTATCGTCGACGATACAACGAACACCGGGCTGTCGCGCGCCCGGCTGAGTCACGGGTACAGCGCTGACTATCAAAATGCCGAAACCACGTAATTATTGCGTGATTATTGTCCAATTCCCCTGTTTCCTAATTCTCCTGTTTCCCTTTTGATTATTTATTAAAATTATTCACGCGGTTTTGGATATTTTCGACACTAAAATATATAAGTCGGGAATTCAAGGAACGAAAAATATGCATCAGTCATTTTATCAAACTAAAAAATATTTGATCAATTATCATCATACGTATAACCCTAGCAGATTTGCTGGACGTCACGCACACACGTAAGTCGCGCGGCGGGCAAAAGAATCTCAACTCTCTTTGTGCGTACTTATGGTACATTTCGCCTTGCTGCAAACAACTGGTATTATTATTATGATTTTGTAGGCTATTATAGCGTAGGTATTTTGGTTTTTGTATTGTAGTGAAGTATCTGTTACGTAGTAACTATTTATTAATCTGTGGTTTTAGTCAATAAAAGTCTGACACGCCCCCCCGCCGCACACTTTTGACGAATTCCCACTCCCCAAAAAAAAGGCAGAGGTTTTATAAATTCTCAATTTACACTTTTTAAATAACTCTTTACCGCTTGTATGCCGTAATTAATAAAACAATTAAATTCTATATTGTCTCGCGTAGATCTGCGCTTCTGGCAGTCAAAGGGTTAAGGCATCGAAAACCTGTTTTTACTACGGAGATAAAATATACTAGGCTATATTAATTACTAGTACATATGATTCTTATGGTATTCAGATATTAATTAAGTCGTTAAAACAACTAATAAAACGGATTGTTTATTACCTTTCCATTGATTGCTCTTGCTCAAGAAATATGTTTATTATTTTAATTAAATACAAGTAAAACCGTTGAAAATAACATGTATGTGAATACTTCTCATATTTCTCGTAATAAAATTCGTAAAGAAATAAAAAAGTTTTTTCCAAAAAAAGCAACGGTTATTTAAAAAAGCTTTTTATGTTTTAACTAGCTTTTGCCCGCGACTTCGTCCGCGTGGATTAATAGCTCCCGTTCCCGTTAGATTTACGAGTAGAAAACTATGCTTTGTCGTTTCTCGGGTCCCAGGCTATATCTGTACCAAATTTCATTCAAATCGGTTCAGTGGTTTAGGCGTGAAGAAAAGACAGACAGAGATACTTTTGCATTTTTAATATTAGTACGAATTTAAGAACATTTTTTACTTTACTGAAGTCGGTTAATAACCTTCTCCTAAATGTAGTAAATATTTTTCTGAAAGCCACATGAACATCGGTCAGCCTAATCTCGAACCAAAATACATACATACATACATACACACTGCCCACCAGAGACTAAAGAGCAGTAACAGCCCTTTTGTGATTTTTCGTTTTATTAGTGATTCTGAAAGCGGGTTTCTTAAGCTTTCTATTGAATTAACTTACTTATTTCTAAGACTATTAGAATGGTTTTTATTTAACACTTTTCACTTACTGCAAACGAAAAAAATTAACAATTTGGCGTGATTTCCCAACTAAAATACAGTATAAATTATACTGCAGATTAAATTTTTAGGTTTCATAACTAAAATGCAGTAAGCAATATAATTTTACAGTTCTTTAGATAGTTTTATATTTCTGGAAAAAAATTAAAAAAAAAATTAATACGCAGTAAAATTTACCGCCATACAAGCTATTTTTACTGCAAATTAAGAAAATACAATTTATTGTCACGAACTCCCAACTAAAATGCAGTAAAATCAAAGCTTGTCGCATTTTAGTTGTGAATACTTAACATTCTTTTATCATTTTAAACTGACTAACACGCAGTAAAATACAGCATTACTGCAGATTAGTTTGGATAGCATAATGACAGAGAGAGAGAGAGAGAGAGATATGATTATTCCTAGCTAAAGTGCAGTTAATGTTTTAATGTGCAGTTAATTATTTTTGATATGTAAATTTTACATAAGTGAGTTGAATTATTGTGATTAAATAATAAGAAATAAACGGTCTTTAAAATGTGAACTAGCTATTTTTCTTACTGCACTAGTAAATTGAACACTTTTTTCTTAAAAAACTAACTAAAATGCAGTATTTTTTTGACCTTACTGCATGTTAGTTGGGTTTCTTGACAAAATAACTGATCCAAACGCAGTAATAGGGCTTTTTGCTGCATTTTACTAAGTTTAAAATGGTATTTTTTACAAAAAAGGCTATGCAGTAATAGGCACCAAAAAGAATAAATGGCCATAATAAATTCAGTTATTAAGATATATTTTTTTTATTGCTTTAACGTGTGAACCTATGCCTTTACAACCTTTCTGCATTCAAATTTTTTTGCTTATACATTCTGTTGATTTTTTAAAATCAATTCTTAACTTTAAATGCGTTTTACTCGAAATCGTGATTTTGCTGTTACTGCACTTTAGTGTATGGTGGGCAGCACAGACACAGGTGTGACCTGTATACGTTACTTTTTAGTGCGATGTTTTTCTTAAAATCCCCTTTTTTCAAAGTCTAATAACTTTGAATACTTGTCACTATTCATATTAATTATTTCTTTCTCTTTGTTACAGCCTCGGCCTAAAGCTCCGTCAATTGACAGATGGCAGACATCTTGTCCAAGTGATCTACACACAAAATGGCGACATACAAGACTGTGAATACGTAACACAAGGGAAATCAGCCAGAAATTTCCTCAAAACATTAAGAAAAGAATTAAAATTAGCATTAGACGAAGAAATATATAGAATAATTAATAAACAACCAAAAAATAATGAAGATGAGAAGTTTTACCGCCATTTTGGAAACGTCACTTTTAGAATACTCAAAGATGGCGACCGTTTGCCGCCAGATATTTCGAACTGGCTGGATTATGATAAATTGAAAATGGAATGCCTGAAAAGGCACGAAGAACTACAGTATATGATGGAAAATAAAAATAAAGTTGGAGAAATTTCTCTGGCTAGGTAGTTGTTATATTTTTACCAAGCAGTGCACTGAAATTAAGTAAAATGAATTTACAAATTGTTTTTTTTTTTAATAACGAGCGAGAAGCTACAGTAAATTCATTTTATTTACAAACCTGTTACTGAGGGAACAGTAACTGCTTTTAAAAATGGGAAGCCTTTTCAAAATATCTTGAATTTTATTCTTTATCAGTTAAAAAACAAATTATAACGGTTCAAGATATTTAAATATGGAATGCAACGCACGTGCGACGCTCATCTCCTTATTTCATACTGCAATATTCGAATTTCGAAAACTTTCGAACCAGCCAGTCCTTGGAATGACCTCTTCACTTTTTTTCACGATATTTAGACTCCAGCATTTTGAGAACATCTATAGACTTTACCTGAACTGTACACGTAGAAAAAACTACGCCATATTCGCAATATCTTTAAAAAGGGACTATTGCTTTTTGCTCTAGTAAATCCTTGTAGATTCCTTCGTTGATTATTAGCTCAGTCGTTCACTCATTCACTCATTCTCATCTTGTATCGAATGCTTTTCATGTACATCATTCACTTGTAACCTTTTTGTTTCTGTTCAAAATGATTAATCAAATCAGCTTAATTGAAGTTCTAATAGAGTATTTGTGTAAATATTCTTGGATTAAAAAAAAACTATCATTCTTTGTCGATATTTTTCTCAAGTGAGTCTGATCTGAGCTGTCATCCCATGATATGGATTGTCAACTCACATCACACACACTACGCCTAAATTGCTTGAATATGTACAAAAAATATCCTTATTAAAAATTTACCTATCATTGATCATTTTGCACAAGACTATCAAATTCATTAAGCATTACATCAATGTGTCATACTCACAGATCATCGCCATTAAATCATTTAATATTAACAATGTCAATCTTGACATATACCTCGCCATTAATTTTAAGTTCTACATTACTTGCAATAAATAATGATTCCAGTGTCAAATATTCATCTTACATTTGGTTTTGGACGCTTTTATATTCAGTCAATCGCAAATATTGAAATAAATCTATTTAATAGAGTAATTTAGGAACCTATTTATTTGAAATGATAACCTGATGTCGCAAATTTTGGCTTTCTGATATGATTCAGACTGTCAAATGACAACTTAGACTTGGCTTGGCATTTGATTTGCTCAAATGTGGTCAATTATCTCCACGAATGTCTTGAGAAAAGTGTTGTAAATTTTTCAATTCGGTCTTACGGACTGACGACTGCCGTAAAAAACGGCACCAGTTATTACCAATAGTCTTGTTTAAATTTTGTAGCAATAAAAAACTGTTCTTGGGCAATTTATACAAAGCCTTTAGTTCGGTTTGCTTCAAGTACAACTGGAATTTTTTTGTTACATAAAATCCTGCAGTTAAAATCATTCAGGACTTATCGTACGCATGTACCAAGACACAATTAAAAGCATTACTTGCAAAAAAGACAGATTTAACAGTCCAAATGGTTGCGACATCAGTTTCTTATTTCCAAAAGAATGTATCATCAATATTTGACCACACAGATCAACGCTAACACAAAGACTAACATAAGATGAAACCGAAAACAGGTCCCGAAGATCGTTCAGGGAGAATTTCATTGTCCCTGGGACCAAATGGTGCGGGGCTGGCCAAGTTGCAGCAAAGTATGGGGAACTGGGCCTCGACGCGACAGAAGACAAATGCTGCCGGTCACACGATCATTGCCGGTTGAACATCGGGATGTTCAAACGAAGATTCGGTTACTTCAACTTTAGGCCATATACGATATCCCACTGCCGGTGCGACAGGAGGTTGGTTCCTTTTTTTAATTTCGAGGTCGGGGTTTTTGTGTTTTTCGTGTGCCGGTGAGTGGGGTGTTTTTGATTTTCGAGGGATGGTTTTGTATATAGTTCTTATTAGCACTTTTGAAGGTGCACATCGCACTTTGGATAAACCTCAATTGGATAAGGCTGTAAAAAGTTAGACAACTGTTTTTGACAACGATAGTAAAAGAAAGCATTTTTGCACATTTGACGTAAGTGTACACTGCACTTTGATGGTCAACCATAACTTTGGCCCACTGCCCACAGAATCGTTACTGCATGCACGCGTATTCATCAATATGTAGGTACGCTTGATGATCGTCTGCTTGCAGCTGTGGCAGCGTCTAGGCCTGTTCATCGACAGAGCTTCATAGTTTTCTTTGTAAACTGAAAGCAGGCGTACACTAAGCGTAAATGACAAAATCCGCGTCTATATAGCTACGCCTCCGTAGAAAGCGGGTCTTAGGCCGGTTTTAGTGCTCGACCGACCGTCGGTGCGTACAACGGTCGCGCTTCTCATTTGTATGAACATTCAAAAGTCGTCACAGTGCTCGACCGACGGTACGCACGCGTATAAATGTCAATTTTCATACAAATGAGAAGCGCGACCGATGTACGCACCGACGGTCGGTCGAGCACTAAAACCGGCCTTAGATATTTGTGACAATGAAAGCAAAATAAATATTGCCCACAGTATTATATACTAGGTGAATTTTTAGTCCTGCACCACCCGCTAGGAGATAATTCTACCCATGAAAACAAACAACTTTTATTATGGAACCAACTCTGAAATCGCGAAAAAAATATCAGCTGTTCCTAACAAAAGTTCAATGCCCTCCGACCGTAATATATGAAACAGCTGATATTTTTTTCGAGAATTCAGAGTTGGTTCCATAATAAAAGTTGTTTGTTTTCATGGGTAGAATCATCTCCTAGCGGGTGGTGCAGGACTAAAAATTCACCTAGTGTAGCCAGAGTAGAATTTATAGTAATCACCTAAAGGATCATCTTTTTGTTTTAGCAAATTCATACAAACTTAACTTGCTACGCATAAACTATTGTATTTTGATAGAACATTTGGTGACTCAATTTGATTCATTTTACACAAGGAATAGTGCAAGTTCATACGTACATTCGTTCACACTTAATTCTATGAATTCTTTCACTATCATTGCAAGTAATAATTTAAAATAGATTAAGTTCTAAACATCTGGCAACAAAAAAAAACAAACGCCAAACGGAATTGCCATATCAATTTCTCAGCATTGCAACGGCAGTCGTTTAAAATCATACAAAGCGTAGGGCGTGTTTAGTGTAGGTTTCTCACGATACCTAAAGTATCCTAAGATGATAGGATGCAAATGTTATACGTGATAGACTGTCTGACCTAGATAACAGCTATTGTTTTACGATGTTCAAGTAGTAAAAGGCATTTGAGGTGTGTTACCTCCGGCGGAAATCTATCAGGGGCCCTAGTCTGCTATTACAATCGTGTCTCAATGATCGATTTTTGACACATTTCCCATACAAAAACTGTCAAAGTTGTCAAATATCCGGCCGATGACTGGTCATTGAGACACGATTGTAATAGCAGACTAGGGCTTCAGGATGTATGTATCCTAATTTCTGTTTCTAAGCAGTTAAGATGTGGACTAGTCTAAAGCGAGTATTCCCAGTCGTCTTCACATTGGTGACGATTGGGAATAAAATTCCTATTTGCCACTGGAGAGACTGGTAATTTATTGCGCTGACTTCGAATCGCTGGTATGTGGGTAGCAAAATCATCAAGGCCAGACCCTTTTGGAGATGGAATGGTCAGACTTTGCAATTTGAAGTGGGGCAATAAGTTACTAGTCGTCTTTCGGTGGCAACTGGGAATTTTATTCCCAACCGCCACCTGGTGGGAAACCTGGTGGGAATATTGGGACGACTGAGATTGAAACAAAACATTAAAGATTTATACTGTTTAGTATAGTCTCTTTTTTTTAACAAACAAGTACTGAGTATATCTCTTTCACATTTCCGGTATTGACAGAGAGAGATGGGAAATTAGTTGGTATTTTTTGTACCCGTTTGTTAAAAAAAACAGACTATAGCAGAAACGAGCATCTTTCTCATTTCTCCTCAGTTTTTTTTGCCTAGGTTAGGCTAGATTATATAGTTCTCAGCGTGTTATTCCTCGTTAATTATCAGGTGAGATATTATACAAATGAGAGATCATTAAGCCACATTTTCACTAGGGGACATTTGTCTCGCGACCTTGTCGCCCGACACGAAATGTACGTGTCCCGCGACATGTCGCCCGACGTCGCTTGCGACATTTACGAGTTGCAGAACTTAGTACAGTACAGTACTGGCTAGTGTGAACAAGTCATATGTCGAGGGACAAAGTTGCAGAAACAAAGTACGTGAATGTCGGACGACTTGTCTCCGCGACATGTCCCCTGGTGAAAATGTGGCTTTATTTTTATTCAATAATCACATTTGTAAGGGTCGTGTGTTTTTTTTTATTGCGGTGCGTGGTGATGGTGCTTTCTGTAAATGGCCAGAGTCATCTTTTGTAATTAAATGCTCCATTTTAGGTCAATGTTTTTTGAAAGAAGGTAAGATAACGTTCTGATTTTTAAAACCTCTGTACTGCCAGCTCTTTAACGTCTATTTTGGAACTGACCATCTTAGTATTGATTTGAAGGACGATAAAAAATACGTTTATTAATTAATTGTAACACATTTATTTTAAAAGAGTACGTATGGAGTTTCTTGCCCATTCTGCTCCATTTAAAAGAACCTTTTGGAAAAGGAGTCTAGAATCAACTATTTTAAAATGTAATTGACGTTCCAAAGTGCCTCTATGGTCTAATGGAAACAATGGAAATAAACAATTAGACTTTTTTGGTGTTTATCGTTTGATAGCTCTAGTTTAGACGCTATACGGATACCAGATTCCTATATTATTATTAAAGGACTAGCGAATTTAGAAACTATTCAAATTTGATCGATTTGAGATATAAATACTTTTACAATCAACCGTTTTATGTGCACAATGTAAATCATAGTCAACCTGTGCTTCATACAGATTTCTTTTTAAATCTATTAAATACTTAATCAGTGTTTAAACTCTTAAGAAAATCAAAAAGATTAGAACATCTGTATCCCAAGTTTAGAGGATCTGTATACCTTGTATAATATGTATGAAGGAAGATAAATAAAATATAATAGAAGCATAAAACGAAATAAGTACGTAGATAAAACAGAAAGAAAACTTATCGCCACTTAAAACGAATTAAAGTAATATCATATTACGTCAATTAGTACCAAATAGCGACTCAAAACAACGCCTCAAGAAAATTTAAACCGATTTTTTCGCTTGAGACCTTATTCATTGCTATATTTTCTAACAAGGTTTTTAAAAGTTACAAACGAATGCAGCAATACATTGTAAAACTTTCAAAAAGGAATCTTTTAGTAAGTTTCATGTCCAAGGATCTTAACAATGTTCCTATATCATAAACTTTATGTCCCATTCCAGTAAAAAACTCGAGATTTTGACCCATTACCGTCCTAATTAAGATTAGATGAGGATTAAAAAGATTATTACTTAATTTATTTTTATGTTTCCAACTAGGAATGTCTTATCAAACTACTTTTTGACGTTTCTGTCCCGCTGGGATCAAAATGGCCGCGGTCTATGGTTAATAAACTTTTTTAGTCTATTAAATCAAATCCCGCCAAAATGTACGTAAGGGTGTTTGCGAATACCCGGTGTATTCCCCATCGTTTGCTTTAAATGTGAAAAATAATAATGACGTGTAAGTGTTATTTTTTACCAATTTACAAAATAAAATATAATTATCCCATTTATCATTTAAAATATAGACTATTTAATAGTTTCTGTCAAAAATGACAGAACGCCAATATTTTTTGTATTGTTTTTGGACCTTACGCCTCAGTGCTGCCACCTGCGACATTTTTTTATTGTTTATTGATTACCACATTTTACAAAATTTATACATAAACACACCAACACAAACCATCGCGGGAATAACATTAGTATGGCCAGAACCGGCAGCTTTTTCAGAACACGCTCATTATTTTTTAGTTTATTACCAAGGGTCTAGAGTCAGGTCCTTGGTCAGGACCGTCTGGATGATAAGATCGTGCAGTATTCAAGACGACAAATTTTGAATAGGTACAAAAATGATAACCCAAATACGAAGATTTCGAAACTTCTATCCCCTATTTTACCACTTTAAGGTTGGAGTCAAAATGATTTCATAGTGAATCACAAATCTCTTCACAAAGAACTGAAAGAACATACCCTTTTTTTTTGGTGAGTGGGAAATCAGCCAATGACTGCTCCCGTCCTGGGTGCGGCGGGAGGGCGTGTCAGACTCTTACTGACTAAAACCCACTCATGTTCCTTCGATTGGCCTTTGTGTTCCAGGGTCACGGTAACTATCATAAACATTCCGCAACCCCGGAAGAACATACCCTTCAAGTTTTAACATTTGACAAACGCCTTAGGCTGTGCGTTGATTTATCACCTAGTTAGTTAGTCAATCGTTAACTCATGTCTTTAGGACCAGTGAATGGACTATAGATGCGTTGATTGTTCATCCGGTCAGTTAGTCAATCAGCATACAATTTTATATCTTTTTATACAGAATCTCGGTTTGTCATTCTCGTAGCTATTCAGAATTCGTCGTATTGCTTACTACACGGTCTTACCCACCAGACGTTCTTGGCCAAGGTAACAATAATTATACTTAAAATCAAAATAAGTTCCGTCTACAGTCAAACATCTCCACATGTAATATAAGAATGGAATTTCTTAAGTCCAAAATCATCTATACCGTTGTTAACCAAAGATCAAAACAATCTTGATAAATTGCATTACAAGTTAAACATCCCAATAATATTACACAACCAAACACATAATTCCAGCAATTAATTTTAGTCTACGAGGCAATAAAGTAATAAAACATGTGGTGATCCATAGATCATTCATGCGTTAGCAACGATCTATCGATCTTTATGGCTCGAGATCTATAAAGGATTTACAGCAACTATCCCCGTTTTTTTATTTTTTTAAATATCATAAACACGTTGGTGGTCTATTTTATTTTTGACAATGTAGGCTGTTTGTAGTATTAAAAAAGTAAGGAGGTCATTCTGGTCTGGTATTTGACAGTTAACTTGTCAATTCAAAATTTAAAAGTAAATGAGATGGGCGTTGACGATACACGAGCGTTTACAATAATTTGTCTATCCGAAGATTTGCCAGAAAGTGACACTTATTTTATTAAAGGGAAATCAAATCTTTAGTATCAAAATCTAAAGAGAGATAGATTATTGGAAATGTGTGATTTACTATCGTATGATACCGAATGAATGGTTTACGGATATTTGAAGAAAGTAAACGATTAGTAATTACGGTTTTACGATTCGATAATTTTAAGGTTAAAGGTAGGTCTTCTAAAGACAATTCATTTAACCGTGACGATTGAACTTCTAGAAGAAATGTAAACGCATACGTTGGACAAAAAAATAATATTCAATAATAAAAAGAAATAGTTTAAAGGACATATTAAATAACCATTTATACATTGCAATTTAGATTTTCAACCGTACTGCCCTAGACAAGTGGCATTGTAGAATAGATAGCGGAATAGAATAGATTGTCAAATGTATGGAGATGTCAAATTATTTAGCGAAAGCTTATGTCAACCCCATACATTTGACAATCTATTCTAATCTACAATCTATTCTACAATGCCACTTGTCTAGGGGGCCCAGTTGCACATTTGCTTAAAAAATGGACAAAAAACAATGTTGTCATGGGTAAACAGCAGCTCGAAACAAGTGGTACTGTAGAGTAGAGTTCTCTACAAGATGTCAAATTACTTGTCGATTCGGTCGGTCAATCCCATATATTTTACAATCTATTATCGCGACCGTTGTCACTGTAAGGGGAAGTCAATATTAAGTGGGTTTACTTAAATAAATTAAGTCTCCGAAAATTCTAACAAAAATAGGAACCGTTTATAATTCAAATATCCAAACAAACCATTCATTAGACTATCCATAAAACAACGATCCCAATCTCAGACCTAAACGCGACACGATGGAGTTACTCCGCGTCCCTGGGACAAAGTGGTGTGGCAAGGGATTTTCCGCCACACGGTACTCCCAACTCGGCGGGCACACGAGAACTGACCGCTGTTGCCGCGTCCACGATCTACGATGCCCCTTTTGGATTGGAGGAATGGAGAAGAAGTACGGAATTTACAATTGGAGAGTAAACACGCTCATGCATTGCCGATGCGATGAAAGGTAGGCTGTATGATTGATGTCGTTGCTTGTTTTGTGTCATGTCTATGGTTGTTTTGGCGCGGTTTTACTTGTCATTTGAGTTTGACAGTTTTGTTGTGTGTTTTTGGCAATGACAATGCTTGCTTTTTGTGTTTAATTTTATAGATGTTGTCTTGTTGAAAGTAATTTTTTCTTTGATACGGGCAGCATTCGTTTTTATTGCATGTTTTATTGGTGATGGATTTTTTTATTCTTTTAGACAAGAATGTTAACATTGAGTACTATTTAAGCGCAGACGGATTTTCATTCAGGCCTATAGTTCAGTTTCTTAAGAGTTACCTAAAAAAAACATCTACCTCTACCAAAGTAAGGATTTTACCTCTTAACACTATAAGCCTCCACAAGAACTCCACTATGCCAAACTACACGGTAACTACAGAAAATTAACTAGATAGCTCATTAATACAAAAAAAAGTTAATAAAAATCGTGACTTTAGAACTACATTCCACAAAACTGTATTCAAAGGCCTGTCAAGGGGCATAGATATAGAAGGTACTATAGAAGGAAACTGACGTAAATCTTAATTTATTTTTATATTCAACTAATTTAATCAACTGAATTTAAACCTTAAAAGGTCATTAGACAAAATAATCTTATAGTTGTAGTAACAAAAAAAAACTAAACATTAAAATTAATTTACGTTCATAATGACAAATGGCCTTGGCAGCCTTTTTTATTAAACTGTCCCCAAATGTCCCTGGAACATTAATGAAGTCATTTCCTTGACTCTAGTACCGGAGAGAATTGATGCGTTATATAAAATAAAATAAAAAAAGTAAAAAACTTTGGATGTTGTAGTTGACAGAGAGAATCAGGACAGATAAATACGTAGAGACGTCGTTTTATACCGTGTTAGATAAGACATATTTAAGTGTGTAATAGTTACCGTGACCCTGGAACATAAAGGGCAATCGAAGGAACCTGAGTGGGTTTTAGTCAGTAAGAGTCTGACACGCCCTCCCGCCGCACCCAGGACGGGAACAGTCACAAAAAAAAAAGACATATTTAAGGATACGGTACCTAATTTATGCTTACATAATATGACTAATAAAAATGTAAATAGTAATAAAACAGTTTAAAATAGTAAAGAAAACCGTAGTTGAATTATCGCAATAAGTCTCTCAAAAAATCTAAAAAAAGAACACCCTAGCGCTCGCAGTTGTATCGGGTCACATAACCATATTTACCGATTTTCATCCACTCAAAAATACAAAAAGAAAAGATGACTAACTTCAAAATCGCTAAAAAAAACTTACAGATTAAACATGACCACAGACAATCCGTTCGACGTTGCTCTATGCCACAAAAGAGGTTGAGATTTTATCTCACACCTTCTAATTGGTGGTCATAAATATATCTGTGCTCGGTATCTTCGTCTGTCTCTCTGTTTGTACGTGAAGTGATAAAATGCGGGTTTATAACTTAATTATTAAATGTAGAGTTTAAAAACTGGCTTTATGTTGTTAAATTTAATTTAAATTTAATATTTACAAGATAAAGTGAACTTTGACTAAGAAAATTTGAGTTTTGTAATGTGTTAATGCGTGTGTGTGTCTGCCTGTCCTTGGATACAAAGATTTTTGACTCCTGTCTTCTTTGTGTAAGGCTTAGATTTCTAAAACTACGCAACGCATTTCATAAATGAAGCATGCAGATATTTGTAAAGAAGGGCCGAGATGTTCAAACAATTGTAATATCCATTAGATTAGCGACTTGCGCGATTAGGTCGCTAATAAGTATTTTTTTACATAATGTCCAAACGGATTGAAGGTCCTTTAAAACGATTCTTTTCTCAATAGCTTGCCAGTAAATTAGCCTGAAAATTGAAACACATAACAAATATACTTAAACAGCTATAATAAGAAAACACCTACTTCAAATACATAATAACAGATACAGAACCCTTAAAAATAAATACCAATAATTTATTCAACGTGATAAAAGTACAAAAAGGACACTCACAAAAAATAACTAGGTGTTTATGGTCTCCAATTGTCAAAAACGATCTTTTTTTACATTCGGGTCAGAAGCAAAGAAAAGGAGACACAGCCTTTTATCCAATAGATCGAATCAGAGATCGGTTGAATCGATAACTTTCGTGTTATTTTTGTCTGCTACATAAAGTATTAGATTTAGGATTCCGCTTGATTCGATTCATTACGGTTTCTTTTGGAAATAATAAAACATTTTTAAGAAAGTTTTTTAAGTTTTGTCAAAGTCCTACAGAAAGTAATACAAAGATCTCGAAAAACTGTACTGCTTTCCGAAGCACGATATGTCAGTGATGAAAGTCTTCTTGGTACTAGCCCGGTTTTAAACCCGCAATCGCATGCACGAGATTCCTACGACATATCAATTTTGATTATTATACTCGTATTATCACACTACATAGTATAAAACAAAACCGCTATCTTTAAAACTACTTGAACGTCTTCTAAAAAAGAACTTCTTCATTACTTTTTTCTGCAGTGCTCTAGAGCGGTCTACAACTTCCATAATACTCGTAAACTCAATTATAAACTATCTAACATAACACGTGGAAAACCATAAAGATATTGAATAACTTCTACACGTGAGCGACAAAATCTATTTAAAACACAATGTTTCTTCTTCAAATAAGCATTGAAAAAGGTTAATGAAGAATACTTAATTAGCAGAACACAACAAAGATGTTTCATCACTCTGCTATCGATTTTTTCCACGTTTTTGCACGCAAACCGTTTACGTCAACTTGACGCGCGATGGCGCCATTTTCTCCGTTCGAAATTCGAAAATCGCGCGCGGCTCAATGGGCGGGTAATGGCGCGGAAAGCATAGACTAAACAGGTGTCCGCTTCCTCTGTTCCAAGTTTATTTTCAGTCTGTGCTAAAATTGAAAATGTTTCGAACTGTGTGGTTGTGGTATTTACTGTATAAAGGGAGCCATTGTTTAATTTATTTGTAACTTGTAAGATAAGAATAGAACTTGAGTGAGGTTTTCGTTTTGTAGAACGTTCTAGGTATATCGCTGTTCGTTGTACGGTACAGTGATTTCCTGATAGTAACAGTAGGTGGTTAATTACTTTTTAGTTTTTATGTAATTAACTTATAATAGATACGTTTAGTAGCAGCTATTATTATACATTTATAAATAAAATTTATACCACAGAAAAACAAGCCAAAAAATATTAAACCTTTTTTTCTAAACTATAATTCAAAATTCACAAAAAGAACCCTCCTTTTTTCGCGCCTAAACCGCTGTCAAAAAACTGTCAGCGGCGCCATCTTAGCGGTTATGGTCGCGTTCCGTTATCGCCACGCTCCGTAGGATTTATAATGTGTGAATAATACGTGCGGAGGTTAAATATGTCTGCTGACAATACATAAATTATTAGAGAGGGGCGTCCTCTGGCGGCTAGGTAAGATATCTATATTCTTGTTTATCGGCGTGGAAAGGTTTCTTAGTTTGGGGACAACAACAATGGCTATCTATTTGTAACGTCATTTATTTCGATGTATTTATATAAAGGCGGGCTTAGGCATTTTTTGAGGAATTGTGACCCAAATGTGTTTTCCGTCAAGCTATTGGGCTCCTTACGTTTTTAATTGAACTGAAAGACTACTGACCCGTTTCTGACCAGCCCCCCTAAACAAGTGGCATCGTAGAATAGATTGTAGATTAGAATAGATTGTCAAATGTATGGGGTTGACATAAGATTTCGCTAAACAATTTGACATCTCCATACATTTGACAATCTATTCTATTCCGCTATCTATTCTACAATGCCACTTGTCTAGGGGGGCAGCTTACACTGCCTACACAAGTCCACTGAAATCTTTGTGCTCTTATCAAGAGAGCACCTCAGGCAACATTGATGGTACTCGCATGATTTGACCAATACAAGTGTTTGACTTTAAACATCATAGAATTTTGCAAAGCAAATGAGACAGAACTTGTAACTAATAATGTAATTGTAACTAAAATTGAAATTGTTTACTATGCAAGTAGGATCTTAAAATCACTTAAAATATTTTTATAAACTAGCTGAAGCGATGAATGTGAACTTGAAATATCTTGAAACAGACCACCTAGCAGCGCTAAGTGTGCGTGAAATCCTGAAAATAGTTTACAAGTACACAACGGGCTATTACGGTGCCGTCTACACTACTCATATGGCGACTAGATTTAAAGATACAGCAGATACAATGAGCATTGTGCATGTATTCAGTACACAAAATAAAACTACGCTATCTTTTTTTTTTAAACTAAGCAACGGATTGTGGTGCAATTGGGTAGTTACACCATTAACCAATAAATGTTAGACACAATTTCTAAAAAACCTCTTTTAATTTCAGCCCAATAAATTCAGTTCATTTTCAATTTGCTATAAAATTCAAGATAAAATTAAAAGTCAACTGAGTGTTTATTTTAGTGACGTCATAAGTTGCCATTGCCATATTGTCTATTGGAGAAGTGCGTTTTGACAGCTCATAAAAAGTACGTCAATTGATAATGGTGTAAACTACGGATTCAAAAGGATGGTTTTTAACACGTGCATATTATAATAGAGAAAAGCTGGGATTTTTAAAGATTTGTAACACCCGTGCGAAAATTTTGCTAACTAAATTCACGGCACAACGTATCGAATACCTATGTTTAACAAATAAATATTCTGATTCTGATTCTAAAGCTAAGGCGAATCGTTAGGTAACTTAAAATATATAAATAGCGCCATGATTTTCAGGTGGCATATATTCATATTTTTTTAAAGCTATAGATTGATGACATGCTGCTAGACAAGTGGCATTGTAGAATAGATTGTAGATTAGAATAGATTGTCAAAGTATGGGATTGACATAAGCTTTCGTTAAATAATTTGACATCTCCATACATTTGACAATCTATTATATTCCGCTATCTATTTTACGATGCCACTTGGCTACCGGCCCTGATGTTTTGTCAGTCGTCAGCCGTCACGGGTGGTCAGAAGCCAAAATGTCTGATAGTCTAACCATGACGTATTGTTACCCAGTTACTGGGTTATTGGGAAATAATTCGACTGCATGGACCTTTCGACGACCAAGCGACAGTCGGCTCTCGGGCTACTATTGTCTTTCTATTGCGTCTCTTAAGTATATTCATGGCCGCCAAAATATGTCAACACGTAAAATAATGACAACCCAAAACATGGCCGCTGAAATATGTCAACACGTATATAGGTGTAATGTCAAAAATATGTCAACACGTAAAATAATGACAACCCAAAACATGGCCGCTGAAATATGTCAACACGTAAAAAGGTGTAATGTCAAAAGTTAAGGCTGAACCTAAACAAGTTGCTTCATTTAATACACTGTTATTTAGCTGATTGATTTAGATTTGAACCCGTCCTGATAATAATTAAGCAAGGCTAGGAAGATGATGACTTAGCAAAAGTACAAAGATTTGCCTTTCTGTACCTACCAACAAGCGAGGCTGACAGTAAACTGTAATTTTCCTATTATTATTTAGTATTGTAAACGCTGCAATCAACCATATTATTTTAGTAATCGGTACACAAGAAGGCCTTGCGCAAAAACATATAGAAAACTAGCTTTTGCCCGCGACTTCGTCCGCGTAGATTAATAGTTCCCATTCTCGGGGGATTTCCGGGATGAAAACTATCCTATGTCTTTTCTCGGGTCCCAGACTATATCTGTACCAAATTTCATTCAAATCGGTTCAGCGGTTTAGACGTGAAGAAGAGCCAGACAGATAATAAATATTTGTCGTTACAGCGGCAACAGAAATACATCACTTGTGAAAAAACTGACTTTCTATCACAGTTCATTCAGCTTGGTGACAGACGGACAGGAAAATCTTAGTAATATGGTCCCGTTACCCTTTGGTTACGGAACCTAAAAAAAGATTATTGACTGACAACCTAAAGTAAAGGCTATTTTGGAGTGCTTTATTTTCAACTCATAAATTGGAATAGTTCTGGCGCTTTTGTACAAGGCCTACAGTGCTGTTATTATTTGTAACTGCGTTTGAGCTAACCGTTATCAGGGCTAGCAGTTCTAAAATAAAATTTTGGCAAAAGAACTCTTTTTAAATTCATCCCACGAATTCATTGTTTGAATTTAAAGTTTTTTTTTATAATTTACTTATTTCTTTTTAATATAACTTATTTATTAATGATTTACGAGTATTTTTACTAACCTAGTATAATATACAGAAGCATAAGATATTTTTTAGTAGTTTTGATATTTTAGTAATACTGAAGAAATTTTTTTGGTTAGAACTTAAGGAAATCTGCCTACCTGGATTTTATTAAAGATATTCGGTAGTTAAAAATCCATATTCCAGAAACGACATAATTACTATAAATACTTTTCAATTATAAAAATATCAATTTTGGCTTCCCTAAATGCAAGCATTTACGTAGGCGTGCATCTCCGTGCAATGAATACTGATCAGAAACCTAGATAATAGACAATAACCTCTATGATACATTGACATCTGTCAAAAACTTCGCGCGCGAAAGTAGAGACCATAATGTTGCAAGACTTTGTGATCTAGAAAGATAAAATCACAAATAACGGTGTATTTAATCTAGATAAATACTTCATAGTCTTTTTAAATGTGACCAGAATTTTAATAAGTTTGCAAAAGGTTAGAGCATAGGATATTAAATTTTAACAGTTTTTATTTTACTAGCTATTTCCTGTGGCTCTGTCCGCTCTTTTTGATACAAATTTTCGTTACCTATTTTCCCCGTTAGAGATTTAATTTCCTAAAATGGCTTCTTATATAATTTCATAGACTTACAACTCCTGTGCGAAGCTGGAGCTAATAACTCGTATATTAATAATACTAGCTGTCCCCCGCGGATTCACTCGCATTTTTAGTTACGGCTCCGCTCTTGTAGCTCGTAACGTGATGTTACATAGCCTATAGCCTTCCTCGATAAATGGGCTATCCAACACAAGAAGAATTTTCCAAATCGGGCTAGTAGTTTTTGAGATTACGGCGTTTAACCAAACAAACAAATCAATTCCTCAGTTGTATAATATTACTATAAATATAATAATAATAATAATAAGCATTTATTGCAAGTAACTTAGGACTCATAGTTACAATATTTACTTAAAACTATGTTAGTAACAATATTTACTTAAAACTATGTTAGTACACACACAACAAGAACGTAACACAACACCAACAAAAATCACTGCTGCATAATTCCAGCCGAAATTCTGGAGCATCGATTCACTATACAGCAGTCCAACCTATCAGCAACCATGCCCAGGATGCTGTTAGAGCTGGCCCGCACCCAGCGCACCAGGGATGCACGCCTTTTTCGCATAACAGCGTAGAAACAGTCTATTTGCATATCAGCGAACATCCCTGATGCACTACAGAAGCGAGGCAATGATGATGGAGGGAGGAATGTTGTTGATTGTATAAAACAAGAAAGTATTAGCAAAATACGTTTACACAGTAATTGACCTTTTAAACAAAAATGAAAAACAATAAGGGTTTTCTTAAAAACCAAAAATAACTTAATAAACTTAAGCACGAAAGATACGGGTTAACAAAAGTTTTAAGTTATCTAGACTTAAACCCGTATAAGCGATCAAAAGATTTTTATTAGGGTACCGTGTGTCCGAATTAAAAACGGAACCCATAAGAACTGCATTTACTCCCAAAGTCAGATTAAACATTGATGATCATCTCATCACACTAAGCTTAGTCCTGGATGGGAATCGGACCCACGACGTATGAGTTAGCAGTCAGGGTCACTATCTATTAGATCAAAAGGGCAGTCAATATCATTAAAAACTGGACAGTTTGAACTCAAACTTTACGTTTAACAGTCATTACTACGTCAGTTATAACAAAACCATGGTGCGGATTCCCTTGTTCACAAACTAACCTAAATTTATAATTTAAGTTAAGTGCATCTTTTTCTTTTTTTTTTTTGGTGAGTGGGAAATCATCCAATGACTGCTCCCGTCCTGGGTGCGGCGGGAGGGCGTGTCAGACTCTTACTGACTAAAACCCACTCATGTTCCTTCGATTGCCCTTTATGTTCCAGGGTCAGCGGTAACTATTATAAACATTCCGCAACCCCGGCAGGCGTTGGCCCTGTTGGGCCTCTTCTTGTGCTGACTCCTTCTCTTTGAGGCGCGCGTGGAACAAAACGGATAGAAGATAAATAAATATCAAATGCGTCAGCGCCTGACGTGAATTGACGCATTTTTAGTGGTAGTATTGATAACGTCTAAATTGACTATTTTTTCTTAATGGAATCGAAAGATAAAGATGACAACTTAAATTTAGATTAACTTGCGAACAAGTAAATTGGTGCCATTGTTCTTTTATCAAAAACATACTAATCTTTACACAAATAAAGCTTTAACTTATCCTAAATTCATTAGCGTCCAAAACATCCAGACAGCCGTCAAGCGCCATTCCTTTTTCAAATTCCAATACCCAAAATAACATTTGCAAAACATGACCGTTAGTGATCAAAGTTAAGAAACAAATGCACAAAGCATTGTTATGCGGGCGAAAAAATCCGATCATTTGCGCTGACCGACCAATAGTGGCAACACTAACGACCGAAGACTAACAAGCCTTTGTTTTTTTTTCACTAATTCTTTTCGGACGAAGGAAAGGTTTAATCCTTCTTTTGTTCTTAGGTTGCCCGCATTGATTCGGTATTTGGCGGTGCTTGTAGTATAACTAAGCCACTTATGGCTTACTGGGTAGGGATGGGACACTGTCGATGTTTTGTCGATAGTTTCTCGTGTGACGTTTTTGTATTGCACTATCCTACTTGCTTCTAATATAGTAAATGTTAAAGTTTGTATTGTATGTATGGATGTGTATTTGTTACAGTTTCACGCAAAAGCTACTGAAGTGTTTTTGTTGAAACTTTACAGTAGCATCCATACTAATATTATAAATGGGAAAGTGTGTCTGTCTGTATGTTTGTCTTTTTTTCATGGCAAAACGGAACGACGAATTGACATGATTTTTTAAGTGGAGATAGTTGAAGGGATGGAGAGTAACATATGCTACTTTTTGTCTCTTTCTAACGCGAGCGAAGCCGCGGGCAAAAGCTAGTAGCTTATACATTAGAATAATACATTATGCTACATAAAATCATGCTATGATCTACGAAAGCGGAGCAGTAAATAAAACCCTTACATAACGCGGGTGAAAATCACAAATTTACCAAACATTTTTTCCAATCCACCTAGTACTTTCACATATTAACTTAACAAAACATCTCTTCACCATTATTATATTAGGAAATACCGATTTTAATAAAGTTCAGTTAAGTACTTGTAAATGGTCTAAGTGAAATTAATGCCTTTGATTTTAAATTAAATTTTTTTTATAAAACTATCGACTTAACATCGTCCCATCACTACCCGTGGTCGGCAGCTTGACCAGAACTTTGGCAAATGAAGCGGCAGAGAAAACGCGACAAGCTCGCGCAAGTGGCCATAGAGTAGAGAGTCGTCAGAAGACTCACTCTTAGCTTTTGTGTTTTTGTCGTAATGTTGGCATAATTATGACTAACTCGTTTTATTTCAATATGTTTTTTAGTTTGGAGCTTTTTTATTATTATGATTATTTATTAGTATTATTAGTTGATAACTTCGTAAATTCTCTTTTGTTATATTTAAAACAAAATTTAAAAAAGCCAGTGAAAAGTGCTTGAATGTAATTTCTTGAACTGTACTAATCGTGTTTTGATTATGATTTTTTAATTATTTCACAAAATGTTAAAGAATTTGATCAAAATCTCAAAGATTTTAATAAAATTTTATCTAGGGGTACATTTCTTACCATATTACAAAATATATACTTTTTAAACCTTCGAACATACGTGATTCAAGACATAAGTAATAAAAAGACAATAGCAGCGCGACAGCCGGCTGTCGGTTGGTCGTTGAAAGGTTAATCGACTTCCCGGACAAAGCTACAAACAAAATCTACAACAGTTCATAGTCACACTAACATCTTATAAATAATGAACCTCCTTAACGTTCTAACAAACTATTACTCCTGTGTTATTCCTGCCCGAAACCCCACGAACGATTACTAACTACCAACGTAGGGGAGAGAGCTCGTTAAATAAGAAATAGCCATGTCTTTGTCAGCTTGTACTAATCCGGCGTTTGATACGAACTAACGTTTACCTTGTAATCGCAATTAGGGAAAAAACTACATATATTTGGTACTTTAATCCTTCGAACACACGTGATTTGAGATACAAAAGAAAGACAATAGCAGCCCGACAGCCGGCTGTCAATTGGTCGTCAAAAGATTAAGGGCCTGTTTGCCAACCTCGAAGTAGTGCTTAGATAAATTCAAAAATGAAACAGATTTTTTATGAATTTATCTGCCAGATAATTTAATCAGAACATCAGAAGAATGTAAAACAGGCGCTAATTAGGACATATTTAATCGTGTCGTGATCCTGTCATGTGATTGTGAGCTCGAATCAGAGCAAGTACCTTTGTGACTTCCAGTCTGACAGGCCTAACCAAGAAAGTGTAGAGTTTGGCCACCGTAAGTTGTAAACAAGAAAGGGTCCGGCAAATAAAAAAACCGACATTAAAGGTGCCTAAATAGTACATTTTAGTAAATGAATAATAAAGGTGATCACAAAAAAAGAATTTTTAATATCGTAAATAAAACAATATCAATAAAATTCAATTTTGTAGGATTTAAACCCGATATTATTACTGCGAGTTTATAAAATTACAAAGAAAAAAATGAAATAGAAAGAAAACGTATTTTATTTGGCACACATAGACACGCCATGCCGAAAACCACATGTTAAACAATAAATAAAACCAATATTAAAGAAAACTGAAACTGCGTGTCTCGCGGCTGCGCCAAATAGATCCAGTTCAGCGAAAATGCCAGACAACTAGTTTTAGCGCGCTTTCTTGTCTATTACTTACAGTGTGCATTCTCTGTAGTCACTTACTCTGTGGCAACATAAGTGTAAGATGTAAGGGCTCGTTAAGTGCAAATAGCCGAAGCTTTGTCAGCCCTCACAAATCTGTACCTGCTTTACAATCTTATGGTAGCCACACACGTGGCGATTTACTTGCACAAGTTCAACCTTTCAACGACCAAGCGCTGCCGGCTGTCGGGCTGCTATTGTCTTTCTATTGTGTCTCAAATCACGTGTGTTCGATGTTTCAAACTTGCACAATGTCGTGATCGACCAGTAAAGTGCCTGATAGGCAAGTGGAAAAGACGACAGACATAATTATTGTAGATATTTTATTGTCGTGATGGCCTCTCTTGTAAGAGGTTGTGGGTGCGAATTCAGACACGTACCAATGTGACTTATTCAATTCATTTATACGTTCTGATGTTTATCGTGAACATCGCTGACATCACTTGCCTCGGCAAGCAAGTCAAGCTGTTGGTCCCGGTTGTTATCGTAGAACTTTGACAGTCGTTACCGGTAGTCAGAAGCCAGAAAGTCTGGCCAGTCGAACCTAGGGGTATCGTGTCGCCCAGTTACTGTGTTGTGGAGGTCGTATAGGCAGCCGCTTCACGTATAACACTGGTATACAGATGAATCTAGTTAGGCTGGAAGCCGACCCCAACATAGTTGGGAAAAGGCTAGGGAGATGATGATGAGTCTTGCACAAGTATACTGTGATGTGCAATGATGTTACAAGTAAAAAAGTGTAGATAGGTTACTTAAACGAAATTCTATCTTCAAAAACGGCACACTAACGCACACATACGTTACACGTCAAAGTAGGATGACATGATGGAAGTAGTGCAAGTGAAAAAGAGATAAACGTCAAATGTCAACGCGATACTCAGTATCGTGTTTGCCAATTGGCAAACTTTTAATGTGCCACTTTTTGACTGCATATAACCTATCTACGCTTTTTTACTTATAACATCATTGGTGATGTGTATTGAAAGATACTTGATACAGTATACCTAATACCTACATGTGCAAGTCTTACTTGCGCAAGTAAATCGTTACGTGTGTGGCTATCATAACATTTACGCAGCGGGCAACTAAGTGTGCAAGGAATGTTGCGTATTTTAATAACTTTTTGTTTTATTATAGTTTGGCCTGAAGGCGTGTGTGAAATAATAACTTTTCGCCTTGCTAGCTATGGGTTTGCCATGATTCTTATAAAATATGCGAACGCTATAAAAAGCGCTGATTGAATACCAGTGTTTTGCGTATGGACTACGCACAATTATTCACTTTATGTTCCTATAAAACAAAGATTTTGTATGAAGACGCGAGTCCGTTTAGCTTTCCTCGTTTGTTCAGCTTTTGTATAAAGTCGTCGGTTTCTGTGGACATAATAAAATAAAATAAAATAAAAATAGCCTTTATTCTCTACTACAATAGTGTTTACACGTAACACGTAAGTTTACTTAAGTTGTAATCTATTCCTTATTTGTAATTGTTTTTTTTTTTGTATTTTACTTTTATTCTATGTTTATACTATATTCTAAAGAAAATATTTCGTAGCAGTTATCCCAGTCCCAGAATTGAGTGTCCCAGAATTGAGTGTCGTCTATTAATACGGGCCCTAACACGATTCGTCTAATTCTCTATGGAAAACATTAATAATATTAAATAAAATAAATAAGTTTCAAAAAAAAACATCCAAATAGGTCCGTCTATTTAAGAGCAATAGTGTCACAGACAGACATAGCGGTCAAACTTACAACACCCCTCTTTTTGGGTTAAAAGATGAGTTTGTTCAAAGACAATGGTGCTAATTCTCTTGTTCACAAACGTAACTAAATTTAAGTTAAATGCATCTTTCTCTTTCCATTTAATTAAAAAAAGGACAGAAGATATAATATTAGTTAAGCCCTGTAAAATTTAGACACTCCATAGATAATTTAGACGCGATTTAAAATCATGGCGACTAAATAAACGTCAATTTTCTTCAGGCGCTATCTAATTTGACAGGATTAAACTAAAATGTATCTTCTGTCCTTTCTTACTAAACTTAAATTTAGTTAAGTTTGTGAACAAGAGAATCGGCACCAATGTTTTTTTATATGCCCAGTGGTCAAAAGGTTTAGCTTCCCTAAGGTGACACTTCGTAAGTGTGTCCACAGCTTAGACTATTAACTTCTAGACGTAACCATGAGGTTGTAAAGAAGTGTGAAAGTGAGAAGCATATATACGAATTTCGTAAGAAAATTGAGACAAAGCATAACATGCTCTGTCTCGTTCGGCGTGGCCGGTTTTCGCTTGGCGAACATTGAAAAGTTAGCCAAACAAAGGGATGTCACTGTCATTGAATGGTCGGCTCGTATTAGTTTTTACAATTTTATAACAATTTCGGTAATTAAACCAATAGTTTTAATGTATATTTGAGAAATTGACTCCAGTAGTTAAGTGTTTAGTGCGTTTTCTGTGCTATAAAATGGGAGGATGCACTATTTTAGGCTGCAAAAGCCGCACAGAAAGAAAGC